>CM034149.1:525292278-526506690 GCA_019776745.2 Taxus chinensis
CTTTCTAACATGGTAACGGGTGTTTCATGTGCAACATTTACTTTGTAGGAAATCTTTGTTACCATAGTTGTCTGTTACTATTTTCTTGCTACTATTTTTCATTGTATGCCATTGTTTACAAGATTTTTCTTGTGTTCACACTGTATGATTTTAGTCACTTTGGCCTCAATTGTCTTGCGAAATTATGAGTGATGTCCCATGTTTACAACCCACTTTTCATAGTCCGCATTATCTTCTTTCTTGCTAGCTTACACATTGTCTTCTATATGCGTGTTTATCTTATTTGCACTAACACTTGTTTTCTAACCACTTTGTTTGTGTGTGCCCTAGTTTTTACCAAGCACACTCCATCCCCCTCTAGGGCTTCAGTTTCAAATTAGTGTACGGTCCTCCTCTGGGCCGCATACTCCTAGCGATGTCACATGTACCCCAAATGAGGTGGGCATCATTGGGTGAATCAATCACCCCATATAATAGTTCATAGTCACAATTCAACACAGTTCAATACCGGTACACCACACTCTTCAGTCACAACAATGACCTAGAATCAGACTGGGTCCTCAGTATAACAAAGTCACCAATGCCCAAACATAGAAAATAATGCCTGGGTACCCTTGACCCTATTTGGGCACCTATGACCAGGGGTAGCTACATAGATTTTCCTAGTTTAGTACAATTTTTTGTAGTTTACACAACATATTTTACAAGACACACAGTCCTTTAGCACTTGAAATGCATGCATTACACCTTCTTTTCTACTTTTGCATTGGATCGAACTTGATCGAAATGGATCGTATTTGTACACACCATATGTAGTGGTGTTTACTCTTCGGGAAGCAGTTAGAGGCTGGATAATAACACTAGACCTTTCTCCCTACACTTCTTCCATACTTAGCGTAGTTAACACAAGATCGCCCAAAAAACTTGAACTCAATGCAACTGGCGCGAGATCGCGCAAAAAAATCGTTCTTTTACAACATCATAAATATCCTTTCTATGTACTTAACTCATCACAAATCATGTGCACATGTTCCTTTTTTACATTTTTACATACTTTCTTACATACTTTTTGCATGTTTTGATCAAATTTTTCTTATACACATATTTAACTACTTGTTCGTTCTTCTCTTTTGTAGGTCCTTCCTTATGGGAAGTGATAGTCAAATCAATCACACATCATCAAACATCCAATGAAATCAACAACAAATACAATGCATCATCTATACATATGCTCTCACCCTAGGGTCATCATCATCATTTTTCACTTCCTCTTCTCTAGCTTTCACACTTCATATTTTTTGTCACTCCACACTTTTTCTTTTCTCCTCAACACACTTTTAGCCATAAATCTATATGGTTATCATGTATGAATATATTATCTACTTTAGGTTATCAAGCATTCACTCAACCACATAAAGTGGGGACAAATTTAGATGATAAATCACACACTTTAGGTATATTTCTAGTCTTGATCACATATTACTATTCATACGATTCCTAAGGAAGAAAATTACTAATTAACCACTATCCTTGGCGTCTTTACTTACTTTGTGGATTTCTTATTGGTCTTTCACTCCTTATTTCCCAGTCTATCTTTTCATACTTTGAAATTTCTGACTCTGGACATTAGTGCCCGGCCAGGATGCCAGTACCCAGGTACTCTTGTCCCCTCTAGGTGCCCTCAACCTCTTTGTACTTTACTCACATATTTTGGGTTTCTTTTAGCCATTTGAGCATATTGATTTTTACCAGTCATCCTTTTAGTGGTTAATTACAAAATTTGATCAAGGGAATCATATAAATATAAATCTATGTCACAATAATAAAGGACCAAACACTAAACATCTATTATCTCCACCTAAGGTTGCATCCAAAGGAATTTACAAGATCTTTCAAGCATCCATCCAACATCCACACAAGGGTATAGGAATGCATTATTTTTCATACACTTCATAGGAAGGGAAGTTCATTTTTCCATGCACACATCTATCTACATTTTCTACATATAGCTATTGCTTGCTATTTAAGTGCATCTGGCACAAGAGCCACTTAGGGCATGATTTTACACACACACACACACATGTATAACTACATGGAGTCTGAAATGTAGCGCAACGATCGGATCATAAGTTCACTCAGTCGAGTGATCGTTGTGATCAGTCTGACTCCCCATTTTCATATTTTATTTTTAGGATTTGATGTGTTTTGGGGTTTTGAAGGTGCTTATTTCTCATTGCAGGTTTTAGCATAAAAATGAAGTGCAGTGACATATAGGAGATCAAAGGTGATATCTAGCGAATACCTTCTGACCCTACAAAGTTTGTTTTTTGAGGTTCTGAGTAGTCATAGACACCTAGAGGAGGTCTGCAGTGCCCCAGATGCCCCTGACCCATTCTAGGTGCCCTAATTTAACTTATTTTGACACTTCTACATTTTTCTAGGAATCAGTGTGAGACTTCCCTCCTCTTATTCATCAGTTCTTCGGCTCGGCATAGGCTAGGATTATTTGTGAATCAGCTAAGTATCTTACCCTCTCTCTTGTACTTAGGGTTTCAAATCTAAATTAATTATTTTCTTGGATAAAATATATATTTTATTACATATTATTTTATCAACACCGGTACATATTTAGATTTAGCATCTATTTATTTCAATATATTCTTAATCAATTCGATTGGGTTCATAAGGGTTGCATTTGGGACAAGGCATGTTGGTAGTGCAATACTTAAAAATGTTTGGAATCAACTTGTGAGATGATGTAGTCTTCATCATTAGGGGAAAAGACAATCTCTCCTTCTTTAGGCACCCCCTCTTTAGCTATGACACCAACCTTGCTAAATAATTGGGGAAAAAGAGGAGGATGCTTAGAAAAGAGTTCTGTAATGCATTATTCATTACATTCTAAGTGTTTGGAAGTTGAGGTGTGATAAATAGGTTATTCTGGTTTAGATTATGGTGGATACCGGTCCCACGGTAGGAGGAATGGTGGTAACCATTACAAAACGTCATCAAGTAGTTGATTCTTATTGACTTTGTTATGAAGTTTGTTAGGTTTGTCATCGTCCAAGTATGCTAATATAACCTGAATTTCAGACTTAAGATCGAAGAATTATGATTGTGCACATCTAATGTGTCTAAGGGAGACCTAGTAGGAGATTATATGAGAGAAGATGATATAGAACCATAACCTTTGTATGAACCATCTTGGGTCCAACTGTAATAGGTAACCAAATGCAACCTATGGGTTTCTTCTTAGTTTTGTCGAAGACTCAAAAAATTAGATGAGTAGGTTTGAGATTCTTGAAAAATAATTTGAGGTTTTTGATTAGGGAGTAATAAACGAGGTTAATGTCAGAACCTTCATCCACAAGAAATCTTTGAACTTGAGCATCACGAATAATGATGCTAATGAGTACTGGTGAGTTGTTTATGTGAAATAAGATTTTTTCTGTAATCATATCATCTTCTACAAATTCTAAGGCTAATGAATCAAAGTGTGAAGTTTGCAGAGGTTGCCACATAGTCTATATGTGATGGACTTCTAGGTTTGTAGTTATGGAAGGAGATTTGGGTCCACACAAGAAGGATCCTTAAAGATTTTTAACTATTGGAGGAGGAACCTTTGATGCAAATTTGATGTATGCATGAGGTCAATGAAAGTAATTTTACATGTGAGAGACTTTATCTCATCTAGAAAGTTCCAGGGTGACTTGGAGTAATTCCCATAACGATATCACGGTAATGGCACAATTTTAGATGTATCCAAGCTCGATGAATTTGTGCTAGATGGAACTATTTTTTATGAAGGAGGAATGGGGTATTTTCTTGGTAATAATTTTAATGCTGTAGGTGGAGGATCAACTGTGGGAGTAGGCTCCACCATTGGCGAATCTTGGGAAGTGTCAAGCAAAGATAATTTATCAACTGGTTTCTTAGGTTTTATAACTAAGTATTTATGAGATGGCTTACACCTAAAGTTGGTCTTAGTAGCATTGATATATTGGGAATATAAGAAAATTTTATCATATAAGGACTCTATAGTACCCACGAAATTATTCATGGGGTTTTTGCGTTGTTGATTTTTACGATTAGAGTGGGATTTTTATAAAGATTTATACTTTTTATAGCACTCGTATATGATCACAGAGTAATCAAAGGAAGATCCAAGGAAGAAGTCAAGGGATGCCTTCTTGAGATCCTTATAATCATTATGCGAGTGTCTTATAGTTGTATACCACCAACAAAACAAGTATCCTCTAAAAATAGGAAGATATTATTTTGAAGGGGGTCAATTCATTGTGAAGGAAGCATTTCAAGAAGTTTAATACGATATAAAGGGGTACAAGGGATAAAGTGAGAATATTATCGAGTGTCTCCCATTCCTTTTTCTATTAGTAACTTCGAGGGACTAATTACATGTGTTGTGTTTGTAAGTTTTGGTGACGAGTTATAAGTGCATCCAAATTCATGCATAAGGTGATCTTGTCTCTTAGCTTATTTGAGGGCCTTTTCTAACGTGTTAGGAGAAAAAGGTATAACCTTATATTGAAGGGTTAGAGTGAGAGCCTTAAGGAATATTTGGGATAAGATTTTATCATCAAGGTTATGGTTGACTTGTATAGACAAATCCTTCCATTTTTTTATAAATTCATGAGTTGATTCATTTATACCTTGTTTAAGATTTATGAATTTTTGTAAGGTATTTTCAGGTAGCTCTTGCTGTTGAAACTCAGAAATAAGAGCTTTAACTAAACCTTCTAGATCAACTATCGAATGAGGAGGAATTTGATTATACCATTCTAGTGATTCTCCCACCAAGGAATTTACTAAAAGCTTAGTTGTTGCATATGTGTCTTAGATCTATATGCTCATTTTCAACTGCATTACACTAAGCTGGGTGGCCTTGTTACGAGTGGTTAGAAGAATGAGGTGAAGGAAACAAAGCTTTATGGGTAGAATTAGGACAACCACAAGGGTTATCACCTATGGGAAGAGAAATATAAATTTTCTGAGCATGAAGAGATAATGCAGGCATAAATGAATAGCCCACGGAGAAGTTTAAAGGATTTAACTGATCCAATAAAATACAGAGAGGAGAGATTGACACAAACTGGAAGTTAAAAATGGAACTCTAGAAAATTAAAATTTAGGCGCAATCAACCATGCACAAATTTTACACAGGGGTCAATGTCGTTGGGAAAGGAAAATTACTATAACAGACATAATCAAGCATGCACAACTTTTACACAGGGTCTGATGGTGTCAGGAATAAAGACTAAAATGAAACAAACAGGATTAGCCCTATACATAAATGACATAGGGGACAATGGTGTCTGGGAGAGGTTTGGATAACACATACATGATCGACCCTGTATAGAAAGAACACAGGGGCCAATGACATATGGAAAGATTGATTTTTAGGGGTTTTTTGGAAGTTTAACAATTGAAACAAGACAAAAATGAAAAATGGGTACTTTTAATGAGTTGTGCTCAATCAGATGGGAAAAAATAAGATTCATGTCGGGTTCACCAAGGATATATGGTAGGAAAAAATGCATCTATACACCATGCACTCTTATCATCCATTCAACCAGGGTATTCAAGGCAATGAGTAAAGGACACACTAAGGCCAACATACAAACAAATATAATTAAAGGGGACAAAATAACCACTATGATCATATACCCCAAGGGAAGTATCCCTTACACTAGGAAAAACTAAGGTTTCCAAGGCCTTAGGTTGAAGAAGAGGAAGGAACCCTATGGAGGTATCAACACTATGGGGGGTGATAATGAATAAAAGAAGAATGCAAAGTCTATGTGAACCAAGGGAAAACACATAACATGAAGTAAATAATTGAAATAAAATATGCTAACCTAACACGTGTATAAAATACTAAGCTAACATAGAGTATGTGATGAATGTGAGGAACTAATCTACACAAAATTAAAAATTTGGTTAGAACACTTACTTGTTGGGAGGTGGTCATTAATGCACCTATCTCCTAAAGGACCATACACCAATAGAGAAAAAATTTCAGGTAGAGAAGGGGAAATAATCTAGTCCTGGCTCACTATAGATGACCCAAAAGTGCAAACAAAACAATCCAAGCAAGAAGAATATCCAAGCCAAGATTCAAGATGTAAGAAATATAGAAGCTGAGTGAGTAGGTGAAATTTGACACAAGAGAGAAAATTTATAGGTGAGTTCATTTTTGAAATTGTCAAAAATTATGATGTGCAAATGACAGTTGGGGTATTTATATTGACGCCATCACCCATGAGCGAATGCATCGGTAGGGTATTTTAATTTACACCGATGAAATCATCCATGGGCAATGGCATCTGAAAGGGAGGAAAAAGTAAAGGGAGATGTGTAAAGTGTCATGGGAAGTAAAGATAACGAAATATACAGGGTCACATATAAACAAGATGTCAGGAGAATGCAAGGGAAAATAAAAAGATACGAGAAAAAGAAATACATAAATGGGACCAAATTTTTCTCTCTCTCCATGTATCATCCCTAACCCAATGGTTACATGAATAACCATACCCCTATCCTATAACAAGCCCCTTAAGGCACCCGTTTTAGAGATAGTTGCATTAACGACCTCTAACATGAAAAGAGAAATTGTTAGTAACAAGTATGAAAATAGAAAGCGTAAAAATTTAGGTATATATACATATTTTTTATATCGGCATGGGGTTCCTAGACTCTCAGTTTATTTTGGATTATGGCTTTTCTGATTTTGAGTTAGCATAGGGTGTCAGCTTTATGATTGATGCACATGTATGTGGCATAACTTGATGGTATTTTGTATGCTTTTGGATGGATATATCTGATTGATGTTACATGTGTTATTGTTAGTAGATATTTTGATTTAGATGATGATAATGGAAAAATTTTGAGCATGTTTTATATTCTAATGAAAAATGAAATACATGGGCAATTGGTGTGCTTATTTCCTAATTTAGTAGTAATGATTTTGGTTAATCATGTGTAGTGGATATGGAGCGTGCGTTGAGTGTGCAGGTAGAAAACATGTACCCAAATGCTATACATGAGGAAATAAAAAAAACTAAAAACACCAAAGAGGATGGAGGGGGACTAACTCCCCAAGCTCCTTAGCCAACACAAGTCACCTAGACTTGGAATTATATGGTTGAGACTATGTGTATGGTGATAAGTGTTCAATTTATTTACTCTCTTTACCTTATCTTGTTGTTTGATACCTTCACGAGACCTTGGACCAATTTAATTGTTTTAATTAATTCCTTTTAAGTTAACTTTTATATTTGAGTTACGAGGAAATCCATTTACTATTTTGGGTTAATTTTTGCCTTGTTGGGGTGGTTGAAAACTTTCTATTTTTGGGTAAATTTAGGATTTCTCCTTTAAGGCCACTTTTGATTGGAGTTTGGGACAAGTAAACCTTGTCCCACACTCCCAAAATTCTTCTATACAACTACCCATTTGGGCCATTTGGTGGTTCATAAGGACCCCATAATGAGCCTTGGGTAACTTTCCAACTACCATGTATTTATTTTTATGTGAGTTGTTTATGAGGGTGACTTGTGATTTGAGTCATATTTATTTTGAGTTATTCAAATTTTAACCTTTTTATTTTTCTCATGTATTTTCTTTGTCATAACACTTACTTGAGTGATTGATTTTGGAATATAATATATATTTGGCCCATGTGGGCATGTGTTTGCATTTGATGTATTTTGGGGATTTGGATTTACCTTGGGAACTTAGGATGTTACCACTTGGCACCATCCTATGGGGAGTACTCTTTAGAACTTTTTTATATTTAAGGGAGCTTGTTTTGATCATTTTGGGGGGAGGGCCTTGGTCTTAGGTATATGCTACTAGATTTATTTGAGAGTACTTGAAGTATTGATATTAGAAAAGAAGACAATATGAGAAAGAGGTTTGTACCTTTCTTTGTTATTTTCTTGTAGTTTTTAGTTTATCTTGTCATATTTTGATGGAATGTATGTGATTTTTGTGCTCATTTGAGTTGCATGAAGTTTTCCCTTGTGTTTTCTACTTGATAGGCACCCATAGTGGGGCTATCAAGCATATTTGTGTGTATGGGGGAAATTAGAGCCATTAAGGTGGTATAAGTAGAGGTTAGATTGAAGTAAACTCCTGTAATATTTTATGGAGGAACCAAAGGGACTTAGGGATTTTTCTAGTGGAGGGATAAGTGGGTTCTGAATAAACTAGGTGGAGGGATATGTGTGAATGCATTCTTAATTTTATTTACTCGGAGGAACCAAGAACTTATGCCCAACCCCTTAGTGGAGCGATAAATTAATTGAAATTCCTCTAGTTCCCATTTTGCAAGCTAAAAAAAGCTTTATAATGTGTACGTACATTTTATATATATCTCCATTGATCTCTCAAGTCTTCTCATTTTTATGTTTGTTTGATTTTCTTGGAATACATGTGTTTTGGGAAGTTTTGGGAGTATTAGTGATCCAAGTTTTTGTGTTGGCTATGGAGGATTTTTGGGAGTTAGGGGATTTATAGGGAAATGTGAAGAGATTTTCCCCATTGCATGGCTAGGAAGTGAATGTTTCCTTGACCTCCCCTTTTGGTGTGTTTGGATATGAGGTTGGAATGTGGAAATAATGGGTAAAGACTATCTTGTTGTATTTTATTTGTGAGAAATCCATATTGATATTGGGAAGTAAGTTGTAAATGGTTGTGTACTATGTTGTTCAAGTGTGCTGTTGATTATTTTATTGTGACTCAAATGCAAAGAAAAGAGTTGAAAATGTAAT
The DNA here is from genome assembly GCA_019776745.2 of Taxus chinensis. Lineage (NCBI taxonomy): Eukaryota > Viridiplantae > Streptophyta > Pinopsida > Cupressales > Taxaceae > Taxus > Taxus chinensis. The sequence goes on from CM034149.1 coordinate 525,301,071, forward strand.
GGAAAAAAAAGATATTTGTATATTTGGAAAATAAACTTCTCTTTACTATCCTTGTCATGTTTCACTCATTGAAAGGGATAATAATCACGTGTCTAAAATATTTGTTAGAAGGGGTTGTGAAATTTTTTACTTACCTTCCTCTTAGTGATTTATTGATGAAGTGTTGCAAGTATTTTGAATAATGAAAGTTATTTTCATTTTTCATTGATCTTATGTGAAAATCTTACAATAGTGTAGTGAAGTGAAAACTTAAAAATAAAGCTTAATGTAGACCTCTTCTTCTCAATATGGAGCATTCAGGGCACTATAATGAACTTAAATTATTTATAAATTATTTGTTCTTAAGTTTCGTGTGAATGAAATGATAGTAGAGGTTAATGGGAAAATAAAACCAAGATATTTCCCCTTGTTTTCAATGTGTTTGTATAAGATGATATGCAATTTCACTTCTTTAACAAAGTAAAAAATGAACACAAAAAATAAAATATCTTGAATGTTATTTGGTTACACCCATTCCATTTGGAAATTATTGAAAGAGACGACCCCATTCGAATCAGTTTGTGGGTTTTTGGTTGTGGTTATATCCATTTTATATGAAATCCTTTGAGCAAATTTGTAAATTACGCTATAAGTGTAAAAAAAAGAATCATATGGAATTCCTTGTTAAGATAAATTGTTGATGTTATTTATAACTTAGATGTATCATAGATATAATGGTTATAATTAAATTAGAAGCTTTATTTTAACATACATATACTTAAATAGAAATTTTTGTATTAATATATACTAATTAAACGTATTATTATTTCCAATAACATATATCTACGCATATATAATAATAGAAGAATTATAAACAATGGGTATAAGGTTGTAATAACTAGGTTAATTAAATTAATATGTATGTATATATAAATAATCATGGTTGTAATGCATTTTGTTATAAAAGATTTTATACATTATAGATAGATTATGATATACATACATATATATATATATAATATATATATATATATATATATATATATATATATATATTTATATATATATATATATATATATATATATATATATATATATATATATATATATATATATATATATATATAAAGAATGAAATATACTAAGGATGGGAGGTCTTGACCCTACCCATCCACCATATGACCATGTTAAATAAATAAAATAATAATAATAAGAAGTTTTGGGGCCACGATCTGCACAGACCATGACCCCCATTAACCCTTGCAAGCAGCCAATGGATGATCCCTCTTCAACTTAACTCCCAATATGGCCCTACGGCCATATCACCACCTGCTACCTTGTTGCCACTTCCACCAGAAGGATGAATTCATTATGCCACAATCCCTAGGCCTATATGGCCCTCCCTCACCATGCAATCCATTCTCTATCTCCACACACTTGCACACACAACTATGTGTTCATTAAAACATAGTCACTCTTTCTTCCCATAGCTGCTTTGTTGACTTAATAAAACTTATATAAATACACACACACACATACATACACATACATACATACACATGCATATATGTATACATACATACATACATACACACATACACACATACACACATACACACACACAGACAAACACACACACACACACACACACATACATACATACATACATACATACATACATACATACATACACACACACACACACATACATACACACACACTCTCTCTCTCTCCAGTATACATATGAATGTATTCTCCTTATGAACCTAAAGATATCCTCCATTAACCTGTAACTAAGTAGAGAGGAGAGAATAGAGGAGTAAATGAGAGAAATGAAAGGAAAATAAGGGAAGAAAATTGCTTTAGACCATCCATCAAGATGACATTAGGGTTTTAGATGACCTAGATCTAAGGAAGGAGGATTTACCAATCTAATGGCTTCCATTACACCCTCCTCCCCACTTGTCTTGCAAGGTTGAATAAATATAATATAGGTCCCATCATTTATTTATAACATAACATTTTAATTATTTTAGGAACCTAGTGTTTTAATTATTTTAGGTAATGTTGTATAAATAGTCAATTGAGACTTAAATTAATTTTTTAACCCCTATGGTTTTTAATTGAATAGTGGATAATGATAAGTATATGTATTAATTGGATTAATTCTACAAGTCAACTGTAAATAACTCTATAATGTAAGAATATGGATTAAACATATGGTGAATCATGTGCACTTAGGAAATATTTAGTATTAACTATCTCATAATATATATAAATATATAACGATTGTAATTTATAAGCAATCATCCACATAGTTATTGGCTTCACCAATTTACCCATCGGTTGCCTTGACACCATCGCATCTTGCGTTAAGTCATAACGATGTATATTGTCGTTTCGCATGACAATGCGAAAAGCTTTCAGATAACGTAAAATTAAGTTACTTGCCATTAATTATTTCTAAAACGAAACTAAAAAATTATTCCGTAATTTACCTCTAAATCAAGTTAATTTGAGTGTTTTTTAGGGCATCATAGTTCTATAATTGATTTTTTATTTTGTTCTTGGTGTTTATTTTTCTCTAACTATATTCTACTTCTATTGGGAGGGTGAAAAGGATCACCCAACGTTCACCCCCACTCTTATGGGGTGCATGAGATGAAAAATGCAAATAGAGCCCAAAAAAGGAAAGTTGAAACTGATGTGCACATTTGATATATGAATCTTGTAGGGGAATATGGATTACACATGGTAGTTACCATGTCGTAAGAAAAAAAGGGAAAATGCTAACATACAAGTGTTAGTGACAAACAAAAAATGCACACTGAAATGAAAAATAATAAAATTAATTAGGAAAAAAACAAACAAGGACTCAATGAGTAGGTGGTTTCATACATGGGACACCACTCAGGATGCCATGAGACAATAATAGCCATCAGGGCTTGTGAAAACAAGGAAACAAGAAAACATAGGGCATAAAAACAATGAAAAACAAAGTACAAGTAAATAAAAAAACATGATTGGAAGGAGTCCTATAAGGAAAATTCTAAAAATAGAGTACCCATTATCATGTTAGGAAAGGTAAATAGTATGCCACAATGTAATATCTTAAAATAGGAAAGCAAATGTGAAATATTGAAAATATAGAATTTGATGGTAATTGCCATGAGCCTCAGTGGGACTGGTAATGGACAGGGCCAAGTGTCATATATCATGTAACAACCTATAAGTAACCTACATTCACCTCAAGATACCATGTGCACGCCCATGTGTGTTTGAAAAATGATAAAGCACACTATGAATCATAATAACATGATAAGTAAATGTGTAACATATATTAATATAAGAAAGGAGGAATACATCTAATCAAGATATAAACTAATGTTTTTCAATTTTTGATTGAAAATATGCGAAAGAAAACTAGATTAAAGGGAGGAATAAGGATTCCTCCTGGTGTGGTGTGTGCAAAGTGAGGTCCATATGAAGAAAACCTCAACAGTTAGGTATAAACCACGAACAAGAGTGCATCATCAAGTGGTGTGGGGGAATTAGGATGCCCCCAAGTGTGAATGATGTAGTGATCTATCTAGAGACAAAGGTGATGAATTTTCACAAGTGGATGAAGTGATGTGAAAGAAGACACATGTGATTATAATGGGATTTTATATTTGTCCTTTTGTATTGCTTTATATTCTGTAGCTAAGTGGTGAGAAATTTGTGATGATTTTGGTGAAATAACTTCATCTTCTTCATCAATAGGATTGAGATTTAGAAAATTCTCATCAAGGTGCTTATAGTCATCACAATAGTAAGTACGATCAAAATCATCATTATCATCAAATTTGAGTAACAAGGATGAGTCACTACTATCCATGTTGCTCCCAGAATATTCTTTAAAAGTACACTTAGGATTTAGCGTATATGTGCCCATGCCCGTGGAGATCCATATTTTAGTTCGTAAGTCATTAATACTTATGTTTTCATAATCTATCTCAATATGCATCGAAGGAGCAACGATATGTGTAGATTCCTTTGTCGTGTTGGCATTAGATTTGGATTGTGGTGGCTCAATTGATATTGTTGGTGCGGTGGTAGGAAATGGATTAGGTGCAAGTGATTATGATTTTAGTATGGTAGGAATTAAGAAATTTGATATTGAATAATGCTCATGAGTCATAAATGAATTAGATTTATGAACCCATTGGGATGTGGAAACTTGAGATGAATGAGTAGCAAAATGTTTCTTAGAGAATGAAATAAATCCCTTATGCTCAAGCTGTGGGATTTTTCATTACAAAACATAACAATAATTATCACGATGTCCATTAATGCCATGATAATTATAGAAAGGTTGGCCTTTGGATTTTGTAAGTCAATAATGAGGATAGTAATGATTGGGAAACAAAGTAATTAGCGGATGATTGAGGAGCACAAATAGGATATCATGTTGTTTAGAATGCTCATTGAATGAAAGAGGTGTTTTAGGTTGGAGGAATTTACCCTCACTTATATGAGCACACAATTTCTAGATAAGATTGCATAGGATTGGTATTGGGAACATCATGAGGCATAGAAAGAGAATGAATATGTGCATTGGAAGTATCTTTGAGATGGTGGATTTCAGCCTTGAGAGATGTGATTGTAACATTGATGGATTGGATACAATCTTAAAGTCTATGGTACAAAACTTGAATAGAGTCTAAGATAAAATTATGGGAGGTGCCATCATTTCTGTTAGAAATATTTGAAATATGATTCAAAATTACATTCACTTAGGAAGGTGGCATATGATCAGGGAGTTGGGTTTGCTTTAACAGTTGTGTAGGAGTATCTCTACACGAGGGGTGTTGTTGAAGTAAATGAAATACAAATACTTGAGAAGTAGTGTCATGGGAAATTATTATAGAAAATAAAATGAGGAATTATCTCAAATGATTTATAAATGTGTATATGAGACTTACAATTAAGAGATCATGGAGATAAAATTCAAAGAGTGATATCAGATAAAAAGTGATTGTCATCAAATGAATAAAATGACCATATCTCAAAATAGAATTTGATTTTTTCAAAACAAAAGAGGAAATTTTTAATTTTATAAATTGAAAGAAATCCTCTAAAGGATTTGGCCAAAAGTGTGTATTTTTTTGAATTATCTTAATTAGTAAAAAGAATACTTTTGAGTTTCCAAAAATTGTACTAAAAATTAGGGCAAACAAAAAGAGGTTTTCATTAGATATAGAAAAAGGAAAAATAACATCAAAGGAATTTGAAAAAAGATTCGTTATATTCGAGATATGACACAAAAGGTGATTTGAAAATTCAGAACCCTAGAAAGTGACCCAAAGGGTAATACAAACCATGAAACCCTAGGAATTTTTTTACAAATCAGATTTATGATAGATGATAGATGAAAATCAGGTGCGAATTTGAAGATAAGATGTAGATATGAACCCTAATGTAACTAGGGTTTTGGTGTTGAGAAGAATAGATCCAATAAAAAGCATATAAGGGATGGGTTCAACAAATTATTTAATAAAATTTAATCTAAGTTAAGGAAATTGTTGATCAGATGAATATAACAATAAATAAGTAAGATCAAAGAAAGGAAATGTAATCAAGAGTGATAGATAGGGTGTAAAAAGTGAAAAACTTAGCATGAATGAAAGATAAATAAATAAAGATAACAAACCTTTCTCTAAGCTATATTCCTTACAAGCCTAAATGATAAGATTGCTGAAGTATTAAAATTGTAGAATCTTGTATTTGTTGGATTATGGATGCTCTAAATTAGTCTCCAAATAAAATAACGATAATGATACGAGTGAAGATAGACACAAGGATGCATATTTAAATTTTGGCAGAAGTTGGTTACAGTTATAGAAAGCTTTCAGGGACGGATTACTAAGGATTTTCCTACCATTTATAATGGGGAAATGCCATGAATATTGGATCAAGGCATGAATGGGTTACATATTCATAATTGTACTTTCCTAAAATAGCCATTGTATATGGTCTATTCAGTTGCAACTTTGCAGGGGAAATGAATGTTTGGATTTTATTCATGTTGGTGATATAATTTTTTACATGGGTAACTTAGGGATCTCTCGCCAATTTTCTGGAAATAAGTCCCTCTGCTTGAATTGAGAAGCTTCATTTATTAAATCCAGGAAATTATGTACACTATTCTAATAATTGAGGGCGGTCTTTCGACCGAGGATCACACAGGGGTACTTCCCAACACGTGGAAAAATACTTTCAAATACTACAAGGGAGGAAATAAATTGAGAGAGAGACATGAAGAGAATAGTGGGAGGGTCTTGAAAAATAAATAACACAGTAGAGTTTATTTTTCAATACCAAAATGTTTCCATACACATCAATGCGAAAACACCATTAAAATAAAACAAGGAACAAAATACAAGAAGCACAATGTCTCATTGCATTATGTTGCACAAGATTACAACGCTCATGGGGTATTCTTGAGAAGGGGAGGAATGCATTATACTAGTAAATGGAAGAAATCATATAATTTTTCTATAGAAAGAAAATGAGAGCTAGAAAACAAAAATAATCATCCTCTTGAAGTGAGGAGGTCACCTCAATTTATAGCTCTACAATGAAAATATTCACCTACCCTCACATGACCTTTCAAGTTCCTATTCCACTTGTGACTTTTTATATTCCATTAAGAATGAAAAATAATTCACTTTTGTTATTAATGAAAATGAGCTTTTATAATGCAAAATTAAAAGGTCACTTAAGTGAATAAGAAGAAAAAGTCAAATGTAAAATTCTCAATGAAGAATTAGAATGTAGAGAGAAAGGGAAGAAGAGAGAGATTGGTGCAGAGGTCAATACCAAAATTTTCTTTACTTTATAATCAAGATCTTGAACCTACTCTATTACTCCAGCCAACACCTGCTCGAGGATCACCATTTGCATGCTTATAACCCCTTGGTGTCTAGGGAGACCTAATGCACATGTTGTATGAAGGACAAGCCATTAAATAGATTCCGCTATTAGAGATGATCAAAGGTGATCACTTTGTGATCACTGAAACAATATATAATAGATGTAGATACTTCTATATTAACCTGCATAACTATCCCAAGCTAAAAAAATCCACTTCTAGAGTCTCTAGCATGCATAATTTTTGATCTCTCTTACCATACACTTTACTCTATAGTGAAATCCTTCTCATTTGGAGTCACAATAACCTTTCCACTTATTTGAACATAATCTAGACAATAAACCAAAGTTTAAAGCTCCCTTATGAATGCCCAAACATCTCTCTTCAAGTGTGCAACCTCAACACTCTACCCCAAGGATTCTTAAGATCCTTATTTGTCTAATTCAAGGCCATATATGCAAAGAAAAGGTTTCAAAGCCTGAGTAACTATTATCTAGACTCAATTCACCTTAACCAAGGTGTCTAAGACCCTTTATCTAATTGTATCTTGCATCTTATGCTAGTTTTCTCTTTTTAGACGTTATTGGCTATTAGCCTTTTAAACATACAAATGCTCTCTTATCTTAATTTCCCATGAAGAAAATATACATACAAATTAATGACCCATCATTTATAGGGTTCTCCAATATCACTACATTTCATACCTTATTTCTTTGTTAGAAAATACACCTCCTTTATGGCTGTAGCATACAAAAATTAGGCCTATTCTGACCCTAGCTATGACAGTAGGAACTTAGGGATTTGATATCACCTGGAGCTTGATGGATCCACTTCAGAAATGTCATCAAGATCACTGATAAAAAATTTGGTGGCTTGATTCCATGTTATGACCATTCATGCACTTCAATTCCTCTCTCCACTATACATTGTGTATTCTTGTCATAATTAAAAAAAAAATAGTCATGTATATCTTGAGTGATACAAACCCATTCTCCTTGAAATTTGGACAGTGATTAAATCATGTAAAAATAGAAGTATCCTAAAATTTTCAAGAAATTCCATCTATGCAGTCAAAAGATATGCGATTCCCTAGATCTGGCTTGAGAGCCTTCAATTTGCTATAAAACCCAGATTATGCATTTTCAAAACATATAAAAATTACCACTGTGATCTACATCACTTGTAGAATATTTCCACACTAATAGTTAGGAAATTTACATCATTTAAATGTTATGGAGGGTTTCTATCTTACTGTCCTGCCAGGGTTCTTGTGCACAGTCCATTGAAAAGAAGCTAATTTTCTTCAACAGGGTCGATTTTCATCTTTCAAAACATATTACATGCACCATTAATCATTATGCAACCTATAGAATCCCTATCTCTCTTCATTTCCATGAATCACCTATGAAATAGGTATTCATTAGCTAAGAATAGACTCTAACAAGCTCCTAAATTGACTCCTAAGCCAACTCAGACTCCTAAGAAGACTAAACAATCTTTTCAACATAGAAATCCTATGTATATCACCTTGATATTCTCCTGTAATCCATACAAGACAACTATTACATGATGTCAAGGCTTAAAAATACCTTATTTAGCCTATATTACCCCTTAAATGCCAAGTCAAGTCACCTTATCAACTTCTTACAAGAACATATTCACTTTTACAGAATGTTTAACTCTAACATTCATTCACTCACACCTAAAAACATGTATTATGGTCTTATATGACCTTATTATGTCTTGGTCCTTGATGCTCCTGCATTAGAGTGGCATTGAGAGAAGAAATTTGAGCTCCTGCTCAAATGGTTCTTCTTCTTTCTTGTCTTCCAATTCATCCTTATTAAATTTGCTTGTATAATTTGTCTCCTCCATCTACTCTTGCATTGCCTCTCCTTAATTTTGCTCTTCTTGCTTTCTCCTTGCTTCATCTTCCTCTTCATGGTATTTATCTTCAAGGTTTCCTCTTTTAGGTCTTCTATCTCCTTCATGATGAACATAAACTCTGCCTTGTGTTCATAACAACATGTAGCTAGAATCCCTTGATCATCGCTAAGAATGTTCTCACAAGACTTGATAGTATTTTCTACCTACTTTATCAACATTCCTCTCTCTCTTTCATCTCTGGCCTCTTGATAGGCTTGCTTCACCTTAGGAATGAAGTGAATGTCTTCAATGTTAAAAACTGCTTCCTCAACATGCTTTGAAGTTTCATATGCCTCCTCAACTGAAAACTGATTGTCTTCTATCAAATTTGTACTTGTATGGTCTTCATGTCTATTTGCATGATCCTCCTTGGCTTGATATATGACTTCCTCTAATGCTTTTAGTTCTTCTTTCATCTGCTCCAAACTTATGTATTCAAAATCATAATTTGGTGCTTCTTCACCTTCAAGTGCCTCAACTTCATCATCATATATGTCTTCTATATCTTCTTGCTCCTCTTGTCTCATGAGCTTTAAAATTGAATCATAGTCTTGATTCATCTCCATGTCTTCCAATCCTGTATTCACAATATTAAAAACAACATTAGAAGTAAAATTTTGAGGCCATGAAGCCTCTTAAATTCCTACAGAGTGCTCTTCTTTTTCATTTCTTTTTGTTTTTTCATTGACCATATTCAACTTGGTCACTTTCATTCTCTCTCTCTCTTGCTTTGCCTCTTTCTTCCTTGGTACCTCTTCTCTTCCTTGGCACCTCTTCTCTTACACCTTCTCATGTTGCTCTTTCCTTGGAAACATCTCTTCTCTCTCCTTCTTCTCAACTGTTCTCCTTCTTCTTCTCACCATTTCTTGATTTCCTTCTGTTTTTGATGTCATTCTCTTTTGAGAAGATTCCATCAACTCTTCTAGTATCCTCATTTCTTCTTCCAAGTCAAATCCATCAACCTTTCCTTCATCTTCATCATATATAGGATATATTTTGTCTTCATCCTTCTCTGAATTCTAACTTCCATGAATGTATTCAGCCCTGGCTTCATCATCTTTTGAGAAACTTCCACTTTCCATCACTTCATGTTTGATGACTTTATATTGCTGCTTCTTGAAGCTCTTAGCTTTCCATACGTTATACTAGATGACCTTAGGTTGATACACCATTTTTTTTCATGTTTTCTTCTCCATTCATGGGCTAGACCATGTTTGTACTCATTTCTACGCTCTTGTGCACCTACTTGCTGGACTTATTTCACCTTGCAAACTGAATTTTCCTCCATACCTTTCCTTGGTTCTTCATGACTTTGGAAAGGTTTGATGGTCTCTTTCTTTGATTATGCTTTATCCTCTTTGTCCTTAGGTTTCTCAAGCCATTTAGGCATCACATAATCATGCTTGATCTCTTTGGGTAGCATATACTTCTGATGACCTGTTGGTTTCTTTTCATTCTATATTTCCTTGAGCCTTTTAGGAATTGTATGATCAAACACATTTTCTTGTTTTAACTTCCTATAATTATCTTGCCTTATGTATTCTTCAATGTCAGAAACATCACCCTCATAAATTTGATCATCATATTCAGTCATCATACTTACTTGTTCAATGGCATTTAGTTTAATGGCTTCTTGTCTAGCTTTGCTCTCTTCCTGGACCTCTTCTTTCCTTGGGATTCTATCCAATGCATCATAATACTCCATGTCCTATGTCATACCTCCCTTGTCATCATGGAGGTCTTCATTATTTCCATATCCTTCTTCAAGCTGGTCCTTGCAGTTGTCTTGTTCATTTCTCTCTATGGGTGCTTGGCTTACACCATCCTTCATATTTCTCAAGCTCTTAAGCTTAACCTACATCAAAAAGTTCTTCATACCTACAAATATAAACACAAGCTTAGATATAAAAACCAAAGACCATAGTGTCTCCATGAGTTCTCCTTTCCTTAGCACCTTCTCCTCATTCTCCTTGAGTGCTTGTTTTAGCACTTTTTCTTATTTCTTGTTCTCTACAATGAGATATTTATTTACCTCTTCTTATTTCTCACCTGACAACTCTTTTCTCTTCCTCAAGGCATCCTCTTTGTTCCTTCTATATCTTCTCACCAATGACCTCACAGGCCATTTTATCTTTCTCTTCAATATTAGGCCACTCTTCTTCTGATGGCTTTCTTCTTCCTACAACTGTAACCACATGGTGGTCAATTTCTCTAAATCTCTCTTCACTTCCTCTATTTATTTTTGAAGTGCTAATCTTCCTCTCATCTTCTCCTCTTTCCTTTTTTTCTCTTCCTTTTCTTGTTCCTTTTGATATCATAGGAACTTAACCAAATCATACACTGCTCCTACCTCCATGTCTGATTCAATTACGCACTTCTCTGATACCAAATGGTGTAGGGGTCAATACCAAAATTTGCTTTACTAGATAATCAAGATCTTGAACCTACTCTAATACCCCAACCAACCTCTGCTTGAGGATAACCATTTGAATGCTTATAACCCCTTGGTGTCTATGGATACCTAATGCACGTGTTATATGAAGGAAAATCCATTAAAGAGATTCCTTTATCAGAGATAAAAGGTGATCACTTTGTGATCACTGAACCAATATATAATAGATGTAGAGACTTCTATATTAACCCGCATGACTGTCCCAAGCCACAAAAATCCACTTCTAGAGTCTCTAGCATGCATACCTTTTGATCTCTCTTACCATACACTTTACTCTATAGTGAAATCCTTCTCATTTGGAGTCACAATAACCTTTCCGCCTATTTGAACATAATCTAGACAATAAACCAAAGTTTAAAGCTCCCTTATCAATGCTCAAGCATCTCTCTTCAAGTGTGTAACCTCAACACTCTGTCCCAAGGATTCTCAAGATCCTTATTTATCTAATTAAAGGCCATATATGCAAAGACAAGGTTTCAAATCATGAGGAACTATTATCTAGACTCAATTCACCTTAACCAAGGTGTCTAAGACCCTTTATTTAACCGTATCTTGCATCTTATGCTAGTTTTCTCTTTTTAGACCTTATTGGCTATTAGCCTTTTAAACATGCAAATGATCTCTTATATCAATTTATAATGAAGAAACTATACATATAGATTAATGACCCAAATATCCTTTACAGGGTTCTCTAATATCACTACATTTCATACCTTGTTTCTTTGTTAGAAAATACACCTCCTTTATGGCTGTAGCATACAAAAATCAGGCCTATTCTAACCCTAGCTATGACAGTAGGCACTTAGGGCTTTGATCTCACCTAGAGCTTGATGGATCCACTTTAGAAATGTAATCAAGATGACTACTACAAGATTTGGTGGCTTGATTCATGTTATGACCATTCATGCACTTCAATTCCTCTCTCCACTGTATGCTGTGTATTCTTGTCATAATTAAAAAAAATAGTCATGTATATCTCAAGAGATACAAACCCATTCTCCTTGAAATTTGGATAGTGGTTAGATCACGTAAATATAGAGGTATCATGAATTTTTCAAGAAATTCCATCATGCAGTCAAAAGATATGTGATTCCCTAGATCTGGCCCGAGAGCCTTCAATTTGCTATAAAACCCAGATTATGCATTTTCAAAACATATAAAAATTACCACTATGATCTACATCACTTGTAGAATATTTCCATGCTAACAGTCAAGAAATTTGCATCATTTAAACATTATGGAGGGTTTCTATCTTGCTATCCTGCCAGGGTTCTTGTGCACAGTCTATTGAAAACAAGCTAATTTTCTTCAACAGGGTCGATTTTCATCTTTTAAAACATATTACATGCACCATTATACATTATGCAACCTCTAGAATCCCTGTCTCTCTTCATTTCCATGAATCACCTATGAAATAGGTATTAATTAGCTAAGAATAGACTCTATCAAGCTCCTAAATTAACTCCTAAGCCAACTCACACTCCTAAGAAGACTAAACAATCTTTTCAACATAGAAATCATGTGTATATCACCTTGATATTCTCTTGTAATCCATACAAGACACCTATTACATGATGTCAAGGCTTAAAAATACCTTATTTAGCCTATATTACCTCTTAAATGCCAAGTCAAGTCTCCTTATCAACTTCTTACAAGAACATATTCACTTTTACAACATATTTAACTCTAAGATTCATTCACTCACACCTAAAAAACATGTATTATGGTCTTATATGACCTTATTATGTCTTGGTCCTTGATGCTTCTGCATCAGAGATCCACCCATGGATTAAGAAAATCACGCACTTAATGAACCCTATGAAAATTCTACAATAAGACCTCGTCAAATCCATCGGGCACCCTATTTAATACTCAAAGTGGCAAAGCAGAGAACTAGAAGAATGCCGGTACAGTTCCTTGTGTTCCACCAAAGTCAGCTTGACCCAAAAATGGAGTTTAGGGGTCAAAAATTATATTATTTTGATTCCAAATGGACCATTCAATATATTCCCACAATTTTAAAGAGATTATTTAACTTACAATTATAGTTATGGCCCAAGGAGGCCAAAGTGGCAAAGAGGAGAACTGGAGGAACAACGAAACAATTCCTTGTGTTCCACCAAATTCCGCTTGACCCAAAAATGGAGTTCAGGGGTCAAAATTTATATGATTTTGATTCCAAGTGAACCATTGAGTTAATTAATACCATTTTTGAGAGCTGATTAAACTTACAATTTTAGTTATGGTCCAAGGTAGATAAAGTGGCAAAGCGGAGAACCGGAGGAACCACAGAACAATTCCTTGTGTTCCACCAAAGTCTGCTTGACCCAAAACTTTAGTTTGGGTATTGAACCAGATATGATTTTGACTCAAAATGACCAAATAAATTCATCACCACAATTTTGAAGAGATTATTCAAATTAAAATTTGAGTTATGGCCCAAGGCGGCCAAAGTGAAGAACCAGAGGAACAACAAAACAATTTCTTGTATTCCACCAAAGTTCATTTGACCCAAAAATGGAGTTAGGGGGTCAAAAATTATATTATTTTGACTCGAAATGAGAAAATGAGTTAATTATAACCATTTTTAAGAGCTTATTCGAATCAAAATTTGAGTTATGGCCCAATGTATCAAAATCAGAAAAGCAGAGAACTGGAGGAATAACAGAACAATTCCTTGTGTTCCACCAAAGTCTGCTTGAACAAAAAATGGAGTTTGGAGATAAAAATTTATATGATTTTGACTCCAAATGACCCAATAAGTTCATTACCACAATTTTCAATATTTTATTTACCTTTTCTTTGAAATTTGACCCCTTTTTCAATTCTGGTCACGGGCGGTTCCCGGTGATTAAACAAATATTGAAATAAATAGATGCTAAATCTAAATATGTACCAGCATAATGATATAAAAAATAAAGTAAAAAATTTGATCTAAAAAAAATAAATTTAGATTTTAAATCCTAGTTTCCAATGAAGAGATAAAAATACTCAGTTGATTTGTAAATAATCCTAGACTATGTTGAGTTGACGAACTGATGAACATGAGGAGGGAAGTGTCACATCGATGCCCAAAAAAATGTAGAAGTGTTAGAATAAGCTCGACTAGGGCACCTGCACCAGGTCAGGGGCACCTGGGGCACTGCAGACCTCCTATAGGGGCCTATGACTTCTCAGAACCTCATAAAATGATCTTCGTAGGGTTGCAAGATGTTCACAAGTGTTTGCCTTTAATCTCCTGTATGTTGCTGTTGTTGACCAAAAACTTGTAAGAAGAAAGAGAACATGCAAAACTGGAAAACACATAAAATCCTAAAAATAAAAAGATGCAAATGGGGAGTCAGAATGACCTCGGTGGTCACCCGACTGAGTGAACTTACGATCTAGGGAGTGCACTATATTTAAGACTCCATGTAGTTCTACGTGTGTGTGTGTGTGTGTGTGTGTGTGTGTGTGTGTGTGTGTGTGTGTGTGTGTGTGTGTGTGTGTGTGTGTGTGTGTGTGTGTGTGTGTGTGTGTGTGTGTGTAGAATCGTGCCCTAGGTGGCTCTTGTGCGAGTCACATTTGATAACAAACAAATATATAAATGTAAAATATGTAAGTATATGTGTATATGGAAAAATGAACTTCCCCTCCTATGAAGTGTATGTAAAATAATGCAGTCCCTTTCCCTTGTGTAGATGCTAGATGGATGCATGAATGCCTTTGTAAATGCCTTTGAATGCAACCTTAGGTGGAGATAGTAGATGCATAGTACTTGGTCCTTTATTATTATAACATAACTTTATATTTATATGATTCCTTTGCTTAAATTTTGTAATTAACCACTAAAAGGCCGACTAGTAAGAAATAAGATGCCCAAACGGTTAGAAGAGACCAAAAAAAATGTGAGCAAGATACAAAGAGGTTGGGGGCATCTAGAGGGGACAGGGGTGCATGGGCACTAGCGTCCTGGCTAGGCACTAGTATCCAGAGTCAGAAATGCTGAAGTATGAAAAGAAATACTGGGAAGGAAGGTGTGTGAGACCAAGAAGGCAAGTAGAAAAATAACAAAGAGGCCAAATATAGTGGTCAATTAGTACTTTTCTTGCTTAAGAATAATATGAATAGTAGTATGTGATCAGGACTATAAATATACCCAAATTGTGTGATTTATTGTCTACATTTTCCCTACTTTATGTTGTTGAGTGAATTCTCGATAACATAAAGTAGATAAGATATGTTTACTTGATAAACCATGTGGATTGATGGAAAAAAGCGTGCCCAGAGAAAAGGAAAATCGTGGAGCGATAAAAAAGTGAAGCATGGAAGTCAAAGAAGAGGAAGTGAAAAATGATGATGATGATACTAGGGTGAGAGTGTATGTGTAGATGTCACATTGTACCTATTTTTGATGTAGCTTGATGTGTGATTGATGTGAGCACTGCTTCCCATAAGGATAGACCTGTAAAAGAGAAGAACGAACAAGTAGTCAAATACTTGTATATGAAAAATTTAATCAAAACACGTAAAAATTATGTAAGGAAGTATATGAAAATGTGAAAAGGAACATGTGCACCTAATCCATGATGAGTAAAGAGATAAAAAGGATCCTGAAGGAGTTATAGAAGAATGAGTTTTTTGGGAAATCTCATGCCAGTTGCAATGAGTGCGAGTTTTTTGGGCCATCTCACGCTAGCTACGCCAAGTATGAAAGAAGTGTAGGGAGAAAGATTTAGTGTTATTATCTAACTTTTGATTACTTCTTGAAGAGTAAAAACCACTATAGATAGTGTGTCCAAATATGACCCATTTCAATCCAGTCTGATCCAAAAGGAAATTAGAAAATAAGGTGTAACACATGCATGCCGAGTGCTGAAGGACTGTGTGTCCTGTAAAATCCACTGTGTAAACTGAAATAAACTAAGATAATTTGTGTAAATTCCCCCTCGTCACAGACCCCCAGGAAGGGTCAGGGTCACCTAAGAGATACTGTATGTGTTTGGGCACTGGTGTTTATGTTGTGATGAGGACCCAAGTCAGGTTCTACGATGTTTCTAAAACTAAAGAATGTGCTGTATCGATACTAAAATGTGACTGTAAACTATTTTATGGGGTGCCTGGTTCACCCAAGATATGCCCCCCTTGTTTGGGGTGCATGCGATGTTGCAATGAGTATGTGACGTAAAGGAGGACCAAATGTTGAACTGAAACTGATGCCCTGCAATGGGAAGGGAATGTTCTTGGTAGATACCAAGACACACACAAACACAGTGTCTGGAAAACAAGTGTTAGTGAAAATAAGAAAATCACAAATATAAAAGACAAGATGTAAGCTAGTAAGAAAAAATATAATACACAAGAAAAAAATGTAGACCATGAAAAGAGGGTTATAAACATGGGATATCACTCATAATGCCGCAAGACAATTGAGACCAAAGTGGCCAAAATAATACAATGTGCACACAAGACAAATGACAAAGCCCACAAATAATGACATACAATAGAAAGAAATGATAAATAATGATAAAAAAGATATCAGACAACCATGGTAGCAAATAACTTCATGTAAAACAAATGTTGCACATGAAGAACCCGTTAGCATGTTAGAAAGATAAAATTTATGTAAAAACGTGTATATATCAATAGAGGAATGTGCTACTAAGAGTAGGAGGTAGTGCAAAATGAAATAATATCACATGTGATGTGTACGAAAGTGGATGCCCCCAGGAGCCTATTGCAAGACTGGTAAGAGGTATAGTGCCAAACATCCATATTGTGTGTAATGATCTTGTATAAAGTTTACGATCACAACTATAAGGAAAGTGAATGCGCATGTGTGTATGATAAAGATAATGACATACAATGTATCTAACTAGCATAGTAATCAAAGTGTAACATGCGAGTATAAGTAAGAAAAAACAATGTGCAACCAAGAAATGTAGTATGCTGTGAGTATGAATGGAATGGAATGAAAAGTGAGTGTGATGGGAGAAATGTGCCCCTAAGTGAATGTGAATCAGTATCCATGAGATGGGGTTCATTTATAAATTCCCCCTCAGAAATCAAGAAAGAACCATTAAACAAGAGTGCGTCATCGAGAAATGGTTTGAATAGTGCACTAGAAAGATATGATCGTCAAAGTGTAGAGAGTGAGTGAGTGTGGTGAGGTTAATTTTATATTTATACCCTCAGGAGTCAAGTATGAACCATGGAAATAGAGTGCATCATATGGTGGTGAGCACATCCTGTAAAAGTAGATGTGTCATGAATGTTTATAGTGTAGAGTGTGTATGATACAAAATAGGAGCTACGTAGAGAGAGATGTCATGACTATGTGATGCATGAAGTGTGTAGTGTGTGAGGTTCATGTATGTAGTATGCCCTTAATATTCGAGTGTGAACCATAGCACAAGAGTGCGTCATTGGGTAATGATGATACAATTGTATCAAGTGGTCTGTATTGATGCTTATGAGATATTAGACATTAAGTGCAGAGCATCAAGTACATGGGATGATAGAGACATTTGATAATAATAAAGGGGGGAGAAGCTATGGTGCCCCCAAGTATGTAAGTGATAGAAATCTAGTCGATGACACTAAGTAGTTCAATGTAAGGAGTAGTTTCCTTGACAAAATTAATTTGACGTTGGAGTAGTGATGACTTATGAGCCTCAGGCGGTGGAATTCGAAAGAGGTCAGCTAGAGTTTTCTTGTCTCGCGTAGTGAGTGGATGCTTTTTTTGTAACATCATATAAGAATTGAGAGCAGGAGATGTTGGTTGCTTTGTTTGACTTGGTAATGCTGCAGATGACTCAGTAGGAAGAGGTAATGAAAAATGGACCTTGTGAGGTGGTTTCTTAGCCAGAGTGGGTTGAATTGGCGGATCTTGACTACCTAAATAAGACATATTAGAAGTGATGGCATGATGTTCATGGGACATAGAAGGAGCATATTTAAGAGCCTTGTTGATGCAAAATCACAACACCCCTGGACGCACATCAGGCTTCTAGGTTGATGTTCAGGCATCCAGTGTGATTGCACAACATGGAAACCTCTCTCCAAGCATGGGACTTGTAAAACTGAGAGAGGAATCTCCAGAGAAGGCTGGTTCTTGCTCCTAAACTACCTGCCACAAGCTATTCCAGTGTAGGCAAGCTAATCTAATCCTAATCTAACCATGCCAAGGAGACAGAGAGAGAGAGAGGGGAAAAACAGCAAAAGCCTACACTAAAACGGTGATACACCAGAGAAGGAGAATGTTGGACATCTATCAAAATTGCCATGGGACAAAGAGAGGTGAGCCATTGGGAAGGATGGACAGAAGCATCACAACCCCAAGGATAGATTTCACACAGAAAATGTCCCAAAACTCCATGAACACAGCTCCAGACCTGCAATGAACATTCAAACATGCACAGGACACCTGCAATGAAGAGAGGCAAGAAGAAGACAAGCAAAAACGAGAGAGGATGGACAGATGCATCACAGAACACGTTTTGTTGCTCCAGAGGTTTGCACAGAACATCATTCCATTAGTGGTAAAAGGCAGGAACGCCATTACAGAGAAAGGGAGGAGGTTCGAACTCCATTTTCAACCCTAGAGAAGAAAAGAAGGGAGAGCGGGCCGAGCAGAAAGAATGAACCACTTCTTTTAAAAATGAGCCAAATCTGGCTTTTACATTGCATGGGTCGAGCCCAGGGGACAGAAAACATGGGAAAACGTGCAAGCCCATTCCTCATTGACTGCAGATGCATTAAATTAGCATGGAGGATCTTACAAACCCATACCCTATCACTTTGACTGATTTGGAGGAGAATGCGACCCATTTGCATTAATCTGGCCACTAAAATGTCACTTCTAGCCGTGCAGAAGAAGAATGTGACCCATTAGCATTAAAACAAGTTGTTGAAAGGTCACTTCTGGCCATTACCACACGTCAGAGCCGTTTCTCGATTTTCTCTCTCTAGACTACACCAAAACTCGAGATTGATCCAAGAATCATGTAGAGCATCTCAACAGCTTTCCGTTGATATAAAGAACGTGGAAATCCGAGCTCTGGCTCAAAAGATATGGCGATCTGAAGATTTAGGGCACGGAACAGATCAAAACGAATTTTAAAATGTTTTCCCGCTCTTCGCCATCTGGACGACACGTGGCACGTGCTGATTGGACGAGCAATTATCTCTCTTCCATCTTTCGCGGGCTTTCCTTTTGAAATTGCTTGTGGGCCCCTTAAACTTGGACACGTGGCGCCATTTCATTGGTTTGGTTCAGCGCTCGATAACTCGCCCCCTTTGACCTTTTGACTTTTTCTCCTGTGAGGACATGTGGCAGTTTTTGATTGGTCTTCGGCTCCTTCGGCCTCCTTCGCGTACTTCGTCTTCCATTTGTCCCAGATGTCCCATTTGATTTTGGGCCATTTGTGCTCATTTCGGCCGGTTCGGGCAGTTCGGGCATTTTTGGCCCGCTTATCCCACTTTGCTTCGGACTGACTTGACCCTTTTCGGCCGGTTTGGCCGGTTCGCGCCCTTTTGTCCCGTGCGTCCCAATTGCTTTTGGGCTCCTTGTGCTGATTTCGCGCAAACCGGCTGGTTCGGGCATTTCGCGTCCATTTGTCCCATTCGTCCCGAAAGCGACCCTCTCAGCAGTTAGCTAATTTTTCCTCTCGGTCGAACCGGCATTTCGCGCCCGCCGCGTACTTTTGTCCCACTTGTCCCAAATGCTTAGTGGGCTGCCTGGAGGCTTTTTCGGCCGATCCGCGCCTTGACGTCCCAAATGTCCCAACTGTCCTAGGACAAGGACTTAGCCATTTTCGTGATTTTTTCCTGGATCAATCTACTTGCCTTTCTGCAACTTTTTCGCATTTTCTCAGAGCTTGCTCCTTCCTTCTTCAGCCAGGGGAGTTAAAAAAAATATCTGAGAGAACCTCAGAAACATGATGTTTGCTCTAAATCAATCAATGTGCCTGGGACTTGAACATTCTGATGCATGTTATCAAAATTACCCTGGGGGGGTGAATTTTGGATAACAAGCCCATTTGGATGTATCATTTATAGATGGGCATGCAAAAAAATGTTGTGCAACGAATGAGATAAAAGCCTTGACACTCAAGATGTTTGATTCTTCATTGTAAAACATAGTAGTCATTGTCATTATGTCCATTGATTCGATGATAAACACAAAATGGGAGACCTTGATATTTTATCAGCCAATAAGGAGGATAACAATGAGTAGTTAGAAAATTTATCAATTTATGACTAAGGATCTTAGTAATAATATCATGTTGCTTAACATTGTGATCAAAACCAAGAGGCTCCGGTAATGGCAAGCCTTGAGGCTCACTGATATAAGCACATGTAGAAGACAAAGAATGATGATAAGAAGAAGAAGTGACATGAGCCTGATAAGTGTCCTTAAGATGTTGGATTAAATATTTTAGAGATGCAATCATGGATTCCATAGCCTGAAATTTATCTTGAAATAAAGAATGTAAATCTTGAATTGACTCAAAGATGGGTTGAGTGGATAGAGGAAAAGGACAAATAGACTCATCAGTAGATGATCAAAAATAACACTCACTTGAGAATGTGTCTAGTTTTTTAAAGAACCTCTTTATAAGGTGCATGCATTTGAAATAATTGAGACAAAGAGATTTGACGAACCTTAGGAGTGATTAACTAAAATTGACTAAACTAATGTAGTAAAAGATAGTTAATCTAATCTAGGAGGACATATAATGTAGTAAGTAAATGAAATAAAATAATATGTAAATGAGATAAGTAAATTAAAAACCCTAATGTGAAAGAAGGGAAAGGAAAAAACTCAGCTGATATTGGATGACTTTCAGACTATGTTGTAGTGATGTATAAAAAATCAGAAAGCAAGAATGACTGTGTAGGAGTGTTGAAAAGGAAAGATCTGAATGTCATGCCTAGAATGGGGTGCTTGGAAGAGGATTGGGGCACCCACATGCACTCTAGTAAGGAATATGGGCACCTTGGTCTGGGAAAATGTCTGGAATTGGTGCTCACAGGGTCGGAAGGTGATATGAAACTCTAGCTTCCTGTTGCATTAATTTTTCTGTACTGCGCTGAATGCTCCAAGTATTCTAAGAGGAAGAAATAACCTACAAATGACAAAAAGGAAGTACCAAAACCATAAAAAATAAATATGAAAAATGAATGGGTCAGACTGACCTTAGTTTCCAAAACAATGGGCTTACTAACTGAGTGCTGCACTACCTTTTAGGCCTGGGTGTAGTTCTGGTGTGTGTGTGTGTGTGTGTGTGTGTGTGTGCGCGTGTGCATGTCGTGCCCTAGGTTCTCTTGTGTCAGTTCTACTTTGTGAAGTAGCAAGCAATAGATAAATTTAGTAGAATGTGTGCATCGAATAGAATAGAATTCCCCCCCTATGAAGTGTGATGGATATTTTCCTAGCTTGTGCCTTGATTATGGAGCTATGTGGATGCTAATGCAATAGATGAATGCAACTCTAGATGGAGTGATAATAGTGTATGATGCTAGTTCCCTCATTATGGTTTCATAAATTTATATTTATAGGGTTATATTTCTCTAATTTCAACAAAAAAGAAAATAAAAGAAACATCTCCAGCTCCAAAAAATGTAAATGCTCAGTCCCGTAAAATACAATTAAACCTGTGAAACAAAATGGCTGTGATCACTCAGAAGGTCATAACTTGAGAAATTTTCAATGAATTTTCAAAAAATTGGTCTCATTGGAATCATGGTTATGAGTGCAACGTAGAGAAATAATGAAATTGATGACTATTTAAGGGTGAGTTTTAAGGAAAATGATTATAGTTCTATTTGGTTGTTGGAAAGTGGTTGGAGAAGCATTTAATGAGCATGGGAAATCATTATTTCATTGCTGCAAGTTATGGGACACCTTGAGATTGCTTCTGTAGGTCAAAAACCACCAACCAAACTCAATTATTATGAATTTCAATTAGTTGAAAAGTGAATTTTGGGAATTGTATCCTCTCTCTCTCTCCTCTCAAAATTCCATAAATTAAAGTGTTAGGCTCATTGTAAAGGGGGGAATAGTTTGAGTAGGAAAACTCTGTCATTTTGGTTTTTTGAAGCTAATGTGCTATAGGCCTCTGTAATGGAATCCTTGCATGGTGATCTAGGCCTTTATTCTGTAATATTTTCAACTATGCATATCCATGAAGCAACAAATGCAAGTTTGTGGGTGTATCTTCCCTCGTGTTTTTTTTGCATTCTTCTTGCCTCTTCAATCTCATTGCGAATATATTGTGTTTATTTTATGAACTTTCAGGGATTCATTGTTATTGTTTTGCATGAAAATGTGTTGTGAGTGTTGTTATTAGAATGTAGAGAATTGTGATCACCCTCTCTAATCTACATATTGCTTCCATTTTCACACATTGGAGACTATTCTCATACCCTCATTTTCTGGTGTATCACCGCTATTCGTGTGGGATTTAATTTCACGCACTCTCTCTCCCTGGTCCCTTGGAAATTTATATTAGGATAAGATAGTTCTTCCTACATTAGGAGTAGATTGTGATGGATAGTTTAGGAGAAAGAAATAGCTTTCTCTAGAGGTCTATCTCAAGTAGTAAGTCCCACACTTGGATATAGTACCCATGTTACCCAGTCACACCATGAGCTCAAGAACACACACTTGTGAAAACTAGAGGGTGTTGTGATTTGGTGATAACAAGGCTTAATTTTTTTTTATCAATACATCGATCGTCGAGAGACTCTTCTTCTTAGAGTGGAAATAAGAACACCTCTTCTTCAAGAACATACATTGGCTGATTTTTTAGTTACACTAGAAGATTTTAAAACACTAGATTTTGCATACAAAAATCATAACTAGGAGGAACATTGGGAGAATTATTTGGAACATCCAATAACCTCTTGCTTGTCATGATATTTGACTTCTCCTTTGTAGACTCCATGGAATGTGGAAGTGGAGATTCTCGAATGATTATTTTATTCTATAGAGTCACCGCAGGAGGATAATTAACCTTTTTATTTTTTGGAGCAACGAAAGAGGAACTTACTTTTTGAGATTGAGAGCAGATGAACACTACATATGAGAAGCTAGGCACATCATCATCTTCTTCTTCTTCTTCGCCTTCTAAATATTCAAGGAATCCAATTTATGCATTATCCATTTCCTAAAGCTCTAGGACATTATTGTCCTCACTTTCTTGTTCCAGATCTACAGGTTCTTCCTCATCTTCTTTAGTTCCACATATTGTATTAACTAGTGGAGCTTCCAAGGTAATACTTCAGGGTGCTCCTGTAATCTGATTCCTACTTCAACTTGATTGGGATGCTCATTGAAAAACTTCCTTCTTCAACATTTTCAAGTCACTAGCCAATCTCTGCAATAACGAATAAACTCTCTCATCTTTGAATTCTGGACCTTATCCTTCACTGAATGATTCTTCATATTTCTTGATAAGATGAGGTCATCTTCCACTTCAATGCAAATTTCTTGAGCGTTGTCCAAATATCTTGGTTGAATCCTCTATAGAAAGAAACTAACTTTAGGAAATTGGGAATTCAAGAAGAATCTTTTCAGATTATCTGTAGCAGGACAAGAAATAATGGGAATCTTGGTAATTAGCTTGTTGAATTTTTCCATGAAGTCTCTCATGGGATCTTGCGGTTATTTCTTCATTTGAGTTAATTGAGTAAGGAGGGGATGTGTATCTTCTGCATTCTTCAAGCTTGCTTCAAACTTGCTTTCAATATTACCCCAATCAGTAATTGAGCATGATGGAAAATAGTAAAACCAGTTCATAGCGGCATCTTGTAAAGTTTCCATAAATAGCCACACTACAACATCTTCATGTTTTACCACAAGAATGTCATAGGATGTGATGAAATCTATGATATGATCATATTATTGTTTTTTTCCATCTCCATAGAATTTTGGAAATTTCTTTCTTGACCCTTTTGGAAGTTCATGAAGTGGAGGAGTAAAAGATAATGGACCAATGTTCTATCCCCATGACACATCTGCTTGTGTTTCCATTTCTTCCTCTTCTCTTTATTCTTCTAGTTATTCCTCTTCCTCTTCTTATTTTAGCTATTTATCTTCTTCTTATTCTTCTTATTATTTTTCTAAGAATTCAATGTTTAGTGGTGGGTGAAATATAAGAGAATTAAGAGGATTTATAGGAGTGTCAGTAGGAGATTGGATAGGATTTATAGGGGGTACCAATTGATGAATCAGATGAAGATGAAGCTTGAGAGACATAGTATGGATTATATCTAACTTGTTCTTGTTGATTTTTTAAAGCTTCGAAAGTAGGGTCAATAATTCCTCTCAATCTATTTAATCCGGTATATATTCTTTTAGCCAATTTTGGGAAATATTGGATTCACCTTAAGGAATATCTATGTTCACTCTTTTTGTGGGATTTTGGAATTTCAGATTTCATTTTTTTTGTTTTTGGAATATATAATTTTTTGGAACCTATATTGGGTGCAGCTATGCTAAATATGCCCCATGGTGGGTGTCAAAATAAGTTGGAGAAATAATTTTTCACATGGGAAAACTAGGGATCTCTTAGTAATGCTTTGGGACTAAATTCCTATACTTGAATGGGGCATCTCAATTTATTGAATGAAATAAATTATTTACACTATTATAATTACCGAAGGTGATCTTTTGATCGGGGATCAAACAAGGGTACTTGCCTACACCTGTGGTAAAATGCTTATAGATAATACAAGGGAGAAAATAACTTGAGAGAGAGGTGTGAAGATACTAGTAGGAGGGTCTTACACAATAAATAAAAAAATAGAGTTTATTTCTCAAAGCCAAAATCTTTCCATACACATGAATGAGAAGACACCATTAACATAGAACAAGGAACAAGACACAAGAAGCACAAAGTCTCATTGCATTATGTTGCACAAGATTCCAATACCCATGGAGTATTGTTGAGAAGGTGAGGAATGCATTAGAGTATGAAATGGAATAAATAAACTAATTTGTCTCTAGAGAGAAAAATGAGAACTAGAAAACAAGAATAACCATCCTCTTGAAGTGAGGAAGTCACCTCAATTTATAGCTTTACAATGCAACTCTTCATCTATCCCCACACGAGCTTTCAAGTTCGTATTCCACTTGTGACTTTTCATATTCCATTAGTAATGAAAAATAAGTTCATTTTATTATTAATTAAAAGGACATTTTATAATGCAAAATTGAAAGGTCACTTAAGTGAATAATACAAAAAATTTAAACGTACAATTCCCAACGAAGAATTAGAATGTAGAGAGAGAGGGAAGAAGAGAGAAGGAGATATCCACCCATGCATGTAGAAAATCATGAACTTAATTAAACTTGTGAAAATTATCCAATGAGACCTCATCAAATCCATCAGGCACCCTATTTAATACTCAAAGCGGAGAACTATATGAATGCCAAAATAATTCCTTGTGTTCCACCAAAGTCTGCTTGACCCAAAAATGGAGTTTGGGGGTCAAACCTTATATGATTTTGAATAAAAATGGAATGATGAGTTAATTTGCACCATTTTAAAGAGCTGATGCAACTTAAAATTTGAGTTACGGCCCAAGGTGGTCAAAGTGAAAAAGGGGAGAACTGAAGGAACATCAGAACAATTCCTTGTGTTACACCAAAGTCTGCTTGACCCAAAATAGGAGTTCAGGGGTAAAAAATTATATGATTTTAACTCTAAATGCCTCACTGAGTTCATTCCCACTATTTTAAAGAGATGATAAAACTTAAAATTTTATTTATGACCCAAGGTGGCCAAAGCTATAAAGTGAAGAATTGGAGGAACAACAAAACAATTCCTTATGTTCCACCAAAGTACGCTTGACCCAAAAATGGAGTTCGGGGATTGAATATTATATGATTTTAATTCTAAATGACCCATTTAGATCATTACTACCATTTTAAATATCTTACTCAACTTACAATTTTATATATGTCCTAAGGTGGCCAAAGCGGTAAAGCGGAGAACTGGAGGAACATCAGAATAGTTCCTTATGTTCCACCAAAGTTTGATTTAGCAAAAAATGGAGTTCATGGGTTAAAAATTATATGATTTTGAATCTAAATGACACAATTATTTCATTTTCAAAATTTCAAGACCCGATTCTTCCTTCTGTTTGAAATTAACACCTTTTTAATTCTGGTCATGAGTGGTTCCTGGAAGGTCAAACTACCACCAAAGAAAAATATACCTTTTTGTCAAACTAAACCTATGTAACATGTTAAGGGTCCTATTTGATCCACTTTGGAATTTGAATAAGCTTCTAAATATCATTGTAACTACCATAATCCTCAGTTGAATCTTCACCAAGATAAAAGGTCTTTCTCTGCACTACTGAGATGATAACTACAAATACAATCCTCATAATCCCTTGAAACATTTTGCACAATGAAGTAGACACTCTTAGATTTACAAGAATATCTGATTGACTTGCAATTCATCCCAAAGCTCATGATATATCTAGAACAAGCCAAGTAGCTTTTTCACCGCTTTCATTTCCTTATACCATGCTAAAAATAGCTCAGTATTACATAACTTATTCCTAAACCTGATTTTTATTCTATAAATTTCCTAAACTACCTAAGATGATTGCATAAATCAGTCAAAAAATTATTGGGTTATTTATTTTTCCTTGAACGTTCCCAAAGGGTGTTCTCCAGGTGTAAAAAGGCCAAAAATATACCTTTTGGATCCTCTAGAAGCACTTATCTTCTCCTGGATCTAGATATCTTCATGAATCAGATTGAACAAGATCGCCTGCACATGAAACACACTTTAAAATCACATTAGCACATTCCTCCTAGCCATTACGAGGTAACCCAATAATTGAGCTGGCCAGATGATAGGTTTACATTGACTGAGAGATGGATTTTCAAATGAGGTAAAGGTTATCATGATTTTTTTTTGAATTTTTCATGCTAAACATTGAACATGACAAAAATTTAGGAAGGTGGTTATATGTGCAAATTTTTTGCGCCCACATTTGTAGGGTTCTAAAAGTAGAGTCGAGTCGAGTGTGAGTAGATAATTATAATTATTTCTATTTAAATAATCAAATTATTCTATTTAAATAACTAATTTAATTAGTTATGAGTCACGAGAATATAATTAACCATTTAATTAAATAAATGTTTAATTAAATAGGCTAAAAGGGGTGTGAATATAACTTAAGTGTAATTAGAATTAATTCTAAGTGGGATGTAAACATGATAGAATTAATTTGATTAAATCTAAAGGAATATGATAGATTTAAGTGAATTAAATCTAAAAGGAAATCATAATCAAAGTATGAATTAATTTAATTTAATTAATTAATTTTAAAGGGGATGTGAATAACTTGAGGATAGGCTAGGAATTATAGACACCTAAATCTAGCTACGCAGTTTTAACACTAAAATTGCACTTCTTGTCCTCTTTTCTATCATTTGGTTATAATCAACATCTTTCTTGTTGATTATCTAACACTCCCCTCCATCTCGGTCAATTAATGATGTTTTTTAATTAACTAGTCTCCTCCTTCATTCTAGATGCAAATTAACACTAAGTTAGTTATAATCCTATCCTAATTAATTAATTAATTGACCAATACTGATTAATTAACCCTTTAAACAAGAAGTTATCCTCTTATTGGCTCATTCCCCCTCTCTGATCCTTCAGATTCCATAAAATTCTCTCCAATTTGCTTTTACAAGCCTAACTTGGTCTATTAATCAATCTAATTGATTAATCTAAATCACACCCAACTCACTTAAATTGAAAATTCTAATTAAATTTCCCTAATAATACTTAACCCTTCTAAATATATTTAGCACTTGCTAATCCATAAAGTTATTTTATCCCACATTCATGAGGATGATAATTTCTCCAATTTGGAAAACTGTATAAAGAACCCTACCCCCTCCATTCTAAGTTTACACCATGTCCTTGTAAGACATCTGCATAAAATAAGAGAATTTTATCAATTGGAAGGTTTATTGATCTAACAATCCTTTTCCATGTTCTACTTGGCAAGAGTCGTAAGAGGAGAACAATAAATGACAATTAAGCCATATTGGTGAGACCTCTTCCTCTTCATTAGAGAAATCCTTTGATTGCATGTGGCTACGTACGACTCGCTAAAGGAAGTGTCTATAATCCAAAGCCCATCAAAAACATCAAAGAATGGATTACATTTCATGTTTTTAATATTAGATGCATTAGTTTAAGCTTTCCATTTTAATGGATTTCTCTTGATGTTTATGTTGAACGAGCTTATTTATTGGATCTACTTGGTGTTAGGTTCTAGTAATTATCTTAGCTTGTTTATCATGCATACATATAGCACACCCGGTGGGAGCGTCCTTTGTCTCACACACATTTGTTTATGTTAAGTTTCTTTTTTACACACTAATCCTCTCTTTTTGGATATTTTGAATTAACTAATATTTCTGAACATTTTGCATTGAGTTAGCATGTGTTAGGTGTCTCTTGTAAGTGAGAAGGAGGTAAAGTGCTGCTAAAATTGGAGTTCAACATCAAAAATCCAAGATTTTTGAAACTTTTTCCCTATTTTTTTGAAGAATCATAGACTATTTGCGACATCGTTGAGCTTGTCCATGCTAGAATTAAAATTTCATGTGTTTGCATTAAATTACATGCATTCTCATTTAAATTCATGCACTAGCATTCACTTTGTCTGTGTCTGCGTTTGACTTCACATGCTACCGTTATGTATATCTTCACTAACATTCCCTATTTTTCTGCTATATGTCTGTACACAGAGACTTCATGAGTTTCCGTCTACCTGCACGCACTAGCATCACTGTTGACATGCTAGCATATCTTTTTCACGTGTCTGCATATTATATCTTCCTGTGTATTTCTCCTATCTACGCTAGCATACTGCTTCAGGTGCTAGCATACTGCTTCACGTGCTAGCATTCAAACTTCATGTTCTAGCAAACTATGGCATTTTTGGCTCAAATTTCAAGATTTTGATTTGTTTTTCTGTGATGTTTCTATAGGTTTTTTGACTTCTAACTTGCAAGTTTTAGTTAAATCAATTTTCACACTTAAGTCCTTTGATTTATTTTTGTTTTCCATTTCTTAAAATAGGATCAAATGTCGTGTATGCTCTTCTCTTACGCTTTTGAGTGACCTTGAGAATCTGAAACGACCTTGATCCTCATTCTAAACATTTTGGTTTACATGTAAAAAACTAATCATTTGACTTGACATTTAAAAATCAATGTTTCTAAGACATTTACTTGTTACATTTTTCTCATTTTTACTTAGTTGGATTAAACGTTGTGTATACTCTTCTCTTGTGCTTTTGAGAAACCTTGAGAATCAAAAGCAACCGAGATCCTCTTTTATACATGGAAAAACTACTAATCATTTGATGTAGGACCAAATCACTTATCGAAGATCAAAATTGAAAAAAATATTGATTACACTATGTGTTGGTTGCTAATGACATGTAAAACCAAATTAAGATCAAGATAAATAACACACCATTCACTCACATTGTATTTTTAGGTGTGAATGGGAAGGATAAAGATCAATTGCTTTAATTGTGGGAAATATCTTGGCATAATCCATAAAACTCATTGTGAGGATTACCAAAATAACCCTAAGGTAATCAACACATTGAGGGAACTATTTGACAAAATGGGAAGTGCCCCATCACCTATTTGAAGAGAAAACCCATGAGGAGTGATAAATTTTGTCTGTATGAGGCCTCTTTCATTAATTTGATTGTGGGGTAATGGTAATTTGTCTAAGATTTATTATAGAAAAGTTTACCTCTCTTAGATAAGTTATTAGTGAATGTTGAAAAAAAAATCCTAGGGAGCCATTTAGCATTGGGGCTAACTTAACCATATCCAAAATCATATTGCAAAGAGTTATTACAAAAACAAAATCTCTCGAATTCATAACCTTGTGTTGGTGAGAAAATTTTTCAGGTGGAAAAATTAGGTGTTTCCACCAACATTCACGGGGCTATGCCCCTCTACATTGAATGGTACAACTCCAATTTTTAAAATTAAACTAATCCTAATCCTATATAAATGTTGTGGGTGGCCAAATTGGCTGGGGATCACACAGGGACACTCTAATGAACTAGTGGCAAAGTGTTTGTATGGGGTACAAGGGAGTAAATTACAGCGATGAGGAGAAAGGAAGGAAATTAGGAAAGGAAGATTACTGTCGTGAGTAGATCACATAGCTCACACCCACTAACTAGAGTAGTTCAACATTCAATATAGAGGAAAGCACAATGAATCTATCTAGTGAGATGGACAACCTGCGACACCAAGTCATCAGTTTGATCTATCGAAGATACAAAGCTCTTGCATCACTATACTTGCAAAGTGCATCAAAGAGGGAAGTGGAAGAAACACAAGATTCTTATAACAACTATGTTTATTTAGTCAACGATGAGAGGAAACCATGCATATAAAGCTACACAAATTCATAAATCTTGGAAATTAGAAACTCTATTCCTTGATTTACATTTACACAAATTGTACAAATTAAGGGAAAAGAAGAAAACATGTAGAAGAAATGTAGCTTTATTTCATGTCTATGGATGACATAAAGTCCAACAACATATTACAACCCACTATTGCTACAAAGTACATGATTTTCAGAGTGCAATTTTTAGGATCTAATTTTTAGGATCATTTGGAATGGAGAAGACATCCAAATTTATAGAAATATGAATTGAATCTTTGCCTAACCCCAGTTGACTCTTCGTTATCTCATTCAACTCATGACCTTTCACCTTCATATTCCTAGGAAGTGAGAAATAAGTTCTCTTTTTATAAATTAAAGGGATTCTTACAATGTTACTTTATAAAGTCACTTAAGTGAATGAGATGAAATACAATGATTACGCCTAATGAAGAATTAGAAAGGGGAGAGAAAGAAGAGAGATAAAGAGAGAAGAAATGGAAAAGTTACCACATTCGATGAAGAAACCTCTTACTGAATCATGCCTCCTGATTGTGGATCTTTGGAGTGGTTTCCTTATACTTGAATTCCTTATTGAATTGAGCTATCACAGCTGTAATCTTATCTTCCCCTGGAATTCAAAACACATCCCAACACCTTGGTCCATGTCTGAGGGACAGAAATGATAATTTTACATCGATGAGTCCATTCTTCGTTATATATTGCAATTATAGCAATGCAACTCCTGATGTTAGAAAGGGACTCTAAATTTTCTTTATTGAAGGAAAGAGAATCACTTGCCTCCTTTTTGACCATCTCTTGAAATGCAATGATGAGTTCCTCTGATGAAAAGTCCTCAATGAGTGGAGGGAACTCAAACCTTTGAACCTGGCACTCGTGGGAGTCCAGTTCAAATATGAACCTTTTGAGAATTTCATACTGTGCATCCATGATGCGGATCCAAACTTGGACAAGTATTTGGCAATTGATGCAAAAAATTCCTTTCTCACAAGGGTGTGAGAATTGGAAGATCTCATTTAAGATACTAGTGGGAGTGTCTCATACAGGGAAAATTTTAGTGGTGAATTGTTGTAAACTCATGAAAATTGAGGATTATGGAAATTTGAATTGGAAAATATTCTATGATTCATAGCCAACTTATTCGCTGAAAAATTCAGTCAACATGTCCCTTATACTATTCATTTCACCTAGATTTTACACATATATATGATCTTATGAATTTAATTCACCACTAATTTGAACCATTTCATGTGCATATTCACCGAAGTAAACATAAAGAACCCCTAAGCCATCCAACCCTGAGCTATCCAAAACTAAGTGTTTCAACCCTGAGACATCAAAACCTCAGCCATCCAACCCTAATCCATCAAACCTTGAGTCATCGAATGCTCAACCATCCACCCCTTAGCCATCCAACCCCTCATCTATCCAACCACTAAGGCATCTAACCCCTTAGCCATCAAATCCTTGGCCATCCAATCCCTTTGTAGTCTAGCCCCTTAGCTAGGCCCTTCTAACCTTGAGTCATCTAACAACTCAACCGTCGAACCTCTTAGCCATCTAACCACTTAGCTGTTAAACCCTTTGCCGTCTAGCTTTGCCGTCCGACCCCTGAGCCATCCAACCCTGCCGTCTAACCTCTATGCCATCCAACTCTTCCTTCCCTTGATGTCATATAAGTACAATCACCTTAAAATGAAGGAAAAAAAACTACAAATTTATAGAATCATTAAAGTGGGAAAGCCGCGCTCTATACATTATTGTCATCGGGCCAAGGAAAAACCCTAATTTTTCAAAGAGGAGAAATTAAGAGCAACAGAGGTAAGTAAGTGGGTGAAGGAAAATATGGTGTAGATTCTCACATACCATAGGTGTCACAGCTATCACACCAAGTTGAACTAGACCCGAATCATCAAAACCCCTAGTAAAAAACATGCCCACTTCATCTAGGGTTTTGAATTTTATCTTCATTATGTATTTATTTGACTCTGGGTTAGGTTTTAGAGTTTTGAGGTTTCTCTCATTTTTATGTATGATTTTTGGGGTCAATTGTTTTGGGTGTATTTTTGTACAGGTGGGAAGTTAATTTATTAGACTACCAAAAAGAGGGCCAACAGACCCAAATGTCCCTGTTACCGGAAAAAGAATCCAAGGAGTAAGATCTTTTTTTTTTTCTTTTTCTATTTTTTTGTTGTTGGTATTCTCATAATGGTGTAAATCAAATGAAGTTTAATAGCATATTAGTGAGTAGAAAAGCTATATGCAGCTCTATCGAGGGATATGAACAGATTCAAACCTTTGTGTAGAGCTTTTAAAAGCCCATCAAATGAAGTTTTTGATAGATTTTATAATTTTTGTTTGATATTTTTGCTGTGGGGGATTTTTGTAGCATTGTAATCACATTATTTCTGTTTCATCTACAAAACTATAACTAGGATTTATAATCCCAAAGTTTCGATTTATTTTTGTTGATTTATGATTTTTTTGGGTGCTTAAGGATTTGCATCAACTTTTCAACCTGTATCCCATAAATCTATCTTGAAGCATATCAAGTTCTTATGGAAGGTTAACATGATGTGGCTCTTTCAGTATTCATTACAATCCATAACATAAATAGGAATAGAAACAAGAATCTAACCTAAACTTATGTCCAACGCACCCATCCAACCCCTCACCCATATAACGCACCTGTCCAACCCTTAGCCATCCAACCCCTCACCCGTCCAATGCACCCGCTCAACCCCTATCCATCCAACCCCTCACCCATCCAAACCCTCACCCATCCAATAGACCCATCTAACCCTTAGCCGTCCAACCCCTCACTCGTCCAACCCACCCGCCCAACACTTAGCTGTCTAACCCCTCATCCGTCTATCCCATCCGCCCAACCCTCAAACGTCTAACCCCTCATCCGTCCAACCCCAAACACACCCAATAGTCATCTAACCCCTCACTCATCCAACCCACCCACCCAAACCTTAGCCATCAAACCCCTCACCCACCCAACCCCTCAACCGCCCAACCCCCAATCAACCTACCTGACCAACTCCCCGTTCAACCCTTGACCAACCTACCCAACCAACTTTGTGAAACCAGGGAAAAATGCTCTTTGCAAAATCACCTTTGCCAAAAAACATTTTTTCAGATATTCGCCAATGATTCAAAAGTCAATTTTTGAGATTCTCCAATGATTCAAAAGTAATTTTTCAGAGGCGTCTTCTTAAAATGAACCCTAGTCTCATCCAAATGACCAAATTCCTTTACAAGCTATTGTTATCCAAAATCCACCCCTCAAGGTAATTTTGATAACCTGCATCATTTCTCTAGGATTGAGAAGGTAGAAATGGTAAAATTGAAAAAATCAGGTTTTGGGGGTCCCTTTGGCTCTTTTCTTACGACCCCATCCAGGGAAAAAATCCAAGGAATTAGACAAAATTGCAAAAAGTGCAAAAATTCGGCCCTTGCTAGTGTATTGTGGTAAAATCAGGTTTTTGGAGCCTATGCTACACAAGTACACATGGGACATCTAGGATCTAAAAATCTAAAAAGGCCGCAGACAATGGGAATCGGCAAAATCAGATTTTTGTGTCTTGTGCAGTCCGCAAGACACAAGTTTGCCGCAGAGTCAAAATCACTGTACCAAGAGTAAATCGACAAAGTCGGGTCGAAGTGGCCCAAGTTGCATAAGTATACATGGGACATTCAGGACTTGAAAGTATGAAAAGGCCACAGTCAAAGGGAGATGTGGCAAAAGCGGTGGTCAATGGCCCTGACGGCCTGGTCAACGGAGGTACGAGCGGGACATGAGTTCCTTGAAAAGCTGAGTCTCTTGATTTGCAAAGCAGATCAGGTGTGATGCGGGTGAAGAGGAGGTTTTTGGCCCAATTCACACAAGGGACAACTGGGACACAAGGACCCGATATAGTTGAAAC
This sequence comes from Taxus chinensis, assembly GCA_019776745.2. Classification (NCBI taxonomy): domain Eukaryota; kingdom Viridiplantae; phylum Streptophyta; class Pinopsida; order Cupressales; family Taxaceae; genus Taxus; species Taxus chinensis. Next base: position 525,335,745 of record CM034149.1, read on the forward strand.
ACTCACATATAAAGGAAAACAATGCAAATCAGACCCCAAACTTCAAACGACCTTAACTTTTGACCCCGAGCTCCAATTTTCACAAAATTTGACTTTCTAGAATGGGAACGATGTCCTCTACACCAAAAAAATGGATTTATTATTTTTAATGAGGGAATATATATTAAAATAAAAGAAAAATCCTTAGTTCCAATACAGTCAAATGCTTATTCCCGTCAAATGACAGAAGTACCGGGAAGACCCAAAATAACTTCCCGCACTTAGAAGGCCATATATTTTGTATTTCTCAACAAAAATGCAAAAAAATGGTACCGTTGGAATCATGTTTTTGAGCATGATTCACATAAATCAAGAAATATAGAATTTTATTGAGTATTAATGGATATTTTGTAGAAAACGTTCACATGTTCAAAACACTATTTTGTTTGGTAGTTGGGATGCATGCAATGAAGCATGGGATGAAATTTCTCACTGCTACAAGTCATGGGATAGTATGGGGAGCATTTTGCAAGAAACAAAACATAATTTAAATTCATTTACTACATCTTGCAAGTGGTTGAAGGACATATTTTGGGATTTCCTTTTTTCCCTCTCTCTCTTTCTTCTCAAATTTCTATAAATTGGAGTGTTGGGCTCATTGTAAAGGGAGATAGTTTGAGTAAAAAAACTCTGTCAAAATTATTTTATGAAGCCAATGTGCTACAGGACCTTGTATTAGACTCCTTACATGGTGATCCAGGCCCTTATCTTGTAATAGATTGAGATGTGCATACTTATGAAGCAATAAATGTAAGTTTGTGGATGTATCTTCCCCTGCTATGTTTGTTTGCATTCCTCTTGCCCTTCCAATATCATTACATATATATTGTGTGATTCTATTATTCCATCATTACCTTCTCCTGAGATTGAATCATACACTATACATGAGTCACCTCCATCTCCCACTTCTTCTTCTCCTACTGTTTCATCTCCTCTTATCACATCATCTACACCCATTTGTTCGTCTTCTTCTATAGACGTATCTTCACTGGTCACTTCACCTATTCAAGATGTTTTTGATGCTAGTTCTACCACTTTTTTAGATATTCCATCTACATCACCTACTATAGTCTCTTCGATACCTACTCCTAGTGTGCCCTTAGCATCATAATCTCCCTTATCACCTCTTGATGTTCCTATGATCACTCACAATGGTAAATTATAACCTCTTAATACATTGGTACCATCTCCCACTATTCCTTCATAGGATATAATATCTATCATGCATGTCGTAGGTCAATTAAAATCTCAGGTTCAATCACTCACTTTAGAAAGTAGGGCTTATTATGCTTCTATTGACAATAATTCTTTGCATGGTAACCCTGTCCCTAAAAGATTCACAATTATGAATTTCCTAAGGAATTTTTCATGCCTACATTTACCTGCTTAGATGGTATTGGTGATCCTCATGCTCATCTTTTATATTTCCGTATGGTTATGACCTCCTATTATAATGATCAGATATTACTTAAGGCCTTTCAATACAGTCTTACTGATGAGGCTTTGCAATGGTTAACTCATCTTCCCTTTAGGTCTATCAGTACTTTCTATGACATGGAGGATGTCTTTCTCTATTGATTCATCATAAAAAATGGCCCTCATGTTACTTATGACCACATACCTACTTTACATTAGGGCTCATAAGAACTTATCAAGGATTATAGTATGCATCGGTTAGTATTCCAACTTGTAGACCTTGAGAAGTAATTTATTTTTTGTAATGGCTTGATTCCTGCACTCAAAAAAATATTTTAGTATGATACATATGAGTCATTTATTCTCATATGCTACAAAGTCCTTGATCTGGAGAAAGATATTATTTCTGCACATGTTATTGATCCTCCACACACATCTATTTTTGTCATATCATCTAGTCCTCCTCTGTCCAAATTGGTTGAGCATCCTACCTAGTCTCTACCCTTGCCTCATACACAAGGAAAACTAGTTCAATATACTCCATCACTATAGACTACTTCTTCTCCTCTTCTGTAACATGCCACTTCTCCTTCCACTCCATCTATGTCACGTATGCCATTTAATTTCTCTCATCATGCTAGAAATCATGATGTGATATTTTCCTTTCTTGAAAGGCATATAATTTTCTTACCATTTAACCAATATCATCCACAACATAGGCTACAATGTCAACATGACCAACCTTATTGTAATTATCATCACATAAATGTTCATAGAGACAATGAATGTCTCGATCTTTATGATAGATTGTAACATTTAAAGGATAAGGGAATCATCTCCTTTGTCTCTCTCTCTCTCTCTCACATGAGTGATCCATTTGTACTTTACTTCTTCAAATAGTGTCTACCAAAATTGAGTCATCTCCTCCACTTGGTGTTCAGGCCATAGTGCATCCACCACCGTAGTTCATTACTCATGCACGCTCTCCACTGTGTCCATACATCACTGCACCATCACATCCATCACATTCACTTCATACATTGCATCCATTGCATTCATGTTATCTGCTGCATCACGCTTATCCTTCATAATACACCACCTTTGCGCATACCATCACAACTCCATATGAAATTCAGTTTGGCACATATTCACATACTACTTCCATCCCACATGCTTCCACCAATTCATTCCACCTTAGTCTTTGGTAGGTGATTACTATAACCTTACCCCCCAATGAAACACTTGTGTTCTTGTGGTTCTTACATGACTATTGAGGGTTTTTCTTTAAGAACCTTTCATCATGTACTTCATCATTCATTTGGTGCACCCAATCATTTCCCGATGACAAACTCTTGCTTTTCACGGTTCATTCTTGACTGCTGATGGTTATTTATTAAATGAACCTAATCATCCATATGTTGGGGGGGCATCGTTAATTTTCCCCCCTATTCATCACACTAACATATTATGATTACATTATCTTATCGTGGCATACATTCATCACAACATGTTAGTCCACTAATCATACATCATCTCTCTTTACATTCATTTTACAATCATCATCATACTAACTACGCATTACAAATTCCATTTAATAAACATTAACAATATCTAAAAGCATTATATACATTCCAACCATAATTACCCAATCATACAACATCGATACACCAAAAAATCAGCTCATCATATATAAATCACATGTGTCCATACATATATAATGTCTACAATCATCACTGGGTGGCAAATCCCCTACACCATATACAATCATACTAGTCAAACCTCATCATCAATATTGTTATTAGGTACTACAAGAACCCTAGAACTCAATACCTCGCCACTAACTCGGCGCCACTATAAGTGGCCTCAATACCTCTCTACTTTCCTACACAATAAGTTGTTCTCCATAGACTACAAAAATTGACGCTACAAATCCACATATCAAGAAAACACATGCTACACAAAGGGACCACCACCCAATTCCTTGCGGGTTCATCACATCTCCTCATGTACCTCATCCTTCTCAGCTAGTAATACAGTACATGTCGCTATTACTACAGCCACTGGCTCAAATAAATGGGCATGCTCGCCTATGATCTTATCCACATGCTTAAATATCCGTCCACCGAGTACATCGGTTGGAAAATTCCATGTCAATGTGTGGATGGATATGTTAACTATTAAGGACCAATAAACATCACCTACATAATAAATAACACAACACATTAGACAACCATTACTAAAACACGCGTCAATAACAAAATACACAAAATAGTTACATATAGGTACTCATGCTCAGCTATAATTTCTTCTACATTATTAGGTGCACGGGATTCCCCCTCTCCTCCTCCTCCATGCAGTAACCTTGATGGACCTACAAATAATAGGAACAATAATACCCATCGATGTGCCACCCATCATGCATGGTAATCCTCTGTGAAATCTGCATCGTCTGAGTCTATCAGCTCTATCGCCGTGTCTACCTCATCTAGACTAGGGGGTGCAAGCTGCTCTGTTGTGGGTCTTGGTCTAGCTCCGGCCCTCCTAGGTGATCTAATAGTTCTCAACCATATATATGGATCTGCGGGCACATCCTAAGCAATGCCAATCTACCATGATAGTCTCTCCACCTGAAAAATATTGGCCACACCTGGGAATTTATCTTCTAACCACATAGTCCTCCAAATACACCTCAACTCTACAACATCCTTGGGCCATCCTCTATAGTCATGATATGGCCTCCATGTCACTGCCTTGGGCCTAATCCTATCTATCAGTGTAATGTAGGTATCTATGTCCATCCTACGCCCACCAATGTTAACCCACCTCCTCGCATATACCTCTGGCCTGGCCCACTCTCCTTGTGGACCTCCAACTGGCCTTGACACTACTATGTGCTCATACACCCATACATGTAATAATGTAGAAGCTCCTATCCCACCTCCATGCTCATCATTAGGAAATCGGTACAAGTATCTATATAGGTGGGCCAATACACACCGTGCCCATGCATACTTAGTGCTCTCCTCCTCTATACACTGACATATATCATGCATCTTATACAAGATGCCTACACCTCCTTCCTTAACTGTAATTAGTGAAGTAATCACCATGGAAATAAAGTTCCGCAAGTGCGGAGCCCCATACCTCATAATCACATCCAAACTGATAAGGGCATCGAAAGGTACTTGAGTCCCCAAAAAATATCACCTAGAAACACACATCTGCGTCTCCATATTCTCCACTGGCATCACCTATACCCTCTCACCAATAACTGTAAATTGAAATATATGATACAAATCCTATAACGTAATAGTCATCTCCACTCTAGGAAAAAAAATGTACGTATATCCGCACACCATCTATCACATAGTGCAGTCAACATTGACATATTATGGGACACATCCCCCATTTGTGTTATGTGCCATAAGCTGACATAGTCCATAATATCCCAATCAGTATCTGACAAACCTAATCCAATCAAACTAATCAAATGACATCCACTGTGGAAATCCCTCGAGTGAACATCCCTCTACACACCACAAAATGACAACAAACGCAGTGTTAGAACACCTTACCAATACAAATAAACTAGCTTCTCACATTCATTTACACTAGAAATCTCATTTTTCATCATTATACACCAAATACACATGCTCTAGAGTAGGGCGCCCAGGAGAAAGACACCAACACCTAGATCTGGGTGTGTTCAATGAAAAGTTGTAAAAGCCATGGATTTGGGGTAAGAATCTCTAAATAAACCCCAAAGGATTTTAACAATCCAATCAATGGACCATGCGATAAGAAATGAGCAATTTTCTCTTCTTTGCATACATTAATTTGAAATAAACATGCAAACTAAGAAAATGAAGTTAATCTCTATTCTTTGAAAGCTTGAAATAATGAACCTAAGAGGATCTAAGCATTCAATTTATGGTGTTAAGAGAAAGAGATCTCCCCATTAATGGCTTCAAGGCCAATGAATCTTCCCTTTTACTCCATGTTGACTGCTATGAAATACAATATTAAATGATTGTTAGCTCAAATGGAAGAAGATGAAACAAAAAACTAAAGCCTAAACAAATTGTTATAATTTATGCTAGGAAGAAGAGAGAATTCTTAGGAAATGAGGGAGGGGGTATAGCCCTATTTATAGTTTTTTGGTTTGGAAGAAAATGGAGATTTGGGTGCATGTGGGGACAAAGGCTAAAGTCCAAAACAGCACTTTTAGCAAGTGAAAGTGTGATTTGACTATGTTTAGGGTATTTAACCTAGGTTAGACTAACTAAGCTCTCTTATAGATTGATTAGGGTTTTGGAAAGGTTCTGAAGGGCTTAATCAATCCAAAAAAGTGGATTGATCTTCCATGGAGCTAATAGAATCAAGATAAAAGAGAATAAGAAGCTAATGTAGTTAGCACGAGGCTATAACAACCTATTTAAATGGTTTATAAGAGGAAAAAAAACCAAAAGGGTGTCGTGAGAGAGGAGTTAGATAGGTCTAATTGGTGGTGTGTCATCAATTTGTAAAGGGAAGAAGCATTAGTGTACCATTAGAAATAATAGTGTATTGATCAAACTACAGGTGTCTACATTTGCCCCTCTTTGAGGTGACGTAAGCTACGTCACTTCAAAGAAAGTAGACAAATGTAAACAAGTATAATTTTTTTGAAGGGGTGGAAGAAAAATTAATAGGATGAAGGATGAAAAATGCCCCCTTGAGTGTCGACGAGGTGACGAAGAAACTCGATCGACGATCGAAAATCAATAGAGAGAGAAGTTAATAGAGAAGATGAGAAACCAGAAGAAAAAGGGATACTAAGCTATCTGCAAATCAATTGCTAACAATACTTAGTCATCATAATGCTTGGAATCCTCCTCATGGGTCCTTATTAAAATGTGAGCATGTGACAGAAGCGTAAAATGACATTAAAATACAAGATACAAATAACCATCTTGTGCCAAAAATGACCAACTCCATGCAACATACACGAATGCAATGTAATACGAGAAATAAACAAAATCACCTGAACGGGAAATAAGTACAATCACACACACTTAAACTAACAACATTCAAGATAGTTACACAAATATTTTGTTATGGAGATGAAGTCCCAAATGTTCTGATAAATGACTAGGGTGAAGAATGATGCCCCAAGTAAGGTGTATTATGCAAGGGGGAAGATGGAGGACACTTCTGTCCTATGAAAAAGCAATGTGCACGACAAAAATAGTATCAGGAAATCGATAGTGCCCTAGAGTATAGACGAAGTAAGTAACATAGCTTGTGTAGGTGATTGAAGATTTGGTGATGCGTGAGTCATTATTTCGAAACATTTTGAAAACATCAGAAAGATCTGGGATGAGTGTCATGCAATAGACACAGATTTCAGCTGTAGATGATCGGTTTAACCAATTTTGAGCCATTTTTGATATTTTCAATAATTTTGTTGTTTTTTAAATATTTTTGTGATTTTTTTTGTTTTTCAGGTTTTGATCGGTTAGAAGAATTTCAAAAGATCAAAGATCTTCTAAAAATATGTGTTTAGGTGATAATGGGAAGGCGAGGCTGCCAGAGAGCTAGGATATACGCCCAAAAGAAAAAACATGGGTCAAGAATAATTTATTTAAAATAAATTAGTAAATAATTATCACGACAGGGGAAATAGATGAAAAATAGAGGAAAAGGTGGGAGAAGGCACCTGAAAGTTTCGTAAATTATCTCAGTGCGATGAAGAAGTGACCGTTGGATGGCACGAAGTGCCCCAACGTGTGAAAATTAGTAAAAAATAATTATTTTAATACGAAAATAATTATCATAGTGGGTAGAAGAAGGTTAGAATGATCACGACAAAGAACACATGCCCCAGGGGCATTGCGATGCGTTAATATACTCACCCGGGGTCAGTAAAACAATCACGACAAATTCATTTCTACCAGAGCCTTTGTAAATTTTTACCGTGAGCAAAAGTGCGAGCTCTGGAGTGAGATGGTGAGGATACCGAGGAGGACGTGGCACGCGGATCGCATCCAGGAGTACATGCGGGACCTAGTTGATGGACCATTCGTGAGTGGCCTAACCCCCTATTAATTATGCATTTAATGCCATTTTTATGGTTTTTAGGGTAGGTAGGAGGAAATTTGATGCATGCATGTGGGTGTATGCATCGGTTTGACAGGTATGTGCACGCGCATTCTTCAAAACAGACACAGACACGCACACGCATCTATTCATGAGAGACATGGATGTGTACGCATACCTGTTTGGAAGAATCAAGTGCGTGCACGTGTACCCATAGAAAAAGGTAGGTATGCACATGTGTACCCATAGAAAAAAGTTAGAGGGGGCGCGTATGCGTCAGTTAGGGTTTGAATGGTCACGCGCACACATGCGCGTTGAAGAAAGTGCGTATGCATCATACTGGGCACATATGCATCCTATATGGCCTGTGCTAAAAAAGAGAAAAAAAGCTTGTGTGCGTATGCATTCGTAAGGGCGCGTACATGTCATTTAGGGCACGTACATGTCATTTAGGGTGCGTAGGTGCTAGGATGAAAAGGGGAAAAGAAAACTAGCTAGAAAATAGCCAAGTATAGAAGAATATAGGTGAGATTAGTTCAGAAGAAAAGAATAATTAGTAAGTTAGATACATTAAAAGAATTATTTTTCCTTAGAAAAATATATAGAAATGTTAGATGCCTAACACTACATTGATTTTGTAGCGTATGTTACCTATTCTTCAGACTCGTGAGCATTACGGTCGATTGGCTATGATAGAGGCGCAGTTTGATGATGATGATAGATGACCCTGGTGAGTCTTTTGCACGTGACGGGACTGACTCATGTGGCTGAGATGCCCCAGATCACTTTAGATCACAGCCTTTTAACAGCCATAGTAGAGCGATGGCACAATGAGAGCCAGTGCTTTCACCTCATGACCAGGGAGATCACCATTACCTTGGAGGATGTGTGGTGCATCATGCGGGTTCCGATTCAGGGACAACTTATCAAGACTACGAGCCTTTGGACTGACATTCAACATCATATCATACATTTGTTTGGTGTTCCTACTATACCATGGCGCGGGATGTCCATCAGACTATCCCGATGTATAGATGATCCAGAGTTAGACCGAGTAGTGGTCTATATGATGAATCTTGTCAGTGGAGTTCTACTCCCTAACAAGACTAGTGCTTCATTTCCACTTGGACTCCTAGGAGTGATTCTTGGTTTGGTGGAGGTATAGACCTACTACTAGGGTCAGTGCATTCTATCACACTTATAGTGGGACCTTCATTTGATCACATACTATCATAAGAAGATGGTAGGGCTTTCTCGCTTGCTACATATTTGGGCATGAGACCACATTACCATTGATCACCCCTTAGGTGTTTGGGCTCCTGACGAGCCTTCTACGATGGGTTGGGTCCTGACAGGGGACGATGTGTGAACATTCATGGGAGTTATATACCATTATAGGGACAAGTTGGATGAGCTGCAGCAGGCTTCCATTGTATGGAGGCCTTATAGGCATTTTCAATGGCTAGAGGATGGCTTTGAGATCAACACTGGTACCGTTGAGCATTTTATCTTGGGCAGCCACAACTATATGCGGGAGCTATATAGAGTAGATCGGTGCAAGAGGAAACTTGGCCTTACCCAGGATGTTCCTAGGCTAGATAGATGGTATGCTCGTAGAGCTAGAGAGCATTTTGATATGGGACCATAGATTTCCCGTGACAGAGCACTGGCCAGTTTTCGACAGGTGGCACCTACTATTTGAGTGCCACTGAGAAAAATTAGAGATCCGAGCACTACATTCGAGTATGGGCCATGGTACCATGGTGTGCTCCTACACCGTTTGAGCATTCCCAGAGTGGCGTATGATGTCAGCATGAGACCTCCTCTAGTGGGGCCTCCTAGTGGTGGCGAGGGTGGAGATGATAGTGATGATGATGATGATGAGGGTGGGCCCGATGCGCACTAACATGCTAGAGGTAGGGGATAGGGTCCCATACCACAACATCCATAGGGACAGGGCCCCAGGCCTAGGGTGAGATAGGTATATAGGGCTGTGGACATAGAGTTGCCCCTATTGGGAATTCTAGTGGGGATATATACCCCTCTTCAGTAGGTACTTCCAGAGCAGAAGCCACCACCTGATATTCCAGAGAGTAGCAGTGCTGGTGGGCAGCGAGCTACTCTTTAGTAGTAGTTATAGGTAGCCATTTCTATATAGTTACATGTGGCTGGTGAGAGAGACACAATGAGGACCCAGATTTAGGCCTTTACAGCAGAGCGAGATCAGGCTCTCGCCCAAGTGTAGATGTTGATAGCAGAGAGGGATCAGGCTATGGCACAAATTGCTCCAGCTGACGATAGTGCTACATGGCAGAGTTAGATACGAGAGATGGCTACGTAGGGTTCTAAGATATTGAGCCTCATACACCAGTCCCAGACTTAGGTTTGGATGGTTGTTGCTTAGAGGGACCATGCATAGGCACAGTCACAAGGCTATCTTACACAGAGAGATCAGGCACGAGCCCAGGTGTAGGTTATTACTACAGAGAGAGATCGAGAGGCCGCTTTCTTGAGACAGGCCTAGGATGATGTTGGTAGTTTGATAGGCTAGCGAGATGCCACCCTACAAGAAGCTCTTACTTATGGAGATACAAACTTGATACAAGATGCCATGAGATCTGGTGGCAAGGCTATGTATTATAGGATTGCCTACTTCAGGCCAGTTCTGGTAGGTCAATGAGTACTCTCATTTCAGTAGTTAGAGGCTAGCATGACAAGCTCCAGGTCATGGAGATCAAGCCATTCGGTGAGATCAATTAGGCAGCCTATGCCAGAGCATGCGGTTAGATAGGGGCCATCTAGACAGTTTAGTGGTGCTCCCAGTGTAGGTCCATCATAGCCACCGTTATTCTGTCGACCAGGTGACAGACCTGGGATCCCCGGTGAGGGTGAGAGATGTGGTTGAGCTCTACATTATTTTTGTTGTACAAATATTTTGTATACACGCCTCTTATGAAGGTTGATTTTGATGTATAGTTGTGTATACCTTTATTTTGATGATGCCTTGTGATGAAGCCTTGATTCTTTTTGATGCATGCCCCTTTTTGATGACACATTGTATCGATGATGTATTATTTTGAGTACTGACCTAGATAGTTATACATGTATATATGGACATTTGATGTATCATTTTATGATGGATTTATGATGTATGATTTTCTCTTTCCTTCATGTATGTGGCATATCTTAGATTCAGAAATGTGTATATTTCCTTCTTTCATATTTGATGATGTATCTATAGATAACACCATATGTTTTGTTTTTATGTGTTATTTCTAAGTTTTTATGCTAGCACTTGGGATGATACTAGATGATATTGGTGGGGGGATAGATTTGTGATTATGCGCAACCCCTCTTGCCCCCATTGATGATACAATATGTGATGATTTAGCTTAACATACATTCATGATGTAATACTTAGCATTTATATATATATATATATATATATATATATATATATATATATATATATATATATATGATGTAGTGAATGATGTTAGAAATGTAATGAAATGATAGATGATAGATGTGATAAAAAATAACTATGCAAAAACACATAAGAAAAAGTTAACAAAACTAAACAAATATACATATACAACAAACTACTACTAAACAAACACATGCAAAAACTTAATAAGAGATTAAAACGAGATCTAATCTAAGAAAGTAAAAATGAACCATAAAAAGATGCACATAACAAACAAAGAATCCTACAACAATTGTTTACAAGCATGAGAGTTCCTAAATGTATGTAATGCAATACATAATTTAAATCAAACAAGATTCAAAACTAGATAAGCAAACGATCCATCTAAAGAACCAATAATTCAATAGACTAAGTACATCAAAACTATACAAACCATCAACTAAAATTAATTAAAGCACTACTTTGTTTTTGTGGGAAAACGTTGACATATTTTCTAATGTTTTTGGGTTTATCTAACAAGATATGTTTTTGTAGCTGCGTTCTTCACATTGTTGTCTAGGTGTTTCTAGAATAACATTCGTGAGATGAATGTAGCTTTATCCTTAAAAAGGGAAATTTTCCAGATGTTTAGATTTTTTTGTGTATCATTTTCCAAATGTTTTTGTATTTTCTAAGGTCATGTTTTGAAAGCAATGTACAAGAACAAAGAAGTGTGGATGCCCACAACGTGATGTGGGAATATACAGAAGGCAGAATTCCATGCACTTATTGTGCAAGAAGATGGAAACATTACTTTCATGCTCAGTGTTAGATGGGAGTATACAAAGGTGTTGTCCTCCACACAGATACAAGAGCAAACAAACTAGATCGTGGCAAGGCAAAGGTGGTCATAGTAGGGTTCCTAGACCTAGCAGAAAATGCCGTAAAAAAGTGGTAACGATTACCCGTCCTTCCGTAAGAGTAACTTGTATCCGGTGAATCTTCCTTGAGTGCCAAAAACTAGTTTTCACTCAAAGACCTACCCACTGTGCCACAATTGCGTGGTTTTCACTCAAGGACAACCTATTTTTTCTTTACTATTTTCTCACTTTCATTTTTTTGTTTGTTTTCCAATTTTTAATTCTTATTTGATATTCTTGTCATGCCTAAGTGTAGAACCACTTTAAGTGCATGGAAGTCATAGGTTCTGGAAGTTCTTCACCATCTGAATATGCAAGTTTGTAGGCTCCTGATCCATATTTTGTAATTACAACATAAGGACCTAACCAGTTAGCCTCAAAATTTCCTTTCTTTTCTCTGTCTTTTACGGTGTTCTTCTAATTTTGTTTGAGAACTAGATCTCCTACATCAAATTCCTAATGAATGATGCATTTTTTATATCCTCTAGAAAATCTGTTCTGATAGAATTTTAGGTGATTGAGCGCTCTGATATGCCTTTCATCTAATAGTTCTAACTCTACTAGGTGAGCAACTCTGTAGTCTTCATCTTTATCAAGATAGTCTTTGAGAGATATTCTCAAAGAGGGAAGCTCCACTTCCAAAGGTATGATGAACTCAGTGCCATAGAAAAGTGAATACGGGGTCACACTAGTAGGAGTGTAGATGGAAGTACGATAGGCCCAAAGGGTAGGATGTATCAGCAGATGCCAATTATGACTGGTTTTACTGACCATTTTATCCATAATCCATACAAGGGTCTTATTGGGGGCTTCTGCATGTCCATTACCTTGAGGGTAATAAGGGGTAGACCACTTAAGTTGGATACGGAAGCGTTGACCTAATGTCTTAACCATTTTATTTTTAAAGGATTTACCATTATCAGTGAAAATGGCTGAGGGGATCCCATAACGGTGTATGAGATGTTTCATGATGAATTTTAAAATCTGTGCACCAGTGATATAGGTAAGAGGGATAACCTCTACCCATTTGGTAAAGTATTCAATGGAAGTGATGATATGAGTATGACCATCTAATGAAGAAGGATGGAGCTTCCTTATGAGATCTAGGCCCCATTTAGAGAATGGCCAAGGCATCGTAATAGGTTGTAAGGCTTGTGCTGGCGCATGTATTAAATTTCCATATTTTTGGCATAGCTCACACTTCTTGATGAAGTTACAACAATCAGATTCCATGGTAGGCCAATAATAGTCTACTCTCAATATATTTTTAGCTAAGACCATGCCACTAGTAAGTGCTCCACAAATACCACTATGTACTTCCTTAATTGCATGGATAGGATCAACAACATCCAAATAGTGAAGCATATTCCCGTCGTAGCCATGACGATAAAGGGTGCCTCCTAGGAGGGTATAATAGGCTATGTGGTGAATAAGGAATTTCTTTTTCAGAATGGGTGATGTTAGGGGGAAGAGTTCCATCTTGTAGGTATTGGAAGATAGGGTCGTACTAAGGGGATAAAGGACCAACATCTTCACATGCCAAACATGACTCTGACATATCATATGCAGGTACCTGTAAATGTTCCATAAAGAAAGGCATCTTGCTTTCTTCAGGTGCTATGTGTAGGAGAGACCAAATAGTAGCCATAACATCCATAGATCTATTATGCGATCTTGGTTTTTGTTCAAATATGACTTGTGTGAAATATTCCTTCAAATTTTCAACCATTTTCTTATACAGGATAAGCTTCTCATCTTTAACCTTTTACTCATCATACAACTGTTTTATGATAAGTTGAGAGTCTCCAATGACTCGTAGTTGTCTGATGTTCCATGTAATAGCTAGCTTGAGGCTAGCGATGAGTTCTTCATACTTTGCAATGTTTTTTGTACATGGGAATCCCAATTGGAATGCTCATGGTATGACATCTCCAGTTGGAGTGATGAGCACCACTCCTGCTCCAAATCCATGAAAGGTAAAAGATCCATCAAAATGAACCTGTCATTCTACAGATTCTTCAATATACATCATAGATGCATCTGGTAAATCTAAGCATAAAAGTTCCATTCTTGGAAGGGGTGCCAACTGATCAGCTAGTACCTGTCATTTTAAAGACTTATGATTCACAAAATCAATGTCAAACTCACTAAGGAGAATGATCCAATTAGCCATTCAGCTTGTGAGGGCAGGTTTGGATAAAAGGTACTTGAGAGGGTCAACTTTGGATATGATCTTGGTTTTATTATTCATGAGATAATGGCGAAGCTTTTGAAATTTGAAGACAACCACCAAGAAGGCATTTTCTATTTGGGGATAATTCAGCTCGTATGTGATCAAGGTGCGGCTAAGATAGTAAACCACTCTCTCTTTATGGGCTAAGTCAAATTGGGCAAGCAATGCACCAATGGCAAACTGGGTAGCAGAAATGTATAAGAGTAGAGGTTCACCGGGGGTAGTTGGCATTAGTATAGGTGGGCTAGACAGGTACTTTTTGAGTAACACAAAGGATTTTTGACAGTCAGGTCCCCAATTGAATGTGACATCCTTTTTGAGAAAATGAGTAAAGGGGTGACAATTATCCACAAGCTATGAAATAAAGTGATAGATTTCTTGAATCTTTCCTTGTAGACTCCTTAGTTGCTTGAGAGTGGTAGGTGGTGGCATTTCTGTGATAGTCGCAACCTTTACAGGATCCACTTCAATCCCTCTTTGTGAGACAATGAACCCTAGGATTTTTCCAGATAAAACACCGAAGACACACTTCTTAGGGTTAAAACGAACCTTATACTCTCTTAGACGCTGAAAGATGCACCTCAACACTTCAGAGTGTTCTTTTCTACTTTTGGATTTTGCTAGGATATCATCAACATAATCTTCCATGATGTCACTTATCATATCATGGAAAATAACTGTCATGGCCCACTGATAAGTAGCCCCAATGTTCTTAAGCCTGAAGGGCATGACTTTGTAGTAGAATGTTCACCAAGTGGTGATGAATGATGTCTTATGCTGATCTTCCTCTGCAATTCGTATTTGGTTATAACTTGAAAAACCATCCATCAAGGACAACATTTCATAGCCAGCGGTTGAATCGACTATCATGTCGATGTTAGGTAGGGGAAATCATATTTTGGACATGCTTCATTGATGTCACAAAAATCCATGTAGATCCTTATTCCAACAGGTTTTTTCTATACTGGGACTATGTTAGAGATCCATTCTGAATAGTCAATAGGTTTAATGAAATCCATGGCTAAAAAATTTTCTAATTCTTCTTTGACCAAGAGCTCCACTTTAGGATACATCTTTCTCAACTTTTGTTTGATTGGTTTGGCATATGGGTGCACAACGAGGTTATACACAACTAGGCCAGGGTCCAAACCAAGCATATCTGCATATGTCCACATGAATATGTCCATGTATTCTTGTAAGAGCTCTACAAAGGTCTTTTGTCCCTGAGCTAAGAGTGAAGCTCCCAACTTGATTATTCTAGGTTGCTCCTCTGAGCCGATGTTGACATTGATTGTTTCCTCAATAAGAATTTTAGAAGCATCTTCCATCCACATAGGATCAGGGGGAAGAGTAAGATCGATTGCACGTACCCAAAATTGTAGGGTACTATACCACCGGAACGATGTTACACATGCCCCAATGATGATACAGGTCGTCTTGTAAGGTGTTTGAATCCAAAAAAGCTCGTGAAGTACAGTTTAGCATCCCAAATGATTTATTCATGTTCCTTGTGCTTTGTTTTAGTCCTCTGCCCTGCATTTCTTAGATTTTTTCCCTTTAGTGAAAAAACCGATGCCCTAGTAGGACAACAGTCCTGTAACCGCCGCCTTGCTCAGGGTGGCGGTCCTTCACGCATTTTCTAGTACATTCTTCTGATCACGACTTGCGCAAATTTTCAACTTTTCCTAGATTTTCTCCACCACGTTGGCTCGTATTAATGTTTTATATCCCCTAGAATAGTGTTTCTCCATTGTTTTATGGTAAAATATTTCTAATGGGAATCACCTTTGGATGAATGTGAAATCTATAAATAGCCAAATTGTTTTCAAAAAAATGGCCCCTCAAAACTACCTCTCAATTTATCACTTTGCATTGTTTAGTCTCTCAATTCTTGCTTAGAGTTCATTTTGTTTTCATGTTTGCATCCATGTTAGCTTTTCCTTTTCTTTCAGAAGCCATTCAATCTTCTTGCTTCAGTCTTGTTCATAGCTATTCATACAAATTAGTTTAGAGCAAAGTAGTGTTAGTTATAGATTACATCCATTAGAGTTACAGGTTGTGTTCTTCACAGAAGGTGGATTATAGAATATCTCAGTACTCTTGTGTTGTATTCCCATAATAAATTTTGCTAGGAATTGCATATGCCAAGCTCTGTCTCTTACGCTGTCCCTCTTCACTTGCATTATATTCGGTCTATATCCAAACTTCCATTGTTCGAATACCTATTTTTGTTGATGCTAGCATATACATGATCTTCTGGATTCATGTGAACACAAAGGAACGAGGAGATCATTATGAGGGGAAAAATTCATATACTACTGGATTCGCCACTGTTCGGCAAATTCCAGGTTTTATCTGTCAAAGTTCTAGTTAAAATATATTAAATAGAGTAGTGAAACATTTCATTTCAGTTAAAGTTTCATTCTCGATATTACCAGGGAAGTTGTGGGGATTGATAGTTTCTGAGAAACTATGATTCATTCCTCACTTCTGAGGTAGGATCGAGAATATTTCAATTAAGTTAATCAGCTATCTAGTTATTTAGGATAAACTCACAACTGCACAGGCAAGTAGCTACACCAGGCTACCTTGTTTGTTTTAATTTTGTTATTAGATTAGTTTTCATTTTCTAAATATATTAGATTAGTTTTTCTTTCAATTCCATTTAAAATTCTATTAAAAAAAATAAAAAAACAGAGGAATACATACATGTTGTAGATATATCTTGCATAGTCAATTTATTTTGTTTTAGTTAGCCTTATATTGATCTTGTATGACAATCAAGGGACCTAGAGAGCCCATGGAATATGTTTTTGAGCCAATCGTGCCTCAGCCAAATATTGTTGCATAAATAACTGACATAGACCAAAATCTTAGAATTCAGGTCTTCTGAACAACCATGACCTACAATAAATCAGCACATAGTTAAGAGGATTAAATATAGAAGATGAAAAAGCACATACGTTCTAGTCAAATCAGCCAGATTATAGATTTCCTTGATAGACATCCGTATGAATGTAGAAGGACTTGAAAGGGAACAAACATTCAGTTGTGATCCACTCATCCCACAACCAGACACAGGAGACCTCCTCGTTGATATAGTCACTAGCTTATGTATTCAAGTT
The DNA here is from genome assembly GCA_019776745.2 of Taxus chinensis. Taxonomy (NCBI): domain Eukaryota; kingdom Viridiplantae; phylum Streptophyta; class Pinopsida; order Cupressales; family Taxaceae; genus Taxus; species Taxus chinensis. The sequence continues at coordinate 525,352,962 of CM034149.1, forward strand.
GCAAGAACACTTGTTAGGTACTCTGAGAAAATCATGCAACTTTTAGTTCTAAACGTAGAGGCCGAAAAGGCATACAATTATTAGATACTCAGGATCAGAAGAAGGGATTGATTCTTCACATTACCATAGGAGGTCCACAACAACCATGAACTTACGGTTGCGATCCAAAGGTCCCACAACCCAATGGGCCTACAAATCAATCCAACATTGACGCTGGTTTGCAAACATTAGTGTTTAGATCCTCTCCACTCCCACTAGACATTATCACACAACTGTCATTATTAAACATAATAGCTAATCAAGCTAAAGATTTCTAGACTAGACCAAAGAATCGTCCATAAAACACCAAAAGATCCACTACATATTTAGCCATTCCATTTTCATGACCTTGTTGGGAGGTATATACAAAGCATCCACAGGTTATCTTCCATGTATTCCACAACCCATAGATCGGATAATGGCAGAGCTTGATATTGATTGGAGCCTTCGAGAAACTATCCTCGCTGAATGATCTATCACACAGGTTCAAGTTAGGAGGTCCTTCTTTGCTTTAGATTCGTAGATCCCGCCATTGCGTGTTGAAAACATAAGATTAACTAACTAGCTTATCTGTATCCCGTGTGTATTCTAGAACACCAGCTGTCTCGGCATGACCTCGAGAGGTCGGGTACGGGGAAAGTCACTTGCTAATTATCATCCTCGCATGTCACTTTTCTATCGTACAAAATTTTTGCAAATTGGATTTCGTTCTAAACTTGGTTACAACAGTGTTTTGGCCATCTCTGATTTATCTCTGAGTTGAAAAGGAGAGTTGGGAAAGGACTTTAAAAGAAAGAAAGTTTTATTGTTCTCTTCTTGAATGTGAATATACTCTTTCTTAGAATTAATTAAGGAACTCAAATAGAAAAGTTATGGGATGGAAAAATATTATATTAGGATGAAAGAAACATTAGGATGTGGGATCCTAACCTGGAAGACTCTTTTCTTTTTAAAGCAGTATTAAAAATCTTGTTTTGGACTTACTGTTTGTTATTCTATTTGCAATGGAATTCAATATTTATTGCCTTGCATATTTTTCATTGATTGAAAATCAAGTAGAATGAGGTAGAGGATTGATTGATAGGAAAATTGTAGGTGGCAGTTAATCCATTCCTTTTGTTTGAATTACTATTGTATGAACCTGTTTGGATGGATACTTCAAATGGTCAAGTGTTTAAATAGAAGGTGATCAAATCATGATATATACGGTTTCAGCTTTTTCGGATGATTAGGTACTTATTAAACAGAATGTTTCCTTCTCACTTTCTTGCAAGAAATGAGATGAATCATCTGAAATAGATTAAGTTGAAATTACTTCTGTACTTAAATTATGATATGAAGTTGTATTATAATTGTTAGGAAGAAAAATTAGAGTTATGTTATGATTTTGGATTGTGAAGGTAATTGTTGAAATCAATTATACTTTAAATTTTAGGGCAAGTAATATAAAATATTCTTTCTGTCCATTTGTTTTAACAGTGTACTATGGCTCTTTTATATTGACATCACTTTAAGCTTAGGAAGTATGAAGTAATTGCTGTCATTATAACAGGGTTATTTAATTAAAACAATTAGTGGAATGCAATTGTTTTAAGGATTATTATTTATCATGATTAGTTCATTGAACTGACCCATGCTAGCAATTTTTGCATATGGACTTCGTAAGTGGTAAAGGAAGGCAAAATCTTATTTGATGCATTGACTGCTCTAAGTTGGTTCTTACGAAGAATTCTGATTTGATTTCTAGATTGTATTGTGAAAAGAAAATTTATCTCTTTTTTTTATGGCTATTGTCTTAAGGTATGCCTGATGTGCATAAGTTGTACTTTTATGGATTTGGAAATGAATGAAATAGTGAGAAATTTAGTTATAAGGATTGTGTAAGTTATCTTGTTTGGTATGATCTTCTTATCATCTATTTGAATGAGTATGGATTCTTGCTTATTGATATTCAATGGAGCATAGATGAATTTCTTAAGTAAGCCATAGATGATTAAGTGGCTAAATACTACATTCTTGATTAGTGATTCATTATAACTTATGATGTGACTTAAAACAGTAATAAAAATCACTGCAACATAAGGAACATTGAAGGTGGGTTAAACCCTAAAATGTAACTATAAGAAGAAGAGAACTTTCCTCTCTTGTCATGCACTAATTATAAAAGGAATATATGATTATAAATCACTATGAATTAATGGTATTAAGTCTGATATGTTTCAGCCTAACAGGTTGTTACACTTCCTTTGTTGGATAAGTTATTTTAAAATAATGAAACATAAGCAGTTGCTATCCTATTTTTGGATAAAAGTTTGTTAGGTCCCAACCGACAACTTGGAAGCAACCCTAAGTTAATTAAGATATTTTGTAAAACTAAACCCTAAATGCAAAAAGGTAACTTAGAAGAGTGTTGGACTAGAGGTTGGGTGGGCTGCCAAATTATGTAGTCTTTTAACCCAATTATAACTTAACATAAGTAAATTATTGGAGGCATGTACATCTTTTTGAGGCTGTTCCATAGGATGTTGACACACGTCAACTGCAAGGTTGTACCTTTGAGAAGAGTAGGATCTTCTCGAGGATAAAACAATGCAGATGACATGTGGCAACACCCTTCTGCATTGATCGTTAAGATTTACACACCTTGAACTTGATCAAGATTTCTCTCCGGGATTGGTTAGTACCATAATTAGGTTATGAGGAAACCCTTTGAGACTTAGGGTGCCTTGGCACACGAGGTTAACTTCGATTGACTCAGTATGCCAATTTACCCTTAGACTTTAAGAGTCTCTTCATATCATCCTATGATGTTAATCTAAACTATAGTGAAACCTTGGGTCAAGGGGACTGACATAAGTCAGTATAAGATGTTCTATATAACAATATAGTGGGGTGAAGGATGTATTTTGGATTGATGAGTATGCTGTCAAGGAATAAGTAATACGGATAGTATGTTACAAATCTTTGGCCAAAGTATCATAAGTTGCTGATTGCGTTGTCCTATGGTACCTAGTCTAAGGATCGGGATGCTGATGAATATTGGTAACAATTATTCAGATAGGTTCCTTAGACATATCACTCAGAACCCGGAATAGGGTAAGAGGACCAAGATTATGAAGTATTCAGTAGAATACTCCAAGCTCAATGTTACACATGAATAGATTGGTAGTTCACAGAGTCATGGAATGAATAGATTGGTGGTACACCGAGTCATTACAACTGCATATGGTTATCTGTTATAAGAATGATTGTTTTGAGATGTGTGTTCTAAATTATGTATTTAGAACAGAGAACATTTATCGTGTAATTTTTTTTCCTTGTTTCAAAATTCTTAAAATGGGAATGTTACATGTTCTTAACAGATTTTGTGACACCTATGCCAAAAACTTTCATAGGGGTAGTCTCCCCCCAAAACACACCTCTTAAGATCTTCAATGATCCACTTCCAAATCACAATAACAATAATAAATTAAATCCAAATGGGATGAAAAAAGGTGTAATGACAGGAAATAACGATCACGAAGCCTCAACTTCACTAAATCCACCTGTCGCACCACAAAAGGGAAATCAACCGCGAACCAAGATAGTTGGTCTAGTGGAGTTAGATACTGAGATGCACGTAGAAGCCATAACAAAAACATGAGAATATTCTTCTCAACCAAATCCAATCTATCCACTAGAACTAGATAACATTCAACAAACATTGGTAAAACCCGTGGGTGCTTATGATTTAATTAATGACTTAACAAAGACCTTCTCTCACATCTCCTTTTTGAACTTGTTGAAAAAATATCCTGCCCATAGGGCTGCTCTATTAGAAGCACTAGGTATAGGTCATTTAATTAACATCACTCCACCTCTTGAAACACAAGTAAACCATATAGACTTCGATATCCACCCTCCAGGGTAGTTAGATAGGGATACCGAGTTTATATTTGACATAAAAAAAATGCCAAAAGATGCTGAAATTACGTGTAGAGGTGATCCGACCTTGCATTTTTAGGTGTGGGTTTACAATAATTACGTTAAACATGCAATGGTGGATGATGGGGCAACATTTAACATTGTCCCCTTCTCTTTCCTTCAAAAGCTAGGATATGGAGAAAAAAACTGTTCCACAACAAGAAATACGCTAAGAGGTTATGATAGCCTTAAAGCTACTTCAATTGGGACTATAATATTACCAGTCACCTTAGGACCCAAGACAATCCTCACCAATTTTTATATCATAGATCAGGAAACCAACTATAATATGATCCTCGGTCGACCATGGATACATCGCATGAAAGTAATTCCCTCTACGTTATTCCAGGAAATAAGATTATTACACTTAGGAAAGATATTCATAGAAAAAGGTGACCCAAAACCATTCGAAATACACCTAGCAGCCCTGAAGAAAAGACCAGGCATTCACTCTGAGTTTGAACTCCCAAAAAACCAACTTAACAAACCAATTGACTCAAAACTAGAAGAAAAATTAATACCTACAACAAAACTAGAAATTACGAACCTAGTCAAGAGCATCCTAGCCCTCAAGGATGAAGCTAACATTGTAGAAATAGAGTCATTAGGAACTACTGCAAAAATTGTCAAATTACTAGAACAAGATCTACCAATTTTCCTACCATTTAACTCCGCAGGTATGGGATGCACCCTAGGAGTTGGTTCGCTTCCAGAAGAGTAACTTTGCATGGTAGAAGTAATTAAAATAGAAGAAACAAACGCAAATAATGTCCCAACATCCATTTTTCGTACTAAATATTGGACTCTCCATTTTGATGGAGCTAGGTGTCATTATGGACCCAGGGCAGGTGTGATCTTTAATTCTCTTGAGGGAAAGATCCTACCTTTTGCTTTTAAGTTGAAATTTGAATGTACAAACAACGCCACTAAGTATGAAGCCCTCCTCCTTGGCCTCATCATAGCTAAAAGGATTGGTGTTAATGACATCAAAGTGTTAGGAGACTCACAATTAGTTGCAAACTAGGTCTCTGAAGTATATGAAACTAGAGCTGAGAACGTACAACTATATAAAACAATGGTATTAGATGTAAGCAAAGGATTTGACTTCATATCCATTGAGGCAATCCCACGAGAAAAAAAACCTTCTCACAGATTCAATAGCAACCCCATCTTCATGTTTTACCCCAAGTAATAAGTTGGAAGATACAAGTTTCAAAGTATCACTTCGTATTGAACCATTGGTGAAGAAAATGTCAACAAACCCTCTGCTAACACATGCAGCTAAGAATGAATCTCCTATCTTACATCATGTTGATAGTGATAAAGTCACTCTCGAATATCTAAACACCTATGCAGAGCTACACCTTGCTCACCCTATAGTTGATCTTTCCCTAATACCACATTCCTCTTCCTACTTTAGAAATCCCATGGTAGAGTCTCCTCCACAGAAAGATCTTGATATCTACGAGATAGAAAATAGAGAAATCCTGGAACTACCTCCAGCCCCACCTAAGTTTCAAGAAGGTAACGCTTCTTTGATAGAAGAAACCATTGATATAAACATTAGAATGGAGGAAGAACCAAGAATTTTGAAGTTGGGATCCTCGTTAACTCCAGAAGAAATAGAAATACACACCCAAATCCTCAAAGAACATCAAAAGGATCTTGCATTTAATTATAAAGAAATGAAAGGTATCACACAATAGGTTGTGGTACATAATATTGTCACTAAACCAGATGTGAAGCCAATTAAACAAAAGTCAAGACCAATCAAGCCGAAAGTGGCTCTCATGATAAAAGAGGAAGTAATAAAACTTCTCCAAGTAGGATTCATCAAACTAGTCAATTATTCACAATGGGTGTCTAATATCATCCCCGTTCTCAAAAAGAATGGGAAGATATGCATTTGTATAGACTTTTGGGATATTAACAAAGCTTGTCCCAAGGATGATTTCCCATTACCATCCATTGACGTTATCATTGATGCAACAGCTGGATTTTAACTGATGTCCCTCATGGATGGATTCTTAGGTTATAATTAGATTAAAATATCTGAACAAGATCAAGCCAAAACCACATTTATAACTCCCTGGGGAACTTATTGATATGCTGTTATACCATTTGGTCTTAAAAACACTGGCGCTACGTATCAGCGAGCAATGACTTATATATTCCATGATCTTATCCATAAAATTGTGGAATCATATGTGGATGAATTGTTAGCCAAAGCCAAGAAACACTGTGATCATCCGAAAGTACTCTGTGTCATCCTCTCATGATTAATTGAGTATGGTGTCACATTAAACCCAAAGAAGTGCATTTTCAGTGTAACATGAGGCAAAATTCTAGGATACATTATATCTTCATGAGGGATTGATGTTGATCCAGCCAAAATACGTGCTATTCTCAAAATGATCCCACCTTCAAACAAATTTGGAATCAGGACATTTCTCAAGAAACTCAGTGCAATCCAAAGGTTCATCCTAGATTTAAGCTTTGCCATTCATCCAATCAATAATATACTCAAGAAATATTATAGTATCGATTGGACTGAAGACTGCAATGAGGATTTTGAAGTAGTTAAGCACTTCTTGTTGTCACCACCCATGCTAATTCCTCCCAAGCCAGAACACCCTTTAATCCTATACTCATGAGCCACTCATGTCTCGCTGGCCTACATGCTGGCTCAAGAAGGCGATGACAAATGAGAACGTGTGATCGATTTCATTAGCCAAACATTACTCAATTATGAAACATGTTACACACAGGCAGAGAGAGAATGCCTTGCTATAATTTTTGCAACAAAATGTTTAAGACATTACATGTTAAATCAAGAAACAAAGGTCATTGTGAAGACAAACCATTTACAGACATTTCTCACACAAGGGTACTTGTCTAAAAAAGCTGTCCGTTTCATGACCCTAATGGGAGAATTTGAGCTAACATTCGTAAACCAAAAATATGTTAAAGGACAAATCATTATAGACTGTTTAGCTGACAATCCACTAGATGGAGGTGAACTGGTAGATCTAGAATTTCCTGATGAATGTGTATTCTTTGTTGAAACCAGACCCCCCATCTCTCCATGTCCCTGGTATACTGATATCATCAATTTTATCATTAACCATACATACTTGGAAAGTGCCACACCACAGAAAAGAAGGTGGTTACACATTATTGCCACTAAATATGTTATTTTAGACCAAGTGCTCTAGCGCAGAGCCTTCGATGACATGCTATTAAGATGCGTCAACACAAAAGAATCCAAGAATATTCTTCATGGATCCCACAATGGGATATGTGGGGGCTACTTCAATGGTCACACCACCACTCACAAAATACATCGGATGGGCTATTTCTAGCCTACTCTTGAACATGACGTAGTAGAATTTGTACGTAAGTGCCAAAAATGCCAAGAATTCTCTCACAAGATTCACATGCCAGTATAATCCCTGCAACCAATAACAGCTTTGTGGCCCTTCTCCACGTGGGCATGGACTTGATAGGGAAATTCTCTCCCTCATCAACCAATGGCCATAATTTTATAATCATAGCCATAGAATATTTCACCAAATGGGTAGAGGCCATGCCTCTCACCACCGTACCAAGTTCGGTGATCGCTAAATTCATTTTGAACCAAATTATCTGTAGGTATGGTGTCCCACATGTCATTATCTCTGATAATGGCAGGTCCTTTAAAAATGATGAGGTTCATGAGCTATGTAGCAAGTTAAAAATAAACCATCACAAGACCTCTCTTTACTACCCTCAAGCCAACGGGCAGGCTGAAGCGACAAACAAAACATTGAAAGCTATTCTTCTCAAAATGGTAAAAGAAATAAACGAGATTGGCATTTAAAATTATATTCGGCCTTGTGGGCCCACCAAACCTCAATAAGAACACCAATAGGAGCAACTCCTTTCTCACTGGTATTTGGGGCAAAAGTAGTTCTCCCACTTGAGGTTGAAATACCCACTCTTCGCATCTTGCTACAAGGGATTCTAGATGAAGAAGATTATAGGGAGGCATGCCTATCCCAACTAGAAATCCTAGATGAGGCCAGGTTAAATGCCAAACAATGGAATAGAGCCTATGTTGACCGGATGTGCCTGTAGTATAACAAAAAGGTCTATGAGTGAGAAATATATGAAAGAGATCTAGTTTTAAGACTAGACAGCTGGATCGAAAAAATAACCGGTGAAGGAAGAAAGTTCCGGCCCAAATGGTTGGGCCCATATCGAGTCATGAAAGACTACGGAAATGGTGCATATCTCTTGTGCACACTAGAGGTGAGGAATTCAATGAATCAGTCAATTCCTTGCATATTAAATGGTTTTACGCATGAAGCATTGGCACTATTTGTATAATTATATCTACATTACATATTCATGTAGATAGGTTCATTTTGTTCACTCGTTTCATAAAACTTGGTGATCAAGGGACTTGCTCTTAAGCAATTCATTACAAACTTCTGATGGTATTGACAAGAGCATTCAAATCACACTTCTTCATTTTCATAACATCATCAACTGTTTCAGAATCATTTCATCAATTAAAGCTAGATATGACAAAGTCTTAATGGTAGCCATACCAAGGCCTGCATGCTTGTTCTCACTTTTTTTTCTTCCTAGGATAGGTGTCTTGCCTATGGTCTATTTTAGAAGCTTCATGGTGTCACATCTATCCCATATATATATCTCTTTGGAAATAAAAACATATTGACATTTTGCTCAAATAAGTAAGTCAAATATAGATCAAACAGAAAATTTTACTTTTACACATTTCCTTGCCCTACCAACCTTCGATGATGAGCTTGCGTCTCTTACTAGTGACGTAGGGTTTGGAAAGGATGGGAATTCCCTTACTCACCTGTGCCTTATCCATGGTGATAAGCCCATGCTTCCTACTAGTAGCATGTGGCAAGGTGTAGGGGGTCCTCTTGATAGTAAACATTGAAAGTCATAAGCTAATAGTTCAAAAAAACCTTTGAAATCTTGAGTCAAAAACAAATGAATCAGATGTCCAAAATTCCAAGAGAGTTCAAAACCCTGAAAACTAGATTTTGTCAACCAAGTGGCCATCTACGGATATAAGTCTAGATAAACTACAATGCAAGTTGCATTCTAAACTATGGAGTCACTTGAGTAAGATAGGTTTGTAGCATCCTAGTTTGGTTCCACCAACTCTTTGTCTATCCCCCATCATTACCATTTCAACACACCTCATAGCTTGTGCCCTTTCTAGCTCTCGGTGGTGAGCCCTTGCATCTTACTAGTTGTATGGAATTAGGAGTGGGGAAAGTACATCTACTCATCATACCAATTCATCATCACATTTTGTCAAAACAATATGAAGTACTGGAAAATTGCTTATGAAAACTAAAGTTCAAGATCACAAAGCTCATTTGTGTCATCATACATCAACATCATGAAATACAAAAAGAAAAGATTTGTGATATTTTTTCTCCATTGCATACATTCTAAAAAGCATATAAAAATAAAATTTTTATAAGCATCTAGTATACGTGTGAAAATGAATCATAAAACTCTAGGTATAAAGAGATCTAGATCCAAAAAGAGATGTATATATATATATATATATATATATATATAATCCAATTTTTGTACAATGACATCATGCGCTAGGCATGGTCAAAATGCTCAATGAGCCCGGAAAATAAAAAATGATCATATAAAAAATCTAGCAAGAGTCACAAAAAGGAGCCAAGTGGCCTCTCAATCCCTATGGGATCCTTCAGAAGGTGCATGACCACATCTAGGACTTTGGCTATGCCAGCGCTCTAAGTGCACTAAGGGCTCATGGTCCCGAATGGTAGTCGTAGCCTCGCTATGAGAGAGGCTCCTCATCAGGCACTCTACAGTCCTATACCCGGCTAACTCGGTACAGAGGGAAGTCACCATCTTGGACACATGCCAAACGGGGGAAAAAACATCGGTATGCCTACCAGCTACCGAAGGCTCCCCTGCATCCACTGATATCTCGGCATGAGTCTTCTCCATAGGGAGCATCAGGGTATCAGTACATACCCAGAAAATCAAGTCTTTCCACTCATCAACAGTATCTACAAGCAAAGGAGAAAAAAAAGTTAGAGAATAATAAAAAGATGAAACCAAGGACAAACAAAATGAGAGATAACAACTAAGGCAATCCTAGGTAAAAATAAATATTAAAAGAAGAGTGACAACTCACTCGGGTCTCTAGGCCTCCAAGAGGGATCATCAAGATCAATGCCTACCATGGATGTCGTCGCTGACTATTTTCCTCCTCCTATATCTGGGGCAACATAGCACCCTACCACGGACTCATCCTCTCCGCCTAAATCCTGAGAAAGTAACTCCTCTGAGACTAGAGTCACCCTCTCCATGCTCTGCTCTGCCCTCTTGGCCTGTAAAATCTCCTGAGTGTCATGCCACTCGAGATCACTATCCTCTCCCCCATATAACTCTCTGACCTCCATGTCATCAGTCTCCTCCTCTGTCTCTCCCCCTGTGAACTCCTCAGACTCGGAGTCTATATCAATAGGGTCATCACTGCTATGGGCAGGACCAACAACAATCTGAAGTAAAGGTGCTTGAGGAGCACCAACTCTCTCTCAGGCATGTACCACCCACCTAGCTGCAATAGGGACTCCAACAGTAACAACAGTCCAACCCTGACCTCTAGGAATTCCCCTAGCCTCCCGAACTGATCTGAACACTGGCACCACTTGGGGAAGCATATCAATGTAAGCAAGGTTGAACTACTGAGGCACTCGATCAAAGGGGAGTGTCTCTGCCTTCCCCGTCCTATCCACAAGATGCCCTATAGTAGAGTAGGAAATCAAAGTGAAGCTCTCCTCACCCCACAACCCTGCCATGGCCTGATAAGGTGTGGCCTCCATATCTTCGGTAGTCAAGGAAGCAAAAGGATGGTGGGGTGCTCTAAGCACCAAAATCTCTGTCCATCTAGCTGCCCTCATGACCCTAGGATCCACCACCTCTATGCCTCTCCCATAAGGGATAATAAACTCATAGACCTAGCTCATAACCAAGGTTGGATGGCTCAAAGACTGTCCCTATAAGCGAACCACCCTGTACAAGTCATGATAGGTGGTCCCAAGTATATTGGCTCCCCAGGCATAGATCTGACCATGTACCTCAATCTGTGTGATGATGGGGGCACAACAGTAAAGAAATGTATCCCCTCCCTTGTCTTTGATCAATCTCAAAGCAAGGATGCCCATAATAGCCAGATGGATCAAAGGGATGGGCAAGCCAAGAATAGAATGAACCTTCACCCACTTCTTTGAACTAGTGGAGACAACTACGTCTCCCATATAAGTAGCCCATTGAGTCACCTGAGCTCTAGATACTGCTGTATCAAATGAACATCTCCTCCCAATAATTGAGATGCCCAAAATGTGGTAGACATCCTCTAAGGTGATAGTCCACTCACCCCTGGCACCTGGAAATTGGAAAGTGTTCTGATCTGCATCCTAGTAAGAAAATAAGTCACACAGTATGTGACTAGTAGGGGTAACGTGGGGGACCTGTGTGATCCTCAATATACCTGCCCTCTGAAGGGTATCCTTTTCATCCTGAGAGAGCGCATCTAGCACTACTGGAAGCCAGTCACTCTCTCTCTCTCTCGGCTCCATCTGATGTACTCTTCCTTCTTCTGCAAAACACACAAAAACATAAAAAAAGGAGCAGGTTAGTATCAAGATTGCATTAGAAAAATCATTAAAGCAAGTAAGAATGCTATAAATGCAAAAATGAACTCAAATTAATGTTGTTTTAACATTCTGAAGAGAACCGCCACCCTGAGCAGGGCGGCGGTTCTGTAACTGCCGCCTTGGAAGGCAGTGGTCATGTAACTGCCACCCTGCTCAGGGTGGCAGTTCTTTCCCATGTTTAAAAATGGGTCATGTGCCCTAAAATGCTAAAAAATGACCATTTTGACTAAAACAAAAGCCTACCCATTAGGCGCCCCCCCTAAGAGATACATTTAAAATGGACATTTCTAAAAATACCCCCCCATGACAAAGTTTTCATTTTTTTTACATATTGGGTGCAAAAATGTTAAATCGAGAAGAACTAACCTGATATCTCACGGGTCAAGGATCTACTCACAGTGGCATTATTGATATCTCGATATGAACATTTCGACTATACTCTCGTTGAAAACCATCATCGTGGGTCCCAGAGCTCAAAAACTATCAAATCAACATGTGTAACTGAATAGGAAAATGGTCCCATTATATATATATATATATAGTGTTTTGACGCATTTTCGAGTGCCCCTTTCGCAGGTTTAGAGCGCCAATGGGGGTAAGTTCTCATCCAAGCAAAAATGGTAAGTCCTCATCTCATACTAATTTAGTATTTATTTTTTGATTTGTTTTGTCTATCTGCACTTGAGTATTCTTTCCATTTTATAGGTAGCCAAAACTTGGATGAAGACATTTCGACACACGGGTGTGTCAGGTATAATTTCTAACTTCCCATTTTTGGACCGCCATACTCAGACCCACTATTTTATGCCTCTTCATGGCTAAAATGCTTCTTCAAGGGGGAAATATGTACGTACCCAAAATTGTAGGGTATTGTACCGCTAGAATGATGTTACACATGCCCCAATGATGATATAGGTCGTATCGTAAGGTGTTCAAATCCAGAAAATCTCCCGAAGTACATGTTAGAATCCCAAATGCTTTATTCATGTTCCTTGTGCTTTTTTTAGTCCTCTACCTTGCATTTCTTAGCTTTTTTCCCTTTAGTGATGAAACTGCTGCCCTGGCAGGGCGGCGGTCCTGTAACTGCCACCCTGCTCAGGGTGGCGGTCCTTCATGTGTTTTCCAACACATTCTTCTGATCACGACTTGCGTAAATTTTCAACTTTTACCAGCTTTTCTCCACCGCCTTAGCTTGTATTAATGTTTTATGTCCCCTGGAATAGTGTTTCTCCATTGTTTAATGGTAAAAGAGTTCTAATGGGAATCACCTTTGGGTGAATGTGAAATCTATAAATAGCTAGCTTGTTTTCAAGCAAATGGCCCCTCAAAAATGCCTCTCAATTTCTCATTTTCCATTGGTTAGTCTCTCAATTCTTGCTTAGAGTTCATTTTGTTTTCATGTTTGCATCCATGTTAGTTTTTCCTTTGCTTTCAGAAGCCATTCAATCTTCTTACTTCAGTCTTGTTCATAGCTGTTCATACAAATTAGTTTAGAGCAGAGTAGTGTCAGTTATAGATTGTAGCCATTAGAGTTACAGGTTGTGTTCTTCAAAAAAGGTGGATTCTAGAATCTCTCGGTACTCTTGTGTTGTATTCCCACAATAAATCCCGCTAGGAATCACATATGCCAAGCTCTGTCTCTTGTGCTGTCTCTCTCCTACTTGCATTATATTCGGTCTATATCCAAACTGCCATTGTTCGAATACCTATTTCTGTTGATGCTAGAATATACATGCTCTTCTGGATTCACGTGAACATGAAGGAATGAGGAGATCATTCTGAGGGGACAAAGTCATATACTACTAGATTCACCACTGTTTTGCAAATTCCATGTTTTATCTGTCAAAGTTCTAGTTAAAATATATCAAATAGAGTAGTGAAACATTTCATTTCAGCTAAAGTTTCATTCTTTATATTACTAGGGAAGTTGTGGGGATTGATAGTTTATGAGAAACTATGATTCATTCCTCACTTCTGAGGTAGGATCAAGAATATTTCAATTAAGTTAATCAACTATCTAGTTATTTAGGATAAACTCACAACTGCACATGCAAGTAGCTACATTGGGCTACCTTGTTTGTTTTAATTTTGTTATTAGATTAGTTTTCATTTTCTAAATATATTAGATTAGTTATTCTTTCAATTCCATTTAAAATTCTATTAAAAAAATTCAAAAACAGAGGAATACATACATGTTGTAGATATATCTCGCATAGTCAATTTTTTTTCAGTTAGCCTTATATTGATCTTGTATGACAATCACGGGGCCTAGAGAGCTCAGGGAATATGTTTTTGAGCCAATCGTGCCTCAGCCAAATACTGTTGTAGCAATAACTGACATAGACCAAAATCTTAGAATTCAGGTCTTCCGAACAACCATAGACCTACAAGAAATCAGCACACAGTTAAGAGGAATAAATATAGAAGACAACAAAGCACATACGTTTTGGTCAAATCAGCCAAATTATAGATTGCCTTGATAGACATCCGTATGACTGTAGAAGTACCTGAAAGGGAATAAACATTTGGTTGTGATCCACTTGTCCCACAGCCAGATGTAGGAGACCTCCTCGTTGATATAGACACTAGCTTACGTATCCAAGTTTCCAGAACACCTGTTAGGTACTATGAGAAAATCATGCAACTTTTAGTTCTAAATGTAGAGGCTAAAAAGGCATACGATTATTGGATACTTGGGATCAGAAGAAGGGATTGATTCTTCACATGACCATAGGAGGTCCACAACAACCACAAACTTATGGTTATAATCCAAAGGTCCCACAACCCAACGGGCCTACAAATCAATCCAACGTTGATGCTGGTTTGTGAACATTAGTGTTTAGATCCTCTCCACTCCCACCAGACATTATCACACAACTTTCATTATTAAACATAGCAGCTAATCAAGCTAAAAATTTCTAGACTAGACTAGAGAATCTTCCATAAAACACCAAAAGATCCACTACATATTTAGCCATTCCATTTTCATGACCTTGTAGGGAGGTATATATGAAGCACCCATAGGTTATCTTCCACGTATTCCACAACCCATAGATCAGATAACGGAAGAGATCGATATTGATTGGAGCCTTCGAGCAACTATCCTCACCGAATGATCTATCACACCGGTTTAGGTTAGGAGGGCCTTCTTTGCTTTAGATTCGTAGATCCCGCCATTGCGTGTTGAAAACAGAAGATTACCTAACTATCTTATCTGCATCCCACGTGTATTCCAGACCACCGACTGTCTCAACATGACCTCGAGAGGTCAGGTATGGGGAAAGTCACTTGCTAATTATCATCCTCGCATGTCACTTTTCTATCGTACATCGACCTCCTGTGGTAGTTCATGATCATCTTTGAATGGATAAATCACTTCATCTTTAGACTCTTCATTCTATTTTTTTATGAGCTTATCAAAGAGTCTATCACTATGGGATTTCCATTGAGCCTTCTTGCTTGGTTTCTCAGAAGTAGGTATAATTTTGGTTACAACCTTTTTATTCAACCATCCACACATCTATGCTTCTTCCCCTAAGTAGGCACAGGCTTCTAGTTGAATCTTAAATCATTTCTTGTGGTCTCGGCCGGAATAAAGTCCCTGAGTCCCATGAACTCTATGAATGCCTCATCATTTTCAAAGAAATCCAATGACACGTGAAGTTGTTGATCCCAATCTATAAGTTCAGGATATACAAGGGCTACTAGACATTTATTTAAGGGGATGGATTTTGATAAGGTAAGGATTAACGTATCTAGGAATAGGTTCGTAGAGGCAAGATCCTCGTAAAGGCTACATTGGGAATCTATGTCACTATCAGAATGAGATGAAAACTCCTCACGTTAAGAAGAGGTGGCATCATTCTCAGAAGGTAGAGCATCATGGGGCTTTATTCCAAGGCCATTTTTATCAGTTTTAAAATGAGGGATAGGGATAGGCTCCAATCGGATTTGTGCATTAATGCCACATCCAAACCCACTATAGCCCATGAAAAACATCATGCGAGGACCTTTGATGTACTGAGGTGCTTGATTGCATGAAGCCATGGTGCCTTGTGGCACTCTATTGGTTGGGTCTTCTAACATTTTCTCCTCAGATAGGAGGCCACTATGGAAATTTTTTTCCAACGGTTTAGGATAATGCTCGCGAGTGATCTTAAACTGAAAATAAGGCTTACCCCTTATCCTGGGGGATACTGATAAGTATTATATCAATATAGCCTGCTCAAGAGTGAATGGCCTACTTGGGCCATATTTTGCTGATGTTGCTTCCCACAAAGAAAATGGATTGACCAATGAGGGAAAATATTGATTGAAAGGTGTGATGGACTCTGAATCTATTCGGTTTTTTATGGCCTCCGTCTATAGAGGGACAACCACATCCATAGTAGGACATTCATAAGTGGCATGAGAAAAACTGTGCAACGCTCTACAATGTGTGAATGGTTTTGGATAACCCAAAATGGTAACCACCTACCCTTCATGACATAACTTGATGTAGTGATGAAACGTTGATGGAATAGCTTGCATGGCATGGATCCATGGGCATCCCAAGAGCATGTTGTATGGAAGGTCCAAGTCAAGGACATGAAACATTGTGTCATGACACATTGGTCCTACCTCCATGAGGACCACTATAGTCTCTGTTGAATCTCTTTCTTCATTGTCATATGC
Source organism: Taxus chinensis (assembly GCA_019776745.2). Lineage (NCBI taxonomy): Eukaryota > Viridiplantae > Streptophyta > Pinopsida > Cupressales > Taxaceae > Taxus > Taxus chinensis. Next base: position 525,369,374 of record CM034149.1, read on the forward strand.
TATAATTGTGATTGTCTTAGCACCCAGCTCTATTTCTGAACGACCTAGCTACTTTACCAGCTTCAAGGTGTAAATATTCATACTAGATCCCCCATCTACAGGTACTCTATTTATTTTGTGATGGGTAACCACCACTTTGAGATAAAATGACAATTTATGCTCTGGGTTTTTATGTGGGATTACAGTATGATCAAAAGTAATATGATCGTTGGTGTCTAAGTGTGCAATCATGGCTTGAAGGTTCGTGGGATCTACCTATGTGGAAACCCATGAACTCTGCAAAGTTTTGTATAGTATGCTTTTATGGGCGTTAGAGATCTTGAGAAGATCAAGAATAGATATTTTAGTAGGTGTTTTCTCTAACTACTCTATTAAGTTATACTGACCTTCCTGCGGGGTAGGCACAAGATCTGGTATGATTAAGCGGGCACGTCTTGTCCCGACTACAACACTCTTTTCTAAAATATGAATGGTGTTGATCTATTCATTAGATGAGATAATTCATCTAATGAGGGAGTCATAAGGACTATCATTTTTAGGGTATACATAGGCAACAATCCTAAAGTCATTGGAAGTTTTCCCTTGATCTGGTTTTCTTTTCTTCTTATCTGCATGGTCAGGAAAAGGATCCTTATAAATACCCATTTTTTCATTTGAAATTTTCACGGTCTCAGGGGGAGACTCCACAGTGATCTTCCCTTCCTCTATGAGGTCTTGGATATAATGGTGCAATCTCAAACATCTATCCATTTTGTGTCCTTTAACACAGTGGAAGTTGCAATATTCATGATCTTTGAACCAAACCAGTTTTGGAGCATCTTCCGGATGTGGTATCGTTGCAGTTGGATAATCTACCATTTTTACACCATCTAATTGTTTTAGGATGGTAGATAAAGATTCTATCAAGGATGTGAATGTACGTTTTGTAGGCACTTTGGGCCGAGGCCCTTGCGAAAGTTTTAAGAGTGGGCTTGTCTATACGGCTTGGGATCTCTTGGAGATTGTAATGCCATCACCAACAACATGTTTATTCTTATTGAAGAATTTAGGTTTGTCTATGGATTTGGCTTCATGTTTGTTTTTAGTAACAGGTTTAAGCGTGCCCTTGACAATGAGTACTTTCTCAATTTGACTACCTTTCTCTATGAATTATTCGAAGTTCAAGCTGTAATACATTTGTAAGTGAAAGGCTACTTCTAGGTTTAAGTTAGGAATGAATATGCTCACTAACTATTTTTCTGGTAAGGCACAAGGAAAGTGACTAGCTAACCCACGCCATTTTTGTAAAAATCCCGCAAACGTCTCATTGGGTTTTTATTTTGTGTTGCATAGATCATTCATTGTGATGTCACTCTCCATATTATAGGAGTAATGCCTTAAAAATTTCTTTGCTAGCATGGGCCATGTTGTAATGGAGCCCTTGGGTATGCTATAAAACCATTCCAATCCCACGGCTCCTAGGCTGCGAGGAAAAATTCATATTAAGAAATTATCGCTATACGCGACCTCTTGGCAAGCCATGTAAAAGCATTTTATATGATCACGAGGATCACTTTTACACTTATAATTACCAAAATTGGGAACAATAAAGTGTTTTGGGAAAGGCTATTGTAACATGTCCTTATCAAAGGGGTAAGGACATAGTTCTTCATACGAATATTTTATATCTTGGCCTACATGTCCCTGTTGTAATGTAGTAAGCATATCTTTCATAGATTTCAATTCATCCTGAATGAGTTGCTCTTTAGTAGGTGATATTGACCTTTGAGCTTGAGTTTCCTTAAAGGTATAGTCCATATGCGGATGAAATTGAAACTCGTTAAGTTTGTTTTTATCTTTGTCTTTGCATATGTTTCTTTTTTAAGAGCCTAGGTTTGCTAGTTTCTGACTCAACTTCAAGATTTGTTTTTGGAGGATCTCCTCCTCAACTAGGGGATCCTCTTCTTCATCAAATTTCAAAGGAGGGGAAGCTTTCTTCTCAATTTTCACTTTACGTGAAGCTTTAAAGTGAGGTTTATGTGATGGTTCACCTTTGATAGTGACCTCATGTTGCCTAGAAGTGGAAGCGTACCCCACATTAAAAGGATTATCTATGTCTAAGATGAATATTTTCTCTCCTAAGTTAGGGTTAATGACCTTTGTTTCTTCTTCGTGCCTGTGCGGAAGTTTATCTCCTAATGTCAAGAATCTTGTGAGTACTTAATCTTTGTTATAATATAGGAGTTCATCAAATCTACTTAGGTATAACCTTTGTTGTTCTCCAGAGGAGTCCGAATCTTCTCCACTATGATCAATTAACATCTCTGTATCTTTGAATTGAGAGAAGAGCGGTCCTAAATTGTGACCACTGAATGGGAAGGTGTCAAAAGGGTTTTCACCCATATCCTGCTCATTTGATTTGGCTTCCATTTTTATGATTTTAAGTAACACTAGCAGATGTTTGTATGTAGCTAGCATAACCCCCAAGTGTTTGGTTTTCTGTAAGCCATTTAAGGTGGTGTTGGAATTATACTACAGTGTATCCTAGATGTAATTTTATGCAATCATATTTATCAAGAAACACTCATATGCCCATCTAAATGTTATGATCACCCAATTCATTGCTACCAAGCCTATGCCCTAAAAATAGATAGTGATAATGATGTATCAATATGTAATTCAAGTTAGAACCCCAACAAGGTCTAAGCATTGACGTGATGTTGTCGTAGTCCCTCGACAAGGTATACTTAAAACTAGTTTGAGTATCGATGAAAGCCAGAAATTCTAAAAAATGGAAGTCACGAATAGATATAGCGTAATAATAGTAACATGATACATTAACTGAGCAAGCAAGGTGTTAGTACCATGAAAAATTTATTATGATATATGTAAGGTGTTATCAACACTTTTCAAGAAGACTCAGATGAGGTTGAAACTAAAACTAGGTAATAAGTATAACAAGGAGTTTTTAATCGTATGAGCAGCATAACTGCACAATAAGGGGACTTATACCATCTCCTCACAAAATGAGAATACAATATAAGTACCGAGATTGTATGTCTAGGATGTGAACAAAACTATCAACTCAAGAAGAGACAAAAGATGAACCGAACACAAAATGGTGAAGATGATCTTGAAATCAATATGGAAGGACTTTTATCAAAGATACAAAAAGTGTACTTGTGCACTTTAGATGTTTAATAACCCAGCCACAAACATGGATGGGCGTAAATGGAAAAAAAAAATGATGAGTACTATCTTTAAAAAAAATGCGCGATGTATGCACCTTTCTCACCCCGAAAAATGGGCGATGAGAACACAAGGGTACTGATCAAAAGATGGAAACAAGCCAAGCAACACTTAGGCAGAGCTTTGCCTCGTCTGAAGACAAGAATAAAACTAAGAAAAAGTGGGACGTAGTTTAGTCTCGTGATGAAAAGACACTCAGTTCAAACTCACAAGGGTTCTTTGCCTTGTTCAAAAAACAAGGTTTAGATTCCAGATGAGCTTTCACTTTGTGATGGCTTGACACAACAAGGACTAGTAGAGTAGGCTCCAAGATAAAATGGCTTCCCTAATAAGTTCTCTCAACTAGGTTTTACAAAGTCATCTAAGAGCGAGGCATGATTTACCCAAATAGTCCCTTGCCTATCTTGGGAGTATCTTGGCTTTGTCCCCCTTCAAGTACAGTGGGCAATGAATGCATCCATCGTGTACTCTTACTAGGGTCGTGATATAGACAACTTGTAACTCTAACTCACAAGGTGTACTAGCCAAGTGGGTAAATGGAGTTCTTCTTATTTTATCCATGAGGTTACACAATGGTGGACTACTTTAGGGTTCTTGGTACTACCCCCATTGTTATAGCTTAAAGCATTATGCCAAAGGGGTTATGTTCCAGTTGAGCGGATAGTACCCTTTTCTAAAACATGAATTACAATGTTTTGAATGTGGTGTGTTTTTTATCTTTTTTAACTTAATGTGGTTTTAAGTAGCACACTGTTTGGAAACCTACAAGAACACGTGTATTAGCAGTTATGTGTTTTGTTTTTCGACACCTTTCTCTGACAAGTGATAGGTCCTGTAGATAGCAAGTCTTTAGTAATTTTCCATTTCGTAGGTTGATGTCAAGAAAGAGAGTTTTTCACTTTGCTTTTTATTCCTAAGAATTCCAAAAAATGTGTGAAGGAAGAGCGTACGCAATGTGAAAAGTTTTACTGAAATTACATGAAATTCCTACTTCAACCTTTATAAAACAAGTGATTTTTGAACAATTTATATAAGTTTTGTATTAGTGCTTTTGATCTCCAAGATCGCCTTGGAAGACGTGAGGAGAGAGCATACACACTTCTACAATAACTATTTCTAAGCCAAGAACAAAACACTTTTAATCTATGCAAACTAAAATGTTAAGAAAGAACCCTTTTTTTTTCAAATTGTTTGTCCTAAAAACCTGCAGTAATGGATCAGAAAAAAAGATTTTACAGACTGTAAAAAATTTCAATTTTTAATACAGACACCTACGTGCCTATACTGACACCAGTGCTTCCTAGGTGATGGATACATGCCCCACTTAACAAGTACACATGTAGTCAAAAATTAATAAAACCCAATGCAGTAAACATAGACGCTCACAATATGATAGAGACACACCTATATTGACATGGACGCTCAGGTTACGAATGTACGCGCTAAAGCCTAAAATAGGAAACTGTAAATTTTTTTACACAGTCAGACCTTTTACACCTACACGGCTAGAGAGGTGAATACATGCCCCAGATGACAGAGACACGTGCGCGTCCTTGTAAAGGTTTTTACAAAATTTTTACACAGTCTAGTGCCTGACGCATACACGGCCAAAGGTGGATACGCGCCCCGGATTACGGGGACACGTGCACATCCTTGTAGAGGTAAAATTTACAAATGATGAGGACTGCTAGATAGGTACGTGCCTGATTTGATGGGTACGCTGGGGTTTCGACGTGTATGCACCCTTTGTTTGACACCTACGTGCACCCTGTGAAAAACCTGTAAAAAACATGGATTTCCAAATTTTCAAGAGTAAACAAGTTAGTTGTTAGTCAAAGTGTCCTATTTTTATATCAAACCCACAAAATGTATATAAATGAAGGTCATTTATCTAGGGTTAGAAATAAAAACAAGGAAATAACAAGTGATTTGAGCAAAAAACTTGAAAACGTGCTTTAAAAAACCTAAAAGACCTCTATTACTGGAGGGTGGACATAAGTGTCCCATCGGGCATGCCAAATGTGTTCAATGAAAAGTTGTAAAAGCCATGGATTTGGGGTAAGAATATCTAAAGAAACCCCAAAGGCTTTTAACAATCCGATCAATGGACCATGTGATAAGAAATGAGTAAGGTTCTCTTCTTTGCATGCATTAATTTGAAATAAACATGCAAACAAAGCAAATGAAGTTAATTTATATTCTTTGAAATCTTGAAATAATGAACCTAAGGGGATCTAGCATTTAGTTTATGTGTTAAGAGAAAGAGATATCCCCATTAATGGCTTTAAGGCCAATGGATCTTCCCTTTTACTCCATGTTGATGCTATGAAATACAAGATTAAATGATTTTAGCTCAAATGGAAGAAGATGAAACACAAACTAAAGCCTAAACAAATTGCTATAATCTATGCTAGGAAGAAGAGATAATTCTTAGGAAATTAGGGAGGGGGTATAGCCCTATTTATATTTTTTGGTTTGGAAGAAAAGGGAGATATGGGTGCATGTGGGACAAAGGCTAAAGTCCAAAAAGAACTTTTAGCAAGTCAAATTGTGATTTGACTATGTTTAGGGTATTTAACCTAGGTTAGACTAACTAATCTCTCTTAAAGAGTGATTAGGGTTCTAGAAAGGTTCTGAAGGGATTAATCAATCCAACGAAGTGGATTGATCTTCCAGGGAGCTAATAGAAGTAAGCTAGAAGATAATAAGAAGCTAATGTAGTTAGAACGAGGCTATAACAACCTGTTTAAATGGTTTATAAGAGGAAAAAAAACCAAAAGGGTGTCGTTAGAGGGGAGTTAGATAGGTCTAATTGGCGTTGTGCCATTAATTTGCAAAGGGAAGAAGTGTTAGTGCACCATTAGAAATAATAGTGTATTGATCAAACTATAGGTGTCTACATTGGACGCTCCTATCCCAAGGGTCACTAAAACTCTCACTGCTATTGTCTAGATCCAAAATGCCAAGAAAATTAAGTTCTCAATTTTGTAAAAATTCACTAAAAATGACTACTACACCATACACTTTTCCTAAAACAATACACTTACCAACTCTACAGTCATGCATGACGCTAAGACGGTTGCCACCATTTAAAACTAACTAGGACATGCTGCTCTTACTTGTGGAATTTTTCCTCAGGTCATGTTCACCCTCACAATTGCGAAAATAACAAATGAGGTTACTAAACACTTTTTCACCTTACTATTTATAGTTACATTTTCATCACCCACTTTACCATAATCATTATTTCGCACTTATTATCACAACTAATACACACCATAATGTTTTTGATCTAGAGGATTTTTCAATATGAAGATCTTCCCTAAACTACCCTAATTCAAGACCATGATGAAGGGCTTCTCGAGACCCTTCCAACGGTATGTTGAACTTCAGAAATGATGTCTGTTTGCAGATTCTATCGCCGGTCAAAGTTGAGGTCTTAAATGGGTCAACGCTAGTCAACAGTCCATTCTAGACGTGACACGTGAAAAACGTGACAAGAAGGAAAAATGAAGGTTGTTTGATATGGTTTTTAACCTCCGGTCTTTGTCAAGAGTAAAAGTTGGTTTTGACAGTAAGAGGCTCAAATTTTTTAACGGAGGGGAGCCCAAATGCCATGAGAGCTATATTATTATTTACCAATGTGGTGGGCTCTTAAACCACCACACAGATGTTGATTTTTCATTACGAGATTTGAGTTCAATTTTTGCACTATGAGTTGATTTATGCATTGTAAGGTTATAATCATCTCGACGAGCTATTTTGCTAGCTCGGTGGGGTGATCAACTCCCCACCAAGTTGATCACATTTTTCACATTTTGATCGAGATTATATTCCATAATGTTTGGGCTACATTTCATATATTCTAGGATATGTTTATTATGTAATTCAAGTTGATTTAGATATACTCGACGAAATTACAAGTCTTGGCCAATGGATAGGTTGTTCTATCTATATATAGGCATAGTGAAAGTCAAACCTTCCAACTTGGACAGATGTTTTATCAAAATTGGGTGGATAAACAAATGACTCGAAAGAATTTACCAACACAATGCAATGGCCCACATATTGGGTGGATAAACCAACAACGCATAGTCACTTATTAGCTTCATGTATTATATGGCAAGCCCAAGCTTTGGGAAAAAAAACATCCACAACGACCAACTCGATAGCCTTATCATTGGCTCGATAGAGAAGTGGTGAGCCTGATAAAAGGGATAACTATGGCCTTAGCCATGTGAATTGAGGGGGTAATTTCCCCATTTAGAGCACAATGCTATTGTCCCCACGGGAAATTTGGAATATACCACCCACATGTAAAGTGACCCGTGTCAGAAAAGGAACCACCAAGATTAGAACTGTGGACCTCATGGCCACAAAATAATCGCTCCAACCAACTTGCCACTGAGATCGAAAAAGCTAAAAAATTACGTCACCTCTATTTAAAGAGGACTATGGAGCAGATTGTAGAAGAGGCCAAACAAGGCAACACACATTCATATGAGGTTTTGAGGAACTTATAGGAACTTTTAGAAATTTATGTAAGAAGAAATGTTGCTCAAAATTTTGAGACAAAGACAATGATGGACTTATTTTCAAATTAAGTGCTGTATATTTCCCTATGTAGGTGATTTTCCATTGTAGTTGTACAGAACATGCACGAGGAACCAACAAAGATCTGAATTTTGTAAGCACTTCGTGTCCAAACTAGGTCATCAAGTAAAAAGGGAAGTTATTCAAAATTTCATAAGATTTCTATAAATGTAAATCTCTTTCATGTATGTGTTTTATATTTAAAGTTGTAGGCATATTTCAGATGCATTTTCACAGGAAACCAACAGAAGAAGAACTGTAAGAGCCATAGATTGTTCTTGGGACAATTTTTGCTATTTTTCAGAGTTCCTTGGGATATTGATCAACTCATTTGCAGGTATAAAGATCTGTTAGTCAATATTTAAGGGTTTATTGTACTTCATTAGACATTGAATATATCAATTCAAGATTACGTGGATTTAAAGACATAGCCTTCGGGTGAACTCTGTTAACAATCTGTTTTTTGTGTGGATTTATTTTAGTTTTTAGAAGCTTTTGATCAGATAAAAGAATTCAAATTAGTTTATTTGATTACTTATTAAAGCAAGGAAAAAAATGCATTAATTGGATTGAAGTAAATTTTAGGATTCATAACCCTCAATCAGTTAGTAAATGCACTTTCAAAATTTGGAATCAAGAATTCAGTTCGAGTGCATTATAAATTCAACTTGTGAATTATTTAAAATGGTTTTGTATTAGAATCAGTAAATTCACTTAACTTGAAAAAATTAGATTAATTGATCATTTTGGAAGAGTTTAAAAATTGGGATTCAAGACACCCAAAATTGGATAATTAAACTCATGATCAATGTTGAGTCTGTTAAAATTGTTCATCTGAAAATTTTCTAAGTACTTTAAAAATTTTTAGTACCATTTTCATATCAAGTTTGGTATCAAAGCTGGTTTAGCTCTTGATTTTCTTCAGTATTTTTTGCTTCATGGCTTGATCTTTCGGTTGCATTTTGCTATTTTTGGAAGTACAGGTGTGCAAGAAAACCATGGGAAAGTTATCCAACACAGAGAAACTTGAGGAACTTGAAGCATGTAATCAACAGATACAGGAAGAAAATGCTTTCCTGAGATGTCAGGTATTGACTCTTGAAGAGAAACCTGACACATTGAAAAGAGAGCTACAATATGAGAATGAGCTCTTGATGGTGTTACAAATTGATGGACCTAAGAAGGTACCTATTACTGTTAATGCATCCACCATGACCGATGAGTGCACAATAAGTATGATAACATCTAATTCCTCTTCCCAAGCTAATTTGGATTCTACTATAGTGCTAGGTGGATTTGAAAAGCACACTAAAGGTATAGGATCTAAGATATTAAATAACATGGTTTTTAATGGAATTAACCTTGGTAAGAATAATCAAGGTATAAATAACCCTATCTTGGTTGAGGAAAGACCTCGTTATGCAGGACTGGGATATGCTAGTGTAGGGGAAATGGTGATTGGAGAGAGTTCCAAGTCAGCTGGAAGAAGACAAGATTTTGACAACCAAGTGTCATCCCTACTAGCTTCAGGTGATATATCCTCAGCAGGAGGATCTGGTAAGAATTCACCACGAAGAGGTATAGAAATCCCTCCACCTTTGGTTTACCATAATCATAAAGGAAAAGGTAAAAAAATTGATCCATTGTCTACAATAGAAAAGTTTAGGTATAATATGGAGGAAATTTTGCATAGTTATCCATGCACATTTTGTGGTTTGTCTAATCACTGTGTGGCCAAGTGTAGGAAGTATAAATCCATATTGGAACAGTTTGAGAAAATGCATTCTCCTAAACCTATCTTGGCTAAAAGTAGTCAAGGTAAGGTTCCTAAAAATGTGGATCCTAAAAAAGTGGATCAGAGATTTTGTGATCACTGTAAAAATAAAGGTCATGTAATTGACAAATGTTGGCAAATTCATCCAGAACAAAAATTAAAATTTGTTAAAAAGGATAACAGTTTAAAACCAACCATTATGACCCCTTTAGTGGCATAGGGAAAAATTGAGTTGAAACAACCACCTAAATAGGAAAATGTGTTGAAAAAGATGGGTAAACAGTTTATCAGTTTTATGTTTGCATAGTTTCTTTGTTGAATGGTATGCAAACTAACCAGGCAGTTTTGGAAATCCTGTTGAATTGTGAAAAGGGAATAGTTCCAAATTTATTTATCTGCTTTGGTGTTGGTGAAGTATCCTGAAGAGAAAATAATTAGGTGACAGGTTTAAAATACTTGGTGTAATTTTATTTTTTGATGGTTTTACAAACTTCATCTTTCAGACAACATGTACAATTTCAGTGGGCATGATCTATGGTCGGATGTCTATTTTTAGAAGTTGTATTGAGTATGTTGTTATAGTGCAAGTTGTCTCATGTAGGCATTGTTTATAAGTGTATAACTTATACAAACTCTTTGTTTACTATACAGGAAATTTGCACATTTGTAATTCTTATTGATAGGCTTAATATTTGTAGCTATCAAGTATAGTTGCAAATATATATGTATAAATTTCGCACTAACAAGCTGTGAATGCATGTTTCAATTTTGCATTGTTGATAGTAGTGAGTGCAGGATCATGATTGTACAGAGGAATATGGCAGTTATAGTGTCATATCAGTTGTAGTTCAGGCCATTGGGTTATGTTACTTTTATTGGCATTTGAATATTGCAAATTTTTGGAAAAATTACCATGCTATAAACTGGGTTCTATGTTTGTGATATGCAGAGAATGTGTGTATAATTCAATTGGGTAAAATTTCCATTTTGAGGTCAAAATGGTCTTACTGGGGAGGAGTGATCCAGAGGATTTTTCACTATGCATATCTTCCCTAAACTTCCCTAAATCTAGGACCATGCTTAAGGGCTTCTCGAGACCTTTCCGACGGTATGCTGAACTTCAGAAACAGAGTCCGTATGCAGATTCTATCACCAGTCAAAGTTAAGGTCTTAAATGGGTCAACCCTAGTCAATAGTCCAAGTGGACCAATGTGACACGTGGCACACAGTGGCAAGTGACGAGAAGGAAAAATGAAGGTTTTTGATATGGTTTCAGGACCTCTGGTCTTTCAGGCGTAAACGTTGGTTTTGGAAAAGAACAAGAGGCTCAACTTTTGTAATGGAGGGGAACCCAACCACCGTGAGAGCTATATTCTTGTTTGCCAACATGGTGGGCTCTCAAACCACCACGTAGACATCAATTTTGCATTCTAAGATTGATATTGTGTTTTGAGTTCGAATTTTGCACTATGAGTTGATTTTTGCATTGCAGGTTTATAATCAGCTCGACGAGCTATTTTGCTAGCTCAGTGGGGTGATCAACTCCCCACTGAGTTGATCACATTTTCCACATTTTTATTGGGATTATATTCCACAATGGTTTGGGCTACATTTCCATATATTTTGGGATGTTTATTATGTAATTCAAGTTGATTTAGATATACTTCACAAATCTTGGCCAATGGATAGGTTTTTCTATCTATATATTGGCATAGTGATCAGTCAAACCTTCCAAACTAGATGGATGTTTGAGCATTTAAAATTGGGTATAACTAAATGGCTTGACAAAATTTACCAACACAATGAAATGGACCACATATTTGGTGGATAAACCAACAATGCATAGTCACTTATTAGCTTCACATATTATATGGCAAGCCCAAGCTTTGGGAGAAACAAAGATCCACAATGACAAGCTCGAAAACCTTATATTGGCTCGACATAGAAGTGGTGAGCCCAAAAAAAGGGATAAGTGTGGCCTTAGCCACATGAATGGAGGGGGTCTTTCCCTGTTTAGAGCACAATGCCACCGTCCCCATGGGAAATGTGGGATATCCCACCCACATGCAAAGTGATCCGTGCCACAAAAGGAACCATCAGGATTCAAACTGTGGACCTCATGGTCACAATCTCCAATCACTCTAACCAACTGTGGGAGCTTGAGACAAGCTAAAAAACGAGCTCACCTCTGGAAAAGAGGACTGTGGAGCAAACTGTGGAAGAGACCAACCAGGGAAGCAGAACATCTGAGGTTTTGAGGACTTAGAACCCACTTTCAAACTTGATGTAAAAAGAAAATTGGCTCAAAATTCTAAGACAAAGAAATGTCACTTATTTTCTCATGAAGTGTTGTAGATTTTCCTGTGTAGGTGATTTTCCATCGCAGTTGCACAGAACAGGCACGAGGAACCAGGTTTCAAAGATCTGAATTTTCCAAGCACTTCTGGTCCGAACCAGGTCATGGAGTAAAAAGGGAAGTTATTCATAATTTCATAAGATTTCCATAAATGTAAACCTATTTCATGTAGGTATTTTAAATTTAAATTTGTAGGCATTTTTTGTATCCATTTTCATAGGAAACCAACATGAGAAGCACTGTAGGAGCCACAGATCATTCTTGGGACAATTTCTACTATTTTTCAGAGTTCCTTGGGATATTGATCAACTCATTTGTAGGTATAAAGATCTGTTAGTCAATATTGAAGGGTTTATTGTACTTCATTAGACATTGAATAGATCGATTCTCATTTCTGTGAATCCGGAGACGTAGCCTTCGGGTGAACTCCGTTATCAATTTCTGAGTTTGTGTGTGGATTTATTTCAGTTTTTTAGAAGCTTTTGATCAGATAAAAAATTCAAATTAGTTTATTTGATTAATTGATAAAATAAGCACAAAACTGGATTAGTTGGATTGAAGTAAATTTTAGTATCCATAACCCACAATCAGATAGTGAATGCACATGCAAATTTTGGAATCTAGAATTTAGATTGAGTGCATATTTTAATTCAACTTGTGAATTATTTAAAATGGATTTGTAATAGAATTCAGTAAATTCACTTAAGTTGGAAAAATCAGATTAATTGATCATTTTGGAAGAGTTTAAAAATTGGGTTTTCAAGACACCCAAAATGGAGTAAATTGAACTCATGATCAATGTTGAGTTTGTTAAAATTTGTTCATCTGAAAATTTTCTAAGTACTTCAAAAAAATTAAGTACCATTTTCAGATCAAGTTTGGTATCAGAGATGGTTTAGCTCTTGATTTGCTTTAGTATTTTTGGGTTCAGTTTTGGTTTTTGCATTTTGGCTTGATCTTTCAGTTGCAGTGTGTAGTTTTTGGAAGTACAGGTGTGCAGGAAAACCATGGGAAATTTATCCAATAGGGAGAAACTTGAGGAACTTGAAGCATGTAATCAACAGATACAGGAAGAAAATGCCTTCCTGAGATGTCAACTATTGACTCTTGAGGAACAAATTGACACATTGAAAAGAGAGCTAGAATCTAAGGATGAGCTCTTGATGGTGTTGCAAATTGATGGACCTAAGAAGGTACCTATTACTGTTGATGCATCCACTATGACAGATGAGTGCATAGTAAGTATGACAACATCTAATTCCTCTTCCCAGGCTAATTTGGATTCTACTGTAGTGCTAGGTGGATTTGAAAAACACACTAAAGGTATAGGATCTAAGATTTTAAATAACATGGGTTTTAATGGAATTAACCTTGGTAAGAATAATCAAGTTATAACTAACCCAATCTTGGTTGAGGAAAGACCTCTTTATGCAGGACTGGGATATGCTAGTGTAGGGGAAATGGTGATTGGAGAGAGTTCCAAGTCAGCTGGAAGAAGACAAGCTTCTAACAGCCAAGTGTCATCCCCACTAGCTTCAGGTGATTCATCCTCAGTAGGAGGATCTGTTAAGAATTCACCACAGAGAGGTATATAAATCCCTCCACCTTTGGTTTACCATAATCATAAAGGAAAAGGTAAACAAATTGATCCATTATTTAAACTAGAAAAGTTTGGCTATAATATGGAAGCAATTTTGCATAGTTATCCATGCACATTTTTTGGTTTGTCTAATCACTGTGTGGCCAAGTGTAGGAAGTATAAATCCATATTGGAATAATTTGAGAAAATGCATTCTCTTAAACCTAGATCAACAGTCAAGGTAAGGTTCCTAAAAATGTGGATCCTAAAAAAGTGGATCAGAGATTTTGTGATCACTGTAAAAAGAAAGGTCATTTAATTGAAAAATGTTGGCAACTACATCCAGAACAATTTTTTTTTAATTTTAAAAAGGATAAAAGTTTAAAACCAACCATTATGACCCCTTTAGTGGCACAGGTAAAAATTGAGTTGAAACAACCACCTAAACAGGAAAATGTGTTGAAAAAGGTGGGAAAATAGTTTATCAGTTTTATGTTTGCATAGTTGCTTTGTTGAATGGTATGCAAACTAACCAGGCAGTTTTGGAAATCCTGTTGAATTGTGAAAAGGATAAGTTCCAAATTTATTTATCTACTTTGGTGTTGGTGAAGTATCCTGAAGAGAAAATAATCAGGAGACAGGTTTAAAATACTTGGTGTAATTTTATTTTTTGATGGTTTTACAAACTTCATCTTTCAGTAACATGTATAGTTTCAGTGGGCATGATCTATGTCGGATGTCTAATTTTAGAAGTTGTATTGAGTATGTTGTTATAGTGTAAGTTATCTCATGTAGGCATTTTTTGTAAGTACACAACTTATACAAACTCTTTGTTTGCTATACATGATATTTACACATTTGTAAGTCTTAATGATAAGCTTAAATATTTGTAACTGTGAAGTATAATTACAAATATTATGTACAAATTTTACACTAACAAGTTGTGAATGTAGGTTTCAATTTTGCATTTTTAATAGTGGTGAGTGCAGGTTCAGATTGTACAGAGGAATATGGTAGTAGCAGTGTCATATCAGTTGTAGTTCAGGCCATTGGGTTATGTTACTTTTATTGGCATTTGAATATTGTAATTTTTTGGAAAAAATTACCATGCTATAAACTGGGTTGTGTTTGTGATATGCAGAGAATGTGTATATAGTTCAATTGGGTAAAATTTCCATTTTGAGGTAAAAATGGTCTTATTAGGGAGGAGTGATCCAGAGGATTTTTCACTATGTATATCTTCCCTAAACTTCCCTAAATCTAGACCATACTGAAGGGCTTCTCGAGACCTTTCTGATGGTATGTTGAACTTTAGAAACAGAATCTGTGTGTAAATTCTATGGTCAGTCAAAGATAAGGTCTTAAATGGGTCAACCCTGGTCAACAGTCCAATCCATACGTGACATGTGGCAAAGGTGGAAAGTGATGAGAAGGAAAAATGAAGGTTGTTTGATATGGTTTCAGGCCTCTGGTATTCG
Source organism: Taxus chinensis (assembly GCA_019776745.2). Classification (NCBI taxonomy): domain Eukaryota; kingdom Viridiplantae; phylum Streptophyta; class Pinopsida; order Cupressales; family Taxaceae; genus Taxus; species Taxus chinensis. The sequence continues at coordinate 525,384,382 of CM034149.1, forward strand.
ACTTGCGTTATGGCGGAAAAGAATAAGAGGCTCAAATTTTGTAATAGAAGGGAGCCTGACCACCATGAGAGCTATATTCTTGTTTGCCAATGTGGTGGGCTCTCAAACCACCACGTGGATGTCAATTTTGCATTCCAAGCTTGATATTGTGTTTCAAGTTCAATTTTTGCATTATGATTTGATTTTTGCATTGCAGGTTTATAATCATCTCGACGAGCTATATTACTAGTTCGGTGGGGTGATCAACTCCCCACCGAGTTGATCACATTTTACCACATTTCTCATTTGGATCGGATTGGATCAGTTTAGTTTCCATTCCATATGATTGAGGATTCTATTTCCTTATGGTATTCACGTCTATATTACCCAAATTACTTAGGTGACCAATCGGTTGGATTGTATTCATATGAATTGGTCACTTACCATTGGAGTCAAATCTTACATAGCTCACATTATCAACTTGGGTAGTTTAAATAGCTCAATAAGGATAGTTCAACATTTGGGTGATATCTAACAAACACCCACAAAGAAAATGTTCAATGAAACTTCAACATTTGGCCCAATGGTGGTAGTCAAGCCATCCAAAAATGGGATCATATTTGGATTAGCAACATACATGGATTTTTTCAATGATGGTGGAACACAATAAACACCACCATCCCCACATGGGTGATTCAATGTTAAACCCACCTCCAATGCATAGTGATCTCGCACCACAAAAGGGTTTGTTGGAGCTAAAAACCGCATGGACCTCATGGTGTGGCTTATCCACCCATGGGACCAAATCAGCACATATTGGCCCATGGAAACTTAAACCCTTTAACCATCTCACCTAGTATAAATAAAGGGATTACCACTTGGAAAGCAAATGTACCAAAGAGACCAAAACATGGCAACAAGCATTGATCTGAGGTTTTGAGGCACTCACCCCCAAGTCGCACTTTTAGAACCAACTGTAAAAAGAACCTAGCTCAAATCCAAGATAGAAATGAGCTCAATCTATTTAAAGAGGATTGTGCAGATGACTGTGTAGGAGATTTTCCATAACATGGCAATAGGTTTCACGAGGCAACAAAGATGCTGAATTTTTCAAGCACTTCTGGTCCGAAACCAAGACTTGGTGTAGAAACTAATTTTTCTTAGAATTTCCTCTAGTTTCCAAAAATGTAAACCTTTTTCATGTAGGTGTTGTACATTTAAATTTGTAGGAATTTTTCAGATGCATTTGCACAGGAAACCAACAGGAGAAGCACTATAGGAGCCACAGATCATTCTTGGGACAATTTCTGCTATTTTTCAGAGTTCCTTGGGATATTGATCAACTCATTTGTAGGTATAAATATCTGTTAGTCAATATTGAATGGTTTATTGTACTTCATTGGATGTTGAATAGATCAATTCTCATTTTGAGAATCCGGAGATGTAGCCTTCGAGTGAACTCCGTTATCAATTTGGTTTTTTTGTGAATTTATTTCAGTTTTAAGAAGCTTTTGATCAGATAAAAGAATTCAAATTAGTTTATTTGATTAATTGATAAAAAATCACAAAACTAGATTAATTAGATTGAAGGAAATTTTAGTATCCATACCCCACAATCAGTTAAGTGAAAGCACTTTCAAATTTTGTAAATCAAGAATTCAGTTTGAGTGCATTATAAATTCAACTTGCGAATTATTTAAAATGGTTTTGTATTAGAATTAGTAAATTCACTTAAATTGGAAAAATTAAATTAATTTATCATTTAGGAAGATTCTAAAAATTGGGCTTCAAGACACCTAAAATTGGATAAATTGAACTCATGATCAATGTTAAGTCTATTAAAATTTGTTCATCTGAAAATTTTCTAAGTACTTAAAAAAATTAGTACCATTTTCAGATCAATGTTTTTCATATCTTGAACGTTTTTACTCTAATTTATGCCTTGTTTGTGGAATTATTTTTAGAATTCTTCCTACTACTGTAACATACACATTACATGCATGTTATGACGCTTATAGTTTGTTTTACATCAAATTCATAAACATTCTTTTTGTGATTGCTATCACTTTCTATCTATCTTTTGCTTACTTTCGGCTAAGCATTCATTCTTATCATCACTTACCATTTTTTCGAAAGGGGGGCCATATCATTGGGTTCATCCTATAATTACCATTGCATTACCATGTGATTAATTAAAACTTACAACTCATCAATTACTAGTTCACTGCGTGACATTTAACCATAGACTCCCCCTAATGACCTAACTTGGGGGGAAAAATCCATTAAAAATCTTTTTATGTGATCATTCACGAATTTCTATCGATTCCCCCTAATGATCTAACCCAGGGGAAAATAGCGTAAAATATATCTATGAGTAATAAATCGAATCAATCAATGTGTGTAAATTCATAACAATCAAAATCATATAATTCAAGTAATACAAATTCGACACAATGGGCCTCCCAAATGACTTAACTTGGGAAGATATTCTTCATTTCACATTTGCTTTGAAATGACCTAACTTGGAAGCCATCACATTTTAGTGACACCAGTGGAGTGGGGGAAAGAGTTCCTTTCCTATACCACTCTTATATGGGTCAACTGTTTGAATGGAATTATTTGGATTCAAAAATCACAAATCTTTGATCTAATTTCATTTGTAGTGGATAGATCTTGAGGACGTAGTTAAATATTGGAGAATAACACAATTTCCTCCCTACACTCTTCCTATGGTGGTAGGAAACCTAAATAATTTGGTCAATTATTCATATAAACACATTCGGGTTGGGAACTGTTCACTCCCTACCCCATCTCATTATCATTATAGGCATTTGAAATCATCATACATTCTAATCATCACTCTCATTTAGTGCACTTCATCATGCTAGTACGATTTTAATTTCATGGATCAACACACTGATCCATGGTTCAACATGCTATATGGTTCTTTCAACGTGATTTTACTACCACATCTACATATTCTACTACAACATGGGCTTCTCCATATTTATATCAGGTATACATCTCTATCTACTTTATGTTATCAAGCTTTCTTCTCACCAACATAAAGTGGGGGAAAATTTAGTCACAAAATCATGCATTTACTATTACATTTATACTACCAAAATATGTTATTTTCTATATGGATCTTGCGTAAGAAAAGTATTCACTAATGTCTCATCCCCTAGTCCTATCGTCGGTCTTTTTCTTCATTTGTCTTGCATAGTTGTTAGTTATTTATGTAATTATGGTCATCTCCCAGGGAGTCTCATGTGTCGTTATTTGTTCATTTTTCATCTCTAGTCTTTGCTTAGGGCACCTAGGGTAGTACTGGGGCACCCATGGGCACCCTGATCCTTAATTTTAGGCGCCTTGGTTGCGACATCATTTGTGTCTAATTTATAATTTCAAGCTTGTTTTTTTAGGGTTTTCCCTCTCATTCCCCTAGGTACTAGTCAACATGTCAGGTCATTAGTGTCAAAATTTGAGCAAGAGATCCCTATATAAACACAACATACACACTATTCTACGGAAAAACTACAAAGGCAAGGTACTACATTTGGGCATCATTACATCATATAAATTACATAGGAAGGGTTGTATTTATTCTATTCTGCCCACCATTTGCATTTTACATCTAGCTATTGCCCCTATTTCTGTGTCATTGGTGTTAGGTCACCCTAGGCACACAATTGCACACACAAGCACACAAAACTAAATTGGGTTTCAAATGTAGTGCCGTGATTAGTTATAAGGCCACCATTATGGAAAGTAAAGTCAGTCTGATCCCTTCATATTCATCTTTCTTTTTGTAGGGATTTGATGCTTTGTATGGGTTTTTGCAAGTAGGTATTATTCACAGATTCACGGTGACATAAGTGAAGGAAATGTGAAAACCATGCGATAGAGATAAACATATTGCAAACTAGAGCAACACTGTCAGATTCAAATCCTGAGCTATTCTGCAGACTAGAGTGCCCATACTACAGACCAAGGCACCCAAAGGCACCCCATTCCTCTTCCAAGGGCCTAGTCTAGTCAGATTTTCACATGCTATAATTTCCTAGGTCATGTCATCATACTTTGCTCCATCCACACATTAGCCTGTTCAAGTTCAACATACAACGAGCTAAGTCATTTTCAGGTTAGTACCCTATCACTCCTATTTCCATTATTTCATTTCAGTTAAATATTAAATAAAATCATTTAACATTCATATTTCAGTTTATCCTATTTATTTCATTGTTGTTACTAGTTTAGATTAACTTGAAATATAGATAGAATTTTCCTATTTTCATATTTTAGTTAATAAATATTCATATTTTTGGTGGTAGTCTTAAAACCAACATTGGGACATTTCACTCCTAGGATAATTTCCTCTCATGGTCATTACGCTGCTTGCATTATACCAATCCCTTTTTGATACTTACACCTTGTTTCTTTGAAACTTAATCTAAGTATTGGCATTGTATTTTCGTGTTACTCATATTATATCGACCCCCTTTAGTACTTAGACCTTTTTTTCCTAAAAATGTGATTTGAGTCTTAGAAGTGCATTGTTATGCTACCCATGTTTGCATAGATATCTCTATATATTACATGTGGTATATCTTTGACACTTATATATTCATTACTTAGTAGTTGTTACACTATCCCACATTGGCATATATCTCTTTAGATATTCGTTGATTGTATATCCCATAGACTTAGAGATTTATCACTTCAGAAGTGCTATGCTGCCCATTTTTTCTTAGACCTCTTATGACATTTACACACATTTGAAATATATTTTCAAGGAACTTTTTTGTATCATGAAACCTATCACTTATGTCATCCATAGGAAGTATACTTCCAATCCATTTAGAAATCCTATGATTTCTTCTTCCGAGGAAGAACGAGAGCTTGTTGACCATAGTGCTAGTGAGTGGGATATATCTCAAAATTCATTTACAAATAACCCCACTCATGTAGATAACTACGTATTTCAAAATAAATACCAAGTCTTGTTGCATATTTTGGAATTAGGGGTTAGATTGCCCTTTGATTTTGATCTTACTTTCCTTCCTCACATGATTAGAACAAAGAGTAAGAACCCTCCTCCACCTCCTAAGAATGAGGAGGAAATTTTTAATCATGAATGATCTTCTATGTCTACTCATCCTAAAGGTCATGATGAGGATGTAGATGTGTCTCCCACTAGGACCCATGATCATATACCCTTTGTTAGGACGTATTATGAAGATAAAATAGAGGATGAAATCCCCTTACATGAGGAATTAGAACATGACCCTCGCAATGAGGAGGTCACTATGCAATGACAATTGAAAGCCCTTAGTTAAAAAATATACAAATTATCTTCTCATGTCCATCAAGACAAAAATAGAGGTCCTAGGACTAAATAACCTAGGGTAAACTATACTGAAAGCTACATTGAAAACCACAGTGGTAAAGCCTCCAAATATAACTGCATGTATATACTGGTCACACCATCATGTGGCCAATTTTTTGACCAAGAATGATAGTTTATGAAGGATTCCCTCATAAGTATATAGGAAAATAACTAAGGGTGTAATAAGAAATTTTAGACCCTAAAATATTGGCTAAGTTCCAAGAGGCGCGCGTGCGCAGGATCAGTAAATAGAAGGGTGCTAAGGGAAAAGCGTGCAAGAAAAATGGGTTTAAGAAGGGTTTAAGTGAAACTAGAATGTGCGTGGGAGGCAAAACAAGGGTTTAAAAAACTTATTTGTATTCGACATCATGGAGTCACTTGAGGAAAAATGTGAGGACTTGACTAGGTGTGATGAGTGGATAAGGTGCCATCCTGGAAGGTTGGAGGTCAAGAAAAGGATATTCCATGCAGGGAATATTCCCAAAGGCATCATTACAATTAGTGGAAGGTTTGCAAAGAGGATAAACATTCAATAATGGAGGAACAAATTGACATTTAGCACATGATTTGCTTAGAAGAGAAGTCATGGCAATGTTTAATGAGAGAGAGAGAGAGAGAGAGAGAGAGAGAGAGAGAGAGAGAGAGAGAGAGAGAGAGAGTTGTAGAAATGCTAAGGGTTTAGAGTTCATGGTACTAGGGTTGAGAATACTTAGAGCTAGAGGGTTATAAGGGATATCATAAAACATATGTATGGGTACTGGGATTTGTAACAAGGGAAATAATAGGGAAAAGTATAGTTAGGATCTATGATTAGATAGGTTTGTAGGAGTTGAGTCTCTTTTGTTTAGTGTATATGGTATGAGATGACCCTTTAAAATTTAGTATGGCTACTAGAGACTCTGTTAAATCAATATATATTGATCTTTTCCATACATCTTGTTTATGGGTGTAAACCCTCATGTTATTTGGCTTATCATGATTCATATCTAGTTTCTTGTTCTTTGTGTAATTTTTATTTAGATTTTGTGATGCATATATGTGTAGATATGTTAGTTACATCCCTTACCTTTTAAAGTAAGTGAATGTACTTCTGTTTCTACAAATACATCCTCCATTAATAATAGAAATCTCTTGAAAATCTCACATAAAGGAGGGGCTCGGTGCCCTCGCGTGCCTCTAGTCAACGCTCAATGTATGCTGGATGATAGGTTGACATGCTTGGGGTTAGAAAGAATTATTGAGGGTAAAATAATGACTACATCTTGGTTCCATTTCCATGACCTCTTTTGAAGCTATTGTGAGAGAAATGTGTGATGACAAAGTGCTTGACCTTGGATAGTTTGAAGCATAGCTCAAAAGCATGGAGGATGATTTTTCTTAGAGGTTCAGTACTAGATCTAAGTTTGATGCACAAAAATGGGTGGAGGAGAACTTGTATCATGAACTCTATGGCATATTCTTCTGTTGCTTCCCAATAGAGTTGTATGAATGGCTATTAACATATGTATCAATGACGAGTTGGTACTATAGACCTCATGTTTGGACCTAGGTGGAATATCAGTGGTTACATGATGCCGATCTGACATGAACCCATTTTTTTGATCACTGGTGGAGTAGAGTTCTGACTAGTTATACCTTGGAATACATTATTTCTATGTATTCTCACTTGAAGATTGCTGAGTTTGAGTTCTTGAGGGATCCTAGAGGATCACTCTTGCATGCTATTTCACTGACTATCAAGATCCTAGTCATTAGTTTGAGTTTGGAAGCCTTTCTCATGGCTGCCTAAATTTTTGCTAGGCACGAGGCATGAAAGATGACGTGGTAGAAGGATGGTGAAACTTTGGGGCAGAAATGGAGAGAGAGAGGAGAGGCGGCTCAAGTATAATAAAGCTTGAGAGAGGGAGCTGGTAAGACAATGAGAAGCTGCAGGAGTACTGGATTTATGGAGGCAGACGTTGTGGGAAGAATTTGAGGTTCACATGGAGGACGTGGAACCTAAGCATTCTATGCTACCCCATCTTGGAAAGTGCAGAAGAGAAACCCCCTTAGCTTCTCGAGAGAGCTCGTCATCTGAAGAAAAGAGAAGAGCCATCAGTATACATCTGAATCCACTTGGTGACCAACCATTGGCAATTAGTTTTCCAAATCTAGAGATTAGTATTACTAACCCAGTTGGTATTGGTGGAAGTAACCGATCAACACCTAGGGGTATAATTTATCATTTGGTACATCCATGACTGGACAATCATTTCCTGTGTTTGGAGGTATATTTTCTGGTACACTGTTTGGACAAAGTACGGGTAAAAAATCTTGGGTATCATGTCTGGAAGCGGTGTGGGACACACATTTGGTAGTGGTGCAATATCATATACTTTTGGTGCTTAGTTTAGTGTGATAGTGGGGACACAAGGTGAAACCATTTATGGACCTTTGCCAACTACAGGAGGTGGATATTATAGGTTAGGTGGAGTAGGAACTAGCGGACCTAGCAGATCTGGAGGATTTAGTGGGTCAGGAGGAACATGCACTGGTGGATCTAGTGGATCTGGTGGTGAAGGAAACACCAGGGGGAATCCAGGTTCTAGATTAAGCAGACAAGGGCCTCAACCACCTCAGAAAGTGTTATTTGAAATGTCTTTACATCTACTAGATTACAAAGGTGTTGAGGATGTTGCAGAGCATGTACACAAATGTGAGTTACTATGGCATGCAAAGGGGATACTACCCTGAAATGGAAGACAAGTTAGTTTGCAATGACGTTGCAAGGGCACGTGCATAGTTGGTACCGAAAGTATGAACCTCACTAGAAAGTAGTAGATTATATCGCACAACATATTGCCTTCTTAGCTGAATTCCATATTCCTGAGTTTGACTAGAAGAGCATTAGAACACTAAAGGAGATTAAAAAAGGTATGACATATAATGTATGAGAGTATGATGCGTGATTTAAAAATCTCTTATCAAAAATGTCTTATGATATTCATCCTTCTCATCATGTTCAATGGTTTGGAGGATTAATAACACCCTTCAGGAAAGAACTGTCACATAAGACTTTCATAGAACCGCGTGAGGCCTTGGAGGCTGCCCTGCATGCTGAGGTTGTAGGAAGCATGGATACTGGTGTTAGTCCTTTTCTTGAAGCTCATATTTATGCCATGGCAAAGCAATAGGATAAGCTATCTGCGAACTCAGCACATGAGACTCACAGTGGCCTATGGTGCACAAATTGTAAGATAGAGGGGCATATGAAGGAAATTTGTCCTCAGAGATCAGTACATGCCATGATGGCAGACTGAGATTTTCCATTGAGATCATGATGAAAGTATGTGTCCACTATTGCAGCAAGTGATCTGTAAGAATGTGTCTTTCTATTGCAAGATTTTCACATCTACTAATCATGACACTAATGATTGTAGATTGATTGACTAGATACATGATGCCATTGATATTGGTGTGTACCAGACCAACGTTGCAAAAAATTCCAAGGATGATGGTTGACACTATGAAGGGCACAGAGATGGAGGAGCTCATGGAAGAAGCTTTTGTGTAGGATTTAGAGGCGGTGGAAATCATGGAGGTGGAAGAGGTGAATTCCCTCATGGAACTTATTATAACTATGGGTCCACTGAGCATTACAATTGTGAATTTCCTAACCTGCTACAGTGATCTTGGTGTGGGAAGAAGCACAAGTATGAGGATTTCCAAGAATTATTTTAACACATGAGCCAGCAACAATAGAAGGAAAAGGGTGTCAGGATGGTATGTGTGAAGAAAGAAGAATCACAATGAATTCCAAGGGTGGTACATGAGTCAGAGTTAGAACCTGTAGTGGCGATGAAACGAGATGAGACTGCGCACACCAGGGAAATACCAAAGTAGAGACCATTGATAACAAGAGAAGAGGTGGTATATGGGAAGTATCTAGACCCTACCCATCAGAAGTAAGTCTATCAAGAGACCGTGGATGTAATTAGGGAAATTCAGTGTCTAAAGGAGTAATCTAGGAAGTTGGGGAAAAAGAAAAGTGATGAGGTCCCTCAATTAGATATATATGATGTTAGAGATGTGTGTAAGATGTTGCGCCAAGATAATTTCATTCCTCTATTAGGAAAATGGTTGAGGGATAAGATACCAAACACTGAAGATGAGAATGAAAGGCAGGTTTTACATGCTAATCTACCTCCTCACAACATTGACTATGATAAGGAAATTACCCTGAATGTTGTGGTTGATGAATGGATCCTAATCAATATTCTAATTTACATGGGTGAAGAAGTTAATGTTCTCACCTTGGATGTGTGGAATCAAATGGGAAGGCCCTCATTATAACCATCTTCAAATGTGTTGTATATGGTGAACCAGATGAAGGAAATACCCATTGGAGTTTTGAAGGATGCTATTATCACTATCCAAGGGGAAAAATTCAATGGATACTTTGAAGTCTTAGCATTTTCTAAGGTAGAAAACTTTCTAGTGTTACTTGGGCACCCCTGGTGCTATAAGAACAATGTTGACTTATGTTTCAATAAGGGGTATATAAGTTTTGAGAAAAAAGAGAAACATGTTATTATTCCTTTGATGGATGGGAAGTCAACACCCTATAATCATCCTTTAGGAGAGGAATACCTAGACCAAATTCATGTGTGCACTATTCGAGATCCTAAGGTTTTGTAACCAACAAAAGAAGGCATTATTTAGTGGGAAGATACTCAATCCATAAGTGATACAACTAGTGTGGCATGAAACAATTGTGGATGGAAGGTGTGGAAGCCTTGTCACCTTATTTATGGGTGCATAATATGTATTCCACCTTACAAGGCTATGCATGCACATGGTACATTCAATCAGAGATGTGCTGTCAGACAAGAAAGTGGTAGGAGTTGACAACTGATCTTCTTCAAGATTTCGAATATAAGATTACTAGGCCATTGGCAGATGAGGCGTTGCAAGTTGTTAAGTGCCTAACTATGGGATATAGTGCCATGGTGGAGGATAGAATACTATAATTATTGAGTGAACCCAGCTTAAAAGTGCACTTTGATGAGAAATAATTAAAGGAAATACAACTTGAGCGCGAATGCATGGAAAAAGAGAAAGGAAAGTTGGTCTAGGTTATCGATGGTGAAGAGGTGGAAAACTTATATGTTAACCATACTGTGGGTACACATGAGGCTATGGATAGTGATGATGAGTAAGCATGTGCCTACAATGAACCTATAAAAATCAAGAAGGTTAATATTGGTTCCGAGGCAGAAACTAAGGAGGATACTATTGGAGAGAAAATGAGGTTTTGAAGATCATCAATCTATTGCACAAATTTTGAGATTTGTTTCCGTGTGGGTACCATGAGCTTACAAGATTTCACCACTCCTTGGGAGAAATGAATATAACTTCAAAGGAAGGTACATGCTTGATTTGGAAGAGACCTTACTAGATGAATCTACTTCTGCGTGTCAAAGTGAAGGAAGAAATTGACAAGATGATCACTCCAGGCATCATTAAGGTTTTTGAAGAATCATAATGGATAAGTTCAATGGTCATTAACATTAAGAAGGATGGGAGGATAAGTATTTGAATAAAATATGTGTTATTGACCCTTTTCCAAACCCCTTCAATGAGGGGATCCTCAAAGGAGTATTTGGGCATGAGATCTATTCTTTCACAGACGGATTCTCATGATATCATTAGGTTAGAATTACAAATCAAGAACAAAAAAAGACAACTTTCTCGACTGAATGGGGAAGTTTTTCCTACACGGTCATGCCTTTTGGATTGAAGAACATGCCTATTGTGTTTTCGCGCATTGTGGTTCAGGTGTTTTAGGACTTCATCCATAAGTTTCTACAAGTCTACGTAGATGACTAGACAATATATGGATTAGTGAGGGACTATTGTGACAATTTGAGGCTGATGTTTGAAATATGTCGGGAGTTGAGGATATCCCTCAACATTAAGAAATGTGTTTTCGCTACTCCATTTGAAAACCTATTGGGACATATCATATGTAAAGAATGCTTGCTAGTGGATCTTGCCAAAGTTGTCGTTATTGTGGGATAGGGGGATCCTACCAGCCAGAGCGTGGTGTGCGGATTCCTTGGGCATATGGGGTATTACTGAAAATTTATTATGGGGTATGCCAAGATCTCTACACCATTGGAAATGTTGCTAAAAAAAAAAATTACATTTCATCAGGGAGAGGTGCAATGGATGGAGTTTGATACATTAAAGAATAGGATTATCACCATGCCCATATTATGCTTTCCTTCTTGGGATAAGCCATTCCATGTTCATGTTGATGCTTCAGGGATGGAGATCAGAGAAATATTAGCATGACCTAGAGAGGGAATTATTGACCATCCCTTGTGCTTTGCTAGAAGGAAGCTAACCCAGGAAGAACAAAACTATACTACTGCTGAGCGCGAGGCATTGCATATAATCTAAGCACTGCAAAAATTCTGACAGTATCTATTGGAAACACCATTTATATTCTACGCGGACCACATGACATTTAAGTACTTAGTAAACAAACCCATTTTCCAAGGGCACATATCCAAGTGGGTCTTATTGTTTAAAGAGTTTGAGTTTATGGTTGTGAAACTAGATAAGATTAGTTTGGGACCTGACCATTCATCAAGGATTGACTCAGAGGAGGACACACAAAGCATTGAGGATATAATGCCAAATGCACAAGTGTTTAGATTGCGGCACACACCCATTGACGTGGAAGATATTGTTGTGTTTCTCAAAATGGATGTGGCACCAGAGGGAATGAAGACTTTAGAAAGGAAACAGTTATCCATATGTGTCATGCCCTACATGCTAATTAGTGGATACTTATACAAGCTAGACCATGATGAGGTTTTACACTAGTGCGTGTTAGAGCATGAGCATGTTACAATCATGGAGGAAGCATAGGGTGGAATTGCAGGAGGACACTGCGTAGGGAATGCAACTGCGTGTAAGATCCTTCTAGCATGATTTTGGTCGGAAATGGTTTACAAATATTTTATCGAGTATTGCAAGGCCTGTGACCACTTCCAATGCCTTGGTAAACTAGGGAAAAGAGATGAAATGCCATTAAGAATGATTGTCAGTGCATAATCATTCGAGAAATGGGAAATTGACTTTGTAGGCCCAATTCCCCCAGCCGCGTGAAGGACAGGTTCATGCTATATCATTAAATTCACAAATTACCTTATAAGGTGGGAAGAAGCGGTACCTACAAGGGATTACACAATGATAACAACAACTAGGTTCTTGTGAGAAAATATAATCAATAGATTTGGATGCCTGCTGAGCTTAACAAGTGATAGGGGTACTCATTTCTTGAATGAGACAATTAGGATTTTATTGGTAGAATTCATGGTAGCCCACCAAAAGACTACCCCTTCTCACCCAAAAGATAATGGGACTGCTGAGGAATTTAACAAATTTTTGAATCACATGTTAACCAAGATTTATGATGTGGAAATAAAGGATTGGGATGATAAATTTTATGTTGTTTTATGGTCATATCAGACTACTTATAAGAGACTGAACAAGGAAGCAAATTTTCAATTGGTGTTTGGCATGGAAGCTATGTTACCTATTAAATTCATGTTACCATCATTGCGTATAACATGCACATGAGGATTATATGATGAACAAGTGATTAAGGAGAGGATTGATAAGTTAATGTAGTTAGATGAGAGGTGGGCTATTTCTCGTCGGAGTCAGAAAACATAAGAATCTAGGCAAAAGGCATGACATGATATACACATTAAGAACAAACAATTTGAAGTTGGGAAGATGGTTCTATTGTATGATTCCAAGTTTCTGTGCCATCCTGGGAAATTCAAAGTCCATTGGATGGGCCCATACATTGTATCCTATATACTTGATTCAGGTGCCTACCAGTTACAAACGTTGGATTGAACATAATTTCTAGGCCATTTCAATGGGAGTAGACTGAAGCCCTACTATAAATAAGTCTTTGTTGTATTTGTAAATAAGGTAGTATTGCTAGTTAGCCTAAGTTTTGCTTTGTTGCAGTTTCCTTTCTTTATGTTTCCCTTTCTTATTGTTTTGTTTTTTTTGCACGTTTATGTGCTGGTAGCCACTTATTAATTTAAAAAAATTCTCTATGCATAGAGGACAACACACCCATTTTTGTGTGGGCTGGAATGATGTGACAAGTAATGGAAGCTATGGTTGTAGAAGGCCCGGGTTAAAAAATCAAAAACACGTGGATTGGAAGATCACGCGTTGAAAAGGTGAACATAAGGGAAGATTGGTGTCAATAGTATTTGAGAAACCACATACAAGGGTAAAAGTGCAGGATCAACATGAGGTAGGCAACAAAAAGAACTTTGTCCAAGACATAGAAGAAGAATTGACTTTAGCGCATTAGAAAACACAAAGAAATATACGATTGAGGCAGTTATGAGCCAAAAGGTTGCAAAAGTGTTCACGTAGGATTGAACATAGAGGAAAAGTGCTGAAGGTTGGCATTGAAAAAAAACCACCTTTATTACGAAAGTACGTTAGTAGGTGACATGAAATTTTTGTGAAGAAAATCAAAAGTTATAAATAGAAGATCGGGGTGTCTTATTTTATACCTTACATTTTAAGTTATCAAAGATCTCTAAAAAACTAGGGCATCCTTGTGAAGAAAGTTTGAGAAGAGCTGTGAAGATTTGCGTGTAGAGCTAGTTTGATCAACAAACCAGACTGGAAATAATTACACAGGTGTAAGTGAAGAAGGTTGTGTGGAAGAATCTCATGTGTGTTATGGAAAAAGGGTTTTCAAAGTTAGGGATGCATGACTAGGGCATGTGGTTTGAAGGAATTTTTGTAGAGTGGAGACACAAAGTCGAGTAGAGCCAGGACCAAGAGAAAGGAAGAAGTTGTAAGGACTTGAAAAAGGAATGAAAATAAGGAAAGTAGTAAATGTTTCACCAAAGAAAGGAAAGGGCAAGGGAAAACAAGTTGTCTCTACCATTTTCAATGAATAATGGTACACATAAATGCAATACCTAGATGACATATTGCTTGGTAAAGAATGGGTGTCTCATGTCAAGAAGATGACTGTCAGTGATTATAACCATCAAACAAGCACCAAATAAAATGAAATGATACTAGAACTGAATCACCTACAGAGAAGAGGACACTAGATGGAATGCCCATCTATGATGATGAGGTAAAGGTAAAAATGGAAAAGGCTAGGTTATTGCAACTCTACGAGTTGCCCTATTTCGGTAAGCCCGAATGACTATACCAATGGTTAATGTCACGTGTGCATGAAGATCACTTCTATTTCATAGGTCAAAGGATGTGCATAACCCCCCAGATAATTCCTAAGTTCACCAGCCTTATCTATGAACAAGATTCATTGGAGGATGACTTGGAAGACAAGGAAGCCATTAAGAAGACCATTGAGGCTTATGACTATAAGAACGGTTCACACTACTTTGACATTTCTGTAATTATTGACCCGCTGATGAGGATGGTTGCACACTTGGTTACAAAGCTGAATGGGCAAGAGAGATGGACACATATCAAAAAGGCCTAGTTGAATGTGTTCTACAAGATCTCGGAGGGAACCATCTACAACCTCTCAGTTGTCATTAAAGAAGAGATAATAAATGTCGTGCATGACAGAGAGAAGATCTTGTTTCGTAATGTCCTCCTCACCATTTTCCTTTTAGATATTAGAGTGAATGATGGGCCAAATAATTTTGTTTGGGAATATCTAGATGAGAACCCCTCCCCATGTTGGGCCAAAAAATATTGGCTAAGTACGAGAAGGTGCGTGGGTGCATGTGACCTATTTGAAGAAGGGTTTGTGGGGAGAAAGTGCACATGGAAGGGTTTAGCAAAACACATGGCACACCCACAAGGAAAGATGTGTTTTGGTACTTAGAAATATTTTTCATTCTAGGAAACACACGAGAATAGCTTCACCCTTCTAACATGCAGAGTGGATAAGGTGCCAACCTAGAAACTTGATGGTCAAGAAAGGAATATTCCATGCATGCGATGGAAGGATCCAAAAAGACATCATTGCAAAGAGTGGGGAGCTCGGATCAAAGGAAGCATGCTCCATTAGAGGACCACATGGACACTTGGAAACTTATATGTTATCTTAGTAAGGCATGGCGGTGGATACTAAAGCTATATATAGAGATGCTCGGGTAGAAGAAAAGAGACACCATGAGTGACATCATATAACATTGGATA
The DNA here is from genome assembly GCA_019776745.2 of Taxus chinensis. NCBI lineage: Eukaryota > Viridiplantae > Streptophyta > Pinopsida > Cupressales > Taxaceae > Taxus > Taxus chinensis. The sequence goes on from CM034149.1 coordinate 525,399,971, forward strand.
GGCAAAGCTCTACATGAATAATGAAGGATCCTTTGGGTTGGGATTAGGAGAACCATAAGAGTGATGACATATTTAGAGGGATAAGTGTGTAACCAATTTTGTAATCTGCATAGTTTAGGTTCCTGATGCATGACTCTGATTTGTAATGTTATATTGGCCTGTTATGACCTTAATGAATGTAATGTGGTTATTGAGCTTGTTAACATGAATATAAGGTTATGTTCTAAAGTATATATGTTGTTCATGGGCACAAAACCTAGTGCATTTCCTTTCTGTCATTAATTAGATCTACATTTTGTTTGATACTTCTCTTTTATTAGTTCAATGGATGCATTTATATAGTAACTCATCCTAATAATATTAGAATAAACACATGGTTATTTCCCTTCTTACATCTAATATTCTATCAGTAGGGGATGAATTCTCACAAAAATCACATAAAGGAGGGGCTCGGTGCTCGCGCATTCCTCAGGTGAGTGCCCCATGCCCATTGGGTGATAGGCTAGTGCGCATGGGATTTGACTGTTGTTCTAAGGGCATAAAAATGACTACATCTTGGTTCCATTGCCCAAACCTCATTTTGAAGTTGTGATAAATGGCATACATCTTGGTCCCTGTGATGTGTGATGATTGAATGTTTGACCTTGGAAAGTGTTGAAGCATGGTTTAAGAGCATAGAGGATGTGTTTGCTCAAAGATTTGGCACTAGACCTGAGTTCAATGCACATAGATGGGTAGAAGAGAACCTATACCATGAGTTGTATGAGACATTATTATGCTATTTTATAGGAGAAATATATGAATGGGTGTCATCTTATACATCAAGATCAAGCTGGTACTATAGATAATGTGTATGGACCCAAGATGATTACCAAAGGCTACAAGATGTAGATCTAACTTGGATGCATTCTGTCAGTCCCTAGTGGAAAGGAGTGCTAACCAATTATACTCTAGAATATGCCATTTCCATGTATTCTTGCCCATATGTTGTTGAGTTCAAGTTTCTGATGGAGCCCAGAGGATCATTTTTATGTGCTATCCCTTTTTCTATGAAGATCTTGATCATTACCCTAAGTTTAGAGGCATTCCCTATGGCTGGCTAAGCTTCTCTGAGTGCTGGGTGAGGAAGCTAGGGTGGTGGAAGATGGAAGAGATTACTACTGAAAAAGAAAGAGAAGAGATATGACTCAAATATATTGATGCTCGTGAAAGGGAGATGGCTAGACAATGCGAGGTTTTAAGTGTGATGAATCTATGGAGGAATACATTATGAGAAGGAGTTGAGGTTCATACAGAGGATGTGGAACCTGAGAAGTCTATATTACCCCATCTTGGAAAGTGTAGGAAATAAGCCCCTTCAGCTTCTGATGAGAGTTCATTGCATGGATAAAGGATATCCATTAGTGCGCATCTAAACCCACCTTGTAACTAACCCCTGGCACTTGGTTTTTTAGATCAAGGAAGAAGTATTGCTAATTTGGTTGGTATTGGTGGAAGTAATTGATCTACACCTAGGAGATATAATTTATCATTTGGGACATCCATGGTTGTGAAAACCATTCCCATATTTGGAGGAATTTTAAAACAAGGTGTAAATACAAAAGGTTTTTGTATCACGCCTGGAAGTGGCGCGAGACACACAATGGGTAGCAAGACAATATCACAAACCATCAGCACACAGTTCAATAGGATGTTGGGGACAATGGGCATGACCAATTTAGGCCATTTTTTGGCTACAGGAGGTGGATATGGTGCTATAGGATCTGGAAGACTTGGTGGACCTAGCGGATATGGAGGATTCAGTGGGTCAGGAGGAACAGGACCTGGTGGGTCTAGTGGATCTAGTGGCAGAGGAAACATGGGAGGAAACCAAGGTTCTAGGTCAGGTGGAAAAGGGCCTTAACCACCTCCAAAAGTATTATTTGATATTTATATGCATTTTATGGAATACAGAGGTATTGAAGATTCCATAAAGCATATGCACAAGTGTGAATTCCTATGATGCATGAAGGGGATCACTACCCTAGAGTGAAAAGCAAGTTAGCTTGCAACAATGTTGCAAGGACACGTGTATAGCTAGTACCATAAGTATGAACCCCACTAGATGGTTGTGGATTACACTATGCTGAAGAATGTCTTTCTAGTGGAGTTCCATATCCATGAGTTTGAGCAGAAGAGCATCAACGCTTTGAAGGAGATCCAACAAGGAATGCCGGAGAATGTGTGGGAGTATGACACACCATTTAAGATTCTCTTGTCAAAACTATCCTATGAAATTCACCCCTCTTAGCATGTTCAATGGTTTTTTGGGGGATTGATAACACCATTTAGAAGGGTATTGTGACACAAGAATTTAAAAAACCTGCGCGAGGCCTTGGAAGCCGCTCTACATGCTGAGGTTGTTGGGAGTGTTGATACTGGTGTTATCCCTTTTCTGGAGGCTCAAATTTATACAATAGCCAAGTAGTTGGAGAAGTTTTCTACGAATTCATTGCATGAGGTTCGTAGTGGTATTTGGTGCACACACTTTGAAGTGGAAGGGCATGTAAAATATAGTTTCCCTCAAAATATGGTACATGCCATGGCGATAGACTATGAGATTTTTCATGGGGATCATGATGTAAATAGGTGTCCTCTACTAAAACATGTAATCCATAAGAATGTTTCTTTCTATTGCAAGATCTGTACCTCTACGACCCATGATACCAAGGATTGCAGACTGATTGACCATATTCATGATGCTATTAATCTTGGTGTGTGCTAGACTAGTCTTGTAAGAAGTTCTAATGATGATGATCATCACTATGAAGGGTGCGCAGATTGAGGAATGTGTGGAAGAGGTATTCATGGCCACAATAACTATAACAAAGGAAGAGGTGAGTTCCTGTGAGGTTCCTATTATAACTATGGGTCTACAGAGCATTATAAGCATGAGTGTCTTGATCTATTGCAGTGATCATGGTGCAGAAAGAAACATAAGTACGAGGCTTGCCCTAATTTTTTTGAGCACATGAGCCAAAAAAACTGGAAAGACAAAGGCGCTGGGATGATGAGAATAAATAAGGTTGAACCTCAGTGGATGCAAAGAGTGGCACGTGAGTCAAGATTAGAATTTGTACTAGTGGCAACATGAGTAGACGTTGTGCGCATAAGGGAGATTCCAAGACAGAAACTGGTTGTTAGGGAAGAAGTGCTACATGGGAAGTATCCAGACCCTACTCATCAGAAGGAAGTGTATCAAGAGACCATGGATGTGATTCAAAGTTTGCAAGGGGAAATCCTATGTCTAAAGGAGCATTCAAGGTAGTTGGAGTAAAGGAAGAATGTTGAGGCTCCGCAGAAGGATCTAGGTGAGGTCAGGGAAGTGTGATAAATGTTAAGGTAAGAGAATATCATTCCCTTTCTATGAGAATGGTTAAGGGAGAAGGTACCACACGCTGGGAGAGAGCGTGAATGACACGTTCTTCATGCCAATCTTCCTCCTCATAGTCTTAACTATGATAAAGAGACTGCATTGAATGTAGTTGTTAATGGGTGGATTCTGAGCAATATCCTCATTGGCACAGGAGTAGAGGTAAATGTTCTCACCTTAGATGTATGACATCAAATGGGAAGGCCCACATTACAACCATCTTCAAATGTGTTGTATATGGAGAACAAGAAAAAGGTAATGCCCATTGGAGTCTTGAAATATGCGGTTATCACTATTCAAGGAGCCAAGTTCATTGAGGACTTTGAATTCTTGGTGCTCACTGAGGCAGATAATTTCCCATCATTACTTGGGCACCCTTGGTGTTATAAGAATAATGATAACATGTAGTTTAACAAGGGGTATATTAGTTTCAAAAATAAGGAAGAAAGGGTGATCATCCCCTTAACAGATGGAAAATCAATGCCATATACTGAGCCCATAGGAGAGGAATTCCTCGATAGAATCTATGTGTGCTCCATTAGAGACCCTAACATAATTCATCCTACAGAAGGATTCATCCAATTTGAAGATGCTCAATTAATGAGTGATACAACTAGTATATCGTGTGACAATTGGGTGCATAGAACTTATGAGTTGATTGGGTGAAAATTGAGAGGATAACAAGGGTGATGAAGGTGCGCTTAGTCAAGCACCTGGGAAGAAATAAGCTACCAAGTTACTCTGGAGGGGAAAGCTCTGATGGTTTCTTACAAGAAATGGAGACTTAGTGGAAAAATGAAGATGAGAGGAGAAGTATGCTTAGTTATAAGTTGCTCAGGAATGCAGTGTGTTGGTGGGAAACACATCACGAGAGTCTCCTAGAATGACATGAGGTAAGATTTGCATTTTCTATAAGGTTCTCCAAAAGCAATGCGCCCACTGTAATATAGTACTACCATGGCAAGGAACCCACCTCGTTCCATATCCAAGATTGTGAGAAGGTCTGGATGGAGGGCATAAAAGAGTTACCACCTTCGTTATGGGTGCATAAGTTATATTCCACCTTACAGGGTTGTGCGCGTGAATGGTATATCCACTTAGAGACATGCCATCCGATGGGGAATTGGTAGGAGTTAATGGCTAATCTCATTCAAGATTTTGAGAATCAGAGTACCAAGCCATTGGTGGATAAGGCATTGTAAGTTGTCAAGCACCTTACAATGAGAGATAGTGCTATGGTATAAGATAGGTTACTGGAGTTTCTGAGTGAGCCTTTTTTGGAGATGCATCTCAATGAAGAAGAATCAGAAGAAATACAACTTGAGGGCACATGCATTGCAAAGGAAAAAGGAAAAATGGTCTATGTAGTAGATGGTGAGGAAATGGAAAGTTTGGATCCTAAGCATTCTTAAGCTACGTGTGAAGTCATAGATAACATTGATGAGAGAGAACACGCCTACCATGAGCCCTTAGAAACAAATAAGGTTAACATTGGGACAAATAAAAAACCTAAGGAAGCTATCATTGGGGACTATTGGTTGGAAAAATAAGTTTCAAAGGTCATTGATCTATTGTGCGAGTTCCAGGATTTGTTCCCTCATGGGTACCATGAACTCAAAGGTGCCCACCATTCCTTAGGGGAGATGAGGATCAATTTGAAGGAAGGTGCATGCCCGATTCATAACAGGCCTTATCAAATGAATCTGAATTTTTGCATATGGTTCAAGGAGGAAATAAACAAGATGATAACATATAGTATCATTGAGGTTGTGGAGGAATTAGAATAGATAAGCCCAATGGTGATCATTATCAAGAATTATGGAAGAATAAGGATCTATGTGGACTACAGGGACTTGAATGCAATATGTGTCATTGATCCTTTCCCAACCCCCTTTACTAAAGAGATTCTAGAGGGAGTAGCTGGGTGTGAGGTCTACTCTTTCACGGATGGGTTCTTAGGGTATCAACAAGTCAAGATTACAAAGTAAGACCAGAGAAAGACAACTTTTTCCATTGAGTGGGGAATATTTGCATATATAGTCATGTATTTTGGATTAAAAAATGTGCCTGCTGTATTCTCACACATTGTGGTACAAGCATTTTAGGACTTCATCCATAAGTTTCTTCAAGTATACCTAGATGAATGGACGGTGTATGGGCTAGTAAGAAACCATTGTGACAATTTGAGGCTGATGTTTGAGATATTTCGGAAGTTGAGGATATCCTTCAACATTAAGAAATGTGTCTTTGCTACTCAATTTGGAACCCTGTTAGGAAATATTATATGTAAGGAAGGCTTATTAGTAGATCTCGCCAAAGTTGCAGTTAATGTGGGGTTGGGGGAGCTTACTAGACAAAGTGTACTGCATGGATTTATTGAGCATATGGCTTACTATAGGAAGTTCATCAAGGGATATGCCAAGATCTCCGTACCCTTGGAGGAATTTATAAAGCACAAGAGTGCCTTTCATTGGGAAGAGAGGCATCAGAAGGCGTTTAACACTTTGAAGGGTAGACTTGTCACTGCACCCATACTACATTTTCCTTCCTGGGATAAGCCTTTCCATGTACATGTTGATGCCTTAGAAATAACCATGGGATCAATACAAACACAACATGGTGAGGGGATTGTTGATCACCCCTTGTGTTTTGAAAGTAGGAAGTTAACACTAGCAGAACAAAATTATACCACTACTAAGCATGAGACACTATCAATGATCTATGCACTACATAAGTTCCTTCAATATATGTTGAAAACACCTTTTATATTCTGCATAAACCAAATGGCATTGAAATAATTGGTGAACAAGCCTGTTTGCAGAGGCACATATGTCATTGGGTCCTATTATTCCAAGAGTTTGAGTTCATAGTGGTTGTAAAACCAGGGAAGAGAAATTTAGGGCCTAACCACTTATTAAGGATTGACTCGGGGGAGGATGCACAAAGCATTGAGGATACCATGTCGGACATGAAACTGTTTAGGCTATGACGGGCACCCTCAGACTTGGAAGATATTTCGGTATTTATTAAAATAGGTGTGGCGCCAAATGAGATGAAGGCTTTGGAGAGAAAATAGTTAGAAATATGTGTCACACCCTACATGTTGATTAGTGGAGATCTATATAAGTTAGGACGTAATGAGGTTCTACCATGATGCATATTGGAACATGAGCACATGAAAATTATGAAAGAAATGCATGGTGGGATTACAGGAGGAAACTATGTAGGAAATGCTAATGCGTGGAAGATTCTAATGGAAGGGATTTGGTGGGAAACCATCTATCAAGATTGTAATGAGTTTTGTGAAGCCTGTGACCATTGCTAGTGCCTTGGAAAACTTGGAAAGAGGGATGAGATGCCTTTGCAACCAATAGCCAGTGTTGAACCATTTGAAAAATGGGAAATCAAATTTGTAGGGCCAATTTTTCTAGCTGTGTGAAGGACTGGTTTGTGGTATATCATTACTTGCATTGATTACTTGACAAGATGGGCAGGGGTAGTGCCTACAAAGGATTGCACTACAACAACAACTACTAGATTTTTATGGGAGAACATAATCAATAGGTATGGATGTCCTTTGAGCTTGACTAGTGATAGGGGTACACATTTTCTCAATGAAATGGTCAAGATTTTGATAGCAGAGTTTATGGTGGCCCATCACAAGACTACCCCTATCATCCACATGCAAATGTAACCACTAAGGCATTTAACAAAATACTAGGTCCAACATTGACCAAAATCTGTGACGTCGGAAGACAAGATTGGGATGACAAAGTATTAGTCGTTCTATGGGCATACAGGACAACCTATAAGAGGTAGACCAAGGCCACACTGTTTCAATTGGTGTTTGGTGCAGAAGCTATTTTACTGGTTGAATTCATGTTACCATTGTTGTGTATAGCACTTGCAGGAGGATTGGATGATGAAAAAATGCCAGAAGAGAGGATTGATAAGTTGATGTAGTTAGACGAAAGGTGATCACTTACTAGATTGATTCAGAAGATAGAAAAGGAAAGAAAAAAGGCTTGACATGATCATCATATCAAGAATAAAAAATTTAAGGTTGGGCAGATGGTTTTGTTATATGATTCCAAGTTTCTACACCATCCTGGGAAATTGAAATTCCATTGGTTGGGACCTTACATCATCTCGCACATCCTTGATTAAGGCGCATGTAAGTTACAAGAACTAGATGGAACAAAGTTACCTGGCCATTTTAATGGGAGTAGGCTGAAGCCCTATTATAAATAAGCCTTCCCAGTGTTTGTAAATAAGGTAGTATTGCCAGTTAGCTTAGGATTTCCCTTTATGTTTGTTTTCTTTTCTTGTGTTTCCCTTTCTTGTTGCTCTTTCCTTTCTTTTTGTTTTGTTTGCACCTTGTGCACTGGTAACCACATTATTTTCAAAATGTTGTGTATGCACAGAGGACCGCACATCTATTTTAGTGTGGGGTGGAGTAGTACAAAGTAAAGAATAAGCCAATAGTAAAATTTGAATGGCCCAGTAGAAGGAAGTGCATAAGATTGAGAAAGCGAATGAGGAAACAATGGATAATGAATTGTGGTGTCAAGAAGGTTATAAAAAATACCACATAAAAATAATGAAGAGCACATGAACAACATGAGAATGGCGAGGGAAAAAATTAGGTAAAGGACATAAGAAGTGCCTTCGGTGCTGCAGATGCGTGTGTAAGAGTCTTCGGTCAGATTGGATTTTTGCGTGTTAGAAGGTTGTAGAAGGTTTTTCATGCAGGATTAGGCGCATGGATAATGGTGCTTAAGATCGACTTTACTGGAAAAAGCCACATTTAATGATAAGTATGTTGGTAGGTGGCATAACATTTATTGCTGGAAAGGAGGAAAAATCTATAAGTATGAGGTCGGGTGAATTATTATTTACCTTACAATTATGAAGTGAAAGAGCTTTTGTGAATTAGGGCATCTAGAGAAATTTGTGTGAAGGAAGAATAATCATAGAGATCTAAGTGCGTGAATAGGGTTGATCTACAAACTAGAGTGGAAGGAATACACGGGTGTGGGGAGATTTCTTTTCAGAATACGCTATCTTGTGGAAGAAGTTGTTCCTAGTTAGGGTTTGGCAGCTAGGGCACGAAAGAAGGAGGATTATTTGTGGAGCGGAGCCTTAGAGTGGAGCAGAGTAGTAGATCAGAGAAATAAGGAGGGATTTAGGTTGTAACCTGATAAGAAAACATTGCACCAAAGAAGGCAACTATTTCACCAAAGAAACAGAAGGGCAAGGGCAAAGGAAAGCAAACTGCTACCATTGTTAGCTCTAATGAAGAATGGTATGCAGAAATGAACTACCTAGATGGAGTATTATTGGGGAAAGAGTGGGTGTAAAACTTAAGAATAATGGCCATGAGTGATTACAACCATCACACAAACACTACTGAGAAATAAATGGCATTAGAACTGGTTCATCTAACTAACAAGAGGACACTAGACAGAATGCAAATATATAGTGACAAAGTAAAGGTAAAGTTGGAGAAGGCAGGGCTATTGCAACTATATGACTTACCTTATTTTGGAAAGCTTGAGTGGCTATATTAGTGGTTGATGTCATGTGTACATGAAGACCACTTCTATTATGCAGGCTACAAGATGCACACAACCCCTCAACTTATATCCAAGTTCACTAGCCTGAATTCTGAAAGAGAATCCATAGATGATGAATTAGAGGATAAGGAAGCCATCAAGAAAACAGTAGAGGCTTATGACTATAAAAAAGGTTCACGGTACTTTTCCATCGCAGAAAACCCTGAACCTATTATGAGGATGGCCGTGCGCTTAGTCACCAAGCTTAATGATCAAGAAAGATGGACGCAAGTAAATGCGGCATGGTTAAATGTATTTTGTAAGATCTTAGAAGGGACCATCTATAACATGTATGCCTTTATTGTGGATGAGATCACAAGTAACGCGTAAGAAGGAGAAAATATACTATTTGGAAAATAATTTTTCACCATTGTCTTCTCGAAGATTGGAGTGCCCAATGGGCCAGAGAAGTTCATATGGGAATATCTATAAGACAACACCTCACCTGCGAAAAAGGTTTGAGAAGTATACATGTGAGACCATGATGACCGCTTACAAGGCGCACCTAGAAAAGTGGTACAAACGAATGCGCGACGCATTTTGGGCAGAGTGGAGGATCCTTGAGTAGTTACCTACGCTCATGGATGGAGAGGTAGATTTTGCATTATATCAAGATTTCTGCATTATAAGGTTTACATTGAAACATGGGACTAAGATTCCATGGTGCAAGCTACCCTTTTCTTTCGCCACACAATACTTACAAGTAGGGGGTCAACTGGTTCAAGGAGGCCAAAAGGCTAAGGTTCAACCTTATTGAGGTATACCAAGACCACCATGAGCTACGATAAAAGATTGTATACCATAATAAGCACGCATATGTGGAGAAGTATGTCTCCCACGAAGTATAGATGATGAAGCTGATAACACTACTGATCACTGGAAGGGCTACAACAAGGGTATATTTACATATGAGGCCTAAGTTTGAGAAAGGAACCTATGTGGAGAGTGATGTCTCCATTCCAGAAGACCCCACAAGGAGGAAATAGGCCACACTAATGAAGAGGTAAAGCAAAGAGGTACATGATAAGAAGGCACCAAGTGTGCAAACATCATAACTTGTGGGTGCGCCAGAAGCAAGCACTAAGCCTAACACTTATATGCGTAGGAAGAAGTCCCCAGTCAAGGAAAAGACCCTAGAAGAAGAGGCACTAGAGCATGAAGGGCCCCTCACACATGAAGAATCACCAAGGAATACATCACCTATTAAGGAGAAAGAGAAGGAAGAATATCCTATACTGGAATCACCAGTTAGGAAGAAACAAAAGGTGGCAGAAAAAGGTAGACTCAGAGGAAACAAAGAGCCTAGACAAGGATGATGACGAGCCCGAGGGAGCTCACGAACATCTAGTATATAATTTACACAACTTTGAGGAGGAGGAAGATGAAGAGAAGAATGATGAGGAGGAAGCAGATGATCAAGGAAAGGGGGTGAGTACAGACGTAAGCACCAAAAATAAGAGAACCCCAAGCCTCACCAAGGAACAAGTGGAAGAAGCCACATAAAGAGAAGTAGCGGGCATCATTAAGGACTTGGTAGAGTAGGAGTTGGAGTGGAGCGTAAATGAAATTTTTAAGGAAATGGAAGAAGAGAGTGTTGGGAAAGAATATGGCAGCATGGGTGGGAATCCCAATTTGGTGGTAAGCTTCCCAAGGGCTGCGTGAATAGGTGGGAAGGGCATAATGGTAGCACAAGGGAAAGGGATGTGCTACATTAATGATCCAAGCAAGGTGATATGCACGCACTTCTAGAGCACCGTACCAACAGAATAACTCCTGGCTATGACTTCGTTTGATGAAGAAGGCACATATCCACAAACCATAAAGATGTTATCTTGGGCATTCAAGTCCCGCATGGATGAACCTAAATTCTAATTAAGTCAGGGAGCACTGATGAAGTTTCCAGAGATGAAAGGAGTAAATACCTTGGTGAATGATCAACAATTATCAAATGAGAAAGTCTACAATGAACTCAACAAAGTTTTAGTTGAGATTAAGACTACACTTTTTGGGAGGAATGATAGGGTAAGATTCCTTGAGGAGGAATTTGTGAAGAAAAAGGAGGAGCTCATTAAGAAAATCAAGGGGCTGAAATAAGAAGAACTGATCAAAAAGGTGTGAACAAAAAGAAGAAAAGGTAAGGGTGTATGGATTACACAAGGAAATTGAAATGATTATGGATGTTACTATTTTAAAGTATCCTAACCTAGCGTCGCTTGAGAAAAAATATGAAGCAACCTTGCAGTGCCTAGAGGATTTGACTCACATCCTCACCATAGAGAGGTGACCACTTGCCTTAGAGACCACAGAAGAAGTGTTGGTGCACCAAGAGAGAGAAGAGAAGTTGAAGGTTGTCAAGATCATTTCTCGATATACAAAACTCCTTGTAGAGGTAAAGGCCACTGCACAAGTTGCTAAAGTTGCATATGAAAATTGTGATGATAGGGATAGATTGGAAAGCATCCTGGTCACTACACATGAAATGGAACTCAAGGAGTTTCAAGAGAAGAACAAGGGGAACAAAGAAGAAAGGGATAAAATCTTGGCCAAGGTAGAAAATAAGTCAAAAGCTATTGAGACCTTGCGAGGCTCAATCAAAAGCCGACTAAAGGAATTATACCCCCAGATCACCCGTAGGATGGACACACTTGATAACTTGGGAAAACAATTGGAAAGTATTGTTGATACAATGAGTGCCCAAGGGGAGGAACTAAGTTTTGAGGTGGTGAGTGCCCTAGTCAGAGACCTCTGTCAATAAGCGCAAAGTGAGGTTTACACCTGGGAAAAACTAGATGTAGAAATAGGGAAGGAATTCCCTCCCCTCCTTTAAAAATAAGCATTGTTCTCTTTCATTTCCCCATTCTTTCATTGTTTCTCCCAATTCTTCATTCCTTCATTATTTTTCCTACTATTCAGAGCCCACAATTCTTTATTCATTAAAGAGAAGTGATTCTAAGGATGGAGAACAAGAGTACTGTGGGGTGATGTTGGGCCCCAGAAAATAGGCTAAGTACAAGAAGGCGCATGGGTGCGTGGGGTGAATTCGAGCAGGACAGGGTATTAGCAGGGTTTAGCATACCACACGACATGCATGCAAGGCAAGATGGGTTTTGGGACTTAGCCATATTTTACATTCCAGGTAACACATGAGAATAGCATGACTCATCTAGTGTGCATAGTGGATAAGGTGAAAAACTGACAGCTTGATGGTTAAGAAAGGAATATTCCATGCATGCGATGGAAGGATCCATAAAGACATCATTACAAAGAGTGGGGAGGTCAGATCAAAGGAAGCATGCTCCATTGGAGAAACACATGGAAACTTGGCAACCGATCTATTATTTCAAGAAGGCATGGTGATGGAGACTAAAGCTATATATAGAGATGCTCGGTAGTAGAAAAGAGACACCAAGAGCGACATCATATAGCATTGGATAGGTGAAGCTCTACAGTAATAATGAAGGATCCTTTTGGTTGGGTTAGGATATCCGTAGGAGTGATGTCATATTTAGAGTGATGGGTCTATAACCAATTTTGTAATGTGTATAGTTCAGGTTCTTGATGCATGACTCTAATTTGCATTGTTATATTGGCTTGTTATGGCCTTAATGCATGTAATGTGGTTATTGAACTTGTTAACATGAATATAAAGTTCTGTTCTAAAGTATATATGTTGTTCATGGGTAAAAACCCTAGTGCATTTCCTTTCTTTCATGAATCAGATTTACATTTTGTTTGATACTTCTCTTTTTTTATCTAAATGGATGCATTTATATAGTAACTCATCCTAAGACTCTTAGAATGAATGCATGGTTATTTCCCTTCTTGCATCTAAGCTTCTATCAGTAGGGGATGTCTTCTCACAAAACTCACATAAAGGAGGGGCTCGGTGCCCGTGTGTGCATCAGGGGAGCACCCAACACCCACTGGGTGATAGGTCGGTGCGCATGGGATTTGACTGTTATTCTAAGGGCATAAAAATGACTACACCCCCACTTAAAGGTTAGAATAGTATACATATGACAACATGAAAAATGCTCATAAGGCATGCTTGGAAAGTGGTATAAGCAGATGTATGATGCATTCAAGGTTGAATGGAGAATACCCAGATAGTTTCCTTCACTAGTGCAAGGAGAAGTTGACTTCACTATATACCAACATTTTTGCATCAACATATTTACTTTGGTAGATGGCACCAAGAGTCCTTGGTATAAATTACCTTTCTCCTTCACAGCATAGTACTTCCTGGTTGGGGTCAATCATTTCAAAGAGGTGAAGAAACTGATATTTGATCTGATTGTAGTATATCAAGACTACCATGAGCTACACAGGAAGCTAATATACCCCAAAAAGTGTTCCTATGTGGAGAAGTATGTCTCCTATGACATGTACATGTTAAAACCATTAATATTACCTAATGCAGGGAGGACATCATTGAGGGTGTACTTGCGCATAAGGCCTAAGTATGAAAAGGGAACTTATGTTGAAGACGATGTCTCCATTCCTGAAGACCCCACTGCGAGGAAGAAGACTATGCTAAGGAAAAGAGATAGATGAGAAAATCCTAAGAAAAATGCATCAAGCAAGAAGATAGTACAAATAGTAGGGGCACATGAGTCAGGCACGGGAACCAGTACTTATGTCTGCCATAAGAAGTCTCCCATGAGAAAAGAGTCACCCAAAAAAGAATAAAAAGAGAAGTACCATGGATTGGAGTCACCAGTAAGGAAAAAGAATAGGGTGACATAAGGGTCAGACTCAGGTGAAACAGAAAGCATGGAGGCTGACAACAATGATAAATATGATGAGGAGCACGAGGAGGCTCAGAATCATCATGTGTATGATGTACATGAGTGAGAGGAAGAAGTAAATGAAGAGAAGGATGAGAACGAAGGAGGCGCTCAAGACAACGAGGGGAGCGATGAAGTAAACATGAAGGATTAGAAGACCCTGACCCTGACCAAGGAGCAGATGGATAATACCATAGAGAGGGAAGTGGCAGGAATTATCCAACAGTTGGTGGAGAAAAAAGTTGAGTGAAGCACAGAGGAAGTGTTGAAGGAATAGAGGAAAGAAAGAGTGTGGGAAAGGAGTATGGAAGCATGGGTGAAGATCCTAGCTTAGTAGTAATATTTCCAAAGGCAACGTACACAAGTGGAAAGGGCATAGTAGTAGCATAGGAACAAGAGATGACTTACATTAATGATCCAAACAAGGTACTACACACTCACTTCTCAAGTACCATGCCCACAAACCAACTCCTTACTTGGTCTTATTTTGATGAATAAGGTGTGTACCCGAGCATGAGTAAAATTCTATCTTGGGATTTTGAGTCCCACGTTGATGAAATTGAATTCGAGGTAAACTGAGATGCATTGATGAAGATACCAGATGCCAAGGGAGTAAACCCTCAGGTAAATTCCCAAAAACTGTCTGATGATAAATTTTGTAATGCGCTCAATAAAGCATCGATGGAGGTGGAGGTAAGACTCTTTGGTAGAAATGACAGGATAAGGGCCTTGGAGGAAGAGCTTGAGAAAAATAATGAGGAGATTATTGAGCGGGACAAAGAGATAAAACAAAAGGAATTGATCAATGCACAATTAAGGTGGGAGCTGAGGGATGAAAAGGCAAAGGTGCATGAAATCCATAAAAAGATAGAGGCCATTTCAGATGCCATAATATTGAAGCACCTGGACATGGCCCCATATAATCATAAATATGAATCAACAATGTAATGCTTGGAAGACTTGACCCACATCCTCACCATGGGAAGGTGACCTCTCACATTAGAGTTAGCAGAGGAGGTGATGGCACGCCAGAAGGAAGAGGAAAAGATGAAGATCAGGGAGACAATTACTCAGTACTCCAAGCTCTTTACCATAGTAAAGACCACCACACAGATGGATGAAACCATGTATGATAACTAAGTTAACATGGATACGGTAGCAAGCATATTGGTTGCTACACATGAGGTAGATCTAAAGGAATTTTAGGAGAAGCATAAAGGCAATAGGGTGGAGCACAACAAGATTGTGGCTGAAGTTTAGAAGAAATTGGAAGCAATCCAGACCTTGTGGGGTTTGATTAAGAATAAGCCAAAGGAACTTTACCCCTAAGTTTCTCATAGGACAGATGCACTAGGTGATCTTAGCAAGCATCTGTAAAGCGTTGTTGATACGCTGAAATCTAAGAGTGAGGAACTTAGTTTTGATGAAGTAAGCACATTAGTGGGTGACCTACTTCAGCAGGCACAGGGAGAAGTAGACACATGGGAGAATATTAAGGTATCCATGAAGAAGGAGTTCTCACTCCTCATCTAGCAGTAGTACATTCTTCTATTCTTCCATTTCTTTCATCCTTCCATTATTTGATTGTTTCGATACCTCTAGTCTTTATTCTTTGAGGAAGCAAAATATTTCTGAGGATGGAGAACACACATAGTGTGGGGTAATGTTGGACCCTAAAATATTGGCTAAGTTCCAAGAGGCACACACACACAGGATTAGTAGATATAAGGACACTCAGGGAAAAACACATAGGAAAAAGAGGTTTAAGAAGGGTCTAAGTGAAACAAAGATGCGCGTAGGAGGCAGAGCAAGGGTTTAAAGGACTTATCCATATCTAACATCATGGAGTCACTTTAGGAAAAATGTGAGGACTCGAATAGGTGTGATGATTGGATAAGGTGCCAGCCTGGAACCTTGGAGATCAAGAAAAGGATATTCCATGTATGGAATATTCCCAGAGGCATGATTACAGTTTGTGGAAGGTTTATAAAGAGGATAAGCATTCACCAATAGAGGACCACACTGACACTTGGCATGCGATCTGCTCAAAAGATAAGTCATGGCGATGGTTGATGATCCTATTTAAAGAGGTGATTTGGATAGGATCAAACACAAAGAGAGAGAGGAAAGAAGACAATATAGATACATGCAGACACAGAGAGACATGAAGAGAATGCATAGAGAATGAAGAGAAAAAGAACGAGAGTAACAAAGTGTTGTAGAAATGCTAAGGGTTTAGAGTTCATGGTACTAGGGTTGAGAGTAGTTAGAGCTAGAGGGTTGTAAAGGATATCATAAAACATATGTATGGGTACTGGGATCTGTAACAAGGGAAATAATGGGGAAAAGTATAGTTAGGATCTTTGAGTAGATAGGTTTGTAGGAGTTGAGTCTATTCCATTTAGTGTATATGGTTTAAGATGACCCTTTTGAATGTAGTATGACTAACAGAGAATCTGTTAAATCAATATTTTTGATCTATTCCATACATCTTAGTTATTGGTGTAAACCCTCATGTTATTTGGCTTATCATGATTCAGTTCTGGTTTCTTATGCTTTGTGCATTGTTTATTTAGCTTTTGTGACACATCGATGTGTAGATCTTCTAGTTGCATCTTCTACCTTTTAAAGCAAGTGAATGTACTTTTATTTCTCTAAATAAATCCTCCATTAATAATAGAACTCTCTTGCAAAGCTCACATAAATGAGGGGCTCGGTGCCCACATGTGCCTTAGGTGAGTGGCCAATGTATGCTAGATGATAGACCGGTGCGCTTGGGGTTAGAAAGAAGTATTGAGGGTAAAATAATGACTACAAGAAATATCAGTTCAAATAATGATGCCCTTACCATTTTGATCAAGAAATGTTGTGTACGCCTTTCCCACCAAGTTTTGATTGCCCTATATTCTATAAATATAGGGGTAAAGGTGATCCTCGCAATCACGTCAAATAATTATTCATGGATTTCTAAGAAGTAACATACAATGATAATTACCTCATTTGATTATTTCCTAGAAGTATTGGAGGCCAATGACTTGAATGGTTTCTCCATATCCCTAAGGATTCCATCACTACATTTTCAAATTTAGCTGAGAATTTTGTTCTCCACTTTTCATTTAACATGGAAAGTGATTTCACTATGATAGACCTTTATAATGCAAAACAAAGGAATAATGAAAAATTCGTTGGTTTCTTACAATGATGGAAAGGGTTAGTTATTCATTTCCCTTGCTCTATCCTTGAGAAACAACTTGTTATAATATTTGTACCCAACCTACACCCTGAGATAGCCTTCCACTTGTAAATGTGTTGTGTTGGCACATTCAAAGAGGTCATAGAAAAAGTTAGTCAAATCGAAAAATTTTTACTCACTAAAGGGGTTATGAAATCCTTTCAAAGAGAGAACTATGAATCAAAACCTAATGCAAAATCCAAATTATTTAACAAGATTTTTTGTTTTTGGAGATAGAGTCAATGATTCCAAGTATGTACAAATGGTTCAAAGCACATCACACTTAAAACTCATGTGTGCACTTTCTAAATCTATAGTGAAACGTAGATAATACACTCCACTCATGAAATCACTATCAGCTATCCTAAAGAAATAATATTCTTCCAACCTAGTCATATTCCCTATCACTACACTCTTTTTTGATGATGTACGTAAACCGTCATGGTAAAAACACCATGAATATTGTGAGCATCATTGTGTTAAAGGAAATGCTATGGATAGATGTATGAAGCTTAAAAAATTCATTCAAGACATCCTAGTTTGTTGAGATTGTGATTGATGCCCAAGAGTCCTCTAAAACTTCTAACAAATAGTTTTGAAGTTACAAGGAACCATTCCCCAAGCATAAAACAATGGAAAATAAGTCAGATTGAGGCCAATCCTCAAAAATTACCAACTATGTTGTTGTTCAAACTTCCAATCCCTTTGATTCTCTCATTGGCTATATCCATCTCATCAACACCCACATCCATACCATCAGAATAAAATCTCAGGAGTGTGCCATTACAATGTGACACACTCTTCTTATTGTCTTAGGACCCCCTCTGTCTACTCCTTTGGATGCTCATTAGGATCTCCTATAATATCTTGACAATACAAGTGCCAATATTTCTATCTTGGACCTTCTCAAGATATCTAATGTTCATAAGAATATCCTCTATAAGGCCCTTCACTAGTCAAGAGTTCCTTCTGAAATTGAATGTTCACACTTTCAATCCTTAGTTTCACAAATATCTCCATCTGAATACATCATTTTTAGATAAAAGTAGATTCCATCATATAATCAAACACACAACTTGTCCCTATATATAGAAGTGATCATTACTCGTAAAAAGGTAAAAGGGGTGCTTGTGGATAATGGATCGGGTCTTAACATTTACATGGTAAAACTTATGAAACAATTGGGACACACTACAAATGAGATAGAGTTTGATGTGATCACTATTAAGGCATATGAAAATTCAAAATTACAATCATCAAGAACCATTACTTTTCCTATGGAATTTAGGCCTGTCACACAAGAAACAAGGTTCTATGTCATTGAATTGGACCTTCCCTAGAATATACTCCTCATTCACCCATGAATCCATACCATCCAGGTCATTTTGTCCTCTTTCCATCAATATATCAAGCTCCATTACTAGGGAGAAGAACTTAATATTCCTGTAGACCCGTAACCTTTTTCCCATTGCAGAGCATTAACATGTTTCTATCTAGATTCCTATGAATGTACTTCCACTTAATTGGTTGTTGACTTAAAATAATAATCCCTCTCTTCTTACATACATCTAGATACACTTCAACCACATGAAGGTGATACTTCCACCTCCATATACCCATTTTCTACATGGGAAATCAAAGTCCTTCATAGTCTATTCAATCTCCCTCCTTATCATAATTGTATGGAAGATGGTTCTAAACTACTAGTTAAAGAGACTATTGATGTCAAGCTTGACACCAAATAAGAGCCTAAAATCATCAAAATTGGGGCTTCTCTTTTATCATAGGAGAAAAATACCTTTACTACACTCCTTAGAGAATCTATGGACATATTTTCATGGTCTTATGCAAACATGCCAGGATTAGGTCCTTCTTTATTGGTGCACAATCTAGTTGTGCATGACTCGACAAAGCCTATAAAACTTAGAAAGATGCATCCACACATTTCTCTTTTGGTCAAATAAGAGATAGAAAAATTATTAGTTTTTGGTTTTATTAGGCTCATTGACTATTCAGAGTGGATCTCCAACATAGTACCTGTTCACTGAAAGCCAATAAGCATCAGGGTTTGCACATATTTTAGGGACATTAACAAAACATGTTCTAAAGATGAATTTCCTCTTCTGAAAATTGAAATAATTGTTGATTCAACTACTGGTCATGAAATGCTATCCCTCATGGATGGATTCTCGGGCTGTAATCAAATAAAGATTATAAAAGAATAACGACACAAAATTTCTTTCACTACCCCTTGGGGTATATTGTGTTATCAAGTCATGCTTCTCATCCTCAAGAATTCATATGCAACATATCAATTGGTTATTCATGTCATCTTCCATTACATGTTGCATGATATTGTGGAAGAATATTTTGATGATATCCTCGAAAAATATAAGACTAGAGAAAAAAATCCATAACTCCTACTTCATATATTTGAATGAACGAGGGATTATAAAGTCAATCTTAATCCAAAGAAGTGTGTCTTTATTGTGATTTCAGGAAAGCTACTGGGATTCATAGTTTATAAAAG
This sequence comes from Taxus chinensis, assembly GCA_019776745.2. Classification (NCBI taxonomy): domain Eukaryota; kingdom Viridiplantae; phylum Streptophyta; class Pinopsida; order Cupressales; family Taxaceae; genus Taxus; species Taxus chinensis. The sequence continues at coordinate 525,419,547 of CM034149.1, forward strand.
AGGAACTATAATGGACCCAACAAAGGTCACTACTATTATAGAAACTACTCCTCCTAAGAACCTCAAATAGTTACACAATGTGCAAGGAAGGATCTAATACATTCACTGATTCATCTCCCAGCTTGTAGAGAAATTCCATTCATTCATTCATCTTCTTAACAAAAATGTTTATTTTCACTTGGGACCTAATTTCTAACAAGTGTTCACCTTGCTCAAGGATTATTTAGATAACCCGCCTATTATTGTACCACTTACTCCTGGAGAACCCATCTTGATATATATATCTGTTACTCAATTTGCTATCAATGTGCTCTTAAATCAATATGATCTAAATCAAAAGGAAATATTTGTCTATTATCTTAGCCATATATTGATCTCTTATGAGATCAATTATCCCCAAATTGAAAAATCATGCTTTACTGTTGTTTTCAAAAACTCCACCACTAGCTTTTGAATAATAAAACCAAGCTTACATCTAAAGTTGACCCGCTTAAGTACCTTTTATCTAAACCTGCACTTATCAGGAGGATGGCCAATTAGATCATCTTTCTTAGTGAATTTGATATTAAGTATGTCAACCAAAAAGTAGTTAGAAGGAAAATGCTTGTTGATCAATTGGATGAAGCACCACTACGTGGAATATAACCACTGAGTATGGATCTTCCAGGTGCTTCTATTTTATATAGTGAATAATTTTCCACTTGGAAGATATAATTTGATGGGTCATTCAAATTTAATGGATCAGGGGCATGAGGTTTTCTTATCACCCCCACAGGTGATATCATCCCTCAATCTTTCCGAGTTGGTTTCCCATGTACCAAAAATATTGTTGAGTATGAAGCTCTCATTATAGGATTGAAATTAGTTCTAAGATGGAATATCATCAAGATTATAGGTGACTCCCAGTTGATCATCAAATATGTTAATGATGAGTATAATGTTAATGATGAGAAGCTCATTCCATATAAATGGATGGTAGACACCTTGAAGGAATACTTTGTTCAAATCACCTTTCAACAAGTCCTAAGAGCATATAACCATTCAGTAGATGCCATGGCTACCATTGGATATTTTCTACAAATATCTATGGATATTAGGGACTATTAATTCCTTATTCATCATTTAATAGTACCAGCCTATGACATGCAAGAATCATGTCTAGTGTGTGAAGTTGTTGGTCCATTTCCCCCTGATGCATTGACATCTTTAATTACTTACAAGATGATACATTCCCTTCAGAAATATCTCCCATTCCCAAAATTTAACCCTTATCTAATGAATAACGTGTTATACCATACTTGGCGGTACTCTCTATTGTCAAGGTTATGATGGGACTCTGTTAAGTTGTCTAAATTTGGAAGAATTTTTCCAAGCAATCAAAGAGGTTCCCGAAGGCATCTACGGTGCTCACAGTAGTGGAATGTTCCTCGTAAATAATATTTTGTGTGTTAGATACTATTGGAATATTATGGAGATAGATTGTTTTCACTATGTGATAAATTTTTTTCTATGTTAAAAGCACGATAATCTGATACATGCTTCATCACAAATTTTCAGCCTATTACTACACTGTGGCAATTTTACAAGTGGGGACTGGATCTCATAGGGAATCTCACACCAACTTCCTATGATGACCATAAGCACATTATTACTACCACTAAATACTTTACTTAGTGGGTATAGTATATTCCTCTCACCTTTGTCACAGGTGTTCAAATATCTAAGTTCATAATGAATCATACCATTTACCAGTATGGCATCCTTTCTGCCATTATATCTAACAATGGAAAATCATTCAAGAATGAATAAGTGAAGGCATTGTGCCAACACTTTAAAATTTTACATAAATTATCTACCCCTTATTACCCTCAAGGTAATGGACAAGATAAGGCCTCCAATAAAACTCTTGTTCAGATGATGGAGAAAATGGTTAGTACAACTAGCTGTAATTGGCATATTCAAATCCATCCTTCCCTCTAGGCCTAAGAGCTTCAATATGCACACCCACAAGTACAATGCCATATTTCCTTGTCTTTTGCACTGAAGCCATCATACCCCTAGAGATAGAGCTTCCCTATTTACGTATATCCTTATAATATTATCTAGATAATGATGAGGGATATAGAGTGGTTAGGCTAGTAGAGCTATAACTAATTGATGAAAGGTTCCTCCATGCACTAGATGATATCAAAGAGTATCATAATCAAGTTTGCAAGAACATGAAAAGAAAGGAAATTTTGAGCCTAACAGGTTAGGGCCATACATTGTGGTGGATAAATTTGGTTATGGTGCTTATAAATGTGCCTATCCTTATGGTGATGAACTTTGGGAACCTATGAATGCCATACATCTCAAGCACTTCTAAGCTTAAGCTTGGAGACCTATTGGAAAATCAAAAATCAAAAATCAAAAAAATTAAAAAAGTAAAGAGAAATCAATTCATCTAAGTATGAAAACCACGCAATTGTGGCACTTTGGACAAGTTCTTTGGTGAAAACTAGTTTTTGGCGCTAGAGGAGGATTATGTTGTTTACAAGCACCTTGTCTTTGGGGCATAGTCACTTATTCCTAGATTCCCCATTCATCATTTATGTGTTATACTGTTGAACCTGTCCCTCTTGGCTTTGATCCAGCTAATCCTCTTCTTGTATATATGTGTGGGATTCAACCTTGTATATTCTCACATCTTGCTAGGGGAATCTTGGTGCTCAGTTATTCCTATACATAGTTTTGGAAAATGTTCAAAAATCCAAAAATAGTGAAAAACTCAAAAACAATAAACATTGGAAACTATACTACAACATTCTACATCAATTCTTGCTTGTTCTAGTGCATGACATGTGGATCATCTTGTGATCTTCCTTCACTAATAAATATAATTTGATTACTATGTCTATCTTCCCTTGTATATATCATTGTTTGGGGCAGTTTCATAGTGCACGTTTCTTTTCATAGGACTTCTATGTCCTCTGTAGACTCCCTTACATATATTATTACTTGGGGCATCATTTTAATCCATGTCGTATAACTTGAACACTTGGGAACTGAATTTGGATAGCAAAAAATTTGGTACAACTTTCTTACGCATTGTTTTTTTTAGTTTATATGTATATGTTTGTTTATTTGTTTGTCTTCTTGTTTAAATTTCTCATACTACATTGATTTATGTATTTTTATTTGAGTGATTTCTTTAGTATAGAACAAAAAATCAGACTTATGGATTTTCATGTCATTTTACCCTTTTGTTGTGTGCTTATATCAAATAAATAGCTACTTTTGATCTAGGATGGTACTTCACCTACGTTATGATCTTCTTGTTCCCTATATATCTTATCTTCATTTTCTACCTATCATTTTCTTCCCTACCTCCCTTCCTTATTTATTATGCATGAAGAGGTCTGGGATTTGTTTCAAATCAATCAATTTGAAAAAAAATTGACCAAGCCAAGTTTGAATCCCTTTAGGTGCAATGCCCCTTTTTCTTTTGCAAGATCTATTAATAAAAGCATCCCTTGTAGTCCACAATAATGACCTTATGAAGTTACCACCAAAAAATTTCATACCGGTATCACATAAGGACCATTGAGCGTATTTACTCTGTATCTTCATATTCGATATATCATCATTTCTCCCACTACTACGTTGAGATTTTCCACTGTTTTGGTAATTTCTCTTCTTCTTTTCAATCGTCTATCAACCTCATCTGTCACCACATTGACACTTGAGGTGGCATGCTCATGATTTTAAAAATATTGAAATATAAATGTTAAATTCTAATTAAGTAACAACACAAACATAGATATGTAATAAAATATAGATTTGACCCAAGAAAGTAAGATAGAAATATATGAAACCCTAGTTGCAAGAGGAGGGATAAAATATTGAGATGATTTACAATAATTCTGAGGTTGTGCCAACCTAGAAAATTGATGGAACAAGAAAGAATAATGTCAAAACCGATCCCATAAAATACAGAACTCTCATGAATGCTGGGACTAAGGCGCCTGTGTAGGGACATGGGCACTTAGGGCATTATAGACCTCCTCTGGGTGTTTCTGACTTCTCAAAACCTAAAAAACTCAATTTCATAGGGTCTTAAGATGTTTTCTAGATGTCATCTTTATTTTCATGTATATCATTGTCTAATTGTGGAGTTCACTTGAAACCTACAACAAGAAAGAGTACATGTAAAATCCCAAAACACATCAAATCGTGAAAAGAAAAAGATGCAAATGGGGAATCAGACTGATCCCGATGGTCACCTGACCTAGTGAACGTATGATCTAGGTGTTACACTATATTTCAAACTCCATGTAGTTCTCTGTATGTGTGTGTAAAATCGTGCCCTAGGTAGCTCTTGTGCCAAACACACTTGAATAGCGAGAAATAACTAGATGTGAAAATGTAGATAAATGTGTGCATGGAAAAATGAACTTCCCCTCTTATAAAGTTTATGCATAAGAATGTAGTCACTTTTCCCTTAAATGGATGCTAAATGGATGCTTTAATGCTCATGTAATGCCTTTAGATGCAACCTTATGTGATGATAATAGATGTTTATTGCTTGGTCCTTTATTATTACCACATAACTTTTTATTTATATGATTCCTTTACTTGAATTTTGTAATTAAAAAATAAAAGACTGACAACCAAGAAAATAATATGCCCAACAACTCAAAAGGTCCCAAAAGATGCGAGAAAGATATAAAGAGGTCGGGGTGCCTAGAGGGGATGGGGGCACCTGGGTGTTGGTGTCCAGACTCATAAAATTGAAGTGTTGAAAGTTAGACTAGGAAAGAAGGTGTGTGAGACCAAGAAAAAAACTAGAAAACAAGAAAAAGAGGCCAAAGACAGTGGTCAATTAGTAATTTTCTCACTTAGGAATCATATGATTAGTAGTATGTGATCAGGACTAGAAATTTACCCGAAGTGCATGATTTAGTGTCTACATTTTCCCCCACTTTATGTTTTTTGCGTGCCACTGCGCTCCCGGTCCCCGTCGCTCCATCGCTGTGTCCTGATCCCTCTGACTCCCGAGTGACGCACGCCGCATCCCTGCGGACCGAGCACATGACCGGAGTGCCCCAGCCATGTCAAGGGGGCCAGTCGCACCCAACGAACCCACCAGTACCAACGCCTCCATGCCATGCGCGCGCGGGCGGCTATAGCCCGACCCTACGGACCGTGCAGCCGTGTGAGGCGCTCGGCCGCCCAAGACAGCGAACGATTGACTGCCGGGAAACGGAGCAAGGAAGCGGATACCCACGGGGAGTACGAGAACACCGAAGAGGTTGGGGAACCGGGGGAGTATGAAATGGTAAGGAGAGGAAGCACGGACATGCGGGTTCGACAGAAGACATAGCGGGATGTAGATCCACTGAGTTAGCATCGTCTGTCACTTGAGGGGGCAGCTTGTTGCAGAAGTGGGTCGACGATGCGACCTGACTGCCGATGGACGGCACAGGCTGGATATTCGTGTGCAGACATTTCCCCTCCGGCCGCCAGCAGAAGACGTTGTCCCGCACGGGCCACACCGAGCGGAAGAAGAACGCCCGAGATCCCACGCTGGTGAGGGGAGGAAGCCGTGGAACCGGCACGAGCCAGGCAGCGTTCCGGAAGTAGCCCGACACGAGGCGATAGACCTAGTTTGACAACGCCGGCCCGATGTGCAGAGAGGAGGCCCACGAACCGACTGGACGGTGAAACAGCGACAAATCACTCACGCCCGTGGACGTCACCCAGCGGGACCGTATAGCATAGGTAAGAAAGCCACCATGCCCGACGGCCAAGCGTCGAAGAACCGATGTGCAAAGGGACAGCCAGAACAGGACAAACTGACAGAAAACAGAGAAGCGGGGAAACCGTGAGTGTGGCACCAAAGTGAGTGATTTAGTAAAAAAGAGAAAAACCGAGAGAGATAGGAATCCACTGTGAAAGAGCTGAGTGATGTAATGGTACGGAAATGCAGTTTATGTACAGAGGAGCATGATCTCCAGCCAAAATTGCGTAATGTGTATTTGTGTGTGAGAGAACCGAAGTACGACTCACAAAAGACACGCACACAATTAAGCGCAAAGGACGAGAAAGGAACGTGTAAGGGACAAGAAACGGCTCTGAACGTGTCAATATGTCTACTAGCCATATGGCCATAATTCGCTAAAGAAAAAGTCCATGCTAAAAACACCGGAAATAGGCCAGATGGTTTCGGAGACAGTGTAGTGGAGAATAGTATGTCTAAGAATCAGCCAGATCATGTATTCAAAATGCATTGAGGTTATGGATCAACAATGCTAAAGAGTCTTAAAAAAAAGGGTAAATCAAATGTAGATAATGCAATGCATGTTGAAAAGAAGGTGAACTGAAGGACTGCCCAAACCATATAATGTTAACAAGGACCAGGACATGGGTGAAACGTGGACTGTCTGAGAGGACATTCATGTGAGAATGTTGTGACGCGCAAAATCTGAAAAGACATATATGAATGTAAGTGTACAAACCCCACGGTAAGTGAACAAGGAACAGCAGCAACCGCGAAAGGGAAACAGGAAAAGAGGGGTACAGGCGTGCGGGGCGAAAGAATGGGCAGAAAAGGCGCGCCCTCCTGTGTCCCCATATTGATCGAGTGAGGGCGAAATAAACACAAGGAGAGAAAGGATAGTAGTGAATGATGTCTTGTGTTGATAGGACCAAAGTTATATTTAAGGGTAGTTGTTGTGCAATCCCCCCCAATTACCGTGATGCACTGGTAACGCAACTGTGTTGTATGGTGTTCTGTACAAATAGTTGTCAATCTAGGGGAGAATGCAGCTAGAATGTATCAGCACCGCAAATGTTGGCGAACCACCAAAGGACCTATATTGTGATAATTGTGATAGTAGATGTATCAACAAGAAAAGACAAATCCCAAAGAGACGGACAAAGGGAGACAAGGGGAGACGGATTGGACGAACGTACTAAGAGCTGTAGAAAAGGATAGACAGAAAGAGCAGGAATTAGCTAAGGTACCCTGACAATTATTGCAAAAACACGACCGAACAGCAAAAGTATAGTTATAAAAAGAAATTACCTCAATGATAAAGGTATTCGACACAACATACTAAATAAATTAAGAGCCATCCATAATGTTAAAATGAGAAAGGTGATTAGGAAACAAGAACACCAAAACATATCACCAACCTAAAAGAAGAGATAAATACACAAAACACAAAAGAAGAGCGAAGCAATTACACGATATACAAAGCAGATAAAAGAAGCTTATAAGAGTGCGGGGAACGCGACAAGGCGAAAGACCCCTCAATCCGGGAGAGAAGATCAAGAAAAAAAACCATATGTGAAAACTCATTCTTATGATATTAGAACAAGAAAGATCGAATGAACTGAATTTAGTGAATAGAGCACAAACCAAACGTTCAAACTAAAGGAAGGCGGAAACAAACACACTCGGATTAGGAGAAGTTGCAAGAAAAGGCTCCCTATCAAAGGAAAAACGGCAGCCAACCCAGTAAAAGCCCCACAAGCAGAAAGAAACAGAAATAGCAAGAGGAGTACCAAACCACCTAATGCTTGATAGAGACCAGCAACATAACAACCCCAATACGTTTGTAGCTGAAAATCAAAACAAAAATCTCAAGCGAAAAAGGTAGTTAACAACCCAGAACACGCCGAAGGAAAGAGCAACACAAATAACACACAACAACTAAGCAGCACAAAAACATGATTGGGGAAAATCAACAGAGAGGATGGAACGTAATTGTCATGTACAGTATCACAAACAACTAGCTACAACGACACAAACATCAGGTCTCGAAGATCTCCTCATAAATCTTGCCTTTTCCTTGACAAAATTGTATTACTCTACAAAAAAAACTTCTTGATCTAATGTGTAGTTGTATACAAAAAAATCACTCCAAAAAGCGAAAAATTTGCTGAAAATAAAGAAAGCAGAGCTTATTACTTCGCCGTAAAAGTACAGGAGAAAAAAGGGAGTAGATGGTGTCACATCAAGATCACGGGAGACAAATATCAATTACCATCCTGCACGGGTACCACACACAATGCTTCCCACAACATAGATCAAACGAACACAACATAAAGGGATAAAAAACGAGAAGTAAGCAAACAGACACATACACTAGACTACGACTTACACCCATATAGAGATATTGCCCGTTGTCCGTTTTGTACCAAGTATAGGAAGCCAGATACGCACACAAGAAAAACAATAGGGTCACGAGGTACCAGCTGCGTAAAGCAAGATGAATTACAAATCATGCAATGTTGGAACTGCAACACAGACATAAGAGTAAAACAATTGACAATGTGATTCGCTAAATCTTGAATATTACGGCAAATAACGTTACAAGAGTATGGGCCCCAAAGAACGGATTCGGAGGACTAGCTAGAAAAGCCCCATCAAAACAGTGCGAATAAAACGAACAAGCAACAAAGAAACAAAGTGCCCGTAAACGAATAGATAAATCAAAAACAACAAACAAAGCAAAAAATCGCAGCAACATGGGAACATTCTTAAGGAAAATGGTCCCGGTTACATAAAAATCACAATAAAAATCTGACCACACATAACCGGATATAAGCAATATGAGTAAAATAAAATTTAACATCCATAAATGTCCGCCAAATATCTAGCTCAACCAATCAAAAAACTTATTGCGAGGTAATGGGTAACCAGTTCCCTTTATAAATCTTGAAATAATTGTTCCTTAACTCTTGAGAACCATGTAAACTTCATAAGGCCACCAAATCACTTATACTAAACGAAAACATTCCATGTGACCACTAAATGAAAATTTCAAAACCTTTATAACACTTATAAGTTACAAGTCATTAAACATCCATCTGTTCAAGCCACAGCTACATTTTCCTTCACCACATCAACCTGTAAAAAACACTATTTCAAAAGGTTAGCTCATAAAATAATTTAAACAAACATTAAATACCTAAAAATGGATTCATTGGATGCCAAATTAATTGCTATTTACTTTCTAGGTTATAGGAAGAATCACCCAATACATCCCATGCTTAAAATAACATCAAACTTCCATCATAATACATGTATTGAAATGCCAAAAATATTTCTGTCCAAATAATGCCTGAAAAACTTTTCAAATGAACTCATCATGAGTCAAAAAACATATAAATGGAAATATATCTGAATCTAATTTTGAACAAAACTTTAATAAACTTAAAACCCCACTTTTAGCTCAATTTATGCTCATTTGACTGAAGACTGTTATTTGAGATCTTGAAACTGAACTTTAACCAGTCAACCTGTTTGGACCTCAAAACACCGTGAAAATACATTAAATTATCCTTAAATATCCATGTAAATCAATAAAAACTCACAATCATCATGTACCATCAACTTTGCATGCTACTCCTTTGTACCATCTTGTCCTACAACCTTCTTCTTTAGAAACTACTATTTTTAGGTGGGGCCCACATATGACCATGACCTATACCATACATTTATGGAAATATAAGAGAGTCCTATACAACATCAAATTATCACTTTAGATTAATCAATCAAAATTGGGTCACTATACTTCACTTTCTACTAATTGCTCCTATCTAGGATTTAACTAGGGTTTTAGACCACTTTATCTTCTTAACATTTGTTCATAAAAACCTAAAAAATAAACTAACCTGATTATTTTGGTGAAAAATTCTAAACTTTCCATAGAATTATCCCTAAAATCAACAAGGTCCCATGCAAAGTACACTATTCACAACGAGCATCAGAAGTTACACTTTAAGCTGCAAATACACTTATTTTTCACCCTATCTTACAAAAATAGTCATATCTTGAAAAATTCACATCATGGGAACCTGAATTCTTTCTAAGAGCACCATGACTCATCCCTATAACATATCAAATCCTCATAATAACAATTCCATATCTCAATCTCTCCAATCAGTAAGACTTACCTATGCTTGCATGCGAGATCCGCACTGTAAAAGATAGGGTCAACTGAAATAATGCAATAACTGAATAAGAAACCTCTAAAAATGATCCAAAAATACCTCATATGCCATTATACACCTAAATTCATGCTTCCATGATTTCATACATCTCTAAACCACATTGTCACACCTCCAAGATACCATACATGTAACTTAGTAAACCACAAGTACCTATACCATGCTACAGCTGTGATTGATCAAGTAACCTCAAAACGTAATATCCATCATGACAACATGCTTCCTAAGCAACCAATAAGCTCATACTATCATGTTACACCTCCTTTGTACCTGTATAGGATTGCAAGAGCAAACCCACTTCACTAAATCTCACTGTATCACCTCAAATACATCTGAACCATAATGTTAGCATCATGTAAATCATCATAGGATCATAACACAACATTCAATTTTTCATTTATGTGGTTTTCCATCAATGACAACATCTAATAGGACCACATGCTAATAGTTTGGGTGCATGTGACGTCACAAAGAATATGCAGCCCAAAGAAGGATCAACTGTTGTACTAAAATTGATACCCTAGAGGGGGGAAGGAATGTGCTTGGTAGAAACCAAGGCACATGCAAACAAAGTGGCTGGAAACAAGTTTTAGTGAAAACAAGATAAACACGCATATAGAATACAAGATGTAAGCTAACAAGCAAGAATACAATGTAGACCACGAAAAATGAGTTGCAAACATGGGACATCACTCACAATGTCACAAGACAATCAAGACTGAAGTGGCCGAAAACATACAATGTGCACTCAAGAAAAAGGGAAAATCCTGAAAAAATGGCATACAATGGCAGAGAATAGCAAACAATGTAACACAAAACCATGGTAGTAAATAGTTCTTATAAGACAAATGTACATGAAGCACCCGTTAACATGTTAGAAAGATAGAAAGTATGTCAAAACTATATGATCTAATAGAGTGTGTTAGTATGAATATAAAGTAATATAAAGTGAAATAATAACACATGTGATGTGTACGAAAGTGGATGCCCCTAGGATCTTACTGCGGGACTAGTAAGAGGTACAATTCCAAACATAAATGTTGTGTGTAATAGATCTATGTAAAGTCTACATTCACAACTAGAAGGCAAGTGAACATGCATGTGTGTATAGAAAAGATAATCACATATGAAATTTTTGTCTAACATAGTAAGTAAAGTGTAACATGTAAGTATAAGTAAGTAATAACAATGTGGAACCAAGATATGCAATGTGTGAGAGTGTGAATGGAATGGAATGCAAACGTGAATGTGATAGGAGTAGTGTGCCTCCAGAGCGAATGTTATGATGAAATGAGATGCAGGTCATTTATAAAAAATCCCCCTTACTAGTCAATAATGAACATAGAACGAGAGTGTGTCATGGGAAGGGAAATGTTCATGGCACTTAGAAATATATGATCAATAAAGTGTAGAAGAATAGAGAGTGAGTGGTGTGGTGAGATTAGATTCATTTTAGCTTTAGCCCTTAGAATTTGAGGTTAACCGTGGGATATTAAGCATATATGGTAATGACGATTGTTAGTCGTAGAAATGTGATGTGGTATTATGAATATGTGAGTGGCAAATGTGTGGTAGAATGTGATGTGTAATGCGACGGTTCATGAATGGGAGAGAAATACCTCAAAGTCAGTGTGAACCGTACACCAAGAGTTGATTCCATTGGGATGGATCGGTACGACGATATAAATGTATCAATATGTGAAAAACAAACTATATGTGAAGGAAGAACTGAAATGGTAGAAGTGTGGGACACCTGACAATGCTACAGGGGGAAGAATAAGCATTCTGCCCCCTAAGTATATGTTGTTGAATATGTTATCCAATGAAAGTGAAAGGCGAGGGTCCTCCACCTGATGCTGATGGATATAAAGGTTTATGATCATGCTCTAAGACCAGCAGTGTATGAGACTAATGATATATTAGTGAATGAGATCTATGTGCATGAGACTTATGAGGTGATGGACACATATGTGAAGGAAAGCAAAAAGGTGATGAGCACCTATGTGAAGCAAATCACGGAGGTGATGAAAACTTATGTGAATCATATCATGGAGGTGATGAAAACCTATGTGAAGGATAGTATGGAGGTGATGAACACCTATGTGAAGTAGAACATGGAGGTGATTAACACCTATGTGAGGCATATCGCAGAGGTGATGAACACTTATCTGAATGGAACCAAGGAGGTGATGTATATCTATGTGAAGTATCCTTCTGAGTGGTGGACCTAGACTAATTTGATGGACTAGTTGACCGATGAGACTATGTAGTCCACAAGTGAACACGTGAGCTAGGAGCATATTGTGATTTAGATTTGAGATTTCCTAGGGACCATGGTATAGATGGAAAAACACCATTTATAGTAATGAATTTCCTGTTGTGAATGAAATTTATACACAATTGATTCATAGAGATGATATATTGAGTTTCACGAAGCCAGGGCAGACCTAAGAGCATGTCATGCCCTTTGAATGATGATTTTACAAGGACGGACATAAACATAGTATAGAACTCGATGGTATGGTAATAGAATCGCGACATAAACTATGATTTAGGAAACTGCTATGAAATTTGTGAGAGGATAAAACTAATATGTGGCTATAAGTCGCCAATAGAGCATGCACTTATGCAAAAGGGATGGATCAAACCATAGTGTGGTTATAGAGCAAATAGACTACAAAGAAGCACTAATATGAAAGCGATCAAACGATAATGTAGATGATAGCGTTGATTGGAGCAAGCAATGATCGATGGGAGATGCGCTCACATGAACAACTAGAAATCAAGAGCCCCCAATGTCGAGGAGGAGTGTTGTGGTTGAATGTATTATTGAGAAGAGTCAGGTGTTTTCTTGTCATGCTTAGGAAGAGGAGTGTTGACGATCTTGAGATTATGAATTGCATGGACTGGTATATAGATGTTATAGGATCAAGAAGCTTGATTCCATTAGTAGTGATAAGATTCTTGAATAAGGATTTTTTAAGTTTGAACCATCCAAATTTGGTAGAAATTACCAATACATTAGTCACATTTGAATTTTTTATTTAATCGTGAGGCATTAGGAAGGATATGGGTCCAGATGAGTAGAGAGGAAAGTGTATAAGGTTTCTTATGAGTGCTGGTATTTAGAGTATGTGGAACAATACAAAATCTAGTAAATGTTATGTTTATGCGGTTTTCATTGAATATTTTTGTCAGTAGAGATAGATTGACAATATTTTTGTCTTCATTAGGTTTGTAGATGGCTGGAAAGTTCATTTTTACTTGGAAATTCCGAAAGATGAAGCTTAAGTCGTGATTAATTCATGATTATTCCTATAGAGAAGAGTTTAATTTCATGTATCGTTAAGATAACATTAAGTGATCAAAACTATTGAGATGTTTCAATAGACACTCTCCGGGAAAGGAGGTAATGGGACTTTGGAAAAATAAATCTTAAGTTCAGAGCCTTGCAAGCAAATCGAATCTTAGGTTAGTTTTTCTTATACAGTGAGCCTAATCCCACTATATTTTCTTAGATCCCTGCTTAAGGTTCACAAGTGAGCATAGGATATATTAGAGTTGATGTTGAGAGATAATTGAGAGAAAAAATATTGAATAAAATTGTAAACAGAGGGGAAGAGGGACTTAGACCAAAGATGAAGAGAAGAGATAAAAAAGGACGGGAAGAAGAAGGAAGAGGAGCAGGAAATAGAAACTCTCACATTGTCTCGTTCATAGCCGTACCCTACAACGCCTCCCATATACTTAACACCCTCCTTCTCATCACCGCTCTTCATCAAAACATCGCTGCCCTCCCTCTTCCTACTGCCCGTCCTTTTTAGGCTCCAGCAACACTCCTCTACCCGCTCTACTCTCCCCATCCAGACTAGGTAAACCCCCCCCCCCCCCCCCCCCCCCCCCCATAACTAGAGAATATGATCTCAAAAAAATCTATTACATGGCCACATGAAATGATTGAGATGATCTTGGGGGTCACCATATATGACCATTGAAAATGGGGAGACTTGGGCTAGCCAGGACGAACAATATGTGAAGAAAGCAAAGTTATGAGCACCTATGTGAAGGAACAAATTCACGAGGTGATGAAAACTATGTGAAATAATCATGGGAGGTGATGAAAACCTATGTGATAGTAGTATGGAGGTGATTAACACCTATGTTGAAGTAGACATGGGATATTCACACCTATGTGAGGCCATATCGCAGAGGTGATAACACTTAATCTGATTGAACCAAGGAGGTGATGTTACTAGGTTTGAAGTCCCTTCTGAGTGGTGTACCTAGACTAATTGATTGCAGTTGAACCGATGAGACTATGTAGTCACACGTGAACACGTGAGCAGGAGCATATTGTGATTTTAGATTGAGATTTCCTAGTGACCTGGTAAGATGGAAAAACACCAAAAACATTGCTAGTATAAATTTCCTGTTGTGAATGAAATTTATACACAATTGATTCATAGAGATGATATATTGAGTTTCACGAAGCCAGGGCAGACCTAAGAGCATGTCATGCCCTTTGAATGATGATTTTACAAGGAAGGACATAAACATAGTAATAGAACTGATGGTAACTAGAATCTCGACATAAACATATGATTTAGGAACTAGATATGAAATTTGTGAGACTGGATAAAACTAAATGTGATAATAAGTGCAATAGAGCATGCACTTATGCAAAAGGATGGATCAACCATAGTGTTGTTTATAGAAATAGATCCAATAGAAGCACTAATATGAAAGCGATCAAAAGATAATGTAGCATGATAGTCGTGATTGGAGAAAGCAATGATCGATGGAGATGTCTCAACATGAACAACTAGAAAATCAAGAGCCCCCAATGTCGGAGGAGGCATTGTGTGATATGTATTATTGGATGAAGAGTCAGTTGTTTTCTTGTCATGCTTAGGAAGAGGATTGTTGACGATCTTGAGATTATGATTTGCATTGACTGGTATAGATGTTATAGGATCAAGAAGCTTGATTCCATTATTATTGATAAGATCTTGAATAAGATTTTAAAGTTTGAACCATCAATTTGTAGAATTCCCAATACATTAGTCACATTTGAATTTTTTATTGTAATTGTGAGCATTAGGAAGATATGGGTCCAGATTGAGTAGAGGAGGAAGTGTAATAAGGTTACTCTCTATGAGTTGCGGTAATAGAGTATGTGGAACAATACAAATCTTAGTAAATGTATGCTTATGCGGTTTTCATTGAATATTTTTGTCATTAGAGATAAGATTGACAATATTTTTGTCTTCATTAGGTTTTGTAGATGGCTTGAAAGTTCATTTACTTTGAAATTATTCCAAAGATGAAGCTTACTCGTGATACTTATGATTTCCTATAGAGAAGAGTTTACTTTCATGTAGCTTAAGTATATAACATAAGTGATCAAAATATTGAGATGTTTCAAATATGACACTCTCCTGGAAAGGAGGTAATGGACTTTGGAAAAATAAATCTTAAAGTTCAGAGCCTGCAAGCACATTAGACATCTTAGTTAGTTTTTCTTATACCGTGAGGCATAATCCACTATATTTTCGTTAGATCCATGCTTAAGTTTCACAAGTTGAGCATAGGATATATTAGAGTTGATGTTGATAGATAATTGAGAGAAAAAATATTGAATAAATTTGTAAAAGATGTTACCGAGTGGACAGATAGATCATATAACCAATGTATTGCATAATCATGAAGAATTCTAGGAAATAGCTTAACTAAGAGAATATGATCATCCAAAAATCTATACATGCCACATGAAATGATTTGAGATTATCTTGGGGGTCACCATGACCATTGAAAATGGGGAGCTTGGGAGTGACGAAATAAATAGGAAGCACATAAGCGGAAATGACATTTATAAAAGGAGTATGGAGTAACAAAGTGGAATACAAAGATGGAGATGCATGATAAGTAGCCTGTTGCGAATGATGGATTTAAACTTGAAGATCTTGATAAAGAGAGGCCAAATGTTGAGTTTCAGTGGAAGATACTTGTTGTGTGTGAGAAACAAGGGTTGACGTGAAGTGTTTGGTGGGAATATGAACATAAACGGGAACAGTAGAAGTAGGTAGGTGAGTAGAAGCAAGTGATTGAGTAGAAATCAAAATGGAAGCATGGATGGATGTAGGAACATTAAGCTCCACAAGATTGGTGGCCTCCTCATGAGTAGCGAATAAAATCAGGTCTAGATCCTGAGGATTCTCATAAAGATGACCATTAAGCTCTTGAAGGTGGGATTTAGTAAATTCACCATAAGATTGAGCCATAATGAGAAGATGATAAAATCCCTATAAGAAAGGAGGGTTCAAACGATGGTTTCAACAAATTATTTAACAAATATTAAAATATAAATGTTAAGTTCTAATTAAGTAACAACATAGATATAGATATGCAATAAAATACAGATTTGACCCAAGAAAGTAAGCTAGAAAAATATGAAACCCTAGTTGCAAGAGGGATAAAATACTTAGTTAATTTATAATAATTATGAGTTTATGCCAAGTTAGAATATTGATGGAACAAGAAAGAAGAGTATCGCAACCAACCCCAAAAAAATGCATAACTATCGAGAATGTTGGGACTAGGGTTCATATGCAAGGTTAGGGGTGCCTGGGGCACTATAGACCTCCTCTAGGCACCTTTTACTACTCAGAACCTCAGAAACTCAATTTTCTAGGGTCACAAGATGTTCACTGGATGTCACCTTTAGTCACCTATATTTCATTGTCTGATTGCGGAGTTCTCATGAAACCTGCAAAGATAAAGAGCACATAGAAAAACCCAAAACACATCAAATCCTAAAACTAAAAAATATGTAAATGGGGAGTTAGACTGACCTTGATGGTCACCCGACTGAGTGAAATAATGATCCAAGTACTACATTACATTTTAGATTCCACGTAGTTATGCATGTGTGCATGTAAAATAGTTCCCTAGGTAGCTCTTGTTCCAGAGACACTTGAATAATGGGAAATAGCTAGATGTAGAAAATGTAGATAGATGTGTGCATGGAAAAATGAAATTCCCCTCCTATGAAGTGTATGCAAATGAATACAGTCCATTTTCCCCTGAATGAATGCAAGATGGATGCTTTGATGCTCTTGTAATGCTTTTGGATGCAACATTAGGTGATGATAATAGATGTTTAGTGTTTGGTCCTTTATTATTACCACATAGCTTTGTATTTATATGATTCATTTGTTTGAATTTTGTAATTAACCACTAAAATCCTGACCACCAAGAAAATAAGATGACAAAAATATAGAAAGGACCCAAAAATGTGAGCAAGATATAAAGAGGTCGGAGACACCCAGAGGGGACAAGGGCACTGGTGTCCAGAATTAGAAATCTGAAGTGTTGAAAGTCAGACTGGGAAATAAGGTGTGTGAGACCAAGAAGAAAACTAGAAAACAAGAAAAGAGGGCAAATACAATGGTAAATTAGTACTTTTCTTAGTTAAGAATCATATGAATAGTAGTATGTGATCAAGACTAGAAATATACCCAAAATGTGTGATTTAGTGTCTACAC
Source organism: Taxus chinensis (assembly GCA_019776745.2). NCBI lineage: Eukaryota > Viridiplantae > Streptophyta > Pinopsida > Cupressales > Taxaceae > Taxus > Taxus chinensis. Next base: position 525,437,090 of record CM034149.1, read on the forward strand.
CTCCATCCTACTAATTTTTCTTTTACCATTACAAGATTTTAATTGTCTGTAATTGTCTACTATCTTTGAAGTGGTGTTACTTACACTACACCACATCAAATATGGGAAAATATTGACACCTAGATCTAGCTACGTAGTTTTAACACTGAAATTTTACTTCTTATTCTATTTTCTATCATTTGGTTATAATTAGCGTCTTTTTTTTCTTATTAACTAACACTCCTCTCCATCTCAGACAATTAATGACACTTTGTTAATTATCTAGCCTCCCCCTTCATTTTGGATGCAAATTAACACTACTTTGCTAGTTATAATCCTATTCTAATTAATTAATTGACCAGTATTGATTAATTAACCCTCTAAATGAGAATTTATCCTCTTATTGGGTCATTCCCCCTCTCCGATTCTTCAAAATCCATCAACTTATCTCCAATTAGCTTTTACAAGCCTAACTTTGTCTATTAATCAATCTAATTTATTAATCTAAATCACACCCAACTCACTTAAGTTGAAAATTCTATTTAAATTTCCCTAATCATACTTAACCCCTTATAAATCTATTAAGCACTTGTTAATCCATAAATTTATTTTATCCCACATTCACGAGGATGATAGTTTTTCTAATATGGAAAACTATATAAAGAACCATACCCCCTGCCTTCCAAGTTTACACCATGTCCTTGTAAGACATCTGCATAAGATCTCGATTGGAAATATTATTAATCTAGCAACCCTTTTCCCTTGAATGGATGTTAGATGGATGCCTTTGGAATGCAATCTTAGGTGATGATAGTAATGTTTAGTGTTTGGTCCGTCATTTTGAACACATAACTATGTATTTATATGATTCCCTTGTTTGAATTTCATAATTGACAACTAGAAGGCCAACCCATAAGTGAAAAAGATTCCCAAAAGATAAAAATAGACCCAAAAAGAATGAGTAAGGTAAGAAAGGGTCAGGGGCAGCCATGAGGGATATGAGTGTCTAGGAAATGTTTTCCTAGCTAGGTGTTGTTATTTGAAGCCATGAAAGATAAAAAAAGTAAATTTCCGACTAGAACGTAGGGGTGTGTAAGACCAAATAGAAAAACAAGAGACAAAGAAAAGAATCCAAATATAATTTTCGAGCACTAGTTTTGTTGCTTAGGAATCATGTAAATGCAGCATGATTTTAGGACCTAGAAATGTACCCAAGTGCGTGATTGTGTGTCTACAACAACCACCTCACCTACCTGAATTAAAATCTAAAACAACACCCATGCCTTACATACAAAAAAGTGGTGGACAACCTCTTAATAGGAAAAAGAAAGGTTTTTAAGGAGGATGGGACAAGATTGTGTGTAGCATGAGCGATCATTTAGAAAGTGAAAGTTTGAGAAACCTTATTTTGTTGTAACACAATAGATCCGTCACCATGATTATGAAATAATCATGATGTGTAACATGTTATGTGCATAAATAAACACACATGCAACAAATAAAATATTAAAAAGGAAAGCTAAACCCAGATATACACATATAAGTATGCACCATGGATATAAGGAAACCAAGATGACAACGAAATATGTGTAATTGGTCCAAAATGTAAGATAAAAAAATGTAACATAACTTCAAAAATAAGACAATAGCTATGCCCCTAATATGTGCCACAATTATTTTGTATTTGATGTGAATCTAACCCCCAAGAAATATTTTAGATTTATTCAGGGATTGATCAGAATGAAGAGAATAGTAATCTTATTAGACTCCTAATGACACTATTCATTTGGATCTCTACATGAAGATTGATTTGAGAGTGCAAAAAGGAAAATTTAACTTTCTCAAGCATTTAACTTATGAATCATGTGAAGGGATGGAACGATCTTCCAAAATTTCCCCAAGTTGAATTTATATCAGTTGGAGGAAATAGTTTGTATTTGACTTACCTATAGCAAGGATATTAACATTCAAAGGGAAGATGATGTATCGTGATAGTCGTAAGATTGAAAAGATCACCCATGGTAGCATTTAAAAGTAATGATTTTATCAGAGATTATATTGAATTGATCAAATATTTTCATGTGTGTGTAATTTTTTATGATGCCCAATGGGGCCTAATATTTGGTTTTGATGAGAATATTCCTAGATTGATGTGTGATCTTGTAGAGTATTAAACATTATGGAGGCTTTAATCAAAACACATCTGGAAATTGGTATTGTGTCTCATGTGGTAGTTGTAGCAAAAATGTTCAATGTGATAAAATTCACAACAAGTCAATACATCAGAAATGGGGAAACGTTATCCTATTTGCACTTGTCATCAAGAGAACAAGAAGAGGAAATATTCTACATGGACAGGCTCCATATTTAGAAAAAGTTCTCTCCACTCCAATCCTTGTAGAGCCTTTCTTAGTGAAAAATTTCTAGGGTTTTAAGAGATCAAAAAAAAATGGATCAACAAAGAAACAAGATTTTATCCAAGTGGAGTAATTCCTTACATATTGTCCTCAATATGATGACACATTGTACGACCCTGAAAAGTATTAAACTTCACTAGAGAAATCATTAGTACCCCCATGTAGAAAATGGATTAATGCTACAAGCACACACACATGAGGATGAATATCGTGAAATGCACAATGTAGTAGTCAGTTATTGGTGTTTCAATTAAGGAAAATACTATAATGGTACAGGGGTTTGATAGGATAAATTGTATTTCCCCTTGGGATTGAGTCTAGGGGAAGATCTTATAGTAACCACTTTGAAGATTCAAAGCCATCTATCTTTGGTAGAGCAAGGTTTGAATAACAACAAAAAGGGCACTTAATTGTAATGTCTGATTTCAACTCAAAAAAGGATGGCATAGAATCCCACAAGTTGTAAGATACACCCCAATATGAATTCGGGAATATTTGATAGGTTGTACATAGTGACATTTTTTGCCCCCATTTTATAGGGTTCTAAAACCTTACCAAGTGGAGCTTAGATGTTGTCATTAGATAGGAATTAGTTTAATTCAGGCTAGACAACTTTCCCTTAGACCTTTATGCCAAAATTTCTTAGAGGTAGGGACAATGTGCCTTATTTAACTAAATGAAAGCCCCTAATTAAATTAGCCAAAGAAGCCAAATTGTCAAGTCTTAAGTGTAATTCTGAAGTAATTCAAGTAATTATAGGAATCATGAAGGGTTGCCAAATTTTCGATATGAATTAATTTGATCCCAATTCTAAGAGGAATAGCTCATAAATTTGACCTTGATCCCCGTACCAACCCAAAATCCTCCTTATCCACCAAAGGGATACCATTCTATACAACTCCTCAAAATAAAATTATCCTGAAAGTCAATTAATTCCCATATTATGAACACGATGAGAATTCAACTTAAGGATTTGGTTCCTAGTGCCTAATAATTTTGTACAATGTAATTTTGAGTAGGGTGTTTCACCTAAATTTTCCTCATATTTAAACAACTTGTTATGGTATTCTAATAAGAACTAATATTACAAAATCCTTAGTCAAGACACCCACATAAGACAAATCCATGGTAGAAAATTACTTAGAAATGTCATCGAGCGAAACTTCACTTGTAAAAAGTAGATGGTAGAGTTCTTGGGCCTTGTAAATATTGGCTAAGAATCTTCAAAAAGCGTGTTGCACGCGAGACTAATAGGAAGAAGGGCGCATGGGGAGAAGTGCTTTGGTGCAAGGGAAAGTTAAGAAGGTTTAGGAGAAACTAGGGCACATGCAGGGTCAATACACATGGGTCTAAGGACTTAGCCATATTCAATATTTTGGAGGCACCTAAGGAAAAATGTGATGCTGATAAGCATGCCGAGTGGATAAGGTACCAAGTGACTAGATACAGACTTGGTGAGTTAAGGAAAGAATATTCAAGAAACATGGAATATTCCTAGGGAGACATCATTACAGAAAGTGGAGAGCTCAGAGAAGAATAAGCATGCACCATTGGAGGATTAGCATATGGACACTTTGCATGTTACTCCTGAAGAAAGGCATGGAAGTGGGTGTTGGTGCTATAATAAATGGTGCTTGGGTTAGAGAGATACTACAGTAGAGGTAAGACATATAGTATGAGGAGAGAAAAGCTCTGCAGAAAATGTTAGGCCCTAGGAGTTAGGGTTCTCATTAGAGGATTGAAGGAATGTTATCATGTCTAAGAGATGGGTCTATGAAATTTTGTGTAATAAGTGAAAGCATAGCTAGGACCTCTTATATATGGGTTATATTCTTTTCTTGATACATTTGCTCTGATACAACATTTTTGAATGTAATATGGTTATTGAGACTATGATCAATATAAATATATGGCTTTATTCTGAATATCTGGTTCAGGGGTGCAAACCCTAGTGTTATTTCCTTATATTTTATGGCAAATTTGTTCTTTGTATTTCATGCCATGATGTTTCTCTTGTTATTAAATCTATGCTTGGATATAAGGATATGATATCTCATGTTGTGATTTTACATGAATATTCACTCTCTGTAACTAATCCTCTTGATAATGGAAATATCTTCTCATAATGCTCACATAAAGGAGGGGCTTAATGCCTTACGCATGCCTCTGGTGAGCACCCAACCCGTTGGGTGATAGGCCTAGTGTGCATGGGGTTAGAAATCGGTAGATAAGTAAAAATGACTACATTTTGGTTCCGTTGTTGGGACCTCTTTTCAATTTTTTTGTGATAATGATGCGTGATGACAGAGTGCTTGACCTTGGACATAGTGTCAAAGCATGGTTTTAAGAGCTCAGAGGATGATTTTTCTCAGAGATTTAGTTTTTGGACCTAAGTTTGATGCACATAGATGGGTAGAAGAGAATATGTATCATGAGTTGTATGAGACCTTATTTTGTTTCTTTCCAGTGGAATTGTATGAATGGATTTCGGTGTATGCATCTAGATCAAGCTGGTACTATAGATCTCAGGTGTGGACCCAAGATGAGTATCAGAAGACTGTAGGATGTTGATCTTTCTTGGACACGTGTTGTTGATCATTAGTGGAAGTAGAGTGTTAACAAGTTATACCTTGGAATATGTGATTTCTACGTATTCTTGTCCTAAGGTTATTGAGTTTAAGTTCTTAAGGGAGCCTAGAGGATCATTTCTGCATGCTATCCCTTTAGCTATGAAGATCCTGATTGTTACCTTGAGTTTGGAAACATTTCCTATGGCTGGCTAAGCTTTTTCTGAGCGCTGAGTGAGGAAGCTAAGGTGGAGGAAGATGGTGGACATTGCGGCTGAAAATGAGAGAGGAGAGATGACTCAAGTATAGCGAAGTTATGAAAGGGAGTTGGCTAGACAATGTGAGGTTGTGGGAGTGATGGATTTATGGAGGCAGATGTTGTGGGAGAGAATTGAGTTTCACGTAGAGGATGTGGAGCCTAAGAAGTTTGTGCTACCCCATCTTGGTAAGTGCGGAAGAGAAAACCCTTGGCTTCTAGAGAAGGCTCATCATATGAAGAACGGAGATGAGTCGTTGGCATGCATTTGAATCCACCTGGTGACCAACCCCTGGCACTTAGTTTTACAAATCTAGAGATAAGTATTACTAACCCGGTTGGTGTTGGTGAAAGTGACCAATCAGCACCTAGGAGGTATAACTTTTCATTTAGCACATACATGGTTGCATAATCATTTCATGTGTTTGGAGGTATATTTTTTAGGAATGACATTTGGGAAAATTTTGGGTACGCAAAGCTTGGGTATCGCATTTATAAGGGGCACAGAACACGCATCTGGTAGTGGTGCAATATCATAGACTATTGGCACATAGTTTAGCACAATGGTAGGGACATAATGCATGATCACTTTAGGACCTTTACCAGCTACAGGAGGTAGATCTAATGGAATAGGAACTTGTGGATCTGGTGGACCTAGCAAATTTGGTGGATCAGGAGGGAAAGTTTCTAGTGGATCTAGTGGTAGAGGCAACATTGGGGGAAATCAAGGTTCTAGATCAGGCAGATAAGGGCCTCAACCACCTCAACAAGTATTTTTTGAGATGTCTTTGCATCTACTAGACTATAAAGGCATTTAGGATGTTGCATAGCATGTACACAAATGTGAGTTGCTATGGCGTGCAAAGGGGATCACTACCCCAGAACGAAAGGCAAGTTATTTTGCATTAACATTGCAAGGATACACGCATAGTTGGTACCAGAAGTATGGCCCCCACCAGACCGTGGTAGATTACACTGCGTTACAGAATGCCTTCTTAGCTGAATTTCATATCCCCGAGTTTGAACAGAAGAGCATTAGCATGTTAATGGATATTCAACAAGGTATAGCAAAGAGTTTGCGGGAATATGACGTGTGTTTTAAGACTCTCTTATCAAAACTATCTTATGATATTCATCCTTCTCCGCATCTGGAGTGGTTTTTTGGAGGGCTTATAACACCTTTTAGGAGAGTGCTTTCACACAAGACTTTCACAGACCCGCGTGAGGCCGAGGAGGCTGCCCTAATTGCTGAGACTGTTGGAAGCATGGATACCAGTGTTAGCCCTTTTCTTGAAACTCATATTGTTGCAATGGAAAAGCAGCTGGAGAAGCTATCTATAAACTCATCCCATGAATCTCACAATGGCCTATGGTGTACAAATTGTGAGGTGTAGAGGAATACAAAGGAAAATTTTCCTTGGAGATCATTGTGCACCATGATAGTAGACTTTGATATTTTCTATAGAGATCATGATGCAAGTAGGTGTCCACTACTGCAGTATGTGATCCATAAGAATGTGTTTGGCTACTACAAGATTTGTACCTTTACTACTCATGACACTAAGGATTATAAATTGATTGACCAGATACACGATGTCATTGATATTGGTGTGTGTCAAACCAGCATTGTAAACAATTCTAAGGATGATGGTCATCACTATGAAGGGCGTGAGGATGGGGGATCCCATGGAATAATCTTTTGTGGAGGATTTCAAGGTCAAGGCAACTACAGAGGTGGACCAAGTGAGTTCCCACGTGGAACTTGCTACAACTATGGATCTACGGAGCATTATAAGTGTGAATGTCCTAATCTATTATGATGCTCTTGGTGTGGGAAGAAGCACAAGTATGAGGAATTCCCAGAGTTATTTAAACACATGAGCCAGCAACAGTGGAAGGATAAAGGTGCAGGAATAGTAACCTTGAAGAAGGTTGACTCGCAATGGATGCTAAGGGTGGCGTGCAAGTCAAAGTTAGAACCTATACTAGTGACCACGCGAGTTGAGGCTTCACACATTAGGGAAATACCAAAGCAAAGGTCATTGCTTAGTAGAGAAGAGCTAGTGAATGAAAATTATCTTGACCCTACTCATCAAAAAATGGTTTATCAACATACCAAGGATGTAATTCGAAGTCTACAAGGAGATATCTAGTGCCTGAAGGAGCATTCAAGGCAGTTAGAACAAAGGAAGAGCATTAAGTCTCCACAGAAGGATCTAGATGAAGTTAGGGAAGTATGAAAAATGTTGAGGCAAGATAATATCATCCCTCTGCTAGGGGAATGGTTACGGGAAAAGGTACCATGCACTAGAGAAGAGTGTGAGCGATAGGTCTTACATGCTAACCTTCCCCCTCACACCATTGATTATGATAAGGAGACTACCCTAAATGTAGTAGTCAATAGGTGGCTTCTGAGAAATATTCTGATAGACACAGGTGCAGAAGTTAATGTTCTCACTCTATATGCATGGCATCAAATGGGAAGGCCCCCATTACAACCATCTTCAAATGTGTTGTATATAGATAACAAGGCAAAGGTGATGCCCATTCTTGTCTTGAAGGATGTTGTTATCACTATCCAAGGTGTGAAATTCACTGGAGACTTTTAAGTTTTTGCACTAGTTGAGATGGATAAGTTACCAGCGTTACTTGGGCACCTCTGGCATTATAAGAACAATGTTAACCTATGTTTCAATAAGGGGTACATAAGTTTTGAAAACAAGGAAGAATGGGTTATTATCCCTCTAACTGATGGGAAGTCAACACCCTATAATGAGCCCTTGGGAGAAGAATTCCTTGATAGAATCTATGTGTGCACTATCAGGGACCCTGAGGTGATTAATCCTATGGAAGGAATTATTCAATTCAAAGATGCTCAATCTATAAGTGATACCAATAGTGTATCATGTGACAATTAGGCACACGAGACTTATGAGTTAATTGGGTGGTAATTGAGATGCTTTGTTACAAGAGTGACAAGGTTGTGCTCACTTAGGTGCCTAAGCGGGAAGTAACTACCAAGCTACACTAGGGATGGTAACCCTAATGTTTTCCTAAGAGCCATGGAAGCTCAATGGAGATGTGAGATCAAAAAAAGGAGCATACATGTCTACACTTTGCATAGAACCACAACATTTTGGTTGATTGCGCATAAGGACAATCTTCTAGGGTGGCGTGAGGTGAGGATTGCACTCTCTATTAGGTTCTTCAGGAACAATGCACTAACTAAAATTTATGTCTATGATGGGAAATAATCCACCTCATATCATGTCCATGAGTGTGAGAGGATCGAGATGGAAGGTGTAGAGGCTTTACCTCTGTCCCTCTGGGTGCACGAGTTTCATTCCACACTACAAGGATGTGTGTGTGCATGGTATGTTCATTCAGAGTTATGCCATTAGACAGGGAATTGGTAGGAGTTAACAAATGACTTAATTCAAATGTTTGAATATAAAAGTGTTAAGCCCTTGGTGAATGAGGTGTTACAGGTTGTTAAGCGCCTAACAATGGGAGATAGTTCTATAACAGAAGATAGAATATTGGAGGTTGTTTCATCATTTTCTTTACCTTTTGAATGACAAAACAAATAAGGGTAAGCGACGAAGGAGTAATACCTATTTATATTGGTCGGTTGATGGTTGTTGTGCACGTTCTGACTTCTTGATCCAATGCTGATTGTGAGAGCTTACTTTTGGCTAGGAGGAACTACCTGTAATAGAAAACAAGACCACAAAAGAGAAGTTAAATGATATATGACAGTGGACTGCCTAGTGTATGCTAGTTCTGGGAAGTATGATACTTCCTAGATGGCTATCAATCCACTGTTCAAAACAAATTAATGCGAGAAATAAGTAAATTCCTATTGTAGTTGATATGATTTAGGTACATCATTCAATAACAATAAGAAAATCTAATATAACAGGCTAGGCTATAGTCAGATCTGAAGGGCTAGTAGGTGTCGAGGTATTATAACTAGTCAGGGTTAGGTTCTGGGTTGTTTGGGTCACTTGGTAGAAGGTAGGTTGGCTCTGTTATTGGAAAAGGTGTAAAACATAGAGACCAACGTCAGTTAGGTATAACCAATGATGGTTTAGAAAGGATCAATGATGGTCATGGATAACCAGTGATGGTAAGGTCGGGGTGAAAGGAATTTGATAATATCTGATTGTGGGGATTGAAATGGAGCTAAACAAAGATGGAAAGGTGGATGGGGAGGTCTGTAAAGGTCTCATGTATACTCATATGGGTATGGGAGGTGAAAATGGGTGATTTGGTGGTGTGGGTAGAGGAATGGCTGAGTCTAAAAGTAGGTAGAAGATTGGAAAATAACATGTAAAGTATCAACTGATAACAAAAGTATCAAGACTATTATACTGAAATAGACTATGCTGGTAAAAGGTATACTTACTATGGTATAGACTTGATGGTTGAATGGTGATGGAATTTTATCAGAAGAATGGTTTTTGGTGCCACAATAGTGCTCCTTGGAATGCTTCTATGGATGCAATACCTCTGGATTTGTCCTGGTGCTGGCTGTGGATGTCTAGGTGTGTGAAAAGACTCTGGTTCTCTTTGCATGCAGCTCTCTTCTCATTCTCTTGCTCTCAGAATGTGCCAACCCAAAAATAAGGTTGTTTGGGTGAATAAATGGTAACCGACGATGGTTCTCAGGTTAACCAGTGTCATGTTAGGGGTGACCGGATTCGGTTAAGGTGGGATTCCCTAGGTTTCCTAAAATGGGCAGATCTTTCTGATTTCTTGGGCCTAGTTAGTTTATTCTCATGGATTAGAACGGTGTATTCTCTTCTAATGGGAGGGAATGTGGTTAGAGAGATTGTAGGGATTGATTTTAGGGTTAGACCAAATCTTAGCTCATTAAGGCAAGTAAGACTTAGTTATTGTTAGTTATGGAAACATGTCCAAGAATAGGTCTAGGGTGAGGTGGCTGAGGTGTTCTATGAGGTGGTGGTGTAGAAATTAAGATAATTAGATAATAAATATTTTGAGGATATATATTAATTCAATTAAATTAGATTAAATTAATAGTGGTGTGGGGTGGAAGGGGTCTTGCTTAGGTGAGTATGTTTGAGCCAATTATTTGACTAAGGACTCAAGGGGAGTGTGACCCAATTTTGGTGTCTACATTTTTCCCCATTTTTGTTGCGTAACTTGTATTAGTAAGTGATGCTAAAAAAAATAAGATGTGGTTACCCCATGTGTGGGTGAAGGTGACCCCCCTCAAACTAGGAACTGATGAGGTAGAAGACTAAATATGTGAGTGGTTTGATAAAAGGTGGATGTGATGAAGAGGAAGGTAGATAATGGGGGTAAGGGGGTAAAGGTCCAATCGGGTAATCAAGGAATGGGCCAGGGTCAAAGGTAGTAGTAGTTAAACAAATGCACACATATAAACTACGGCAAGGTACTAGGTTGAACAGTATGCAAACTCTACATCGTCTAAGGTCAATAGGTTTATCCAAACAAGGTTGAGGTGATTCCGGTATCCAAGGTATAGGATATGGTGTGGAAGCACATCACAGGTCAGGTGTAGGAATTTTTAGGTATGTTTGGGTACACTAAAGGTCGGGTCAAGATAAATGGCATGGCAATAGGGAAGGTAAGGTCATTAGGTCAAACAAAACAGGTAACAGTGTTGCAAGGTATAGCAAGCACGTGAGTTCATAGGTCATTAACAATGTTGCAAGGTATAGTGATCACATGAGTTCATAGGTCACTAAAATGTTCCGGGTCCAGGTAGCTAGGTCACGATATGGGTAGGGCCAAGGTATGGGTAAAATAACAAGTCCCAAAATGCAATTAAGGACATGTATAGGTAATATAGGATTGTGGGTAGGTTGTGATAAGGGTGGGTAAGGAAAAATAGTGGTTGGTTTGGTTAAGATGGGGAAAGGGTAGTTGACAGGAGTATGATGAGTAACTAATGCCGGTCATATGGAACCATTGATAGTATAGGTAAAGTGACCATAGTTTTCTTGGGAACACGACAAATGTCGGTCTGGATATAACCGACCATGGTGTGCTAGGGCACATGACTGATGTTAGTTTAGATATAACTGATGGCAGTCAGGTCGACGTTGGTATATAAAAAGAAAATATCCATATAATACAGATTCATTTGTATGTTTTAGATTTTGTGAAAACTACAAAACGTTGAATGAGTTGTGCTTTTTCAGGAGGAAAGGATGAGGGATGATATCTTGCTAAGGTGGAGAGATTTAGTTTGTTAGAGGAGCCAAGTAGATGGGTCCATGAGATTAGGTAGAGTGTAGTGATTAGTAGAGAGGTTGGAGATTTATTTGGACATGGCGAAGGTAGGAGAGGGTTCGGGTGGAAAACCAACATAGTGGCCAAACGTGCCACCACAAAGGTGACATCGAGACAAGGTAAGATCTAATCCGTTCATTATTTTTTGATATAAGAAGAAGGGAATGGGTATGTCAGTCTAGGAAGGGTAGAGAATTTTAAATGTGTGGTTAAAATTTTGAGGAACGACGGGGTGGGAAAGGTCATAGGTAGAGGAAATAGGGTTGGGGAGTAATTTGGGGTAGGTTTGGGTAGGTGTGTAGGGGAAATGGAAAAGAAATGGGGGGAATAAAATTGGGGTTTCAGGTGTTGGGCATGGGAACAGTGACTGACACCGGTCAAGCTATGGCCAACTTCAATCTTGTTACACAGACATTGGTCAGATATGAAGGGGACATGTGCCAGCTATAATGGACGGGTGATGATCATGAGTAACCAGTGCTGGTCAAGGTAAAAGGGCTAGAGGTATAGGAAGGGTAAGGGGAAAGGTTAGGTAAAGTGGGTAAAATAGATAGTGGGTGGGGGGAAGGGAAGAAGGGAGGGATTGAAGGTCAATGTTGGGTAAAATCAAGTGTTTAATAATGTGTGTGATTGGTTGAATGTAGGCCAGGGACCAGCTACAGATGAGAGATAGGGTACCTCCCTTACTCATGGAGGTATGGGGGGTGTGACAGCTGATGACTGGTGCCATGTTGTAGAGGTTGGCTTGATTGGGGTCAGATGATACCAGTACATAGTCTAGGATCCAATTTTAATGGTCATTCTCATCGATAGATGGGACTTAGCGACCAATACCTTCTATTTGCCGATGGTAGAGATCATAGTCACCCTTGAGGATGTGTATAGGATCCTACGGCTACCAATAGTGGGGATGTAGGTGTACTCTATCTCCTCCGAGGCCTCTGAGGAGTTGATGCTGACTGTGTTTGGTGAGGGGCTAGTGGAGATGAGATTCCATAGTGCCAGTATGAGCTATGGAGATATGTACCGGGCCCATCTGGAGGAGATGAGGCTAGTAGTGTTGCTGATGGAGGTAGTCTGCTACTTTGCACTACCAGATGTAGAGGGTGGGAGATTCCCACAATCATTGATGGGGGTTTTACATGACATGGTGGAGGACATGACCTATTTTGTATGGGTGCCTGCATTTCTGGATCAGTTATATAGAGAGTTATGGGATTATGGGATGTTAGGAAGATTTATCCTTTGTTGTACTTTCCTACTCCATTATTGGGCGTATGAGCACATTATATGTGTGCATCTAGTTGGTATGCCCCTTACTGATGCATTTGAGCTAGGTTTTGTTTGAGTGGGCTTCAGGCGATGGGTGCCTGTGATTGGGGAGCATCGAGCTGCTAGAGCTACACATGATGTAGCCTATTACAGGTGATTGCTAGAGGGGTTGTCTAGTGTGGACATCATTTAGAGGCCCTATGTGGGTTTTGGATCATATGGGTGGATGGCAGAGGAGCTATAGGAACTACAATTGCTTTGATGGATAGAGGGGTGACATGCCAGAGATTATGAGATGATACCTATGGACAGGGTCAGACATCAGTTTGGGCTACTTCAGGATATACCACCACCTTTCCCACAATATAGGAGGGATGACGTGGAGAGGCCTCTACCTCTACCACAACTGATAGTGCTGATAGGGCAAGAGTATTAGGTGAGAGATCGATAGATTGATGATGCCAGGGTGACTGATAGGTACAGGTAGTGGTGGGACACATTTATGGGCTATACCACCAAGGCCAGGGAATCCAAATTGAGCCACCATCACTATTCAGAGGGACAGCCCTATAGGGGTAGGTGGCTACCCTAATTACATAGTTGGGGATAGTACATGGGCAACTGATAGGTTCAGAGGCATTGGTTGTTATGTTCTAGGCATAGGTGGCCACTTTACAGGCCCAGGTAGCGTAGGGACAGGTACCGACACAGGGTGGAGATGGGGATGGGGTACATGTGGCCACCCTACAGGTGTAGATTATAGGTTTGTAGGGCTCAGTTGGCCACTTACACAGGTGTAGGTTATGGGCCCTTTAGGCCCAAATATAGGAAGGAGTGGGACAAGGTCCCTCAGGACAGTCACAGGCATAGGGACAAGGTCCCTCTTTATAGGTACCAGCGGGACAGGGTCCTGAGAGACAGGTATAGGGGCCGAGGCTGATGGCACCACCATAGATAGTACCAATAGGTAGGTTGAGGGATGCCTTAGGTGAGGTCAGGTATTATCAGGATATTTTGATGGCCACAAGGATAAATTTTCTATCCTATGGAGAGTATAGAGCACAGTAGGCCTTGAGTAAGAGGACCAGGTCACACACCCACAGTGTGGAGAGCACAGGGGGCCATTAAGCCCTGAGATAAGAGTTAGGGTGAGGCCACTAGTTCACGAAGGCCAGCCCCAGGTGAGGTACCATAGAGAGGCCAGGACTGATGGTGGGTGGTGAGATGCTAGCTGGATGTCAGGGGGTAGAGGGTAGAGGAGGAGGAGACATGTGAGATAGATATGGAGATATCCATAGTAGGGTGATGTCTGATAGCCATATGTACCTCATGTTTCGTATAGTTGTTTATTTTTGATATATAGCGGCCTGTGTTCCGAAGAGAGTGAGGATGTAGATGAGAGTTTTTGTTATTTTTGATCATATATCGGCCTGCATGCTGAAGATGGTGAGGCTGTATATGAGATCTTTTGAGAGATTGTGATTATTATTGGTATATATGTTCACATGTATTTTTATACAGACTATCTAATTTATAGATGATGGTGTTTATAGTATGGATGGTGTACATGTTTTAATTTGTATTTCTATATATAGATAGGTGGAAATCAAGTGGATTAGGCCTAATAGAGTCAAGGTCGTGTAGGCATGGTGGAGTCAAATCTGTTTAGGCATGGATGGAGTCAGGTCATAGGCATGGATTGAGTCAGGTCTATTTAGGCATGGATGGAGTCAGGTCATAGGCATGGATTGAGTCAGGTCTGTTTAGGCATGGATGGAGTCAGGTTATTTTAGGCATGGATCGAGTCAGGTCATAGCCATGGATTGAGTTTCTAATTCATTATTTTATGCAACTAATGATGGTGTGGATCATGTTAAGATGATTTATAGGAAAATTTATGATTATGGTAAAGAAATTGTAGACAAGATGAAATGAATGTATGAGTGATGATGGTAAAGATGTTTATCAATTGTTGTTTGTTTGGTTTAATTTCCAATTATTGATATAGAAAGGAAACTAACTAGGGTAGAATTTGAATAGGAAAGGGGAAGAGGGAATTGGCTAGGGTAGAGAGTGGCTGAGCTAACCTCTAAAGGCCCCATGCCCTGGAAGTGCTACCTACATAGTCCCGACGAAAAGGGACCTCAGGCCGATGTAGTTCTCCCATAAGATAGGGAAGATTATGATGAAGTAGAGGAATGGATTGATAGGTGTTAGGCACAGGTGAATGTAGGTCATAGGCATGGTTGATTTTAGGTCATAGGCATGATTGAGTTGTTTTAAATATAAGTGTCGATGAGTTGGTCCTGTTATAGGAGAATCAATAGATGGTGAAGAAGGTAGAAAGGTAAGAGGTGGCAAAAGAATCACCTAATTGATAAGAACCCTAATGATTCTACCATACCCCAGATGGGATTATGAATGTAGGACCCTATAGGCCTTACATAATGGACTATTCTAAGGGTGAAGAAAAATCATATGATCATGAAATGTTGCAGTTGCGGCGAGTCCCTTGAGAAGAGAGGGAGTTAGGATAAGAATGTAAATGAGGTGAGAATGGGTGGTTTAGTGTAACTTAGTGTACGACAGGATGTTATTCTTAGCAAGAAACCCAAGATAAAAAATAAGCAAGTCCATGACAAAAATTTCATCTTTTTCTTTATTTGTTTGTTTTTAATAGACTGATCGATGCGGGAAGTCTATATGGGATGGGTATATTATCTCCTTGAGGTCTTTGTGAAGATGATCAATGTGGGAAGCTTCTTGAATATTTATTATATGTTTTTAATGACTGTATATAGTTGTCCTTTAGGGGAGCAGTCTATTAATAGTGGTATAATATAAAGAAAAGATGTCACTTTTGATGGAGTCATCTTTTGCTAGAATTTTGACTCAAGGAGTGGTATCCCTTTTTGTTTTTAGACGTTTAAGTCATGGACAAGACTATAGAGGATGATTAGGTTCTTGTTTAGAAGACAAGACCGTAACACACAAATATTAACTATGGAAGAGGTGGTTTCAAGTGATGAATGACCATGGGATTCCATCTTGAAGAAGATGAAAAGTATCCATGAGAATCATGCTATGAGTAGAGCCGTGGTACTCATATTGAAGACAAGGCTAAAAGGTGATGGGTAATCACATGATTCTTGTTTAGTTGTGGATCCTCAAAATGGGTAATATGGAAGGTGAACAACACTCAAGGGATGAGTGATCAATGGACAGAAAGTGATATAGGACTTGATATCAACAATAAAATGGTCAAATATGCAAGGCGTTAAGGGGCTCAGGTTCGGGTTTACCTTTGAGTGAAGACAAATGATAAGCACTTGATCCATAGGCATGGGTAACGATATAGGGTCCAAGCCAATTAGGAGAAAAATTTCCCCGTTTACTTTTCTCCTCTTTGGTTACATGTTGATTTTCCTTCAGGATGAGGTCACCAACCTGAAAGGTTCATTTGTGAACACATGCTTGTCATAGGCACATTTGATACATTTTTGGTATATTTGGAGATGGTCAAGAGCATTGAGATGATGCTCATCTAATAATTCAAGTTGCGCCAAACGATCCTGGAAAAATTCATCATCATTGAGCATGTCTTGTAGTGAGATGTGGAGAGATGGAATCAGGACTTTGAGAGGTAAGATAGCCTTAGTACCATAGACCAGAGAAAAGGGGGTGGCATCATTCGAAGTGTGAATACTAGTGCGATAAGCCCACAAGGTGAAAGGAATGTGTGTATGCCAATATTTCCTAGTATCATTGACTACCTTCATAAGAATTTTGTTCAAGGTTTTATTGGTTGATTTGGCTTGACCATTGGTTTGCGGGTAATAAGGTGATGAGAAACTGAGTTGGATGCTAAAAGCATCACATAGTTTGTGTAGGGTTTTGTTTTTGAATTGTTTTCCGTTATCAGTGATAATGCGGTGAGGGACACCAAAATGAAAAATGATGTGATGGTTGATGAATTCACATATTTTCTCAGACTTTGGTGGAAATGAGGGGAATGGATTCTACCCATTTAGTGTAATATTCAATAGTGGTTATGATCCATTGGTGGCGTTGTGAAGAATGGGGGTTGATCTCACCAACAAGATCCAAACCCCATTGAGAGAAAGGAAAAAGGTCTCACGCAACTTGGAACACGTGACTAAGTGTGTAATGAAGATTAGCATATTGTTGGAATTTCACGCAACGTTTTGCATAATCACAATAGTCACGGTTTAGGGTTGGCCAATAATAGCCTAGGAGATGAATACGTTTTGCGATAGCTAAACCGCTAAAGTGACCTCCAAAAATTCCATCATGGACTTCCTTAATGGTGTAAGGATATTTAGAACTTGTAAGGCATTGCAAGAGAATGTTGTCGAAACCAATTTTGTAAAGAAGACGACCCATGATGACATAATGGGAGACACTTTTAAGAAAGGAACATTTTCCATTACAAGTGAGATCGGTGGGTAGAATGGAAAGGGAAAGATAGTTTGCATATTTCTTATACCAAAGGTCACATGGGTCAGGGGAAATGGTTTCGACGGAGTAAAATTCATGGGGTAAATAAGAGGGTGATTGTAGCCTTTGTATGGTGACAAATATTTTAGAGTCAGTGGGTGAAGCGGGTATCTGAGAAGCCAAGCAGGCCATGGTATCTATACAAATTTATTGGTAGAACGTGGGGTGGTTTGAAGTGCGTAAAGGTCAAAGGTGGTCAAAAGTATGTCTACGTGATGCTTATACTTTTGAAGTATCTCATTACAACACTAGTATATACCATTGACTTGGTTTATGACCAACTGAGAATCACCAAAGATGTTGATTGACTTAACATCTAAGGCATAAGCATCCTGGAGACCCAATACGAGTGCTTCATATTCAAAAATATTGTTTGTACAATCAAAATCGAGTTTGAAAGACAAAGGCATAGGTTCACCATCAAGTAGAATGAGGATAACACCAGCCCCACCCCCATGCTAACACTTGGAGCCATCGAAGAAGAGTGTCATTTGGTAAGTGATTTTGTCTAGGGAAAGGGTAGCTATAGACTCATTGTGGAAGTCGAAGTTAGAGGGTTGATTCCCAGAAATCAGGGCATTGGCAAATTGGTTGGTAATAGCTTGCCGTTTGATGGAATTTTGATGGATGAATTCAAGGTTGAGGTTGGCCAGAAGCATAAGCCAACGTGCGGCATCTTGATTTTGATAAGGTTTGGCATACATGTAGTGTAATGGGTCAGTATTAGTAATGACGAAGGTTTTTTGGTTGAGTAGATAATGGCGAAGTTTTGGTGGTGATGAAAACTAAGGCTAGGAAATTTTTTTCGGCATGGGTATATCTAGTTTTGTAGTCAAGAAGGGTATGGCTTATGTAATAAACCACTTGCTCTCGGTGTTGGTCATCGCGATGAGTGAGCATGGCACCTAGAGAATGGTCAGTGGCAGAAATATATAGGTAGAAGGGCTGGTCATCCTTAGGAGGAATGAGCACTGGTGGTTGAAGGAGGTATTGTTTCAAGGCTTCGAAGGATTTATGGCATTCATCATCCCATTTGAATGAAACATCTTTCTTGAGAAGATGATGGAATGGTTGACAACGGTCGGAAAGCTGCGAGATAAAATGATGAATTGATTGCAACTTTCCTTGTAGGTTGCGAAGTTGACGGAGATTAGTGGGTGGTGGAATTTCAAGAATAGCCTTGAATTTAGCAGGATCGACTTCTATGCCACACAAAGAAATGATGAAACCTAGGAGTTTTCCAGAAAGTACCACAAAGACGCACTTCTTTGGTTGAAGATGAACACAATACTTGATGAGGTGGTCAAAGATGACTTTAAGAATGGGCAGGTGTTTAGTTTGATGCTTGGATTTAACAAGCAGATCATCGAAATAATCTTCCAATATGTGATGCATGATGTCATGGAAGATGTAAGTCATGGCTCGCTGATATGTAGCACTGGCATTTTTGAGGCCAAATGGCATGACTCGATAGCAAAAATTCCCCTAAGGGGTGATGAAGGTAGTCTTGTGTTGATCCTCGGGAGCTAGTAATATTTGATTGTAGCCTAAGAAACCATCCATGAGTGATAAAATTGCATGGCTAACGGTGAGATCAACTAGTTGGTCAATGCCTGGTAGTGGGAAATCATCTTTGGGATAGGTGAGGTTGAGGTCACAGAAATCCATGAAAATGCAGAGTCTCCCTGTCACCTTTGTGATAGGAATGATGTTAGAAATACATTGGGGATAATCAATGGGTAGAATGAAGGAAACTAATATAAGGTGTTGAAGCTCTTCTTTGACCAGAAGAGCAATGCAAGGATGCATTTTCAGCAAATTTTGATTGATGGGTTTGGCATCAGGAATGGTTACGATATTGTGAACCACAATTTTTGGGTCAATACTGGGCATATCGGCATAGGACTAGGAAAATGCGTTGCTATGGTCCCAAAGGAAAGAGGTGAAGGCTTCCTATTTAGTAGCATCTAAGGATTGACCAATATTAAGAATGTGTGGGTCACCTTGAGTATTAATGTTGATTTCGATGGTCGATTCGTTCAACATGGTTTGTGTCTCAGAGGGTAACGACTGATGAATATAAGATTCTTCTACACTAAGGTAGGTGAGGATGGACTCATCATCCTGACATTGAACAATGTTAATTGAAGGCGTATCATCATTGATCATGTCAGGATATAAGAATGGGAGAGAAGAGGGAGCCTTGCCATCGCATTGATAGGTCAGTGGTCCCAAGGAAATGGTGTTTACAAAAAAAAAAGTTAGGAGGAATAGATTCAGGATCTATGAACTCCATGGGTGAAGATCGTAATGTGGGTGAATGAGAGGGTGAAGATTTCTCATCTTGGATAAGGTCAATGTGAACCTTCTTGGAGGGTGGTGCAACAAAACCAATTCCACTATAGTCATCATGTTTACGAGAGGTACAAGAAATGACAATATGGTGGCCTTGTTCATAAAAACCAAAGCCAAATCCTTTCCACATGCACCGATGGAGGAAAGTGTGAGTGAAGTGGTGGTTAGTGAGGGAGTGTAGGTCAGATGAAAATGGTTGGGTTTGGGATGGAGGTTTAGGTTTATAGGTGGTCATATCGAGTCCCCCATACATTAGATTACTGTGAAGGTGGGGAGGGCCATAAGGAAAAACTTCACCAATGCGGATGTCATAACTAGGGTGTTGGTAGAGGTTCCCATACTCTTGCGGGGTGAGGAAGGTGTAGATATTGTATAGGTGGTATTCCCCTAGAGTGAGGCATTGAAAAAAACCTTTTAAGGGGTCTGTAGTTGGTATACGGGTAGTGGGTATAGATGGATCACTATATGTTAGGGCAACAAGTGCATTAGCGATAGAGACTATAGCTGCAGTGGAGATAACAAGGTTAGATGCCACAAAAGTAGTGGCAGTCTTGGTGGATGGACTCGTGGGTGAAGGTAAATTGGTGATGGTGGCAGATGCCTTGACCGGTATAAGCACATCATTGGGTTGCTATATCATGTTACAGGTCTTGAAAGGTGATGGGTTGGTAGGGATGGTGTAATTATGTCCCTCATGTTCAAATTTGAGGCATCGATGTAAATTCAAAGGGACACAACCCATGACACAGATCCAAGGTCGGCCGAGCAACAAGTTATATTGGAACTCCCCTTCTAGAACATAGAAAAGTTTTGGGACAAGTGCGGGGGCCCACGCAGACATGTAGAACAAGCGTACACATGGTAGAGGTCATGGCATCATTGAAGGAACACAACATAACAAGGTTACCATGCATGCAATTGGTAGGTATCCACATTTTGTCATATGCATGGGAGGAGATGATGTTAATGTTAGCACCACCATCAATCATATCATGTCATATTTGTATGTTATTGATAAAGACAGAGATAAATAGAATGGGGTCGAGGTCGTCAGACTTGAAGGGAGTGATCTCTTGATCTGAAAAGCTAAGGGCAGCCACTTGGTGAGTGGGTAGACGTGTAGAGGAAGGTGAAGACCTAGTAAGAGATGTTATGTGGTGAGGGGTAATGATGGAGGCTACAGGTGTGGGGTCATTTGGTAAGACTTCAATAGATTGAAGGACCTCCATGAGGGCTTGACGATGTGACTCTGAGGTTTGGATGAGGTCATATAAAGACATTTTGAGGGGGGATTGGTGTAGTTGTTTTAGCATTGTGTGATGTGTGACCCCCTCGGAAATGGGATATGCAGGACCTCAAATGATGACTTTTGGTATGGGTGCAGATGGTATATTGAGTATAGGGTTGGTTGATGGGCCAGTTGCTTTTTCGTTTCTATTTTCTTTCTGAGCACGGGTGACAATGTTGATCATGTTACTCTGAGGGGAGGTGGATGAAGAGGGTGTGTCATGTAAGGTATAGCCACGTGAGGGACAAAACCCTAGTGGTGGATACGATCCTTGTGAAATGAGTAGGGCACATTGGCATTTTGGTGGTGGTTTGGCCAACTCTCTTATATGAACCATGTTAATATCGAATCTCGGGGGTGGATCAAAGAGGTTTGGGGGTGAATATTTTGGTCACTGAGTAGGTAACAAGAGAAGATCTGTGGAAATTGGTGAAGGTGAAATGGGGTCCTCATCAAGAAGATCATCGTCATCAAAATTTTCTTCAGGAGGACATAATTTGACTAGGGCAGTTTTTAAGGCCTTACAATTCTCTACATTGTGTCTTGGCACACAATGATAGGCACAAATTTTGGTTTCACCCTTTTGGTTTGGGTTTGAGTGGGTCTTAAGGTCTAAGAGGTGGTAATGTGATGACAAAATTTTCAAGGAGATTGGTTAGGATTTTGGTGTAGGACCCTGCTAGTGGATCACAATGGGAGGTGAATGTGGGTTTGGGTACAAGTGTGGCTGATTTTAGAGGAAGAGTCTTTACAAGAGGGGGAGTAGGCTGGTCAACTAGTTTAGTGTGTGGTGTGGTCTTAGGTGTTGGTTGTATCTACTTAGGTAGGGGCATGGTAGAAGAACTGATGATGGAAGGTTTGGTTGGTTTAACTACCTTATTGGAGGATAGCGGATTTTTAGCTTTAGGTTGCATCCTTTTGGGTAAAGGTGATATGGTTGTATGAGATGTGGAGGGAAAATCTAATGGTGGAAGAGGGTGGGTTACCCATGGGGGTAACAAAGGTGCTGTGGAGGTATGGTGTGGGTTGGGTAGGAGGCATGAGTGAAAGGGAAGAAAGTGTCATGGGTAGTGAAGAAGTTATTGACGGTAGTGGAGGTATGGGTGGTAAGAAGGTTACGGGTGAGGGAAAAAGTTGTGTGGGTTATTTGGGTATATTAGAGGTCTGTGATGGGGAAATGGGTTGTTGCGCTCTTGGTTTACTAGTGGACGGGGGTTTCTTGGTCAAGGACGATGGGTGAGTTCTTAGGATGGACGGAAGAGGTGAAGGTGATAAGGGTGTGGTAGGCGAGGTTGGTGTATGAGGTCTAGGAGATTGGATATTATTTTAAGGGGACGATGTAAGTTTAGTGTTAGTTTCAGAAGATGTGGCTAAATCTAATTTGATGGGTGGGTGAGTAAGGCTAGCTGTCGGTATGACCCCTAAGGTAGTGATAGGTTTAGGTAAGGGAGATGATATAGGCATGGGTAGGTATTTTGGTGTAGAGGTGTGAGTTGGGCCATGGATGGTGACGTGGAAGGTATTTCAATAGTTGTGCTTGTGTTTGGTTTGGTTGCTCGAAACACTTTTGGATTGATATTGGAGGTGTCAATGAGTGACAACTGCATTTATGTTGAAACAGGAAGTAGAAGGAATACCCAAAGTAAGGATGTATCGACATAATGTAGACGATCGACCAAGCATGAAAATAGTGTTGTTATAAGTGGGGATGACGTGGATCGAGTGGAAATACCCATAAAATGTATTTGAGATATAGGGAAATGGATAGCCTCAGACTCTGTGGGTAAGAGAGCCAAAAACAAATCAGCGAGATCTTGAAGGTCTGATGGTGAATGGTCATATAAAGGTACTGGTACTTCTATAGTATCCTCCATGGGTAGAGGAGAGGATGGGCCAGTCAAAGTGGACTCTCCTTGTGTTGGTGTAGGCGGTGGACTTGCATCTTGTATGAGTAGGAGAGGTGCCACTAAAAACTGCTCAAAATTTTGAGGGGTTAAAGGCGGCATGCTAATTATGGTCTCTTTCCTGGATGAAGAAGAAAATGAAGGGTTTGATTCTATTGGTGGAGTAGATGAAATAGGATCTTGTGCATGTAAGGGAGTTCGGGCTAATATTTCATTTATGGAAGGCACATGAGGTGATTGGGAAGAACTGGTATGTCATCAAAAATAGCGTGGACCTCGCAGACATTGCTATCATTGTTTGAGGTGTCACTAGCTTGGTTGGAAGATGGGGCATGATTAGGGAATTACTTCTTGAAGATATGCAAGTTTTGGTTAGCAGGTGCATTTGGGCTATACAAGACTAGATCTCCATTGTCTAAATTTTTTTGGATGATATTCTTGAAGGTGATGCATTTATTGTCGATGTGACCTTTAACACGATAATAGTTACAAAAGTCATGTTCCTTATACCATGCCAGCATGGGTCGCTCAGGGTCAAAACCAATATGTGGTTTTATAGGTGGAAGGGTAATGGAACCAGCCTTAACAATATTTTCCAAAACAAAAGAATAAGATTCTCCTATGGAAGTGTACTTTCATTGTTCTCATCTAAACTGGAAAGCTTGAACAGGAGAGAGATTATAAGGGGGTTTGGCTGGGTTTGATTGATGAGGGGGGCCAGCCTTGAGAATTATGGCATTGGCAGATCCTTTGGGTTTTGAATAGTTGTTTTGGGGTTTTGAAGATGAAGAAGCATCATTTGATTTAAACATGATGTTCTTGTTACAAAGTTGAATTTTCTTTTCTTCGATAACATGAATTTCCAATTTCCGTGCCATGGTGAATGCCTCGTCAAAAGTGTGAAAGGTATGTACCTGTAGGGTTGGTGAGATGTGTCTAGCACAAGCCCGAGTAAATAACTCTATGAGTTCAATTTGAGGTAATTGAAATGTGAGCTAGTTAATTAGGTTGCACCAGCGAGCGATGAAGTCAGCGATAGACTCATTGTCATACTGTCATGTGGAATAAAGATCAGTCATGGTAACCTTCTTAACAATGTTGATGGAGAAGTGATCTAGGAAGGCTTGGGATACTTGATTAAATGAGTAGATGGAGTGTCTTGGTATCCCTCTGTACCAGTCCAATGTTGGTCATGTCAGGGACATTGGGAAAGTCCTTAGAAGTAAAGTGATATCATGGGCAATCAGGTAACACCCATGTTTAAAGGACCACAAATGTTGTTGTGGGTCTTCTTTGCTATTGAATTGGTTGAATTTTGGAATTTCCCAATGTACGGGGTACGGTCAAATAGGAATAGACTGGTGAATAGGGTCATTAAAATTTTCATCATAGGTGAGGGAATTACGTGAGCTAGAAATCGATGCTTCTAGTGTTTGCATCTTTTCCATCATTAAATTGATGAGTTCATTGGTAGGTTGTGGTGGAAGGGTTCCTCCTGTGGCATAAGGGGGCTGGTATTAAACATGTGACATGGGTGGCATTCCATTGTATGGTGATGCCGAATAGGGAGGTTGAGAATAGGGGACCAACATAGAGGGTATGTATCCAAAATGGGTGACAAATGAGATAGGGGTTGTTGATAGTATGTGTATGTAGGTGGGATGGTCATCATGACTCTAGTAGTGATTGGGGGAAGTGTTTGTGGGATGGAGAGGACAAGATTCTGGAATGGAGTAGGGGTCACCGACACCATGGGTGGTTGTGTTGTAATGGGTATTTGTGAGACAATGGGTGTGGACTGGGCTATGGCCTAGGTGGTCGATGATGGGACAATAGATACGATACATGTGAGTGATACTGCAAACACAACGGTTATGGTGGGTATGGGTCCTAGCTACAAAACTATTAGGGGTGAAGTAGGTGAGGGTAATTCCATATTATTAGGGGTTGATGCAGAAGTAGAAATAAGGGTAGGAGAGATGGATACATGCATGTCATATATCAACTGACCTGAGGAGTCTCGGGTGGAAGAGTGGGAAAGGTAGAACTGTAAGGCCGTGGGATTCTGATCAAGGAGTCATGAAAATTCTTCATCACCTACAACAATGGCGGTACGTGAGGTTGGATCCATGGGTGACAGGATGGAAGGAATTGAGGGAATAGGTGGGAGTGGTTGACAACTAGCATGGAATATGAGGGTGTTAGTCTAGCTGCAAGTCAACACCATGTGAACAAGTGCTGACCTGGTAAGACTGTATTCTGTAGATGACATAAAAAATAGTAGGAACAGAGAATAATGGGGTCCAGAAGGTGAATCTGGTCAATGTCTAGATTTGAAAATCAAACATAGGAAACCGATGATGGTCAGGTTGACTGATGACGGTTGAGGGAAAACTGATGACGGTTACCGAAACTGATACCGGTCACTGTGGAAGAAAACCAGTCTCAAAGAATGAAACAGGAATGTTGGATGTGTACTTGGGAAACTGTGTATGATAGTAGGTATCAACAAGGGAGAAATATGATGATGCCTTGAGGGCTAGAAATAGAACAAAAAGAGTGATGAAGGCTATTCTAGGTAAAGTAACTAGAAATCTAGAAGCTAACACTAGTTAGGGTTTAACTGATGATGGTCAGATGTGAACTAGAAATGGTCATTGGACTGACGTCGGTGACTGTGAAATTAGAAAGAAATGAAGAAATTGGGTTTTTTGAATTAAATTAAGTGAAGAACCAAACTCATAAACCTAAGAATGAGGTGATGGGGCCCTGACACACTCAGAAAAATTCAGAATACTCCAACTACGATGGTGGAGTGTGTAAGGAAGAAGAAAAATGGAGAGTCGTAGTCTCACACCTCAAAACACAAGTCAAGAAGAATGCTAAGAAAAATCATGATCCTAACAGTGATTTTCTTATGTTTGTTTAGCTTATTATATTTAGAGTTGACTGTGTATTTAGAATAGAATTTTTTGGTTAGGAAGACATCTTACGAAGAAGGATATCTAAAAGGAGAGGTTTCAGGTATGTTATGGTGGGGGCGGGCCATCCTTTGAGATGATGACTCGATAGAGGCAACGAGCTGGGGAGTACCTACCAATCTGATCATGTGATCACGGACAGGTGTTCCCAGGTAAGATGTTGTTTGAGAAAGATGTGTATATTTTAATTTTGTGTAAGTTTGGTAAGACACAGAGAGAGAGAGAGAACATGTGCTTTCTATGATTCTTTGTGTCAACCATCAGCTGGGCATGACTTCCATCATATAGGTTGCCCTCATTTTAATGTGAGATAAATACAACAAATCAGAATGTAATGTAACCAATTTTAAGCCCAAATCAAAAGATTATGTTCGATGACACAAATGGTGAATAGGAGAGGGTATGCTCTTTCACTAAATGCAAAAATCAAGAAGAATGGTTGTTTTTAAATGCACCAAAAGAAAATGTATCCTTTAGAGAAATTAGAAAGAACAGAAGATTACCAAGGAAGAAGATTAATGTGTAAGATTTTTGAAGGGAAACAAAAGCACAAATTTTTCCTAGGAATGAAGAAAATATAATAGAACCCCTGATGGGTCCCACAGGGAGTGCCAAAATGTTTCACCATTTTCTTTGCCTTTTGAATGATGAAACAGATAAGGGTAAGGGCCAAAGAGGTATACCTATTTATGTTGGTTGGTTGATGGTTATTTTGCCTATTCTAACTTCTTGATTCAGTTTCGATTATGAGAGATTCCTTTTAGCTAGGAGGAACTACCTGTAATAGAGAACAAGACCACAAATGAGAAGTTAAATGATATATGACAGTGGATTGCCTAGCGTATGCTAGTTCTGGGAAGTATGATACTTCCTAGATGGCTGTCAAACCACTGTTCAAAACAAATTAATGTGAGAAATAAGTATTCCTATTATAGTTGATATGATTTAGGTATCTCATTCAATCACAATAAGCAAATCTAATATAACAAGCTAGGCTATAGTCAGATCTGAAGGGCTATTAGGTGTTGGGGTATTGGAACTGGTCAAGGTTAGGTTCTGGGTTTTTTGGGTCACTTGGTAAAAGGTAGGTTGGCTCTGTTATTAGAAAAGGTGTAAAAAATAGAGACCAATGTTGGTCGGGTATAACTGATGACATTTTAGAAGGGACCGATGACAGTCATGGATAACCGGTCACGATAAGGTCGGGGTGAAAGGAACTTGATAAGATCTGATTGTGGGGATTGAAGTGGAGCTAAACAGAGATGGAAGGGTGGATGGGGAGGTTTGTAAAGGTCTCAGGTATACTCAGAGGGGTATGGGAGGTGAAAATGGGTGATTTGGTGGTGTGGGTAGAGGAATGGTTGAGTCTACAAACAAGTAGAAGATTGGAAAATAACATGTAAAGTATTAACTGATAATAGAAGTAACAAGACTATTATACTGAAATAGACTATGATGATAAAAGGTATACTTACTGTGGTGCAAACTTGATGGTTGAATTGTGACTGTAGTTTATTAGAAGAATGGTGTTTAGTGCCACAATAGTGCTCCCTGAAATGCTTCTGTGGATGCAATACCTGTGGATATGTCCTGGTGCTGGCTATGGATGTCCAGGTGCGTGAAAATATGTTGGTTCTCTTTATGTGCAGATCTCTTCTCATTCTATTTTTATCATAATATGCCAACCCAAAAAAAAAGGTTGTTTGGGTGAATAAATGGTAACTGACGATGGTTTTGGGTTGACCAGCATCAGTTTAGGGGTGACTAGCATCAGTTAAGGTGGGATTCCCTAGGTTTCCTAAAATGGGAAGATCTTTTTGATTTCTTGGGCCCAGTTAGTTTTATTCTCGCGGATTAGAATGGAAGTATCTCTTCTAATGGGCGGGAATGTGGTTAGAGAGATTTTAGGGATTGATTTTAGGGTTAGACCAAATCTTATCTCATTAAGGCAAGTAAGACTTAGTTATTGTTAGTTATGGAAACATGCGAAGAATAGGTCTAGGGTGAGATGGGTGGATGAGGTGTCTAGGTGAGGTGGTGGGATAGAAATTAATATAATTAGATAATAAATATTGTGAGGATATATATTAATTCAATTAAACTAATTAAATTAATAGTGGCATGGGGTGGAAGGGGCCATGATTAGGTGAGTATATTTGAGCCAGTTATTTGACTAGGGGACCAAGGGGAGTGTGACCCAATTTTAGTGTCTACATAGGTATTGGGTGAACCTGGCTTGGAACCATGATTTAATGAAGAAGAGTCAGAAGAGATGCAGCTTGAGCATCCATGCATGGAGAAAGAAAAAGGAAAGATGGTCTACGTGATAAATGGTGAAGATATGGAGATTTTGGATGCTAACCATATTGAAGGTATGCATGAATTTATTGATAGTGCTGATGAGAAAGCACGTGCCTACCATGAGCCCCTAAAAATAAATAAGGTTAACATCGGTTCAGAAATGAAACCTAAGGAGGAAACTATCAGAGACTATTGGTTAGAGAAGGAGGTATCGAAGATCATTGATCTATTGCATGATTTTAAGGACTTATTTCTATGAGGATACCATGAGCTTAAAGGCATTCACCACTCCTTGGGAGAAATGAAAATCAAGTTAAAGGAAGGTGCACGCCTTAATCGAAAGAGTCCTTATCAAATGAATCTAAACCTTTAAATAAATTTCAAGGAGGAGATAGACAATATGATTGCTTCAAGCATCATTGCAGTTGTGGAGGAATCAAAATGGGTAAGCCCCATGGTCATCAGTATTAAGAAAGAATGGAAGGATAAGGATTTGTGTTGACTACAGGGACTTAAATGTGGTATGTGTAATTGATCCTTTTCCAACACCTTTTACCGAGGAGATCATGGAAGGAGTGTCTGGGCACAAAATCTATTCCTTCACAGATGGATTCTCAAGATACCATCAAGTTAGAATTGATAAATAAGACTAGAAGAAAAAAAAAATGCCAATGAATGGGGAGGTTTTTCCTATATGGTCATGCCTTTTGGAGTAAAGAATGTGCCTACTATGTTTTTGGGCATAGTGGTCCAGGCATTTCAGGATTTTATCCATAAGTTTATGCAATTCTACCTTGATGATTGGACAATATATGGACTAGTGAAATACCATTGTGATAATTTGAGACTGATGTTTGAGATATGTCGGCAATTGAGGATATCCCTTAACATTAAGAAGTGTGTTTTTTCTGCTCCATTTGGGACCCTGTTGGGGCATATTATATGTGAAGAAGGTTTACTAGTGGATCCCGCCAAAGTTTCCATTATTGTGGAATTGGGGGAGCCTACCAACTAGAGCGTAGTGTGTGGATTCCTTGGGCATACTGGGTACTACCAGAAGTTTATCAAGGGGTATCCCAAGATCACCACACCATTGGAGAAGTTACTAAAACACAATATTTCCTTTCACTAGGGAGAGGTGCAGGAGATGGTATTTGACACATTAAAGGATGAGCTCATCACTGCACCCATATTATGTTTTCCCTCTTGGGATAAACCTTTCCACGAGCATGTTGATGCTTCAGGGATGATAATTGGAGAAGTCTTAGTACAACCTAGAGAAGGGATTTTTTACCACATCTTGTGTTTTAGTAATAGGAAGTTAACACCAGCAGAGAAAAACTATACTACTAATGAACACGAAGCACTATCAATGATCTATGCAATGCATAAGTTTAGGAAATATCTGTTGGCAACACCCTTCATATTTTACATGGATCACATGGCATTGAAGTACTTGGTGAAAAATCCCATTTTGCAAGGGCACATATGTCGGTGGGTCATGTTGTTTCAAGAATTTGAGTTTACAATAGTTGTGAAACTAGGAAAGAGTAACTCAGGGCCTAGTTATTTATCAAGAATTGACTCAGGGGAGGATGTGCAGAGAATTGAGGATGATATGCCAGACACGCAAATTTTTAGGTTTGGGCACATGCCCTCTAACTTAGAAGATATTGTCGTGTTTGTCAAAATAGGTGTGGTGCCAAAAGGAATGAAAAATTTAGAAAGTAAATAGTTATCTATACGCGTCACACCCTACATGCTAATTAGTGGAGACTTATAAAATTTATTTCATGATGAGGTTTTGCGCTGATGCATGTTAGAACATGAGCACATTGCAATTACGGAAGAAGTGCATGGAGGGATTTCAAGAGGTCACTATGTAGGGAATTTCACAACATGGAAGATTCTACTTGCAGGGATTTTGTGGGAAAGTATCTACCAGGATTGAATTAAATTTTGCAAGGCTTGTGATGATTTCCAGTGCCTTGGCAAGCAAGGGAAAATATATGAGATGCCCTTGAGACCTATAGCTAGCGCATAACCATTTGAAAAATGGGAAATTGATTTTCTAGGGCCAATTTAATATTTCATGCAAAGGATTGGTTCGTGTTATATCATCACTTGCACTGATTACTTAACAAGGTGGGCGGAAGAAGTGCCTATAAGGGATTGCACAATGGTGATAACTACTAGATTATTATGGGAGAACATAATCATTATGTATGGATGTCCTTTAAGTTTGACTAGTGACATGGGGTACACATTTTGTGAATGAAACAGTCAAGATTTTATTGGCAGAGTTCATGGTGGACCATTATAAAACTATCCCATATCACCCACAAGCCAATGGAACTGTTGAGGCATTTAAAAAAATTATGATTCACACGTTGACAAAAAATTGTGATGTGGGAAGAAAATATTGGGATGACAAAGTATAAAACATTCTATGGGCATACCAGATAACCTACAAGAGATTGAAAAAGGCCACACCATTTCAGTTGGTGTTTGGTGCGAAGGCTATTTTACCAGTTGAATTTATGCTACCATTGTTGCGTATTGTGCACGTAGGAGGGTTAGTTGATGAACAAGAAATTCAATATCTCATGGATAAGTTAATACAGTTAGACGAAAGCTGATCACTTGCTAGATGGAGTCAAAATATTGAAGAAAAGTCATGACAAAAATCATGTCATGATCGTCATATTAAAAACAAATAATTCAAGGTTGGGAAGATGGTTTTGTTATATGATTTCAAGTTTTTGTGCCATCTTGGGAAACTCAAAGTCCATTGGTTATGGTCGTATATCATCTCATACATCCTTGATTCAGGTGCTTTCCAGTTAAAAGCACTTGATGGAACACAGTTACCAAACCATTTCAATGGGAGTGGGTTGAAGCCCTACTATAAATAAGTCTTCCTTGTGTTTATAAATAAGACATTATTTCCATTTAGCCTAGGATTTCCTTTTATGTTTTTCTTTTCCTTGTGTTTCCCTTTCTCGTTGCTTGTTCCTTTATTGTTGCGTTGTTGTTTTTGCATCTTGTGCACTTGTAGCCATTTATTATTCAAAAGGTTGTGTATGTGCAGAGGACCGCACATCTATTTTTGTGTGGGGTGGAGAAATATGAAGTAAAATGTAATTTAGTAGTGGAAGTTATGTTTTGATGGCCCAGATTAAAGGATGAAAAGTACGTAGTGTGGAAGAGCACGCATAGAAAAGGTGGACATAAGGAATTTTGGTGTAAAATAACTTTACAAAGACCAAGTACAAAGGATGAGAAGCACATGAATAACATGAGGTAGGTGAGGGCAAAAATCAGGTTAAGGATAGAAGAAGTGCCTTCGTCACTGTAAGCATGCACGTGAAGATCTTCGGTCAGTAAGGATTTTTATGTGCCAAAAGGTTGTAAGGGATTTTCACATAGGAGTGGGCGTGTAGGTAAGAGTGCTTAAGGGTGGGCTTTAGTGGAAAAAGTCACCTTTATTCTAAAAGTATGTTGGTAGGTGGCATATCATTTAGTGCGGGAGATGAGAAAAAAGCTATAAGTAGAAGGTTGGGAACATTATTTTTTACCTTACATTTGTGATAAAGAAGAGATATTGAAAACTAGGGAATCCTTGAGAATTTGCGCAAAAGGATATTGTGAAGATCTATGTGCATGACTAGTGTAATTTTTGAACCAGGGTGGAAAAATAGGTACACGAGCATATAGGATAGGGTTATTGGAATTTTTGAAACCCGTAAGAAAGTATGTCATCTCGTGGAAGGAAGGATTTTTCAAGGGTTATAGTTATGTAGCTAGGTCACGAGAGTAAGAGGATTTTTCATGAAGGAAGCCACATATTTAAGCAGAGTGAAGAAGAGGAGCAAGGAGGATTTTTTAGTAACTCGACAACGAGATGGCACCAAAGAAGGAAATCATTTCACTGAAAAGGGGTAAGAGAAAATGGAAACATGTGATTACCACTAGTTTCAATGAGTGGTATGTGGAGATGCAATACCCAGATGGCATATTGCTCAGAAAGTAATGTGTATCCCATGTAAGGAAGATGGCAGTGAGCAATTACAACCATCGCACAAGCACCATAGAGAAGAAGATTACATTAGAACTGGTTCATCCAAAAAATAAAAGGACACCAGAAGGAATGTCAATCTATGATGATGAAGTGAAGGTAAAATTTGAGAAAGGTAGGTTGCTGTAACTTTATGAGTTGCCCTTCTTTGGAAAACCTGATTAATTATACCAATAGTTGATGTCGTGTGTGCACAAGGACCACTTCTACTTTGCAAGCCAAAGGATGTGCATAAACCCTCAACTAATCTCTAAGTTTATCAACCTTGTCTATGAAGGGGAGCCGCTAGATGATGACTTGAAGGATAAGGAGGCCATTAAGGAGAAAATCTAGCCTTATGATTATAAGAAGGCCTCGTGCTATTTCAATATCTCAGATATCTCCAACCCATTGATGAGGATGGTCATGTGCTTGGTATCCAAGTTGAATGGGAAAGAAAGGTGGACACAGATAAATAAGGCCTAGTTGAATGTGTGCTACAAGATTTTGGAATGATCCATCTATAACTTGTCCACCTTGATTGCAAAAGAAATCATCAGTGCCACGCACAAAGGAGAAAATATCATGTTTTTAATTGTTCTCCTCACCATCGTCTTCTTAGAAATTGGAGTTCTCAATGGACTCGAGAATTTTTTATGGGAATATCTAGATGAAGATCCTTCCCCCACAAAGATATTTGAGAAATACACTTGTGACACCATGACGGCCACCCACAAGGCACGCCTAGAGAAATGGTATAAGAGGATGTGCGACTCATTTGAGGCTAAATGGAGGATACCCAAACAATTACTAGTGCTAGTGTAAGGAGAGGCTAAATTTTCTATTTACCAGCACTTTTACATTGGAAGATTCATGTTGATAGATGGGACAAAGATCCCATGGTGTAAACTACCTTTCTCCTTCACTGCGCAATATTTCCAAGCAGGGGTCAATCAATTCAAGGAGGAAAAAATACTAATATTTTACCTCAGCGAGGTGGATCAGGACCACCATGACCTATGAAGGAAGCTTGTATACCTTAATAAGCACGCTTATGTGGAAAATTATGTCTCCCATGAGGTGCACATGATAAAACCTGTGACGCTGCTAATTGCTAGAAGGACCACAGTAAGGGTATACATGCAAATTAGGCCCAAGTATGAGAAGGGTGCCTACGTAGAGAATGATGTATCCATCCCAGAAGACCCCACTAGAAAGAAGAAGGCCATGCGTAGGAAGAGGGAAAGATAGGAGGCACCAAGTGTGCAAACAACACAATCTGTGGGCGCGTAAGAGTCAGGCTTGAAGCCAAGCATAAATGCATAGAGGAAGAAGTACCTCATTAAAGAAAAGGATATATCACCTGAGGAAGATGTGCCAAAGAAAGAAGAGCCTCTTATACAAGAAGAATCATCAAGGAAGGAGTCACCTCCTGAAGAAGAAGAGAAGGAAGAGTCTCCTATACCAGAATCACTAGTTAGGAAGAAGTATAAGGTAGTAGAGAAGGCAGACTCAGAAGGAGGCCTACAGAGGTAAGAGATATAATGAAGAGGATGAAGAGGCTTAGGACCATCCTGCATATAATGTGAACGACTCCGAGGATGGGGGAAATGAGGAAAAGGATGGGGAAGAAGAAGGCACTTAAGGCAAAGGGGAGCATGAGGAAGTGAATACAAAAGATCAAAGGACCCCAAGCCTCACTAAGGATCATATAGAAGATTCCACGAAAAGGGAAGTAGTAGGAATAATAAATAATTTAGTGGAACATGAGGTAGAGTGGAGTGCTGACGAAGTGCTCAAAGGAGATAGAAGAAGAAATCTTAGGAAAATAGTATGGAAGAATGGGCGGAAATCCCAGCTTAGCGGTAAGTTTTCCAAAGGCAGTGCACATAGGAGGAAAGAGTGTGGTAGTGGCACAAAAGCAAGGAATGAGTTATATCAACGATCCAAGTAAGGTATTGCACACACTTCTAGAGTACTGTGCCCACAAACCAACTCCTTGCATGGTCTTCATTCGAAGAAGAAGGCACATACCCATGAATGAGGAAGATGTTATCTTGGGAGTTTGAGTCCCATGTTGATGAGCCCGAATTTGAGGTAAGTAATGGGGCACTAATGAAGGTACCAGAGACCAAGGGAGTGAACCCCTTGATAAATACTCAACGTTTATCTAATGAGAAAGTTTACAATGTGCTCAACAAGGTATCGGTTGAGGTTGAGGTGAGACTCTTTGGAATGAATGATAGAGTAAAGTTTCTAGAGTAAGAACTAGAGAATAAGAAGGAGGAACTCATTGAGAAGAGAAAGGATATGAAGTGGGAAGAGTTGATCAGTGCACAGTTAAGGCATGAAATAAGGAAGGAGAAGGTGAAGGTGAAGGTGCGAGATGTATACAAGAAGATTGAAATGATCACGGATGGCATCACTTTGAAACACCCAGACCTAGCACCGCTTGAGCGGAAATATGATTCAACCTTGTAATTCTTGGAAGACTCAACCTGCCTCCTTACCATGGAAAGGAAACCGCTTGCTCTAGATCAGTAGAAGAGGCATTGGTGCACCAAAAGGAGGAATAGAAGAAAAATATTGGGGAAACAGTGACACGATATTCCTAGGTCCTTGCTGTTGTACAGACCACCGCGTAAATGGATAAGTTTGTGTATGATAATTGCGTTGATAGAGACAAGGTAACAATCATAATACTTGTTATACATAAGGAAATTCTGAAGGAATACCAATAGAAGAATAAGGGGAATAGGCCAAAGTGGGATAATATCCTAGCCGAGGTTGAAAAGAAGATGGAGGAAATTGAAACCTTGCAAGGTTCGATCAAGAACTAGCTTAAGGAGTTGTATCCCGAGATCACCTATAGAATGGATGTGTTAGGCGACCTTAGCAAGTAGCTCAAAGGGATTGTAGATACAATGAACGCTAAGGGTTTTGAATAAATTTTTGAGGAGGTAAGCACTCTATTGGGTGACCTACTTTAGTAAACACATGGTGAAGTGGATTCCTGGGAAAAGATTTAGGTGAAAATAGGGAAGGAGTTCCCACTCTTATTACAATAGTAGCAAGATCTTCAATTATTTCATGTCCACTATTCTTCATTCTTACATTATTTACTTATTCATTCAATTTTTCTGGGTTCCACCATTCATTATTATCTAAAGGAGTAGTATTTTTTTGAGGATGAAGAACAAGCTTAGTGTGGGGTGATGTTGGGCCTCAAAATATTGGCTAATTACCGAAAGGCACATGTGCGCATAGGACCAGTAGGAAGAAGGGTGCATGGGGATAATCACACATGACAAGGGCTTAAGACTTGGGTTTAGGAGAAACCAGGGTGTGCACGCAAGGCAATACATGGGGTCTAAGGACTTAGCCATATTCAGCATCATGGAAGCACGTGAGGAAAAACATGACCCGACTAGGCATGCCAAGTGGATAAGGTGCCAACCTAAGACTTGGTGGTCAAGGAAATAATATTCCAGGCATGGAATATTACTAGGAAGACATCATTGTAGAAAGTG
This sequence comes from Taxus chinensis, assembly GCA_019776745.2. NCBI lineage: Eukaryota > Viridiplantae > Streptophyta > Pinopsida > Cupressales > Taxaceae > Taxus > Taxus chinensis. The sequence continues at coordinate 525,472,800 of CM034149.1, forward strand.
GAGAGCTCGGAGTAGAATAAACATGCACCATGGAAGACCACATTAACACTTGGCAACCGATTTGCTCCTAAAGAAAGGCATGGTGGTGGATGTTGATCCTATAAAAAGAGATGCTCGAGTAGAAGAACAAGTACACAGAGACACTAAGACATATAGCATGGGGAAGAGTGAAGCTTTACAGAGAATGCTAGGATGCCCTGGGAATTTGGGTTCTCATTAGAGGACTATAGGAATGTTATCATGTCTAAGGGATGGGTCTATAAAAAATTTATAATAAGGAAAGCATAGCTAGGACCTCTGATATATGGGTTAGATCCCTATCTTGATACATTTGGTCTTATACAACCCTTTTGAATGTAATGTGGTTGTTGATACTATGATCAATATAAATATATGGCTCTATTCTGAATATCTTGTTAAGGGGTGAAAACCCTAGTGTCATTTCCTTATATTTTATGACAGATCTGTTCTTTGTATTTCATGCCATGATGTTTCTCTTGTTATTAAATGCTTGGGTATAAGGATATGATAACTCATGTTGTGATTTTACATGAATATTCACTTCTCTGCAACTAATCATCTAATAATGGCAATATCTTCTCACAATGCTCACATAAAGGAGGGGCTCAACACCCACGCATGCCTTGGGTCAGTACCCAGCGCTCGCTGGGTGATAGGCCGACACACATGGGGTTAGAAGTTAGTATGAGGGTGAAAGAATGACTACATAAGGTGGAAATAAGTTAGGGGTGCCTAGAGGGGACAAGGGTGCCTGGGCATTGGTGTCCAAAGTCATAAAAGATAAACAAGTAAAGTCTTGAGTGGGTTGCAGGGTATATAATGCCCATTAGAAAATAAGAATGATAGAAAAGAGGCCAAAGGTAGATTTCAATAACTAGTTTTATCGCTTACAAATCATATGAATGCTAGTATGCTTTTAGGACCTATAAATCTACCCAAGTGTGTGATTTTGTGACTACACCCGTAATCACAACCTATTTCATCTGGATGTCAATGGTGTCACTAATGAATGCACCCCAATTAAATAATTTCTCATTTTTCTTTATAATGGTGAGAAATTGGTACATCCATCCCTAAAATTCCCAGGCTTCAAGAAGTCCAAACACTGCTTAGAAGTGTGATAATATCACTGATTTATAAAATGAAGGCACTTCTAGGAATGGTCTTTGTAAATATTGACACAAATGGCTTTGGATTTGACAAGTATTTTTTGTTAACATGTTTGACACAATTATCTAGACTTACATCTCAAGCGTGCTAAGTTTTTTTAGGGTCCATCTTGACATATATAGTGAAATTAGGGAGCTTGAGAAGATCATCAAAGTAGCATATGTCTAACCTACTACTTCACTAGATTAATTCTGAAAAAACCTCGTATCTGAGTCATAATGATTGACACATGCAAGGATGAACTTTAGGCATTGATAAGAAACTGGAAATGCCACAATGAGAGGTAATCCATAGTTTCAGATACATTACATCCAGGTATTCTGAGAAGAACTTAACACTCTGCTCCAAAATTTTCCCATGTCAATATGTCCTTACTCTGTGTCTCTAATATTGATATTGGAGGGAGGTATGACCCCTAATACTTTTACTTCATTTATTTTGATGAGTCCTTTTCCCCTTGCCTTTTCATGATTCATACATGAAGGATTTGGAGAAAATGGTCTAAAAAAATTCTGAAAAATTGAGGGAGAAGTTCAGGATTGACCCCCTGCAAAACACCTTAAACTGTCCAATACATTGTCAAAATTTTGACCCTATTTGGCAGCTTGAAAATCCCAACACACTTTCATATTATTGACCTTTCTTTACACTTATCAAAAATGGAAAGGCTATCAGAAAACACAACTTGTTCAACACTATAAGAATCCCAAAAAACTGGCAGAGAGTAGGTCTTGCTCGACAATGATGAAAACCCGAAACGCTAGTGGAGATCCGACCTTGTTCACAAATAAAATATTTCTGACACACTTGTCGGGAAAGTAACATGCTTCAGTAAGGTTTAAACCCAAAATTCTATTTTGATTTAGAAATTTGCAAGTGACTTCTTCTAATCTTCTTCTTTAAAAAATTACCATAATAAGTAGGTTAAAATCTTGTAAAATTTTTATGGGGACATACTTATCAAGGTAAACACAAATCATAATGAGTGGAGGAAAAAAAATGAGTGAAAGAAGAACCAAAAGAATTTACAAATAAATCTTCAATTAATTTAAAACAAGGCACAACCCTCTCAAAAATAAAAAAATGTGGTTTAACAAGGAGAAAAAATCACCCAAAGAATAACTATAACTTAAAATCCAAAAAAATCACTTAAACACACCAATTGTGATTTTGGAATGTGAAAACATGAGGGAAATCTAAATTATAGAGTAAGTACAATGGTATAAATGACATGGAAATATTGCATATTTATAAATGTAATAACATTAATTACACGTAATCTAACACGTGTGGGCCACCAACTCAACCCTGACATTTATTGTATTGACCTGAGGTGAAATTTTGACTACACAGGACACATCATGTAAAAGTGCAATCGGGTCCTGAAAACCCAATACGAAGGAGCCTAGAAGAAATCTAGAGTTCGTGTTTGGGTTCAGGAAATAATCAACACATGATATGTAGATTTTTTGCTATGTTTTTATGTTTGAAAACCCAAAATCCTGATATACTACAATGTTTCAGGTTTCGGATTCGGAAAACACATGACATGATTCATGTGATTTCTAGGTGAGATGTTCCATTGCAATCAGAACTTGAAACTTGAAAGACTGTAGTATGTTAGGTTTTCATAGGTGTAATTATTTTTTTATAAAACATGTAATATGTTGGGAAAACCCCCAAATCTAACAAAAGTGAGGAAAAGACGTTTTCAAGGCAACCCTTAAAATGAGAAAAGTATTTTGACAGGTTCATCAACATGAAATTTTGATTGGTTATCTCCATTTTCTATACAAATTCAAAAATAGGATAACAAGTCCCCACTAATAGCATTATTTCCTTGAAACCAAGGTAGCCTATTTTTGATCTCATTTGACACCTCATTAGGATATCCCACCATGTCATTGAAATTTATTGGTCGATATGTAGTAACTACAAAAGGATCTTTAGGAGGAGGGTGATACATATTATCTGGTGGTGAATTTTCAAATGGAGGTTTGAATCTATGAGGAATAAGAGGTATTTAGGGTAAAGGGGTATGATCTACACAACGGAATACTTAAGGTGATTTAGTTTCATAGAAAAATCTATTCTCTCATGTAAACAAGTGTGGAAGTCGAGGGTGATTTTTATTAATACCAAGGGCTTAAACTGGATGAATAAGGAATGTAAATGGGCTTGAGGGCTACTTGTTTTAGAAATTTTAGATGTGCTTGAGTAATCCTATATCAAAGGAGTATCAAACTTACTGGTTTGAATACCTTTATTTTATAATCTTTGACCCTCTACAGATTTACAAACTTACCTCCTTAACTATGCACTTTTTAATTCTAGGAGTAATTTTCTTGTAGGGTTAAATATGAAAAAGGACCTTTGCCCTTCCAGTTTTGTAAAATGGAGTGTCAATCAATAAGGTATATAAGGTGGAAATAATACTGGTCTATCCTAGATTCTTATTTCAAAGGTGGATTTGCCACTAGATCCTTGAACTCTAGAAATGTAGATTAGCTTGACAATATTTTAAAGAATTTGCTTCACAATCTCAACTTAATTCCAACTTTTTTTTATAGAAATAGTTCACACAAAATCCTGATTATATTTGGAAAACCACAAACAACACACTATATTAATCCTTACTTGTAATACCTAAGCAAATTTCTTTGAAGATAAACTATCCCAAGCCTAATCCAAAATAAAGAGTCCCTGAAAATGGCACCATAGGCATGTTAAATCCCAATTTTACACCCTTGTGGGACCTAACAAAACTCCCTCAAGGTGGGATGGTTTAGAGTATGATATATGTTTATGGGATGTTTACTTTATGGATGGGGATGTATCTGACATTCTCTTCTGCACCCGGATTTTGGGATGATTGAGAGGCATGTAAAAAAGGAATGGCTTGATCCTGTTACTTTTGGTCCTGCCTAGACTGGGGTGAGAGGACCCTTAATGTAACTTGAATGGAAGAATAAAATTATGCAGTGTGTTCTACTTGATTTTCCAAAAGATGGGTCATTATGGGATGAGTATGGCCATGAAAGCAATATATACTTGTAAGAGTTGTCACATGAATATTTAATAAACTTAGTACCTCAGACACAGGTTACTGAAGACAGTGGAACTTGTTTCTTGTGCATCATTGCATGGGAGTTAAGGTGAAATGATTTCTCAAGGATGCTTGGGTTAGAACACAAGTATGGTAGGTTGAATCTTATAGTTATGGTAAAAATGGTAGGGTGATGAGATAGGTTTGTTTTATGGAGAAGTGGGGAAAATGATATCCAAATTACTGAAAACAATATATTAGTAATCGCTAAGACAACATGTTATTCTAGAAATGTAGTGAAATGAAATTTAAGTAAAAAAAATTCTAAGAAAATATTTGCATTCATTGATACCAAATCAACATAAATATTTCCAACACAATCTTCAAACCACTCAACAGAATTCTCGTGCGAGAGTTCTAACAAAATCTTCATTGATTTTACTTTCATACACCAAAAATACACTCTAAGGATGTCAAAAATCACTCAACAAGATGGTTGTAATAAGGATTTTACAATCATATCAAATATTGCAGAGTAAGTGCTGCAAGACAATATTGATTTAATGACCAAAAATACAACTACCAAGGATTGATCTAGTGTATTATATAAATGCAATAAAGATAGAGATTGTAACAGAAGTTGGGATTCATTAATCTTTATTCAACATAAACGATACTGAAACACATACTGGAAATCATAGAAAGACATATTTCATTTCAAATTCCTCATTCCTTAACAAGGGGATATAGATTAAATGTCTTAAATAGTTGTCAATGGTTGTACAGTCTAACGACCTTGGCATAAGTAATCTAGAATTAAAATTTCATACGCTTTCTATTGATGGAAAACAAAATACAAAGTTACATTGATATTTTCTCAACTTATCAAATAAAAACCACCCCCTTTCATATGTGGATAGGACCTCATATTTATACAAAAATTATTATGAATTTATTTTTATTTTCCCCCGAAAATCATATGCGAGTAATCCCAGAAGGCACGAAAATGAACTCCATCTTTGGAAAATATATTTTAATTGTAAAGATTCCTTTTGCCTCTTACCATCTTGATTCTATTTTTGGTTGCAGATATGGACGTGTACAAGATTTTTTTCTTTTTTAACCCAACCCCCTTTTTTCTTGTTCATCATGTCACAATCACTTAAGTGCCTAGTCATAAAGCATTTGTTCCTTGATTCCATAACCTCAACTAATTTGACACCTATATTTTTGGAGAATATGTTTTGGGAGCTGAATAACTATGTATATTCATTTGAATTTGATGTTTTCCTCACGTAAAAACTTTAATCAATTAAAAAGAGAAATTTTTGGCATAAATCATTCCTCCTTCCCCTTTTTTTAATTCATGCTAAGTATCCAAAATTGATCTTGAATTCAATCCCGATGTGATTATTCAAATAGACCTCTGTAGGATTCACCCTCTTATAAATTTTCACTTATCTCTCATGAATTTTCAACTTCCCTTGAGTGTTACAATTGAAATTTCTTCTGAAAGAATCAGTGTTATCCCTTTTCAAGCAATGGTGGAGATGGAAATGGGAAACAATTTGAAAGACATTTCTTTAGAATATTTAAATGCAATCTTTAATGTTTTCATCCCGAGTGAAGCTTTCATTAAGATGTTTTTCATGGTTGAAGACCAAGAAGAGCCCGCATGACCACTAACTATCAACATAGTGCATATTTCTTTGAATAGGAAGATGATCAAAATGACTCCCTTATTCTCTATGTTCCAAATTGTAGTTCATAATTTTATTTTCTTAGAGGACCACATAACTCCTGAGAATTTGAAGAATTTTTGGATTCATTGTAGGTTGGTGATTAATGAAAATTCCATATAGATATCACCCACTTTTTTCAACAAGGAAATGATAGAGAAAGAAATCCCACCTGATGTTCATGTAGTGTCTGATGACAATCCTCAAGAGGAAATACCCTCAATTTCTTGCTGAATATCCAAAATAGAGCAAAGGCTCACCATTCTTGAAAAATCTTCTGTGAATTCTACCTTTGAGAAAGCTCTTGAAGTGCATCTACCTCCACTGAAGAAATGTAAAAGGGGCCAAGTTGATCTAGTAGGTACATCCAAAATAGTCTTTTTTGAGCCAATTGATGTGCTTGATCCAGTTCTTACTAAGCCAATTGATGTACCTGGTCCATCCACAACCTCCAAAACTAATACTCGTAAGTTTATCAAGGAAATTATGGACAGGGGTATGTCTAGCAGATTATTAAGAGATGTACAGTATGTTTATGACACTCAAGACTGCAAGGAGTTTTATTTTAGGAAGAAAAATATTTTAGCTCATTTCCCTATCTTTTAAGAGGACTTTGTATTCATAAATTAACAATGTACTTAGTTACAAAAACATCATTTTTTGTATATATACCCAAAAATTTATATGAATTTCAAGGGCATTGCCCCTTATAGATTCCCAATTTTTCACCTAGCATATACATATGCTACAAATTTCTTACAAATTTCCTTTGTTGATTCCACTTCAATTGATGCATCTTTTTTTTATTCCCTCATTTTTTCATTTGATCCTCTACTTAATCTATCTGCTCTGAGAGTTTCTTATAGCACTCCCAAGTGTTCCTTATGCCCTAGAATATAACAATTAATGAGACCTTTACAATAAGATCACTCATGTATGAGTTGGTTACCCGCAACGAGAGTTACATGAGAAAATGATCCATCACTCATTTCGTGGCTTTTCCTTAAATTTCTCTCTTCCTCACGGGTCTTTTGAAATATTTGAATGTTTTAAACACCCTGCGGAATTTTTATCATTTGGAAAATTCTTGAGTATCCCACGGATTTTGAAATCCACATAACACTAACCTCTGAAACACTCATGAAACATTGAATCCGTGTGTCATGGCTTTGTTACATAGCACACTCTTCAATCCTTCACAAAAGGTTTCCCCGTGGTATCATATCCTTCACCAATTGCCCAATTTTACTTAAAGCATTATCCGCTCACTTCCTTTGTTTCATGGATTTTTTCCTGATCCAATTTTCAAATATCTCATGGGATTGAAACCCACATTACCTTGACTTGCTTTATCTTATGAGAGATACTTGATGCCGTGATGGCCAACCATGCAAAAATCCCATCTAAATCTCAAGCTTATTCTTGTTGTTATGTGGATTGGGAAAAAACCATGGAATATTATGTGTTGCACTTCATGGATGACTAGCTTAATGTATCATGACATTCTTAGAGCATAATGGCCAAGCCCATTTTATAAGTGTTTTCAAAATTATGGGAGGGGGTAAATTTTGGACAACATAACTCTCTAGTGTTACTGAATCTATGTAAAACATATTCTCAAATATAAAGGAAAACATTAGAAAAGTCACTCCAATTGTAGATATTGGTTCAAAATGAGTACCAACATGAGATAGCAGCCAAAGCATTTGAATCACTGAAGAAGGCCATGTGTACCACTTTAGTCTTTGATACCCCAAACTTCTCCAAAACTTTCATTGTAGAATATGATGCTTTAATTTGTAGCATTGGCATATTAATTATGCAAGAGGGCTACTCCATTGTATTTTAAAGTCATCAACTCAAAGTTAATAACCTCTCAAAACTAACTTATTATAAGTTAATGATGGCTATTCTTTATGTAGTCAAATAGTGAAGATCATATCTCTATGTCAAGGTAAAGATAGATCATGACATCTTGAAATACTTATTAGAGAAAATAGTCTCATTTTAAGAACAACAAAAATGGGTTACTAAGATATTGGGATATGAATTTGAGATCATTTATAAAAAAAGGAAAAGAATTTGTGGTAGTCAATGTACTATCTATGAGAGATGAGTCCATATAGACATTATTTAATTCCATTTCCATATTGCATGTAAATTGGGTAGATCAGGAAAGATCCAAATGGAGGAATGACACGGAAACCCAAACTATCATTAAAAATATTTAATAGGATTTGAGAACTTAAAAAACATTTGTGTGTAAGGGGGGTGGGGTTACATTGTGGTATAAGGACCAATTTCACTTATGTAAAAACTCTACCCTTAATATCAGGTTCTTTCAAATCTCCATGTTTCTCAAGTGGATATCCAGTCTTGATTCATAAAATCTTATCGCATAATTAAGCAAGATTTATTTTTGGAAGGGTTGAAAGAATAAGTCCATATTTGTTTGTTGAATGCTTAGTGTATTAGTGTAATAAGGGTGACACTATTAAGTATCCATGACTTTTACAATTTCTATTTATCCCTAGTGAGCAATGGGAAGATGTTTGCATATATTTCATCACAAATTGCAAAAGTTAGAAGGGAAACGTGTAACTACACTAGTGGTGGATAGATTCACCAAGTATGCTCATTTTTGTGCTTTTCCACATCCATTTATAGCGAGTAGAGTTGGCATATATTTTACGGATATAGTCTAAAATCTACATAGAACATCCAAGATTATAGTTAGTGATCGTGATCCTATATTTACAAGCAATTTTTGGATTGATGTATTCTCGTGTTTGGGTACTCAATTAGCTCATAGTTATTCATATCATCCCCAAAAATCATGGATAGATTGAGGTAGTAAACAAATGTTTTATAGCGTATCTATGATTCTTTACTTTATATAAGAAGGAGAGATAGGTTAAGTGGCTACCACTTACAAAATGGTGGTAAAACACTTCATTTCATGCTTCATCCAAAATTTCCCCATTCCTGGTATTATATGGTTACCATCCTCCATCTCTCACTTCTAATTTATGGATCCATCCTAAAGTAAGAGCAATTAAAGATCACATTCAGAACTAGTAGGAGGTTCTCTCTAGCCTAAAAGATAACTTGGCCATAGCACAAAATCGCATGAAGAAACAAGTTGATCAACATCGTAATGAATGAATATTTTAAGTTTGGGACTTGGTTTTTGTGAGATTACAACCATATAAGTAAATATATTTAAAACAATATAAAAATGATAACAATATTTCACCCTAATACTATTGGCATTATCAAGTGTTTTTAAAAAATGACAGTAGGGCATATAAACTAAAACTTCCTCGGTCATGTAAAATACATCCATTTTTCCATGTTTCTTACTTTAAGAAGGTATTTGGGTAGAGGGTGTATTATCAATCACCATTACTAGATTTTTATAAATATGGGTGTGTTGTCTTGTAACTTAATTAAATCCTATATACGTATTAAGAATTTGAGGACATGGGTCATCATTAAGTATTTGATCAAATGGAAGAATTTGGACATTGAAGATGCAACATGAGAGGATGAAGCATTAAGGGAAAAGCATCCAGAGATTACCAAAAATTGGGACAATGTTACTTTTAAGGGGAGGGTAATGTTATTCCTTTAACCTTAGTTCATGTATCTGGATATGGATATCCAACCTATATCAAAATTATTTATGCTTTCATATGGTTAGTGGGCCAAGCTTAGGGCTATGGATAGTATAGTATGGTATATATAGGAGTTATATATTAGGTTATTATCTTCATATTGATCACTTAAGTCTTATTATATAGTTTAAAGGTTCCCCCTTGAAATGGATAAGTCATTCTACTTGCATATTGAGATCATTTCTCTATATTTTGGTGTTCTTTGGTATTCTATTGTTAGTGGTATTCATATCTATCTAAGTAATTTTCATTACATCTCGTACCTTCAGTATAATTCCACATTATTTTCAACTGATAAATATCCACTTCCAATTGTTGTTTTAATGTCCATACCCTACTCCAAGTTCCCATTTTGTAACATGTAGGTAGGATGTTCACAAAGGCTATATGATTTGTCTTTAAACTACCAATAAAATATTTGGTGGATGAATGGATATGGTTTCTTTTATATATAGAGAAAATAAGAACATGATTTATTATTAGGTACAAAGAATCTTTTAATTGAGTTTAATCCTCAAAATGTTTCAACTTATATTGGGTGAGGCCCAAATGGTGATAAAAATTGATGAGGGATAGAGAAATTAAAAATATAATTGGATATAAGTGGATTAAAGGCCAAAATGGTGTGTTCTTTTTGTGTATGAGATAAAACACACCCATAGACACAACAGATCTATGCAAAGTTGGAGTAAATGTCTTGGGAGATGTACACAATAGGGGGTTGTTGGAAAAGGTTGTGGAACTTTGTTTTTCCCATATCAAATTCACTTACTCAAAATTTAATAATTCCTAATCAATGAACCCATTTTTTGCATCTCCTACAACCATTGCGGTCCAAAACCCCCATCCTAAAGAGGCATTTTGGAAAATAGTTCACATGCATTGTCTATATTCCCACATTTCACATGCATGTCTACTAGGGAAATTGCAACCATTTCCAAGCATCCACACATGTCTACCAGGGAAATTTCCACTATATGATTTGAACAAAAATACCCTCTCCATTTTTCTTGGATGGTGTCCATATAGTGTTCCAAAGCTTCTCATTTTAACACAAGTTGGGTGGATACAGGAAAGGATGTGGAATTTGGATTTGCATTTACCAATCACATTTTATTGAAGATTCCTAATTTAATGAATCTATTTTGTTTGTATTCTCTAAACATTAATACCCATGGGAGTGAATTTTTTTAGGAATTTGGTCAAACAACCCACTTACTAAGTGCATGCTCCTATGTCTACATACATATCTACCATCACTCGTAACTATAACATTTGACATAGTCCTTCCCCTTCCCCATACTCCTCATTACTCCAATAACCAGATCCACCATAACTCTTCACCTACACACATGGAATCAAACAGACTCCCCAACTCACTACTTATTTTAATTTATTTAACTTTCCCGATCAAACAATTTTTTCATATTTATTATTATTATTATGATCTCAGGTCAATATAAATCTTAAGGAAAAAACCTAGCTAACAACTAAATAGGTTTTATAAAAAATATTTTTAATAAATTGATTGGTTAACAAAATACGCAAAACATCAAAAAAAATCTCGTGAACAATATTGGTGACCCCCCTTAATTGGATTTTGACCAAGTGTGATGAAGTAGGGCACTACACAGTGAATAATATTTCCAAATCATTGAAGAGCACAATAATTTGTGGAATCTCACTCCCAATAGTTCCAAACCCACACAGATGATCCTAGATCCTACAAACATTCCTAGAAAACATGTATGATTTTTTACTAGGGTGGTTTCCATCCAAAAATCCAAAAATGAAGCATCTATAAATCCATTGCTCCCAATTTATATAGTTTTTGCATCCAAATATCTCATGTACCACTCTTTTTAGCTAAGCACATCTCTCATCTTGTGTATTTTAGCTCGAAGCATAGTGTAAACACTAATTTCAAGTACCAATACATTATTATGATATTTTATGATTAATGTTGGAAGTTAATTAATGATAAAAAATCCTAGTATTATAAACGTGCATTACTTTTTAGTTTTTTGGGCATTCCATAACAATCTAATGTCAAGTTAATCTTAAAAATGGTATAAACAATTTGATGGTGTGTATGGTTTATTTTTCTTTATATAATCTACTTCTAAAACTATAAAATATGTTGGGATTATTTTATCATGGTTGAGATCATTTATGGAATCTCTATAAAGTGTTAGTAAAATATTTAGTTAAGAAACAAGTTGTGTGGATCTATTTTTATTTCATGTTGAATGAGAGAAAGATCTTTCTAATCATCCATGTAGTTAAAGATAAGGGTTCTAACCAAAGGGGTTCATATAGTATTTTTATTTTAATTTTTTTTATCTCCATAATTTGTGGCAAAAATGGTTTAAAATTCAAATCTATCATTTTTTGAGATTTTTCAGTAGAGATAACTAGAAATCATGTGAAGGTAACTAAATAGAAACAACTAACAATAAAAAAGTAAAAAATAAAATTAGAAACCCTCTTTTTAGAAAGCAAGTTCATATGTATTTTTTTCCAACGAAGGAATGCTTACAGTATGTTGGATCCAAAATTTGTGCTAAGTTTGAAAGGAGTGAAGGCAACAAGATATGTCATTGTACTGAGGTGCCTCTTCAACTATATTGGAAAACTTAGGGCCAAAAAATGGTAGGGTGGTTGACCTCCTACTCTTTAGGATCCATGAGACCTAGAGGAGAGACCCTAAAGCAACCTAAGTGATGTCAAATAACAAATATTAGACAAGTATAGTCTAGAAAACCCAACCAGGAAGCCTAACCACTATGAATTCCCACCCAATTTACTATCACTAGCAATATATTCACAAAATCACCTGAGAATGAGAAAAGGTCGTACTCATAGAAATGATAATGATAAATATTTCCACAATCCATAAATTAATTGCTCTTTACATCATCACAATGTTTAAAGGAAATCTCATAGACATAATCCAAATTTCTAATGGTTGAAACCTTAGGAATTTACCAATACAAAGTGAGATTTCAGTAGAGTATGGGGGTGAGTGGTAACATTAACAAAATAAAATGATCACATAAAATATGATTAAGGATTGAATCCATTTGGCAAGGAGTCGCCAATATTTAGGACAAGTAAACAAATGATAATTAAAATAAGACAACAATCTACTCAATTATTTTACATTCTACCATACATCCAAACAAATAACAAAATGGTCCTACATGTTCCATTCATTACTCATCAGAATAAAAAAGTGCAGGATGACAACATATTAGAAAAATTATTGAATTTACAAAGAAATGAATACCAATAAATATTTTATAATTTAGCATTCATACATGTTTACACAACACAAAAAAATGCTTCATTCCCAAACAATAATCTACATAGTCAAATCCTTCTTATAAAAACCCCAACACTTTCCCAGCATCATATAATATTTTCTCTTTGAATGAGGAAAGATTATCACCATTCAATTTATCATAAAAAATAGCTTACATATGATCTGTAAACTCTTTAACTTTGGAATTATCCACAGAATCACAATTAATCATTGTTGTTCTACTTTCTATTAGAAAATAACATAGATAGCTAGTGAATGAATTATACTTGTGCTTAGAATCAACATTTTGTAGAAAAGGAAAGAATATAGACTCATACACCAACAATTTTATCCTAGAAAACCTCCAGAGGAGGAAAAACTAGTCGAGAAGGGCAATTGCTCTTTCTTCCCACTTTTATTGGCTAATTCAATAATAAGTACAGAAATTACAATAAGTATGAAAGAGAAGTAGATAATATCTCACACTTACTCCCAGTTACTTGCTTGCTCTGTCTCAATTACTCCTTGCTTCTACAAATCACAATTCCAACACTAAGATTTTCTTACTCACTTGCTTCATGCTTCGATGCCTTTGTTCTCTTCCATAACATGCATTTATAGCATTTCTCATGTTCTCCCATGCACTAGAGAATGGGAAAGGTCATGTAGAAGAAGAGACATGTAGACCCTTTGGAATTTTGGGACTGTTCACATCATATTTTATTTTCTGTAATCGCCACCCTGCACAAGGTGGAGGTTCTGTCACTAAACAGACAAAACCTCCATGTATCATTTTTTTCTTCTTTGTGTTGGCTGATTTTATAAAGTAGAGTCATTTTGGATCCCTATGGATCACACCTCCCTTGATTATGAGGATTTTGGTCCCACAAAATCTTAGTGGGGGAGTAGATGAGGAAATAATTCCCTCACTTTATCCTTCGGGTACCACCAAGCCTACCTTGGTGTCTTTCCTTTCAGTCCAATCTGCCAAGACTCTTGCAGACCTCTCCTAGTCTCTCTAACCTTCTACTATAGTACTACATCCTCCTCCAATTCTCCTTGTGAGTCCAAGATGCAATCCTCAATGGAAGGTAGAAATTGTATTTCTTCTTCTTCATCTAGCATGGATGGCTCATATAGGTGCAAGTTCTCACAGTTTACTATAGAGTACATCCTCATGAATGATGGAAAATGAAGTCAAAAGGCATTTTCTCCAACCTACTCCAATCTGGTGAAGGGTCCATATCGTAATGGCTTGAGCTTCTGTGCTTGACCTTGTAGTCTCTCCTTGCTCAAGTAAATCCAAACTCTATCTCCAACATGAAGCTTATGTTCCCTTCTATGCTAATCGTGCCTATCTTTGTACTTGGCCTGAGATTTCTCTAGTTATTCCTTGACTTTGAGATGGATTTGTTAGATCCTCTCAATGAATTTTTTTTCTCTAGTCACCTATGTGTCTCATGTATCCTTCTCATCCTACTGTCCAACTATTATGTCCAGCGGATTTATAGGTAGATATCCCAAGCATGCTTTAAACGATGACTTCATAGTGGATGTGTGTACTACCCGGTTATAGGAATGTTGAATGTAGGCTAAGGAATCATCCCAAGTCCTTGGGTATTTGTCATTATACCCTCTGATCAACTGTAACAAAGTCCTGTTTACCACCTCTGTTTGTCCATCTGTTTGTGGATGGAAATTTGTGCTCCTCTGTAACCAGGTATCCATCTTGTCCCACAAAGTAGTCTAAAACTTCCCCAAGAACCTTGAATCCCTGTCAAAAACAATAGAATTTGGCATACAAAAATGCACCCATATATTAGCAAATAAAATATTTATCTCCTCATGTGATTTTACTATTTTTTACATGCCAGAATAATACACATCTTACTAAATCTATCAACAACAATATAGAGATAGTCATGGCCATGTTTAGACATAGGTAATCCTCCTACAAAATCCATAGAAATTTCCTCCCACATATGAGTAGGTACTGGCCAAGGCATATACAAACCTTCCTTCCTAGTCTTAGGCTTACTAGTACAACAAATTTTACATCCCCATATAATTTTTGATACTTCTTGCATATTGGGCCAATACATGTACCTTTGCAAGTGGGCTAGGGTCTTACCAACACTGAAATGTCCCACTACTTTCGAGGTATGTGCTTCCCTCATCAAAAGAATTCACTTTTCTTTTGGCACGTAAAGCTTCCCCTATCGGTAGAGCATCCCATATTTAAGGTAACAATCTTCAATCCCTGTCCTTTCAGCCCCTTGGGACTGCAACTGCTGAAATGTCACCCCAAAGTATTTGTCTTGGGCATATGCCTCTCTGTAAGCTTCCTTCATGAAGGGCTCGATCTAAGAGATAGTAGCCAAACAGGAAAACTTCTTCTATGTGGGTGTCCTAGACAATAGTTTTGCCACCAATTTTGTACTACCCTTCTTGTATTTAATCACCAGATGGAACTGCTGAAGGAGCCCCATCCATTTGTAGTGCCTTTCCTGCTGTTATTTAGATTGTGCTTACAAATACTAGAGAGGTTTGTGGTAAGTGTGCACAATAGTTTCTTTACCCAACAAATAATGCTTCTATTTTTTAATTTCCTAAACTAGTGCATAAATTTCCTTATCATATACTAAATATCCTTTAACTGCTGAAGTGAAAGTTTCATTATGATAACATATGGGTGTACCTCCTTGAAGCAACATTGTGCCCATGGTGTAATCATTGGCATCTATCTCTACTTCAAAAGGCTGCTGCAAATTAGGAAGAGCAAGTACTAGAGCATGACTAATATTGTATATCAATAACTCAAAGGATTTGTCTTGTTCCTTACCCCAGTCAAAACTCTTACTCTTTGCGGCCACTATGTGTAGAGGTGTTGCAATCATAGAGAAGCCCAAAATGAACTTCTGTATGTACTGTATTGCTCCCACAAAACTCCTATTTTCTATGGCTCTTATTGGTGTTGGCCAATTATTGATGGCTTCCACCTTCTTTGGATCCACTTGTAGCTCTCCTCCTCCAACCACGTTCCCAAGATAGACAAGTAACTGTTTGGAAAATTCATATTACAAAGTAGATGTTTCTCCTTGAGAACTTGCAAGATTTGTTGTAAATGAGTTATATGTTCTTCCCATGTGGCACTAAAAATTAGGATATCGTTTAGCTATACAATGACACATGAATCTATGAAATCCTGCAATACATCATTCATCAATCTCATAAATGTAGCGGGTGCATTACATAACCCAAAAGGAAGTACTAACCATTCATACAAACCCTGTTTTGTCTTGAAGGCAGTCTTCCATATATCCTCCTCCTTCATTCTGACTTGGTGATAACCTGACTTGAGATCCAACTTCGTAAAAAATTTGTCATGCTGAAGCTAGTCCAAGAGATCATCTATGTGAGGAAGTGGATATTTGTTCTTTATGGTGATCTTGTTCAAAGCATGGTAGTCGATGCACATTCTCCAAGAGTCATCCTTCTTTGGCATCATCACAATAGGTGAAGCACATGGTGAGGTGCTCAGACGTATCACCCCTTGGTCTATTAGTTCTTGAAGTTTTTTCTTTACTTTAGTACTCTAAAGCAAGGATTGCTTATACAACCTGATGTTCGATAGAGGGGATTCTAGCAATAGCTAAATCTCATGCTCTACTTCCTGTTTTTATGGCAACCCGCTAGGAGCCTAAAATACTTCCTGAAAATACTGAATAATACCATCCAAATCATGCTTTCCCTGGTTATAAATCTCTACAAATTCTACCTCATCTTGTTTATCCTTTAATAAAAGTAAACAAAACTGATTATGATTTTCCTGAATAAGTTATTTTGCTTGGTTAGCACTTACCATAGTAACTTGTGTCTTATTCTGGTGTGCCCGAATGTTGTAGCTGATCCCATCCTTGAGTACTGATTTTCCCTCCTCATAAATATAACATCCTTAACATACAAGTAAGGACTCCTAAATACAACATCAAAAGCATCACGTGTAATAATGTCAGCTTCAAAAACATCAATATATTGGGAATTTATCCTAAAATTGACCTTACATCTTCTTGTTACCTAAATTTCAACACCCTTCTTCACCCAACCCAAAGGATAAGGGTGTGGATGCTCATAATTCTCAAGAACAAGATTCTTTACAACTTCTTTAGAAATCAAGTTAGATTGAGAACCGGTATCAACCAAAGCATTTACCTTAGATCTCTTGATCTGGATTTTGATCTGGAATAGTCTACTCATCTCCTCTTCATGGGTGTCCATGTTGGTGGTCATGAATCTAAGCCTCTCATCTACATCATAGTCATCTTTGATTTCCACCTCCCCTTCTATTTTCATAGCTATCATGGACTTCTTTGATTCCTTGGTTCAGTTCTTTAGATGTAACTCCAGATGTAACTTCCAACATGTAGTGTCAGTATGACTATTGATATCACAGTTCTTCCAATAATTCTTGGGATCTTTACAAGTATTCAAAGTAGTGGTATCTTGTTTACCTTTCCCTTTCCACTTACCCTTATTACTTGTTTTCCCAAACTCTTTCTTCTGCTGATTTGTTGACTACTTTACCCTTGGCTCTGCTTCTCCTTGCTTCTTTTCATCATCTATGTAGTACACTTGTACGCATGCTTCGTTGAGATCTTTGGGCTTTATGGAGATGAATTTTCTTCAAATATGAGTTTGAAGTCCTCCCAAGTACTTGTTCAGAATATCCTCATCCTCCAAGTCCATGTTAAGAAACATGGCTTGCCTCCAAAACTCTGTAGTATAGTCCTACACACTTTGACCACTGCCTTGTCTAAAATACTACCATTTAATCATTTGGTCAGTCTTATGGCCAATAGAATAGAAGTTAGCTCTAAGTAATTATTTAAATTCTTGCCAAGATTTCACAATAGGATGCTTCTTCTTTTCACAAGTGGCTAGATGGGTTTCCCAGCAAACCAAAGCATTTCCTTCCATCTTGAGACGTGAAAATGTGATCCTTTGTGCCTTAGTGAAATTATGGATGCTAAAGTATACTTCTAATTGCTTTAACCATTTATCATGAAACTCTAAATCTAATTGCCCTTCAAAGATTTTAATCTCAACTTTCGTTTCAGCTTTAAAAGGAGTATGATCATATTTTACCTTTTCTCTTGTGTTAGAAGTCTCTTCTTCATGCTCTTCCCCAAACTTTCCTCATGGTGGCTCCTTCCTATGCCAAAATTTTTAGCTAAGCCTCGAACCACTGAGTCCATGGAGTCTTGTTTGACATAAGTTGTCTTCTATAAATCAGAAATCTCTTCTTGCCTTCTAAACATCCTATCAATCATGTTCTCTAGCATCTCAATTCTACAGACCAAGTTCTCTTCCTCCATTTGTCCTTGAATTATCTGTTTTCACTTCTTTGTAGAAATTTATGGATCACAAGGTAAAGCCTCTTCACCTTTAGATCTCTTCATTGTCATACAAATCCAATACTGAATACCACAGTCTTGGATAATTGTTAGCTATGATACCAAAATGATCTGTAAACTCTTCAACTTTGGAATTATCCACAGAATCACAATTAATCGTTTTTGTTCTACTTTCTATTAGAAAATAACATAGATAGCTAGTGAATGAATTATACTTGTGCTTAGAATCAACATTTTGTAGAAAAGGAAAGAATATAGACTCATACACCAACAATTTTATCTTGGAAAACCTCCAGAGGAGGAAAAACTAGTCGGGAAGGGTAATTGCTCTTTCTTCCCACTTTTATTGGCCAATTCAATAATAAGTATAGAAATTACAATAAGTATGAAATAGAAGTAGATAATATCTCACACTTACTCTCAGTTACTTGCTTGCCCTGTCTCAATTACTCCTTGCTTCTACAAATCACAATTCCAACACTAAGAGTTTCTTACTCACTTGCTTCATGCTTTGATGCCTGTGTTCTCTTCTATAACATGAATTTATAGCCTTTCTCATGTTCTCCCATGTACTAGAGAATGGGAAAGGTTATGCAGAAGAAGAGACATGGACACCCGTTTGGAATTTTGTGACTGGTCACATCATATTTTATTTTCTGTCCGCAAGAGCCAAGACTACCGCCCAATGTAGACTGGAGGTCCCAGGACCACTGCCCTGGTGGGGTGGCGGTTCTGTAACCACACCCTGTACAGGGTAGTGGTCCTGTCACTAAATAGACAGAACCTCCGTGTATCATTTTTTTCTTCTTCGTGTTGGTTGATTTGATAAAGTAGAGTCATTTTGGATCCCTATGGATCAACATAATTCTACAATCAGGACAACCAAGTTTTTTGAATAGCTAAAAGATCCAGATGGATAAATAATCCTCCAACTTATATAATTTCCCTTTATAAAGGTACACAACAAATGTACTCAAAATATTCTCTCAAAAGCAATCAGAGGCTAGAAAAGAGCCATTTTTCAGCACCACGTGAAAATTATTTGTTCACCAATGAGAAGAGAGAAAAAAACATTCTTGGATCACCTATACCAAATTAACCTTGAAGAAACACACTTCTTTCTTTGAAATAAGCAAATTTTAGCACAAAAACATCTTTTTAGAAAACACAAATGGAGATCCATGAGGGGAAACACATGCAACCTTAAAATTAGGAGAACAAATAATCAAAAGGATGTTACTTATTTATCAAATCAAAACTCTTAGATCATCATGATAGCATATTTTTAAATTTATGGTTTAATTAACTCCGTAGCATGATTTTTTGGGGGTTATAAAGGACAACCAACCCACATAAATCTATTGGAAAAAATCATAACCCAAAGATTCCAGAAAGTAACTTCAAGTGGAATTGAAGATGAAACACTATCATAACTTATTTCATAAAATTATATACAAACATCTCATCAATTTTCATTGAGTATCTCTCTTCAAAACCTTTCCAATAGTACCAATTTTGTGCAATTTATAGCTTTCAATAAAAAGTTATGAGAAAAATACCAAATTTTTAGCCACATGTATGGATTCCATACATTATGACGTCTATGTGTTCCTTTTCCTTTATATTTTGGATGTTAAATTAAATGTAATTAAAACTACGTACACCCAATCGTTACACACCATGTATCTCTTCCTTAACTCCACCTCAATTTGTATCTCTCGTCGATCTTCACCATGTGGTGGCAATCAATTTCACTTCTTCACATGAAAAATCAAGTCATGGCTTCTCAATTTTATGACTACACTGATGGGTGACATGTGGTCTCCATTAGTTCCTCCTCTCCATATCCTAGGCTATGTATCTTTATGCCATTTATTTCCTCCATGTGGCTTACAATGGTGTCTTTCTCCCAAAAATCATCATCCCATTTATGTCATTTATTTCTAACATGCGAAAAACATCAGTTGTTTTTCTTTACATGAAGACTTAGAACTTTAAATTTTTCCATAAACCTTTTCCCAGAACCAATAGCCAACATATGTTTCTATAAACATTTGGTTGAGATCGGCGATCTAACCAGTTTTGTGCATAGACCATCCTCACATCTTAAATTTTATGGTCTCTTTATCAAAAGGAGTTAACAAGTTAACCATCAACTACTCATCACCAGACCCAAAACACATCAATAATGGCTAAGTTCTTTGGATTAATCTATAGAGACATAGATCTTTCACGTGTAATCCTTTTGGACATGTCTAGATCATGTAAAGAGTAAAAAATGCTTATAATGTATCACTTTAAATCCTTAAACTCCCTTATTTTAGTTATAAGGCTCCCAAAATTACATGTGATCAATTTTGGGTTCCAACATTGGCTCTGTCTATGGAACAAGTACCCCCTTGTGGTTAACTTATAGATCCTAGAAAAACTCTTGGAAGAATAATAACAATACCTTATCAATAAACATGCCCAAACTCTTCACAAATATGACCTCTATAACTGAAAACTTTTTCTAACTATAAATTATTTAAAAAAAAAATCCAAGCAATCTATAACATACTTTTGAATGAAAAGAAAAACTTCATGCACCAATGGGTGATGAGAAACCACACAAGCAAGGTAATCGATATATACAAAGACCAAAAAGGAGAGCACACACTTATTTCCACTATATAAAGGAATTTTAATGCCTTCACTTAGCTGAAAAAATATTTCAAATTTCTTCCATCAACAAGAAATTCCATAATTATTCCATTCAAATCCCTTAGAAAAAATTTGTTTTCCCTAATGTGAATATCAATAACATAAGGCCATGTCCACAATTTGTTGGACTTTCTGTGTTTAGATTTATCTTCATGTCTGCTATCCTAGAGCATCACCAAATCGTTTATCTCAAAATATATATCATAAGCTTTCTTCTCAAACACTTTTTCATGTTACTTTTAAACTTCAAACTCTTTTCATGACATTCCCTTCTAATTTCATCTAAATATATAAGCTGATTTATTCTACCAGAAAATGGGTCACTTTCATAAAAAATTACCTCTTAAAGTAGTTAGAAAGTGGGAATTACTTAATTGATGGGCAAAGTGGCATGCATACCATAGAATAACTCAAAAGGATTTCTTCCTTCTTCCTTTTTTGGAGTGGTTCTATCAACCTAATTGGAAAACCTCGGTCTCTCTTCCCACTTTGCATTCAGTTCAAGATTCCTTCAAATTATTTTGATTAATTTTTCATTAATAAACTCAACCTAACCATTTCCTTGGGGATGATAATTCTATGAATAATTTGGATTGATGCCAAAATGATCACACATCTTCAGCAAAGGGGTGGATCTAAAACACAACATTATCATAAATAATAATATTATGTACACCAAAATTTGGTAATTTTATTTGTTTGAATAAATTCAATCACTATTTTTTAGGTTGCATTTTTGTTCGATAAAACTTCAACCCACTTAGTGAAGTAATAATTTACTACTAATATCTATTTGTTTCCAAATTTATATTAATCACTTATTTCCCCAATAAAATACATTCCATGTTGTTGGAAAAGGGCTACTATAGTAACTAGAAACAAAGGGAGATAACCAGAATCTTTAAGTATTCTAGTAAGACGTTGAAAAGGATCACATTTTCTCACCACTCTGGAAACATCGACAAACAATGTGGGCCATCAATAAATAACTATTATAATATTATGGGAATTTATTTTAGTTGTGTAATGACCTACCTATAATCCATGATGGAACTTTGAAATCAAATTTCTAGATTTTTCTTCATTTTCGCACCTCATAAAAAGTCCCTTAAGTTTATTCCATGTTAATCCTTCCTTTGTAAGAACATATTTATGGGTAATCAATCTTAAGGATCTTCTTTGAATTTTTTCTAAATGAGGATGGCATCTCAAATGTACAAGATAGTAAACAATATATTCATACCAATATGATCCCAATACTACATCTTTAGTTGCTATGATAATCTCTTCCTATAAGTCAACTTCACCAGCATCTAAATTGAATTTTTTCAAAAGCATTTCCAACCCTTTTCCTCTCACAAGATTTGTTTTTTGCACCTCAATATCAAATTCTTGAATTTTTTTCACCCATCTACATATTTTTGCAAAATTCTCCAACTGAATTAAGATATCCTTAACCATAGGATTAGGTACATATTCTTTGAACTTAGAACTCAGAATATAAGGTTTGAAAGACTTCATGGATTTGATCAAATCATAGCCTTGTTTCTCCATAATGGTATAATTCAATTCAGCATGTTGTAGATATTTTCTAAAAAACGGTTATGGGATATTCATACCCATCATGATTCTTCTATAAAAAAACAATATCTATAGTGTGAGGAGATGCAAAAGAGAGAATTATAAATTCCTTACCATAATCAGGGATAGCCAACATCGGTGCTTTCTTTAGAGCCTCTTGTATATCGACAAATGCTCATTTTACTTCATTGGTCTATTGAATGACTTGATTTTTTTAATCATATTGGTAATTAGAATGGTTATTTATGTAACATTTGATAATAAATACCTATCAAAGTTTATTTGGCCAAAAAATGATTTAATTCCTTTCTTGGTGTTTAGGATTAAAATTCTACCAATAACTTTCACCCTTTCATGGTCAATCATCACTCCATATTTAGTGCCCAAACAACCTACCCTTTTCTGTGAAAAAAATATTTTTTTTGGTTAAGGGAAATTCCAAACTCTCTAAATTTTTGAAACACTTTTTTCATATGTCCAACATGTTCTTATATTTTCATAGAATAGACCACACTATTATCTTGATATACCACTATGATCTCATGAATCACACTGAAAAATGCATAGTTCATTTTCCTTTGAAGTGTTTCTCTAGCATGTATAAGTAAAAAACACATACACACATAAACATAAGTTCCCCAAGGTTTTGTGAAAGTTATTTTAAACCTCTTTGGTTCTTTGACTAAAACCTAGTTATAGCCCTTGAATCCATCCAACATAGACATAATTTCTGATCTAGTGACTTTTTGCAAAATATTATCCATGTTGGATTAGGGATAGTTGTCTTTTAAAGACATCTTGTTTAAATTTCTAAAATCAACACATAATCAGATATCCCCATTTTCCTTTCTTACTGTAACAAGATTAGTATCTCGTGAGGAGAATCTGATTGGTTGGATGATCCCCCTTCTTTCAATTTTTTGAGTTCTACCTCCATATTATTTTCCAACATTATATTAATAAGCCTTTATTTTTGTTTGAATGGTTTTGCATCAAGATGTAAGGGGATTACATACTGGAAAAAATCCTCTCTATAAGCATTTAGTTCATCATAATACCATGTCATACATTCTCTATATTTTATTAGAATTTCAATCAGAGCCTTCCTTTCAACTTCCTTAAAATATTTTTCAATGAAAATAGGTCTATGATAAAATTAACTTCTTCATGGTTTGACTCTGTTGGTATGTTTCTTTGTCTCATTTTGTTTGTAACGTCAAAAATTCTCTCAATTTCTATTATTCCTTTTGGGATTGTATTAGTTTTTAACTGAATGACCTCTTACACCAAAATAATTTCCTTCCCATCCTAATTTTCAATGAAATACTCCAAGTATATGATATGATCTTCAAAATCATCTATGTTATTCATAAATCTCATTCAATTTGATTATCATCCTTAAACACTTTCCAATGGTCCACATTATTTGGAATGGATGGTATCAATAACACTTCAATATCATAGTTACAACAAGGATCAACTACCTTATTTTGATTTTGAGAAGCATGGATAGCAAGTTGGTCTATAACTATTTTTATTGATCTATCAATGTGAATGATATTGAAGGAATAAAAATATATAGGCATTCCCATACAACATTTTTATATTATTTCATCCTCTCATTATTTTTAGTACACATTTCTAATTTGTTGTATGACCATTTGTGAATCCCCTTTGACAATCACATTCTTTATTTTCAATTTAAAGGCCATGTTTAGCCCAATCAATAAATCTTCATTCTTTCCTACATTACTAGTACATTCAAAATTCAATTTGTAAGAAAACCTAAAAAAAAATGTTGTGGGAATCTAGAATAATTCTATCTCCTCGTACTCCTTTTGAATGTGCCCCATCAAATAATATAGTCCAAAAACCATCAAATTTAGTACTATATATATGAAGACAATAATTGGGGTCAGCCTGATTTTCAATAAAAAAGTATTCCCCACAAAATTTGTATTATCCACATCAATATATAATACTTCATTCAAGGCTCTTTATAGATATTCAATAAAATGTAACATATTTTTTTCTCTGTAGAGTATAACTTGTTCTCCTTCAATATATATAGTTTCATAATACATATCCATCTGAATGTTACCTCCCACTAAGGCATACCATTTTCTAGACAATAACATACTCCATTTAGGAGGACAATATACCACAATAACATCCATATGTCAAAAAATTACCAAGATAGGCCATGCATGTTGAAACAATAAGTCCTTTAACATATCCCTACTACATGGGGATCTTCTATTGAATCCATATCATAACATATTCCATAAGTCAAGTTGAGATTATAATTCCCATCTCATTCATCATTTCACTAAATGTCATAATGTTGCAAGAGGCTCCCGAGTCTAACATGCATTTTTTAAATAACCATCCATTCACAAGAAAAGTAGTGTAAAATAGATCCACATCTAGTTAAACCTACTACTAATGATGTTCCTAAATAAATATCAGGAACAAATCCTCCTAATTCTTCAATGATATATTTAGCTTCAACATACAAGGATGGGTGGGGAAATAGAGTTTTGGACTTGCACAAGGTATGACAAATGCTCTATTTTTATGCTTTGGGATGAATAAGAATTAAACTAAGGGGAATTTTATTTTAAAATATGGCTGAGGAATATATGCCATATCACATGGATTTTATTTAGGAAATGGTGTGTTGGGAGGAAAAGTGATGGCATTAATGTCATGTATCACATTAGGCATAGGGCTTGAGCAAAGGAATTCCTTGATATCAAAAGGATGAAAGAGAATTAATTTTTAGATTGATTTTTTAGGCTTAGATTATTCCCTATGTATTTTGTTCTCAGTTGTAATTTGTAACACATGAAGGCCCATTTAGTTACACTAGTAAGCAAAGGAGACTTACATATCTTCTAGTTGTACAATAAATTCTCTGTTTCAGTTAGCTAAGATGGAGTGATATTCTATTATGCAATCAATTTTTTTGAAATTAACACCATCCTTGTCATTAGTTTTCTCATGGAGTTTCTCTAGGGTCACTAATTGGCATTTGAATCTTTATGGACCCTCCTGTAGGTTTTACATCTATTTTTGACTTGATATTTTGTATAATTTCTTCAATGATTATATATATATATATATATACTATGATATATATATATATATATATATATATATATATATATATATACTTCATAAGATGGTCTTCCACCATCATACTTCTTGATCATTTGTGTTTTTATATTCTCAAATTAGTGGAAAGGAAATTCATAAGTTTGAGCTACATTAATTAAATCTTCATTAAAACCAAGTTTATAGACATATTATGGGTATTCCAATTCATTATCAACATCATAATTACAAACATTAATATAAGCGATTACACATGCTAAATGGGGAAAGAAACATTCATCACACGAATTTGATTCATCATTTTTATTTATTTCAATTCCAATGGAAATAAGGGGATTAGGCATTTCTCTTTCATTATTTATATTAGCATGCCTTCTCTCCCTATGAAAAGGCTTCTTCCCCTTATCAAATTTTTTGTTATGTGCAAGCCCTCTTTCTTGGTTATGTGGCATATCATTCAAGAACTTCTTGTTTTAAGCATGATGTATACATTTCTTATTTTCATCCACTCTATAAAAAATCTCCTTTAATTATCCCATCATTTAATCTAACTTCTTATCCACACTTAAGGAAGTTATAGGGGAACTATTTTCTACTGGTGGGAAGAGATTCACATCAACTCTTTTGAATGACTTTCTTGTTGCTCTAATGTTATTTTCAATGTTAATTTCCATAGTGTAGGTCTATTTTAAATTGATTGGTCCCTTTTCTCTAAGATAAAAAACCAACGTTATCATCAAATGCTTCACAATTTTTAAAAATACAAGTCACTTCATGAGGTATGAAATTATCAGGAAGCTTCATCATAACTATAGTGAATTTGGAACTAAAACCTTTTACACATTCATTAGGGTGCTTCCTTATGATTTCAAATTCATTAATGAGAAATATAAGATCTATTTTATCACCACACTCTATTATAAAAAACCTTCTCATTTATTTCCATGAATCTACACTTCCATCAGGTACATTTTATTCTAAAGTATGAACAAATAATTTAATAACCACATCCTCCTAGACAATGTCATAATCATCAATTAAATTGCTAAAAAAATTGAGGTGTTGGTCACCTTAGATAGCATTATTTCCTTGAAACTTAGGAAAAATTCTTCTAACATCAGTAGGGACCTCATTAGAATAACCTTATATTTAAGTGAAATCAATCTACCTAAACCTATTTACTCCTAGTAAAATGTGTGTAGACACTCGAATTTGATAATTTAAACTTTGGAAAAAAATATTTTGATTATACACTCTTACTATGATAAATGTTACTTCTACATTCCCTCTTATCAATTTACAAAATCCTTTGTTTATCTTTTTTATCCTTGCATACTGATATGTCGACAAACTTTGAGAAAATAATGTACAAAATTCATAGATAAACATCATTTGACAAACTTCAGACTTCATTTGGTATTTTTTTTCTCTTTTTCAGGGTCATACCATACAATCCTATCCTATTTGTGTAATATTAGAATGACACGTCTTCCAAATTTACTTTGAAATTCACATCCTTCATTGGTCTTATACTTCATCCAAGATTTCATTTCTTAGATAAATCAATTACATAACCCTATATAAGCAAGTAAACACTACTTCATTTTCTATCCTAAAACTCCTAAGGTAATTCACTAGAACACTCACTTCAAACACTTGCAAAAGGAATCCAAAGCTCCCCAAATACAGTCATTAGGGAAGCACCCACATTAGGTCTAAATATACAAGCTAGGTCAAGGGATGCATATATCTCATCTACAAACATACAAAAATCCTCTCTCCATGTGTTTTAAGAAAATTCAATTCAAAGAAAACATGGTCAAAGTAAATTCCACATTTGATTGATCTATCTAGTGATTTAATGAAGTTAAATGTAAGATAAGGATACTGCTAATTAAATAGATAAAATAATACACAAGCAAGATCAAGAAAAGAAAATACAAGCACAAGTGGTAAATATGGTTTTGAAAATGAATCAGCTTTCCACCATAGATCTGGACTAATTTTGGGTAGGTGATACCATAAATTTTTCCAAACTCCAAAACGTCCAAAAGGCAACAATAATAATATCCCAAATAATCATATAATAATAATAATAACAGTAAAAAAATTAAAAGTAGTATAGTTGGTACATTTTAGTAATTTAACTCCCATATACGACTAAGTCACATTAGTGCAATTTATCTATAATTTAAAATTTTGTCTTATCCGCGCAAGCGGTTTTGTGTCGCTTCGTATCTAAATAGACGTATTTTGGTTTGTGTGAGTTATGATTCTAAAACTGGGATGTGAATATATCAAGGACATGAGCGCTTGGAAGAAGACATGAAAACCTAGACGTGGGCGTCTATTCAAGTAGTTATTTTCCGTGGGACAAATCTAGATCTGGTTATTTTTGTAACACTTCTTACTATTATTAGCTCTTTTTAGGTTACATCAAGTTCGTTGCATTCCTCCTCTATCACACTTGTATCTATAAAACAAACCTTGTCCACCTACATGAGACTCAAGTGCACATTAGAATAAATGAAAAGTGTAAATGAGATATTACGACTAACTCCAGTGGTCACCCTGATGTGATCTTGTTTCTGATAATTTCACTACATTTTAGACTCCATGTAGTTCTTATGGTGTGTGATTAAAATCATGGTTCTTGGGAAAATATTCCCTAGTGTC
The DNA here is from genome assembly GCA_019776745.2 of Taxus chinensis. Classification (NCBI taxonomy): domain Eukaryota; kingdom Viridiplantae; phylum Streptophyta; class Pinopsida; order Cupressales; family Taxaceae; genus Taxus; species Taxus chinensis. Next base: position 525,501,248 of record CM034149.1, read on the forward strand.
AAATGCACAAAAGAATAACAGGATATAACTACTCTGTCCTAATACAAGAATGTTTAATATGTAATTTAGAATAACCTTTCATATGTAGTGAATAATGTAGCCCATAATATAGTCCCTTGTGTTGTTTTTTGTATGTGGTAGATATATATAATGATAGCCCAATTTCTCCATAGAACACTTAGTAGGTTGTTTATATATATGAGTTATTTGTTTGAATTTTTGCACATAGTACACTAAAATCTGGCCTAGGTCATGAAAAGACCTAAAGACAAAGTAAACTGAAAAAGGAGAAAAACAAGTAAATAGGATAGAAGTGCCTAAAAGGACATTAACGCCTGGGCACTATTATCCTGTCTAGGCAGTATTGTCCTGTAAGAAGAAAACATAAATACAATAAAATACATGAACAAGGATCACTGTGACTCCAACAAAAAATATGCAAATTCCAGATAGAGGATGTAAACATAGCCAAACAAAGCAAGAAAAGGACCAAAGAGGTGTCACCAGTGCCTAGTTTTCAAACTTAGAAATCATGTACATAACAAAATACTAAAGGTGTAATGTAATGGTAATAATTGTATATTTTAGTGACTATATTTATCCTCCTTTATGTTATTTAGATGAAATTCAAGTAGTATAAAGGATATAAGTGGAGTGTACCTAAAGTGAGTTGAAGGAGTTGTAATTGGAATGTTCCAATAGTAAGAAACATGGTGTGGAAAACCATGGACTTGCATTTTTATCCATATGAGGTGACCTTTTTTTATCACATAGGAGATATTGGATATGAACTTACCAAATAGTTATAGGATACTTTGAAACTTGCAGATTGAAGGAGAGATTGAAAGTGATCAATCCTCAAATCAACATATAAACTAAATATTTGAGCGTCCTAACGCTAAACTAAGGATTTGAGTTTATTGGCACTAAACTAAGGATTTAAGCATCTCAACACTAGAGAAATATTTTTGGGAAAGCGGTCTATTTTTCCTTTTGACCATGATGCTTTCTAAAAAATGAGTCATGCCATTACAGACGACAATATGTACTAATTTTGCAACTTGCCTACTAGGTCCCATAAACTCTTGTAAAGTGGTATAGGAAAGGAAATGACATCTCATTGCCCCCACTTTATGATGTAAGGGTGTAATTTCTTGGAAAATTAAAACAACAGTGCTTGATATATTGAATTGGATACCAAGTTAGGTCATATGGGAGGAAAATTTGGTACTTGGAATAGAATTTCCAACTACTAGTATTGATTTAGAAAAATGGCATTTTCTTGAATTTGATTGTATTGGAAACTACTTACAAGGATTGATTTATCCCCAATTTAGGTCATTTGAGGGAAACAAATTAATAATATGTGAAAACGTGAACTCATTGCTACTTGTAATAGATTGGAAATTTGCATTTTAGATCATAACCTTCGCATGATTTTAATATTTGCTTTGATTGATTTGTAAATATGATATTTATGTATATTACTTGAAAAAAATATTATATTTTTGAAGGACAGGTAATAAGATACCTTGAATATTTACACCCATTTTGGCTAAGAGGGGAGAGGCAAATCATCGAGCCTTGAACCGAAAGAAACAGAGTAAAATTCCATAGATGTGGATTCAATATAGGAGTAGTTTAATAATGAGTGTAATATGAGAATATTGTAGAGATAATCCTAAAGAGGCATTATAGGGAATATATAGTATAGAAGAGATAAAAAAATATGGTTCTAATGCCATATACAACACAAAAAATGGATAAACAGTGCTAAAGATATGAAAAAAATGGTAACTAGGAATTAGTTGTCATGAATCAGAGTATACGAACTATAGTAATTGTTGGTAATGAGATTTAACTATAAATAGTAAGGTGGAAAATTCAAAAGGAACTTCATTTGTAAATTTGAGAATTGTGATATGAGTTCTGAGTGAGAAAAATGCCACATGTACAAGAGATTATCCTGACTAGGGTGGAGAGGGTGATAAAGGATGTTTCGACACAAACAACTGATATCTTGGTAAGTTATGTATTTTACATATTATATTAGGAAAATATATGCAGTTTAAGTCAATTTTTACAATTTTTTGATTTTTTAGTTTTTTGGGTGTTCCTGTCTAAGATAGTGTCAGCAGGGGTGGTTTTTTCCATTAGACAGGACCATACAGATATGGGCGCTAGTGTCCTAGTTCTAGACGTTAGTGTAAAGTAATTTTGGCACTTGTTTCTAAGATTTTTTGGTAGTTTATAAATTGAGTTTGGGTAATTACATGATTACTAACGTTGTTTGTTCTATCTTGTTTATGTTGTGTATTGGGATATACACTATAGGGATTTTTGTGGGGGTAGGCATTTATCTACTTTCCTGATATTGGGCTTGGAGGAGGAGGAGTGGGATGTTTTAAATCATGTTAGGTTGTGGCATATTACTAGATTGGGGGAGGTACCCCATAATATGCGCCCAATGATTGCATTATGTGAGTGATAGTGTGTAAACACTTTCACATTTTGGTTACCCACGGGTGAGATGACAGTGACATTGGAGTATGTATATAGGATCCTTCAATTGTTTTTTGGAGGGAGAGGGTACAAGAGATGGCCCTAGGAGATATATGGAGGCATTAGAGGGATAAATTATAGTATTTTATAGAGACACAAACACATGTGGAGTCATCGATTATGATAGATGACATTTTCAGATCAAGTGTTCTATGATTTCAGAATTTTATTACAATGATATGTACATCGTGTGTGATAGTGGATGGAGGTGGGGTGTCAATTTATTATAGGATGCATGACACTTTCTATATTATTGAGGAGTATGGCATGCGGTATGCATGGATCCGATGTGTATTAGCACACTTATACAGGGATTTTTATCGATTCACATAGGGGGATCATAGTGGTGGGATAGGTGTTACTACTTTATTGCATGTGTGGGCATATGATCACATTGCTATAGTGAAATCATCAGGTGGGTCGAGGGAATATTGGGTCCATCTAGATATTTTTATAGCCCAATGGGTGGGCCTGAGGTGCCACTATTTTGATACGACTTATAAGGCTAATATGGATAGATGATTTAATATAAACAGAAATTAAATTTAATTTTAGAGTAATTAATGTAACAAATAATGATATAAAACAAGTGTAGAATATCTAAGTACTCAAACAATCTAAAACTCCAATAAAATAAAAGAGATAGATGACTTACTATTTTCCTGTTTAATCTAGAAGTAGTTAGGACTGGGTATCTTCTGGATTTGTCTGGAAATGATGCAACAATGGTTGGTAGAGATTTTTGGGACTATATATTGTGTGGGACATAAGCACCCATGGGACGGAAGGAGCGATGAATATCTAGTGTCTGTTCTAGGTGCTATTGTATCGTGAATATTTAGGATCTACTCTTTTTCTAGGTCTGAGGGTCTTCACTCCAATATCTACTTCGTCAATTTGAATTTGTTGCTAGGGTTTTAATCACACATGTAAACTTAAAAAAATAACCTATCTACATGCACAAGCTCACAAACACATTAGATTTAAATAAAATATGTAATATGTGAATTCAGAGTGACCTTGATAGTCACCACATGAGTGAAGTTAGTACTGAGCACTACACTACATTTCAGACTCCTTGTAGTTTTGTGCACTTATGTGTGAAATAGTTTCCTTAGGTTTTCCATCACGTAAATGCCGCTAAGATAGTGAACTATAACTAGCTTTGATGTAAATTTGTGGTACGGAATTTAGCACTTCCCCTTCATATGTAATGTGCGTAACCCAAAATGTAGTCCCTTTTTATAGTAGTGGTATTATGTAGATGTGATAGTCCCTTTGAATTGTTAGACATAATAATAGTGTGTATGTTGTGTATATATATGAATCTCTTGTTTAAATTTCGACAATAATGACACAAAAGGCCAACTATGAACATGTGATAAGGATAAAAAAAGGTGAAAATGCCAACCATAAATGTCAAAATGTTTAAAAAGAATAAATAGGGCAGAAGCACCAAGAATGAACACTAGCACATGGGCGCTAGTGTCCAAGGTGGGTGCTAGTCTCTTGGGAGAAATGATGACATACATGAAAAGATAGATAGATATAGATCCATGTGACCTAACCAGCAGTGGCTACAAACATGATAGATGTAGAATAAATTCATAATAAAAAATAAATCAAAGACGTAAATGGATAAGAATAGTGTCATCAGTGAATAGTTTTCTTGTTTGAGATTGATGCATATAACAACATAGTAAAATAGTAATATGTGTTTGATTTTTTTTCTACAATAAGATAGCTCTCAGAGACATTATTTTTAGATCATATAGGGATTATAGAGGGTGCATGGAGGATTCTACAGAGTTACGGCGCATTCAATGCACTATGTGGCTAGAGGATGGGTTCCCACGGGTTATATAACTATTTTAGTGAGAGTAAGTATCTATACAGTTTAGCCTTGCATAGGATATGCCCCCATATCCATATATATGATATAGATCAGTTCGAGTAGTGAGGAGAACAGGATCTAGGTCGGGGCCTATTACAGTTCAGTTACATTTTCTTGAATCTAAGGAGAGAGATCCAAATATAGTAGTGGGTCGAGATGATAATGTAGGGTGCACCTCGAATTATACATTATGGTGGGTGGAGCACCGATGGGTGCTATTATATCTAGTTGTTTTATATGTGGTTGGAGGGAAGCCAATTGGACCGATAGGGGGTGGATAGGTAATGAGATTACATGTAGGTTCCCCTTAGGAGGATGTCGTAGCAGCGGAAATTGGACAACGTAAGTAGAATTGATTATATAGATTGTGATAGATGTCAATATTGATATATGCAATGATTGTGTACTAATGGATATTTCATGATTGCAAGTGATGAATATTGGTGATTGATCATATATATTTCAATACACACCTTAACACTCAACGTGCTCCCAAATGCGTTAGGAGTGGGAGCTTGGGTGGAGGGATTTGGGCATATTGTGAGCAAGCATGCTTATTTGTATGATCTACTAGCTAGGGAGGCTGCTACATGTATTTTTTTAGTCTAAGAAATATGAGGTGAGGACAGAGTTAGCACGAGTGTGGGAGGTAGTTGGAGAGGGTGACCTCGCACATAAAATTTTTGAGAGATATGTGGAGCTCCAGATTTGATATGCAGATTTTGTGGCCAAGGCATAGGACTTATGGGCAAGATTAGAGGAGAAATGGTCATGAGTGTAGCGACGGAGATTGAGTGGGGATGCGTCTAGTTCTAGAGTAGTTATATCCTCTAGTTTTCATGAGGATGTATGATGTATATAGAGGGTTTAGACCCTAGATTATTTTATTATAAAACATTCTGAGATATATATATATATATATATATATATATATATATATATATATATGATGATATTTTTTATGATGTGGCCTTTGATTTATATTGAGTTACTTATGTGATGTATTTTTATGTGTTGAAAATAATAGCATATATGTTAAAAAAATGTTATAAATATGATAGTATATAGTAAAATATAGATAGGCATGTATGTTGAATATGGATTTGACCTTTGATAAAGATAAGAAATAAATAATTGATCACATGCTAATAGTTATACTAGTATAGGAAAATCCTGAAATTGTATAGTATGAAATGAATATATGGCCTCTAATGAGAGAGAAGGCAACAATTATGCATAAGTGACTCGAGGGAGGTGACATCTCAAGTATATGTGCCATAAGATAAACCTAAATTTACTACATCATCACTAGAAGGATTTGAACCTAAGATTGATGGGTGATACTCCTTCAGGGCCCACTATGAGGTTTGAACAATAATTGAGACAAATGGCTCATGCATAGTCGTAGAAGGAGACAAGATAACCTGAGTAGGAGTAGAGGTAGTTAAATTTACAAAAGCTAGCATGTGGAATCAAAAAACGGGGGGAGGATATCTATCAAAATGGTGTGAGTGATAGGAAATGACACCTTGTTCCTTGAGGAACTGAATATGATCATGAAAATCATAGCAATCATTGTCACGATGACCATTTATCCTATGGAAATTACAAAATGGTTGGTTACGATTCTGTGGTAACCAATGAGGCAGATGATGCTCATTGGAAGGTAAACAAATCAACTTCTCATCAAACAAGGTGTGTAAAACATTATGTGGCCTAGCATAAGGTGGAAAGTATAATGGATCATGTTTAGGAAGTGGAGTGAAAGGATTTGGATGCCTATACAAGGGTGGAGAATGTGCATAAGTATATTTAGGAGGAGACGGTGATTGTGAAGGTGGTGAAATGGGTGGAAGATAAAAAGAAGTTTCATGCGGGGTAGGAAGGGAAGAAGTGTCAGGTGGAGTAGGGGTAGAGAAAATAGAACCATGTATAATAGTATGATCACCAAGCAATTCTTTTTCTAATGCTATAACTTCGAAGAAAATAAGGGTAAAATATTCACATGTATCATATAAAAAAATTTCTTTCAACAAATGAATTAAGCCACAAAAAAATATATATTTCATTTCTAGATCAATAGGCTAAAAAATTAAATGATGCATGAAATATTTGAAACGTAAAATATAGTCCTAAATAGGTTTATTGTTTCCTTAATGCAAATAAGGTACATGTTCAAATGTAATTTTAGGACCATTTTTAGAAATAAATCATCTAAGAAATGCCTCTTCCATATCAAGATAAGTAATAATATATCCACTAGGAAAATTATGAAACCATTGAGAAGTAATATCAATGAGACTAATAAGAAAAGCTTAGGGTAACAATCTATCATTATAAAATGAAGCCATGTATCCAATTGAAAATCCTTAAGATGCAAATAAGGATTACCCGTCCCATAAAAAAGTGAAAAAGTATGCATAGTAAAACCCTTAGGGAAGGTTGAGCTGTAAATCTTCTTAGGAATGGGATATCCATGAAGAAAATTATTATCATTACTAGCATGGTGGACCATACTTTCAAGAGTGGGAATATGAATCTTATTTTTCAAATCACCAACAACATGAATAAGAGAAAAAACTTCTTGGGGAGGGATGGCATACACATTTAGGGGCTTATTAAGGGGTTAGATTTTTTCATTGTAGGTAGCCATGTGAACACTAATAGGTTGGAAGACAATTATAAGATCAAAAAGAGGGTAACTAGTAGTAGGAATGGAAGGAGCCTCAATAGGAAGGGAGGTTTGCACACATTTAACAACAAGCTAAACTAAAGGATGACAAGAAACATGTTCATGTTATTTAACATTATCATTATTTTATACATTATTTTTAGAAATATTATCAGAAGTAACACATGCATCATGAGTAAAATTATATTGTGACACATTATGATAAATAGTAGGAACATCAGCAATAGGAGCACAAGAAATAGAATTATCCATGCATGCAAGAGAAGAAGAAAGGTAAGTCTCTTGAGGCATAATGGTCAACATACAAGTAGAAGGTGGAGGGGATGGAGAAGGATCTAAAATAAAAATATCATCCTCAACATGACGAGTCCTAAGCATTTTTTCATATGTAAGGGGGGGAGAAGAAGAATGAGGAGGAGGGTGAGGGTCATAAATGATGGAATTAAAAACGGCAAGATATTTGGGAGAAAGAGAAGTTTCATTAGCAAGGCCTTTATTCGACAAATCAACTAGACCTTCAATGCATGTCTCATTATTAGAAATAGACTCACAATCACAATCAGTAGTGGCCTCTATAGGGGTGATAATGCAACTACAGGGTCATGATTATAAATTTTGGTAAGCACACAAGGTGCATCTAGATTTTAAGTAGGGGTAATATGATACTTGCGATAAAATTAGGCTTCATTCACAACATTGGTGAAATATGGCTAAACACTAGTCATAATAATGGAGTCATCCTCAGGAGAGCTAGACTTGGATAGACAGTTTCACAACATATTTTAGTAGGCCATGAATAATATATAAAAATAAAGGAGCCTAGATCAAGCTAGATTTTAATCAATAAACAGGTTAACAAAATGATTTAATGAAATTAAATCTAAGATAAAGACACTGCTGATTAAATAGATAAAACAAAAAATAAGAAATATCAACCAAAGGAAATATAAGCACAAGTGGTAAATAGGGTTTTGAGAATTATTTAGCTTTCCACCATAGTTCTGGACTACTTCTGGGTAGGTAAATGATCTAAACAAGTGTCTTTTGAGTTTTGTAAGCTCTACTTTTGAAACTGGCACGTGAATATCTCAAGGACATGAACACCTGGAAGAGGACATGACCACGTGGGTGATCACGTCTATTCTGGGTGCTAGTTTCCATGGGACAAATCTGGATTTGGTTCTTTCTATGTCACTTCTTATCATTATTAACTCATTGTAGGTCATGTCATGTTTACTACACTATTTATTTTTTGAAATTATATTTGTAAAACAAACCCTAGCTACTTGCACAAGACTCAAGCACACATTAGACTAAATAAAAAATCTAAATGAGAGTGACCTCGATGGTCACCCTGATGTGATCTTGTTTCCAAGTGTTGCACTACATTTCAGACTCTATGTATTTCTTATGGTGTGTAATTTAAATTGTTTCCCTTGAGATAGGATACCCTAGTGCCATTCACACAAAGAATAACGGGCTATAACTACTTTGTCCCAGTACAAGAATGTGTGATCTAGAATTGAGAATATCCTACACTTATCTAGTGAATAATACATCCCAAATTACAATCCTTTGTGTTTATCTTTGTATGTGGTAGATATAGAAAATAATATCCTAATTTCCGCTTAGAATAGTTAGTAAGCTACATAAATGGGAGTTCTTTGTTTGAATTTCAGCACATAGTGACACCAAATCTGACCTATGTTGTGAAAATAAGATAAGAAAATACCCAAATCCAAAGCAAACTGACAAAGGAGAAAAATAAGAAAATAGGATAGAATCACCCAGAAGGACATTAGTGCTAAAACATTATTGTCCTATTTGGGTGGTATTGTCATGTAACAAGAAAATAAAAATAGAGTAAAAGATAGGAATAAGGATCGATGAGACTTTAACCAAAAATATGTAAATATTAGACAAATGACATAAAAATAACCAAACAGAGAAAGAAAATGACCAAAGATGTGTCATCAATGCCTAGTTTCCAAACATAGAATCATGTACACAACAACATACTAAAGGTGTAATGTAATAGTACTAGGTGCATATTTTACTGACTACATCTAGATATCACATGCTAGGTGGAGAACGATGTGTACTTTGAGACCTCTTTGGAGTAGTTCCAAAGTCAATGGTGCATGTTAGTTACCATAACCCTTCTAATGTTTCTATAAGACTCGTCATTCATGGCTATGGTTTGAAATCATGTACATCCCATTCAGAGAGCTTTGTTTGTTCCATGTGTGGCAACTAGGGTTTTACAATGATGAAAAAATCCAGGAAGGAAATTAACCCAACAATTTGCAGAGGTAATTTTAGAGTGGGTCCAAGACCATATATAAGGGTTTGGACCATACAGTACATTCCTGACCTAATGATACGTTCCTAACCCAAGTGTATTTATAGTTACAATCCAGGTTGTGAATCTCACTCAAGTTTATATATCCCAATTTCTCGGTTTCACAATCCCATATCTCTCCAAAAATCAGCAGAAATCAGCTAATTACTTATATACCTTCATTTAATGCTTTTGAGTGCATTTTAGGTTAAATGGTGTATGAAAATTCTTCCTATCTAATGTGAGTTGAAAATTTTAATTTTTTCATGTATTGTATCATCTTTATTAGATTTGTAGATCATCTCTCATTTATTCTACACCTAACTAAAGTGACCTAAAATCATGAGAACAGACAATCACAAGGTTTCTGTTAGTGCAAATCAGCAGCACCCTCTGGATGTTCTATTAGATTTCTAGTTTGACATTTTAACATCAAATGTGATTGCACAACATTGGATCTTTTCACACAAGTGTGAAAATTGCAGCAACTGAAAAGATCCTCCAGATTAGAGGCTGGTTCCTCAACTCCTCTGTTCAAGTGTGCATGACATTCTGCAGAGGGTTTACCTATAACTTAATCAAACTTTTCCAAGGGGATAGGGTTGAAAAAATACAAAAATGTAAACCTAGGCTAATTAAGGTGATGCACCAAAGGAGTAGTAGACACTTGCTACTGCAAAACATACACAATCCATAAGAAATACAGCATAGAACATGCACAAATTTCCAAAATGTAATGAAAGATCAGGAACAATGATAAACACATGAAAGGATTGAGAAAATTTAATCACAGAGCATATATTACCATTCCAGGTCCAATACAATGCATTACAATGACCAAGAGGAAAAAAGAGATGTTTTATTTGCCTGAAAAGGTAAAAATTCCACAAATCTACCTGATAAGGAAGAAAAGAGAAGTTGCAGAGCCAGCAAATGTGTCTAACTATTTAGAAATGAGCCCATTCTGACTTTTACAATGCCCATTCACACCCAGGAGAGAGAAACATGGGAAAACATGACAGATACTTCAACCACCAACCAAATGGTATTAAAACAACATGGCCACCCTCAAAATTCCATTCAATGACATTTTTAACCATGTTGGGAGAGAATGTGAGCCATACTTCATTAAAAATGGTGGTTGAAATGTCAGTTTTGTTCATTTCCACGTGCCAGAATCATTTTCCAATTTTCTCCCTCTAAACTCCATTAAAACACAAAATTGAGCCTGGAATCATGTAGATAATTTCACCATCTTTCCATTGATATAAAGAATGTGAAAAACTGATCTCTGGATCGAAATTTATGCCCCTCTAAAAATTTAGGGCAAAACAGGGCCAAAATGGGTTGGCGTGCTGAAAATTTGAAAATTTCCCACTTTTTGCGTTTTGGAAAATTTCCCCAAAAATCTCTGCAATCCACCGCTCTGGTGCCACGTGGCACATTCTAATTGGTTGGGGGCCCTTCCTACTTCATTTCCCATTATTTCGACCTTTGGAAAATTTTCCAAAAATTCTCTGCCAGCTGGATGACCTGGAGACACGTGTCATATTGTGATTCGTCGCGGGCATTTGCTCTCAACTTTTCCATCGCTGTTGACCATCTTCCCTGAGCTAGACACATGGCATAATGCTATTGGACGTAAGATTTTCATGTTTATTTTCTCTGCGGGCCTGTCTTGTGTTTTTTCCCACCACGTGGACACATGGCATAATCCTACTGACTCAGGTTTTGGGGGTGGGCTTTCCTTTCAATATTTTCCTTTGATTTGCCTTGGGAAAAATCCCAACTTCTCCCCATGTTTCACTTACTCGAGGACATGTGGAAGATCTCCATTGGTTGGCGGGCCTTGGGGCAAAGAATTTTCTTTTGCTCTAACCTTTGGGAAATTTTCCCAACTTCTTCCCGCCAGTTTGACCCACGACACCTCTGGGACACGTGGCACGATCCTATTAGTTGGCGGGCCTATGGGCCAAAATTTCTTCTTTGCACCCCCGCCAAACACTTTGGTAAATTCTCCCATATTTCCTCCACATCTCGACACCCCTTCGGTCTCTAGACACATGGCCACATCTCATTGGGCGGCGGGGACTCGGGCCTAAAAATTCCTTTGTGAACCCCGCTGAATACTTGGCGAAATTTCAAGTTTACCTCCGCCTCCGCCCTTCCCAGGACACGTGGCCTCTTCGTATTGGCTCATGTTTTTCAAGGGAAAAATTCCCATTGTGCCAACACTTGATAAAAAATTCAAAATTTTCCTCCGCCTCCTTATGATCCGATGGTGGCGTTGCACCCTCCTATTGGTTGGCGGGCCTGTCTAGGGAAAATTTCCCACAAAAACTCCACCGAGCCATAACTTCAATAATACATGGAGTTAGGAGTAAAAATTTACCTTACTAGAAAGCTAAGAAAGAGCTCTATCTAATGGTGCCATTTTTAGAAGGTTTTGAGTGTCTGAAAGATAAAAAATTATGACTGAGGCACAAGAGAGGAAAGAATGATGAGAGTTAGCCAAAAAATGAGCAAGGGGCTCATTTTGGATAACAGTTTCCACTTAATCAAATAAAAAATATACCTTCAAATCATTATGATAGCATATAATTTTGATTTATGGTTTGATTAAATCCTTATTATGGTGGGGGCCAGAAAGGATAACCAACTCATAGGGATATATTGGAAAAAAATCATAACAACCCAAAGATTCCAGAAAGTTATTTTGGGTGGCATTAAAGATGAAACACTCTAAAAAAATTTGTTAGAAAATTATCTTTAAATATGTCATCAATTTTCATTGATTAATTCTCTACATAACCTTTCAAACAATACTATTTTTATGCAATTTGGAGTTCCCAATCAAAAGTGATGAGAAAAATACCAAGTTGTTGGCTGCATCCATGGAGTCCATACAATATGATGTCCCCAAGCTCATTTTCCTTTATATTTTGGATGTCAAATTTAACATAATGAAAACTATATGTGCTCAATCGATGCACGCCATGTATCAATTCCTTAAATCTACCTCAATTCATAGCTCTCACCAATCTTCTCCATGTGGTGGAAATCAGTTTCATTGCTCCACATGAAAACTCAAGTCATTGCTTCTTAACATACATTATGACTGCAATGATGGGTAACACATGGACTCCATCGGTTCCTCCTCTTCATTACCCATGATTTTTCTCTTTATGTCCCTGATTTCCAATATGTCACTTGCATCGATGTATTTCTCCCAAAAATATTTACCCAACCCCTTCGTGTCGTTGATTTTCAACATGTGGTAAACATCGGTTGTTTTTATTTACATGAAGACTTAGAACTTTTTATCTTTTCATTAATATTTTCGTGGAACTAATGGCCAACATGTGTTTCTATGAACACTTTGCTAAGATTTTTGAGCTAACAAATTAAGTGCATATACCAACCTCGCAACTTAAATTTGACGATCTCTTTATCAAAATGAGTAAACATGTTAACTATTAATTTCCCATCTCAAGGCCCAAAACACATAAAAATGGGTAAGTTCCTTGTACTAGCATGTAGAGACATATATTCATCATGTGTAAGACTTTTGGACATTTTTGGATCACTTAAAGGGTCAAAATTCTTATAATGTATCACTTGAAATCCTTGAACTCCTTGATTTTAGTCATAAGGCTTCCAAAATTACATGAGATCAATTTTGGGTGTCAATGTAATATAATTATATTTAGTATATCTATTTAATAAATTTTAAGATGTATCGATATCGAGGTACCTATCTTTGATTCATTTCATGTTTTTACCATTGAAATGCTCCATATTTATCATGGTTATCATCATCTTCTCCATAATTTTTATGTTGACAAGCGACATGGCTTCAATATAAATCTATTTGGAAAAAAAAGTGGGTTCCAATCTATTTTGCATATTTAAGATATCATGATATTTCAATAATTTCTCCAAGAAATAATAATAACTTCCATATGACAATCAAATGAAAAGATTAGTTTTTCTTATTGACAATCTAACATTCTCCCCTTAACTAATTTTCCATCATTATAGTTACCCCTCTTCATACAATAATAACATGCTTTGAAGGAGATATATAAATAATAGCATAAAGATTATCACAGAGGGTAAAAATAATATAAATACATTGGTTTTGAGTCCTCTAATTGTGGGAACTATAAAAGGAATCATACACGCATTAGAGAAAAAATTAGGACATGAAACATAAAACCATGTGCATCATTTTTTCATAGAAGTGGTGAGGAATTCCAAATTATTACATTCATCACAAAATTAAATACCTCCCATTGGTTTTTCCATTGAAAAATGTTTTCACGTGTCATTGGGGTATTTTTTTGAAACTTAAAACCTTTTTCCTACATTTCTATTGGATGGAGGATGAAGTTTGTTTCCCTCCCTTTTCTATTCTTCATTTAATTTTGCATCCCTATCAACGTGGTCATTATGAATATTCAGTTTGTGTCACACACTAAATTGATTTGAAAACCATAAGATTACATGAGATTTAGATACTTCCTCTAAAATGTTATTAATCCCACATACTTCCCTGAGTTATATGTCCCTATATAAGAAGAGCTTGATATTTTTTTTCCATAGTGTATAATTAACTACACAACACAATTAGTTACATGATAACAAATATTTTATGTATAAAATACACTACAATTGAAAATTAGAATAGATTGGAAATCTAATTACTTTACATATAGTTTACTTAAACAATAATATTCAAAGGGTAAATATCTTATTCAACCAGGACTTTACCTATGGTGTATCACATAAGAAAATTTAGAATATGAAGAATCTTTATTCAAGTATATTCTCAATGGTGCCAAAACTCAATTTTGATTCCATTTAGATGAAACATATAGAGCACAACAAAAACAAAAACATAGTTAATTTAACAAAGAGACTATTTTAATAAAAACAATGGCATTTTGTAAGCAAAGCATAAGATTTGAAATTTTGTTCTAAGAAATGGTTTATACTACTAAAAAATGACAAAAAATACTTTACATCATGTGATCCCCATAAGTATTAAGTCATACAAAAGAGTATGTGCAAACACCAACCAAAATTTTGACTAATCACGTGTTCTTGGTTCACACATAAATTAAAAGGGGCTTTTCACGAGTTTTGTTTTTAAGGGATGAACAATTGGAAAGAGGAAATATGGTGGTTATTTTGTCTTTAGTTAGTTAGGAGATTTGAAAAGTCCAAAAATAGAGAATCTTTCGAGACATGAAGGCATGTAAAAGGTGACAACTATAATATGGCCAGCAATTCTATTATCCAAGAGTGAAGACCCAAAACTAAGACACATGGAGAAATCACATATCTTTGATTTCATGTTACATAAAGTGGAAATCTCAAAGGAGGTCAAATGCATGAAAACATGAAAGCATGTAATTACAGACACCTTTCTACAATGATAGATCTTCAATTTTCTAGAGAAAAAAGGTCACGTGTAGAAAATAGGCCAGGTCTCAAGGAGTTTTATCTATTAGTACTCACTCAATGTCATCACTAGTCTTTGACTTAGGCACCTAGATAGGGATTAGAGCACATATGCACCCTGTTCCTGATTTCGAGGTGCCCTAGTCCCCGTCACACTTGGTTTTTTCTTAGACATTTGAGGTTGGTCTTTACGGTTTTCCCTCTCATCTCCCTAGGTACTAGTTGGCATGTCAGGTCATTAGTGTCAAAATTTGAACAAGAGATCCCTATATAAACACAACATACATACTACCTTATGGGAATACTATTACTATCAAGGGTTGTCTATCTACATAGAGCAAGGGACTACATTTTGGTACTATTTTGCATCAGACACACTACATAGGAAGGGGAGTATTCATTCTATTCCATCCACCATTTTTCATTTTATCTAGCTATTATTTGATATCTCTGCGTCATTGGTGCTAGGGAACCTAGGCACATTAGTGCACACACAAGCACATAGAACTACATTGGGTCTGAGATGTAGTGTAGATATCAGTCATAAGTCCATTCATTTGGAAACTTAGGAAAATCCAACCCCTTCATTTGCATCTTTATTTTTTTAGGATTTGATGCTTTATGTGGGGTTTTTTAGGTGATTCTTTATTATAAGTTTGTGGTGACATCAACGAAGCAAGTGCAGAATTCACCTAACCAAAGGTGAAGTACTGTGAATACCTAGTGACCATATCAAGATCAGATTCTGAGCTATTTCACATACCAGGACACCCATATTTTAGACCAGGGTGCCCACAGGTGCCCCTATCCCTCTCTAGGCACCTAGTATGGCCAGATCTACCTCTGCTGCTATTTTTTGAGAATCATTGCAATGTTTTGTTCTTCTATTTCATCACTTTGGTTAGTCCTGGATCACTACGAGGTAAGTTTAATTTAGGTAAGTACCTTCCCCTTTCATTTTATTTCATTTTTTCCAAATAAATTACTTAGCATTTACATTTCACTATATTTCATTTATTACATTATTGTACTCTTAGATTCTTAATAAAATTCAAATTTTTTAGAATCATTTTGGTGAACCTGTAGCTTAGAAACATTTTTCCCTAGGATCCACTAAAACCCTAATGGCTAAGGACAACTCTTCTCCTTCTCGGCTAATCATGCCTCATGTTAGTATCAATCCTATCTATGATGAGGCAACTATAGTCTGAGCTTATAGATCTATATCGTGATGTTATTATGTCGGATGATATTCAACATCTACACTTAGCTAACAAATGCAATATACCTACTACATTTCCCAAAATTCTTATTTTAGCATCATGTGGGATCTGGATAGTTTTTCTGGTTGTCCAACATTGTTATACTTTCTCATGACCCCCCTTCTCACATTTCCAAGGAAATTCTAGATGACTCTCTTATTGATTTCATGATTGGTCATTTACTAGTACACATGTGCATATTGATTCTCCTCCTAGTTAGACCACTATTATATTACATTCAAAATTCTCCCATTTCTGATAATCCTTCTCATGATCCATCAACATACTCTTTCCACATGCTCATTCACATTATGTTGATGATCAATTGATGAAATTTTCATATCTGAGTCTCTCTCTGATTTTGACGAAAGAATTGATAGTCATGATTCTACTAAACTTTACATACATCTGAGTGTGAATATCCTACTCCATTGTCATTTAGATCTATGAGCACTTATCTACAACTATGCATGAATCATCTCCATCTATTAGTTCATCCTCCCTATCAATTATCTATTAGTTTTCATCTCCTCCTATCTGTTACATCTCCATCTAACACTCCATCTCCTAGGGATGTTTCTAATGTTAGTCCTACTACTTATATGGACATTTCATGTCCTTCATCACCTATTGAATTCTTTGCACCTACACTTAGTGTTCCTTTAGCATCGTAATCTCATTTGTATATTATTTATATCCCTATGATTACTCATAATGGAGAATTACAACCGCTTAACACATTATTGTCATCCTCTACTATTCCTTCACAAGATATCTGGTTTCTCATGCATGATGTGAGCCACTTACAATCTCAAGTTCAATCAATCACATTAGAAATAAAATATTATTATGCTTCATTGATAACAATTCATTGCATGACAACCCTATCCCTAAGAATATTCACAACTCATCATTTCCTAAGGATTTTATCATGCCTACCTTTTCATGTTTTGATGGTACTGGAAACCCCTACTTACATCTCAAACATTATTGTATGGCTATGGCTTCATATTCTAATGATTTCTTATTTCTTAAATCCTTTCAACATAGCATTACTGATGACACTTTACAATGGTATACTCACCTACCATTTGGATATATTATCACTTATCATGAGATGGAAGAAGATTTTCTCTGTCAATTTATCAACAACAATGGCCCTAGAGTTACCTATAATCATCTACCTAATTTACATCAGGACAAAACAAAACCTATCATGGATTATGTCTTACGATTCAATGATTGTATGCACCAATTATTTTTTCAACCTATTGATCTAGAGAAGTGATTTATCTTCTGTCATGGTTTGATTCCATCATTAAAACATAGATTGCAATATGACACATGTGAATCATTCACACTTCTATGCTATAAAGTCATTGATCTAGAACAAGACCTCATTTCTACACATGTTATAAATCCTCCACCTATGGTTACTATTGCTACATCATCTATTTATTCTCCATTACCATTAGTTGAGTGTCCTACATGATCTCCATCTCCTCCTCGCAAGTACACTCAAACAACTACATCACAAAAGTGTCCTCTTCTCCTACTTTGTAGTAGGTCACACCTCAATCATCTACACCTGTTTCATGCGATACATTACATTTCTCTCATCACACTCAAACAAATTATGTGTTTTGTACTTTTCTCAATGAGCATTTAATGCACTTACCTTATAACCAACATCATTCACAACATCATTTACAACGTCATCTTGATTGACCATATTGTAATTATCACTATATCAATGGACATATGGATAATGATTGTTTCACCCTTCATGATCACTTGCAACAATTATAGGACAAGGGAATCATCTCCTTTGGCTCTCGCTCATGTGAGTAGTCCATATCTCCTTTCCCTCATCCATGAGCTACTACTTTGGTTGAGTTATCTCCTCCTTTTAGTGTTAAGGTCATTGTCTTTCCATTGCCATAGGTCGTCACTCATGCACACTCTCCATCGCATCCATCCATCATTGCACCACCTCATCCATGTCATCCATTACATCATGTTATTTCTTCACATTGGCTTCCACAACCTTTGGCATTCACACCTCCCACTGCTTCTCCATATGACATTAAATTTGGCTCATACGCTCACACAAATTCCCTCCCACACACTTCCACTACTTCGCACCACCTCAGTCTTTAGTAGGTGATTATTATCACCTCACCCCCTGATGACACACTTGTGTTCTTATGGTTCTTACATGACTTTTTAGGGATCTATTACATTAAGAGCCTCTCTTCACATGCTCTATCAATTCATCTAGCGCATTCTATCGAATCATTTCCCAATGACACACTCTTACATTTAATGGTTTATTCTTGACTGCTGAGGGGTCTTATCTAAATGAACCTCATCATCTATACACTAGGGGGAATCACTAATATTCCCCCTATCTTCATCTTTTTGATATATGCTTCATTACACTAAAACAACTATGACATATTTTTACACAACAATTGAACATTTCCTCACAATTTCAATATCATTTTACAACATCATCTATTATCATTTACACTATATCATCATCATATTACACATTACTTGACAATTATGCATTACAAATCAATTCAACAAATATGAATAACACTTAACACATCAAGCATCATCCATAACAACAACAATCACATACATCATCATCACATCATAACATCAATACACAACAAATATAAATCATATAAATATTATATATATATATATATATATATATATATATATCAATCAAAGTTACAAAACATCTCATAACTGGGGGGCAACTCCCCTACATCGCATACATCCATATGATTCATATCTCATCATCATTATCACTATCTGGTACTACAAGTGCTCTAGAACTAGAAGCCTCACCACTACCTCAGCGTCATTGATCATAACCCCTATACCTCTCCACCTACCTACGTAATAGTATGTTCTTCGTAGACTACTCCACAAAGAAACTATGTAATGCAAGGAATTGTGCAAACACATCATGTGCTAAAGGACCTACCCACCACCTCCTGTACTTGTCATCTGTCTCCTTGTTGTGTCTTCTCACATGCCTCGTCCCTCATGCTCAGTATCATAGTACATGTTGTTTCTTATATGGCCACCAGCTCAAACAAATGGGCATGATCACCTATAATTTCATCCACACACTCTATCATCCCTCTATCCACAAACATATTAGTGGGCACATTCTACATCAATGTGTGGATAGATGTGTCCACAATCAAGCTCCAATATGCATCACCTACAACCAATATCACAACAAATTAGATAACCATAACCATCATGTAAGCAAGTAACCAATCATATAACATAACTATATAGATACTCACGCTCTACTATTGTCGTTATTATGTTATTGGGGGCATGTGCTTTCCCCTCCACTTCTCCCTGTGGTAATATCGCTTCATCCGTAAACAATGAAAAAAAAAAACCCATTGATGTGTTATCCACCATGCACGATATGCCTAATTCATACACTCAGCATCATCTACGTCTATCGGCTCCTTTGGCTCATGAGGTACTAGTTGCTCTCATGTTGGCCCTGGTATAGCTTCATCCCTCCTCGGTGCTCTAACAACTCTAACCCACACATATGGATTTAGGGGCACATCCTGGGCCATGCTAAATTATAGAGATACACACTTCACTTGGAATAACTTGGTCACCCCAGGAAATTGATCCTCCAACCACATAGTCCTCCGTATGCATTGTAATTCTACCACATCCTCTCGCCATCCTTTGTAGTCTCGGTATGGCCTCCATATCACTACCTTAGGCCCCATCTGATCTATCAAGGCTCTATAAGTATCAATATTCATCTTCCACCCATGCACACTAACCCATATCCTAGCAAATATGTCTATCCTAGCCCACTTTGCTTACGAACCACCAAATAGTCTCAATACTGCTATATTCTTGTAGGCCCATACATGTAATAAATTAGTCACTCTAATCCCAGCTGCATGCTCCTCCTGTGTAAATCTGTAAAGATCTCTATACAGGTGGGCCAACACACATCATGCCCAAGCATACCTAGTACCCTCCTCCTCTATCTGTTGGAAAATATCATGCATCTTATATAAGATTCCCACACCACCTCCCTCCACTGTGATCAATGATGAAATAACCACAACTATAAACTTTCACAAGTGCGGAACCCCTGATCTCAGAATCACATCCAAGTTAATATGGGCCTCGACAGGGAATTGAGTCCCCACAAAATACCACCTAGCAGTCCTCATATGTCTCTCCATATTCTCCACATCAATGACATATACCCTCTTGCCAACAATAGGTAATCACACTATGTGATATGTATCCTCTAATGTAACTATCATCTCACTTGTAGGTAACCAAAATGTATAAGTTTCCACACACCATCTCTCGCAAAAATTTGTCAACATCATCATATTATGGGGCACATCCTCCATCCTTGCTATGTGTCGTAGGGTGGAATTGTCCATAACCTCCCAATCATCATCTGATAAACCCAACCTGAGAAAATTACTCAAATGGAGACCACCACGGAACTCCGTCGAATGGATATCCCTTTACACACCACAACTCAACAACAAAAAATGCATTAAAACACTATAAATAGGCAAACATAAACATTTATGCCATCATTACACATCAAATTTCACATTTACAATGCTTAGGAAAAAAATCAGACTCTTTAGACATCAGTGCCTAGAAGAAAGACTGGGGCACCCAAGAGTAGGACACCAATGCCCAGGTCTGGGTGCTCCTGTCTTGAAGGCCATTAACGCCTTCACCGCTCTTGTCTAGGTAAAAAACACTAAGAAAAAAAAATCACAATTTCATAAACATTCACCAAAAACTACTACTATACACACATTTTTCAAAAAAAATATCACACTTACCAACTTCGTCGTCATACGTGATGCCACGACAGTTGCTACCATCTCGAAAGAGCTAGGTCATGGTGCTCTAACTTATGGCATCCTTACATACTCAAAGCTCACTCTCACACTCATGCAAAAGACAAATGAGTTGACTAATCACTTTTTCAATTTACTATTTATAGTCACTTTTCATTATTCACTCTACTATGGTCATACTTCACATTCACTACTCAACTAATACATGTCACACGATTTTGCTAATATCTTGAGCATTTTTACTCTGATTTCTATCTCGTTTGTGGAATTCTCTTCAGAATTTCACCTACCATCATATCATACACATGACACACATGCTATCTCTCCTCGACATTGTCTTTCATTCAATACACACATATTTTTACAATATCTATCACACACCATTTATTACTATGCTTACTTTCGGCTCAGCGTTCATTCTCATTATCACTTCCCCTTTTACCAAAAGGGGGCATACAATTGGGGTCATCCTATAATTCCCCTTACACCACTACATGATCATTCAACACATCTAATTCGTCATTTTTGAACATTTACTAATACACCATGCGATATTTCATCATTTTCTATCGATTCCCCCTAATGACCTAACTTGGGGGCAATAAGCGTAAAATCTCTCTATGAGTAAAATAATCTAAACAAATAATCAATCAACCAATCCAATATGTTCAAGTTTATAACAATAAAAATCATACCATTCAATTGACATAATACAACACACATATGACCTAAATTGGGAGTTACATACGGTCTCCTAGATGACCTAACTTGGGAGTTACATTTGTTACTTTCCCAAATGACCTAACATGGGAAGTTATTCTACATTTTGTGTTTTCTTCCAGATGACCTAACTTGGAATCCATCATACATTACAGCAACACCCTTGGAGTAGGGGTAATGAGACATCATTTCCTTTCCTTTACTACTCCTAGATGGGTCAACACATTTGATCAAAATCTTTGGATCCAAAATCACTAAAAATTTGATCTGTGTCCATCTGCAGTGGCTAGATATTTTGAGGATGTAGTTAAAGGTTGGAGAATAACACACCTTTCTCCCTACACTCTTCCTCTAGTGGTAGGATGCCCAAATCCTCTAGTTTTTCATACACATGCAATTGGGTTGGGAACTGATCACTCCCTACTCCATCATATCATCATCATACAACATTCGAAATCATCAATCATTCAACATTACAATCATCACTCTTGTTTAGTGTACTTCATCGTGATTTTACATCTCTCACTACGCTGCATGGATAAACATGTTTATCCATGGTTCGTTATGCTATATGTTCACATTTGGCAGGCTCTTCTACCATATCTGTGCATTCTTCTACATCATGGGATTCTCTTGATTTCTCTCAGGTATGCATCTCTAACTACTTTATGTTACCAAGCCTTCACTCACCAACATAAAGTGGGGGAAAATGTAGTCACAAAATCATGCACTTTCTACTATTATTATACCACCAAGTATGTTGTTTTATATATGGATCTTGCATAAGAAAATTATTCACTGATGACCCATTCCATTGTCTAGTCATTTGTCTTGTTGGTCTTTTTCATTGTTTGTCTCACACATTTTTCATTCACTCGCACAGTTCGGGCCATGTCTTAGGGGTTCTTATCTATCAGTACTCACTTGGTGTCATCACTAGTCTTTGACTAGGGTGCCTAGATAGGGATTAGGGCACCTGGGGCACCCTGGTCCTGATTTCTAGGTTCCCTGGTCCCCGTCACACTTGGTTTTGTCTTAGACATTTGAGGTCGGTCTTTACGGTTTTCCCTCTCATCTCCCTAGGTACTAGTTGGCATGTCGGGTCATTAGTGTCAAAATTTGAACAAGAGATCCCTATATAAACACAACATACATACTACCTTATGGGCAGACTATTTCTACTAAGGGCTAGCTATCTACATAGAGCAAGGGACTTCATTTGGGAACTATTCTACATCACATACATTGTAGAGGAAGGGGAGTATTCATTATATTCCATCCACCATTTTGTATTTTATATAGCTACTACTCGATATCTTTATGGCATTGACGCTAGGGAAACCTAAGCACATTATTGCACACACAAGCACATAGAACTACATTGGGTCTGAGATGTAGTGCAGTGCTCAGTCATAAGTCCATCCATTTGGAAGCTGAGGATGGTTTGACCCCTTCATTTGCATCTTTCTTTTTTTAGGGTTTGATGTTTTGTGTGGGGTTTTGCAGGTGATTCTTCATTACAGGTTTGTGGCGACATCAATGAAGCAAGTGTGACATTCACCCGACCAAAGGTGAAGTACTGTGAATACCTAGCGACCATATCAGGATCAGATTCTGAGCTATTTTGCAGACCATGGCACCCATATTTTAGACCAGGGTGCCCATAGGCACCCCTATCCCTCTCCATACACCTCAGTCTCGCCAGATCTACCTTTGCTACTATTTTCTAAGGATATTTGTGATGTTTTGTTCTGCCATTTCATCACTTTGTTTAGTCCCTGATCACTATGAGGCAAGTTCAATTTAGGTAAGTACCTTCCCCTTTCATTTTATTTCATTTTAAATACAAAATAAATTATTTAGCATTCACATTTCAGTATTTCATTTATTACATTGTTGTAGTCTTAGATTCTTTAAAAATTTCAGATTTTATAACCAATCATGCGTGTTTATATTGTAGACACCTATAATTTACCTCAAGAAATTTAAATACTTAAATTTTTTTAACTATACCTTTTCCCGCAAGTTGCCGACATATCATCAATATCGCACATTTTATCTGTTATCGTCGTTAATTAATTACATTACGTTAGTTAATTAACTCTTCTATCCAACAACGACGCCAATTAACGATCTTTCGTTAATCAACTCCCCTTTCTATCTAGCTTAATTAATTATTTACAATTAATTAAGCTCCCCTTTCTATCTAGATTAATTATTTATTTATAATTAATTAAGCTCCCCTTTCTATCTAGATTAATTAATTATTTCTAATTAATTAATACCTCTTTCTATCTAGATTAATTAATTAATTCTCTCTTCTATTTAATCAATAAATCATCATTTATTTGATTAAAATTCTCTCATAACATAAATCGTACTAATTATTCCTTTAAAAAGTTTCTATAAGCTTGCACACCTATTAATTAATCACTTTGGCTAATTAATAAACCCCCTCAATCCCCATGAGTCACTAGAATACAAACTAAACTCTCCTAAAATAAACTCAACCACTTCTAAACCATATTTATCCATAACAAACCTAACTTTTCTATTATCTGACATACAATAGGATGAAAAGCTTCTTCAAACCATTGGGTTATAAAAGGAACTCTCCTCTAAACTTTCTACTTACACCTTGCATATTTATAGCTAATCTATAGGCATTTTATCTTAGATCATATTTCATTTGAGCTAATAGTCTCATTCTTTCATTTCATTCATCCAAGATTTTGGGTCATATGGAAAGAATTAAAATGGTTTTGTAGTCATACTTTTATGAGCCTTCATTCGCACACCCTTGAAGATAAAACAATCAAATTTGATTATCATTGTTCTATCTAGGTTCATTTAGTATTTTTTTTATCTAAAGAGTAAAGATTCAAATTCTTAGCATATTATTTTGATTTCAATTTCAATTTCTAATGCATAATGTTGGTTTTTAGTCTTGTTTAGCTCTTAACATGATGATCTTTGTGTAGTTATTTCATGTTTTGAAACTATTAAGGTGTTAGTTTCAATTCTCTTTACATAGCTAACTAATACAATGATACATATGGCACACCCGGCGGGACTTACTCCATTGTCCTTTGCACTTAATTTCAAGTTTTTGTAGTTAAGTTTCAATTTTCGTTACTATCTTTTACACATGTTGATCTAACTTAGTTTTATTAAGTTGTTTCATTGAGTTTGCATGTGTTGAGTCTTCATTGTAGGTATAAAGGAGGTGAAGTGTTGTCAAAAGTAGATCTTGATGGGAAAAATTCAAGATTTCTCCATGTTTTCATGTTTAGAGCTTCATTTTTCAACATTTTACATGTTAGTTTTGTCAATTTCTTGAAAATCTTAAATTCTTGAGCATGTAGGTTAGTGTTTGATAGTGGTGAGTATTTTATTTACATATTAATGTGGTGGGTTACTCTTAAAATTGAATCTTGGTGAGAAAATTTCAATATTTCTCCATGTTTTTATTTTTAGAGCTTACTTTTTTAACATTCTACATGCTAGTTTGTCAATTTCTTGAAAATTTTAAATTCTTCAGCATATAGGTTAGTGTTTGATAATGTTGAGTCTTCTATTCATATATTAATGTGATGGGTTGTCAAAATTGAATCTTGGTTGGAAAAATTTGACCTTTTTACAGATTAAGGGACGTTTTTTTGACATTTTTTAAGTACATGTTAAGTTTATACCCGTGAGCATAAGAGCATATGTGTAACCCATCTTCTGAAGGCCATAACGTTTTCTCCCGAACTCGGAATGAATTTATTTTTTTTTTGCGTTGAAAAGGTATTGAAGTGAAATATGCAATGAAAACATAAATTGGGGATTTATACTTACAAAAATTATAGGGTTTTCCTTTATTGTAAAATTGGTCATTTTCTAATATGTCTAATGTTTTGATGAATGTTGTATTTCCATGTTTTACTTGATTTAGACCAAATCTTGTGTATTCTCTTCTCTTGTACCTTTTTTTGATCTTGAGAATCAAAAACAACTTTGATCTCTATCCTTTTAACATTTGGATTAACTTGGAAATTTGATTATTCATTTTGCTTAAGGGAATGAACCTTTTACAAAACATTTTTTTTATGGTCCTTTGATTTGAAGTTTTCCATTTTTATCTGGTTGGGCTAAAGATTATGTATGCTCTTATCTTGCACCTTAGGGTGATCTTGATAATCAAAAACAAATTTAGTCTTCATTTTCTAATATTTGGTTAATTGGAAACTTCATCTTTCATTTTTGGCTTAAGGGAATGAACATTTATCAAACTTTTTGTATTGTTCATTAATTGCAAAGTTTTATTTTACTTTTTAGTTGGATTATTTTTTGTGTATGCTCTTCTCTTGCATCCTTGGATAATATTTAGAATCAAAAGAAACTCTTAATCCTCTTTTAAATAATGTGATTTGTTTGGAGACCTACTAACACTTGAGTCCATGACCTAAAAACATTTGTTAAAGAAAGGAGTTCAAAACAAACTTTTCTAACTACATGTGTTGCAAGTTGCCAAATGGCGAATGACTAAACCACATTAATTCTAAAAGATAAAAATACACCACATTCATAACAATGTATTTACAGGTTCAGATAAGGGTACGCCCCATCCTCTTAAGTAGGACATAACCCCTTTGACATAAGTATTAAGCTACAACAATGTGGGTGGTCCTAGGAACCCTAAACTAGTCCACACAAGAGGGAACCTTGTGGACAAAACGGGGAGTTCTCTGCACACCTACTTGACTACTTTTACATTTGTGAGATTTAGCATCAAAGCTATCTATATCATGACCCCAATGAGTGTACACAATGAATGCATTAATTTCTCATTGTACTTGAAGGGGCTAAAATAAATCTGAGATAACCCAAGAGTAGTAAGTGCGACTTTCTTGGTAAATCAAGCTTGCATCTAGATAACTTGTGACACCTAGTTGAGCGAACCACCTAAGAAAGCCATTCAATTTTTAGAGCCAACTTGACCAAATCATTATTGTAAAGAAGCATCATTCATCAAAAAACGTGTGAAGCATTACTTTTGCTTAGTTTTTCACTTACTCTAAGGCCAACATTTTTCATCCTTGCTTGTACTACTTCCTTCACTTTCTTTTTACACTTTGTTGATCAAAAGAAGAGTGACCACACGTGTATTGTTAATTGATTGTGTTGTCACTTTTATGTATTTTTACACTCATCCATGTTTTTGGTTGGGTTGCTAAATGTCTAAAGTGTGTGGGAACATTCTCATATCATTAGCAGTGATTTTGATCTTGATACCCACATCAAGATCATCATCATAGTTAGGATTGGTTCATCAATTGATTCTCCTTTGAATTGTTATCTTTCTTGTATTGTATCACAACAATTTCGATACTTACATCTTGTTTCTTGCAAACTTAACCTAATTTTTTAGATTGTAACGTTATGCTACGCGCATCGTAATAATTCCTTGGTATACTCTAGCCTTGGTTTTATTTCAAACATTACCTCAATTTTGAAAGGTGTTGTTGTTACCTTTTTTCACGTCATATTAATATTATTTTGATACTAATACCTTACTTTTCCATAAATTTTGGTTAACATATCTTAGTGGTATTTTTGTGTTGTTCATATTCATAACTTCCACTTCTTTTGAGATTTAGGTCTTAGTTGGACTTAAAATTGCTTTTAGTATACCTTATTTGGAAATCGTATCAACCTTTTGTTATTTCTTACGTCTTGTTCATTTTTGAACTTGGCATAAGTGGGGACATTTTGTTGATCATTTTATGCCAACCTACCTTTCACACACATTTTGCATAAGGATTATTTCTTTGTAGATTGGCTTTGTGTTTTGAAATTGCGTGATTATTCCTTGTGTTTATCCATCTTATAAACTCATTTCAAAGACAATTCTTTGGGACTTTCGATCCTCCTGATCTTCTTGTTTTTACCTAAATTCATGGTCATTTTTTAACATATCTTTCAAACCTTAGAAAAAACATTTCCTATAAAGCAACTTTTACATCAATCGAACATTGGAAATCTTTCCTTTGTATCCTTTATGTTGCTAAAATTTTGATCGATCCTTTGACGTTTACGCCTCCAAACTTGTTGTCCAAACCTTGTTGGATTATCAATCTTGAGTCATCATGATGTATGTTTTCCTTAGCTTCCCTTTGGAAAATCACACAAGCATCCCCTATCTGTTTGCAAAATGTCTAGTTGGTTGTCGTTATGCTACCTAAATTGACATGGAACTTCCTTCTATTTGAAGGAGTTCAATCAAACTTTCTAGTTCTAGGCATTTTGACTTAGTGAACACCAACAATGATTGATTATGGGTAAGTGCATGAAGTTGGGGGGCCAAAAAGTGAACAAGAATCTGGAAAAAATCAAAATGCGTACGCATTCTATTATAATGCGATCACATTTTCAATTGTCAGGTTTGGGATTTACCGAAGCATAACACGTACACTTTATAATGCATACGCGTTACATAACACGTACGCGTTATAATGTGTACGCGTTACATAACATGTAGGCATAAGCGTTATGCATCTATAAATAAAAAAGAGGCCCAAGCCTCTATCATTTTATCTCCCTCAAATGTGAGTTTCAGAGCTTAACTGTGCCCTCACATTTTTTCATTCAGCTAGATCTCAAGCTCAAAGGATCATTTCTGGATCATCGGGAAGCTCTGAATTAATGATGGTGTCATGGAGAAGAGGTAAGCACAATTATTTTCTCAAAATTGCATTGAAATATGATAATTATAGATTAAAATTTGAACTGAATACATATTTTTTATTGTTATAGTTAGAGGTCGAGGGAATCAACCACAACCAAACCCTGTTATTCCTGTCATCCCTCCCTACACTCCCACAATTTCTCAACATCCCTTGGGTAGTCAAGAAGATTTAGCATCCCACATAGTTGAAAAAAAAATTGAAATTGAGGATTTAATCAAAACAATGAGGGATTCATAATCTACAAACCCCCACCGTGCCTCTCTTGCAAACACATTACAGGCATTACTTCTTCAAATTGATGTAAAAACAGGGAAAATTGATCATTGGACAACTTACAGAGAAGGTTATAGGGTTTATTATTCCAACCAATTATCATATGTGGATGTAAAGAAAAAAGAAATTTCAAAAGACCTCATATGCACCTTATTGAAGGACCCCAACACTAATTTTCATGTTCCGTTGTCATGTAAATGATTTCCCATCCATTGGTGCAATAATAATTTGATTAAAAATAATTTTTGGGATTGATGGTAGATGATTTTTTATTTTCCACCTTGTAATGACAACGAGGTGCCACTATACTTTCTAAGGAAAATCTATTGCGAGTTTATCCTCAACGATATCCCAAATTATTTTAATTTTTGAGATTTACAGGGCCAAGGAAAAGGATCTGCATAGGATCGACCAGGTGCACAACATGCACCTATTCAGTAGAGTAGATTCCTTGCATAGAAGCCCCCTCACCCTAAGATTATCCCTCAAGTAGTGAAGGATACAGTAGAGATTGATACAGTCCATGTGCTTCAGGGGCTATCTGCAACCCTTGTTCGACATACGACAGAGATTTCTGAGCCAGATGCTCATGGAGGTACACAGAGTATTCCCTTAGGGAGTACTAGCATGAGGCCACATCTTTTCTCGTCATGTTATAACATATGTTTGGGGCCCGAGGAGGATGATACTTTTATGCATACTGATTTTGGTGCACCTAGTGCTAGGGGTGCACATAATAATGTCACTATGTCAGATGTCCTTTTGAGTGAGGCATTTGGATTACATTCATTGGCGTCACCTTCACAGGTAAATTTGTTATGTTTTGTTATGTGTGCTACAAAATTTTTGGAGTACTTGATTTACTTATATATGTTAAATTTTTGAAATAAGTGTATTTGTAAATGTATATGCACTGATATTATAGAGCGCAGGAGGCGCAT
The DNA here is from genome assembly GCA_019776745.2 of Taxus chinensis. NCBI lineage: Eukaryota > Viridiplantae > Streptophyta > Pinopsida > Cupressales > Taxaceae > Taxus > Taxus chinensis. The sequence goes on from CM034149.1 coordinate 525,531,034, forward strand.
ATTCATCCTTACCACAGGTAGTGAGCACCATGCATACAGATACATTCACAGAGGTAATTTCAAATGTTAATTATATAAAATTTTCACATACATGTGTGTGTGTGTATTTGCATGTATATATATAATTTTTGAAGTCAAATATATGTATGTTCTTGTATGTCCATATAACTCACGTGATATACATATTTGATAAAGATCTTGACTTCACTAGACACCCCACCATCTCTGCAACAAGTAGATAAAGGTGTTGTCGCTGCGATTTCATTTGTGCAACAACTCACTAAGGTATTCAAACAACACATAAATTTTGTTAAATTTATCGTGTATTATAGTAAATTACATGCTAGTAATGTCTTTCATTGTAGAATTATTAAATTATGTTAATAATGTCCTTCATTGTGTATATGCAGGAGTTACCTGTGACAGGTAGCAACCCTGTTCATTTGATTCACATGCATGGCGGGGTAAAAACAATAGTTCTATATTGATAAAATTAGTTAAAATATTGTCATTATGTACATACATGTACTTAGTTCTATTTTTGCTAATTATGATGTTATATTTTTTGATCTTATGTGTATATAGGGAACTTCAACCCCTTCCATTTTGTCTTTGAGGGCACAGACTCCTACATCTCATTGTCTTCGTACCCATGTTTGTACTGCAAGAGCTCTTGATAACTCATCTGAGCGTGAGATACAAATTTAGCGTGATCGACAACTTGCGGTAAGTTTGTGTATTTATGTAAATACTTTCATTCTAGCATGTCTTAAATACATGTTGAAAACATATATAAATTAATTTTTGACAAAAAAAACGTTGTTTGCATTTACAGGATCATCTACTGGCGAGTATTCAGATTAAGAGGACTCGAATCATGGGCTCAAACAATCCAAACTCATCTCATGGATCTCCATCTTCATCTAAGGGAGGGCCTTATTTGAGCAAGGCCAAGAGAGGGATAGATTTTGATGAGTAGGAAATATATATGTCTTACATGACTTTATTTTTGTATGCCTATGTGCATGGCATTATGTGTACGCCTATATGACATTTGAGCTTGATGGTATATGACCTATTTGGGAATTTTTGTATTTATTATGCACATTAAAATATTATTTGGAACTTGATACTTTTGTATGAGACCTTACATTTCTGATATTATTTTCGCATGAAACTAATATGATGTGCACTTGACAATATTTAAGACATTATGGATTGGTTTTTCATTTATTGGTGATGTACATGTACTAGCATTTTCAATGTATAATATGCATCAAAATTTGGACAGTAATATTTATATAATGTATGTATATAAAGAGTTACCTAATCTGAGTAATTATTCATTCAATTTATCAATGTGTATAAATTCATTTACCTTACTTGCGATTCTTCTTGCTCATGGTCTCTTTGTAATGGTTCCTATCTTATCATGCACTTACCACATTCTTCTATGCTTCGTAGTCTTATCCCCTATTAAAACACCTGAGAGTCATCACAATTTGATGTCTTTCATTTGTTGATATTTTGAGAATTTCTCTCCATATACATTACTCCAATGCTTGAGAATGTCTCCATATGTAATGACATACTGATTCAGACACTCAATGATTCTTAATTTTCTAATCCTGTCCAATTCATGTTATTAACTTTAAATATGTAGGCATTTCAATTTATTTGGAAATCACATCGCACCCTTCACTAGGCTTGATGACTACCCCTATCCTTTTAAATGCACTTTTGAAAGCATCCTTAGGTTTATCATAGCATGAATTATTATTATCCTGTGAAATTTATAAGGTCGTTTGCAGGTAACCATACCAAAAAATTCCATTTTCACCCCCGAAAGAAGTCTGATAACGTTCAAAATGGCCTAAAACTCCCTTTCAAAAATCAAGTTATTTTTGAACTTACCCATTTTTCAGCTTCTTCCCTGGGCGCAATTTTCATTGTGTCGACACACCAAAATCTGCGCCCCCTTTAAAACCTTTGTTGCACTCATTGTTATGTTAACATCCAAAACATTGCACCCCTTTAAATACTCTAAGGCACTGGAAACATTGTGTTGACATCCGAAAATGTGCGCTTAGGCACTGGAAATGTTGTGTCAACATCAACAAATTTACGCTAAGGTGCACTTTTCCTTGTGTCGACACTCCCAAAGGTGTGCCAAAAGAAGTTGGTGAAGTAATAAATGCCAATTTTCTTATAAATAGGCACCTGACACCTGTCATTTTCATTAATTGAAAATTGCAAAAAGTGTTTTCTCTGCACCTGTCAGCCATCCTTGTCACCCCCACGTGCCGTTTTTTGAGCTTGTGGACCCTAACGTTGTTCTTCATCATTTATAAATCCAGGTAAGTGGCTCCTCTCCTTGTTGTTTTTGTTTTTGTTGTGTTAGGTATTAGGGTTAGTGTAAAAGATAAAATCTAAAAGAAACACACCTAACAAAATTATCAAACCAACTGAAGCCCTTTTGCCTCTCCTTCCAGATCTGCAAATCTGGAAGATCCCTACCTCTGAAGAAACCAAAAACCCATTTTTTCCTGAGGCCTATAAAATCCTCTCTTTTCCATCTAACAAATCCAAAGAAGAAAGGAAAAGAAATCAAGAAAATAAGCCAAGTTGTTAACTGATTAAAGCCATGGTGCACTGTTCTTCTTTGCAACATAACCTTTTTCTGTGCCCAGAAAAAAGAACACTTAGCAGTTTTTTGTGGGGCGCAGATGCCAATTGCACAACATCAACATAAGATGTTGTGTGCCACTGATCCACACCAAGCACTTTTTCCCTTGGCGCATTGATTTTCCTTGCAACATCTTCTGAAGTTGCGCTTGGGAGCACTTTAAACACCTGCAACACATTTTTTCTACGCCCAGCCAAAGTAGATTTTTCCTAAGGCACGGGTGCCACTTCTTTAACATCAACATTACATGTCAACATCCAAAAAACCATGCCCCGTGCTTTATCCTTGGCACTGGAACTTTTCATGCAACACCTCTATAATCTATGCCCCCTCTTAATACTTGGCACAACTTTTCCCGGGTCAACACCAAGTGCAAGTTTCCTCATGTTGAAACTTTCCTGAATGCACTTTATACTTTAGCGCCAAAATTTGCATGTCGACATCCATAAAACCACGCCCTTTCCAACTTGGTGCAAATTTTATCCTATGAACTTGGCACAAATTTTTTCATGGAGACATCTTCCTAAATGCACCCAGTAATTTTAAGCCTTTGCAGCATGTTGTGAACCTACTCCTTGTGCCCTAAGCCTTATAATTGCCCATTCTTCCTTCTACAAGCTTTCATTATGAATAACATGACGGTTGACATGGATCTTCTGTGTTGGACCTCCTTGATTCTTCTTGCAAAACAAAAACATCCATCCTTGAGCTCACACATGTCTTCATCAAGCAAGAAACCAACTAAACCTAAAGCTAAAGCTAAGCAGTCAGAACAAGAGATGAAGTATAAGTATTAGAGAGTCAGAATGCATGACTCATATGTAGAGTGCAGCCTTGACATCAGAGACTATGAGCCAGGACATATTGACAAGGATGATTTATGGGCGAGAACCAACTAGGCAAGCAGTGGCTCATGGATGAAGAAATTGGTGGGCAGTGGCCTGCACTTTGCAGCTGGGCTGCCAGTAAGAGCCGTAAATAATGAATTTATTATGTTGGTAGCCTGATGCTATAACAAAGACACTATATGTGTTGAAAATAAAGAGCATCAGACCATCATTGACCTCACATCTCGTCACTTTGAAATGATCCCGGGCATTCCTCATCACAGGAAATATATAGAGATAAGTCTCGAAGACTGCAAGAAGGCATAGGACGATAATGAGGATAAATGCATGCAGATGATGAATGAGCTTTATCTAAAGAACAAGAAGATGGTGAGCAGATGGCCCCAAACCATCCACCGTAGTGACTTCAATAAGGAGTTGAGTGATACAATCACCTTTTTAAATAGAGTGTTTGGGCTCCCTGATGTCCATTATTTCCACAAATGGATGTTGAGGTATCTGGAGACCATGAGCAAGAATGCACTTGATCAGCATTTTGGTTGGGGTGAAATTATCAATGACACCATATCCCAGTAGCTCCAACAAGTTCTAAAAACTAGGAAGTTCTACATGAATTCCTACATTGTATATGTTGCTGCGGTAGTGAGGGATTTCGCAGGGTTAGCTCGAAATGGGGTACAACCTTAGGTCAAGATATATGAGTTTTACCCAAAACTGAAGCTCGAGGATAGCATCTCCCAGTTCTCTAAAATTAATGATACCTTCTTCAATGAGGTAATCTTCTTGCTAAGACCAAACATGAGACACGGTCAGACCAGCCCGAGTGTGATTGCTTCCATAAAGAAATGGGGAGCATTGTTCACACAATTCCCAACATTCACGTACCTTAGAGATGTGAATTTTGAGGGAGAACCAATGAAGCTGCCAAGGTTTTTAGGGATGAAACTAATCCTGCTAGAATTGTCAAGGCAGCTAATCACATATCATGAGAAGTGAATGAAAAGAAAGAAAGGAGGAACTCCATTCCCCCTTATAGTCAACCGATACACCTGCCCCACACTTGCCAAAGCACGAGAGATGTATGCTAAGCTAGAGTTGCTGAATCTAAAGCACAACTTCCCCGCAAGACCAACCTTCGACTATCAGAGTTGCCTCCCAAAGGGAAAAACTGATCCCATCCATGTTCCTAAGATCAAGGACATTTGCATCGACCTGACACATGAGATAGACATCAGGTGAAAGGATCACTCCCGACTAGCTCTGGAGGAAATCATCCACTATGGCATAGCCCTCATCCCAAAATAATTCCAAGAGACTGATCAAGAAGTTGATCAGGTCTACCTTGACATAGATGGGGATGATTGGCCATTCACAGAGATCGACAGAGCTAAAGCACCGAAAACCATTCAAGAAAGGGTTAAGCCCACGTTGCAGCGCATCAAACATTGGTGCAAACTGAATGGTCTCACCTACCTTGGAGTTGAGCACCTCCAAGACCGACCCAAGTACTGAAAGGAAAAGGAAAGGACAAGGAGGGTGAATCAAGTAGACAAGAATAAAATCCTGAAGGCCTTCCTTCTACTTTCAAGAAGCAAGTAGTCGACCTGGTATCTCCAGGTAAAGAAGAAGAAACAACAGAGGTTTCAATAGATACATCCACCCAGGATGTTATCACAACAACAACTGCAAAGGTACCCAGTGTTCCTTCTTCCATTTCTTCTCCTCCTCCTATCATTCAAGCATTTGTTCCTATGGATGTGTCTTCTCCTCTCCCTTCCTCCCTTCCATCTCCCACCTCTTCCATCTTCTCCTCTCTCATGGATATATCACCCAGTGTTCCCTCCATCCAATTACAGATCCCTTCCATTTCCATGTCTTTTTCTTCTCATGTAGTAACTCTGGGCCCCACAAGTAGTGGTGTGTTGGATTCCATGTCAATGCCACCACCAAGTGTTTCAACATACTTCCCTGAGGCCTCTACAATTGCTTCCCCTTTCACTCCTGTTTCTTCTTCTATTCCCTCTACTCCCACTCCCATAAGTCCTAGTTGGATTTCTGACCACTTGAGTTAGCATAAGAGAAAGGTTCCCATCGCACCCATGGACTACTTCAAGGGAGAGAGTCATGGAGATTTCTTACTCGGACCCCACCAAGAAAAAGGAGGATCTGTCTCCCATAGACTTCACAGTGACTCAAGTCAAAATGGGGACCTCATCTGACAGCCTGCAAGGGGAAGCCTTGTCTACAGTGGATGCTCTCTGCAAAAAGCTCCAAGAAGAAAAAGAGGACAAGAGAATACTCAAGGAACAAAACAAACATCTCCTCCAAGCATTACAAAAAATGGGCAATGTTCCTCCTGTGACTGCCACTGAACCCATTGAAGTTCTCAGTCAGGATAAAATAAATGAATATGTTAAGATTGGTAAACAAGGCGTAGCAGTATCATCCTAGATTGAGAAAATCCTCAGAGATGGTCATGAAATGATTTGGAAATTCACAGTACTCTACCAAGATATAACCCAAGCAAATAAGGAGCTACAAGCAGTAGTAGGTTCCCTCTCTGAGGAGTTGGATAATGCCAGATTGCAGCATGAAACATTTCAAGCCATGGTTGACTGCTTAGTTGACAACCTATTGAAAGTCAGCATTATCGATCACCCGCGTGCACATAAAAAAGCTCTCATCGCTTTAGATTACCGAGTTGATCAAATGGAATATATCCTAGAGAGAATATATAAGATCAAGGATGAAGCCCTGGATGCATGACACAACATGGAGCAAACAGTTACAAAAATGGCTCCAAAAATGCTCAGTGAATCATACAACTTGAGAGAAGCAGACGATACATTCCAGCACTTCAAGGCTATCGTCACTCAAGGTTTGGTACTAAAGGTCACTTTCAACTGAAAATCAATCAATAACCTCTTGGCCTACCATGACTTTATTGGCTTTTTGATCGATTCATGTGAAACTTTCACCGAGTTATCTGACAAGCTCAAGGATGAGAAAAAAACTTTCGAAGTCATTGGCGACCATTTTAAAGGTCCAGATCATGATCAACTTCAAGCTATGATCAGCAAGTTTATGGAATATTGAGTGCAGTGTCACATCAACTCTCCCAATCAAAAGTAGGATACCAAGTTCGAGCAGAGATATGATGAAAAGTAGTTTCTTCTTCTTGGGATCCATTGATCATTTTTGTAAAATATTTAAAAAGCATGTTGGCATTTATGATGACCTCGTCCATGTTGCACCATGGGATGTTGTCATCCAAAAACTTGCCCAAAGTCAACTTTTGACTTTTTAGATATTTCGTAAATATCTTGTAAGATATTTTGTAAATAGTGGTTAGTTTGCTTTTGTCTTCTTTCTTCTTCTCCTTCTATAAATACTTGAATACTTGTTATATTCAAAGGGTGGACATTTTTGTATGAAAGGAGAAGTGAGGAGAGAAAGACTTTGTGCTTTCTTGTAACAGAAGAAATATTAATACATTTATTCAGACTTTGTGTTCCATATGTGTGTTATCTGCATCAGATATTTTTTAAGTTAGATCTATGTTTTTATTATATTGGATTCATTCCTACTATTGTCATTTGTTCATCAGTATTGCTTTAATCGTTTATGCAAGTAAGTTTGGATCTGTTTACTACCAGCCCAAAGCATAAACCTTCCGTCTTGGAATTCATTTATTTTCTTCCTTCAGATCTATCCTCCTTCTGTTCCTTCCCTCCTACCTTTATGTTCATTGTTGGAACTACCTCTACTGGGATGAGATCCCAAACCCCCTGAAGTTGGTATAGTGTATATTTGCACATATTCCTGCTTGATAGATTAGTAATAAACCAATTTCACTTTGTTGTCTTAAAGAGGGGCTATGCCCTGCACACTGTTGGCCTATTTCCCCACAACCTATGTAACCAACAGTTTTTCAGACCAACATTTTTTGGTTACTCTACTGGGGATCAAACTAAGGAAATAACTAAAAAAATGTAAAAATCACTACCAAATTGCAAATTTTAACTCTTTGTTAAAAATTAAATTTTTTGCAGAAGTGATCAAAACTAAAAAATTTCCTTATACAAATCCATAGATCTGGACTAGATAGGAACTTTTAGTTCACTGATTTTTTACAAAAACCTGTATATTTTAGTAGATCTAAGATTCTGACATTTTATGATATTTTCAAAACCTTGCAAAATTTAGGTCAAAGATCCAAAAATCAGCGTTCTAAATTAACCCACTTTTTATCCTTGTTAATCTTTATCAGAAAACCGCAATCCGTGATTATTTAAAAATGGTAAATTAAATATTAAAAAAGTACATACTACTGATTTTTGCCAAAAAAATCAGAAAATCAAAAAGTATAAACAAAAAGATTGTTGTAAATCTACTCTTAATTGTTGCAGATTTGAATGAGTACGCTAGCAGGTGAAGCATTTACTCGCGGCAGAAGAGCTCATGGAGAACTTGATCAGATTTTTGATCTACTTAGAAGGCATAATTTCAGTATCACTCTAGCATGATTTGCATCACTAAGCTCAGTAGATCAATTAGCAAGAAGTGCCTCACCTCCACGAAAAATCCAGACTTCACAAGGTGCCTCAACATCCATTTGTAGTGCTCTTTTGTTAAGTGGAACCACACTCCCTGCTTGCGTTTTTTTTCCTACTTTTTAAATGGTAGCAAATCTACCTATACCATGGAGAAATGCCATGGGTCCTCTATCATTTCTACATGTAGTTCACCGCCTTTCCAACGGAAATCACAAAAAATTCCTGAAATTTGATGGGAGCAAAAATCAAAGCATAGACACGCATATTACTGCATTTATTTTGTCATGTAGCATTTTGGACGTGACTCATGAGGACGTATCGGTACGTCTCTTTCTGGAGACCTTGTAAGGGCCTGCAGCAGAATGGTTCCAGCACTTACCAGCTACGTCCATCACCAATTGGAACACATTGCAGACTGTATTTGAAGACAAATACAAACCTTAAGAAGATGCATTTGTGTTATTATCAAAAATCACTCACATGAAGAAGGAAGCCAATGAAACCATGCGTGATTTTGTCACCCATTTCAATTCACTAATCAACCGTGTGTCGCTTGCCATGATGCTGATATTAGAGAATCAAAAGTGTTTCTTCTTGAATGCCATGAGTTCGAAAGTAAGTTTCTTAATTTTACAGGAACAAATACCCACCTTAGTTTTTACTCAAGCTACGACCATTCGGATAGAATACAACCTTCTTATATCTAGTGAGTTAAGATGAGAGCTGTTAAAATCAAAGGTTTCAACTTCTTCTCAGGCTGCCTCATCAGATCTAGCATTTTAGAAGATGGCAAATGACTTTCTCTCATTAAAGAATAAATTGACTCAAACATCATCTACCACTCCATACCGGGATATCCCACGGAGGAACTTCACTCCCAACAACGCCCCCCAAATTCCGTGTTTGCCTACTACTTCTCCAAGGTTAGCAATTGAAGCCCCTCTGGTTAATGCTTTGGTTGAAATTGAAGAAGATGATCCAAATTATGAAGGACCTTTGTCGTAAGGCGAAGATGATCAAGATGTCGGTGAACCGATTGGCGACTCTAATATTGGGTATATGGAATTTGAAGATGAGGAATCTGATGAAGAAGAGGGTACCCAAGGGTATGCGAGTGGACAATCATACACAGTTTTCACTTGCTCACAAGGAAAAGAAGCAAATATTGCTGCTGAAAAACAAAAGGAAAAGGTTGTGGTAACTCCTCCTCCAATGATTGCTAAAAGAGGTAATCTCCTTCCTACTAAACTCGTTAAACCTTTTGTAAATAAATGGTTTCCTCCTATTTCACCTCCAATTCAGCCTTCCTCCACCCCCATAAAGACCAGTAACCCTCCTCCACAAAATTGAAATGAAGGACTCATTCCTTCGTTAGCTCAACCCTTGGTTGCATTCGATATAATTGATCACGCCAAAAATACCAAGATCCATATGTCTGAAGTTGAATACCTTCATTCCAACCTAGAGAAACTTATAAGATTAACTAAGTATATCCAAATTCAGGCTACCGTCCCTCCTCCCATTTCCCTAAAATTAATTCTTCCCACCCCTCCTATGTCTCATGTAAACGTTGCCTCAACTTCTGTGTCGGGAAACATTGAACCTTTTTACCTATCTCTCCTGATCAATGGTCATAAACTAAGTAACTTTATAATTGATTCTATAGCTTCTGATAATGTTATGCTAGCAAAGGTCACCCATGCTTTGGGCCTCACACTTACTAAACATTTTGGCAGATGCTACTCCATGGAAACCAAACAGGTACCATTGATTGGTTAGATCAAGGATGCACAGTTCGCATTCATGGAATATCCTGAGACAAGGGTAAAAATGACTATTCTCGTAGCTGATATTCCAGTAGCATACTGGATATTGCTAGGGAGGATCTTTTGTAAATAAGTTGGTGGGGAAATTCATATGTACTAGTCCAAAGCCAGGATTCCTGTAAAAGGGGTGATGTAGACATTGGAACCAAAATCACAAAAGCAATATATAGTCACCAACTATAATGACCCTAAAGCTCATATCCTTTTTGAATCATCAGGGATGGGGAACTACTTCATGTCCACCGACTCAAATAGAATGGACGTTCTCATCCAAAAAGAGGATCTCAAAAAAGTATGGACATTGCAGTTTGATGGCAGTTGCACAACCAGTGGATGCGGTGTTGGGGCTATTCTAATATCTCCTAAAGAGGAGATTTTCCCTTTTTCTTTCAAATTGTAGTTCTTTAATATGAATAATACTGCTGAGTATGAATCCTTATTACTTGGCATGCAAGCTGCAAAAGAGAAAGGAATCAAGAATCTAAAAGTACAAGGTGATGTTGAGATGATTTTCAATCAGGTAAAAGGGATATATCAAGTAAAAAATGGCTGACTTAGACACTACCGCAATGCAGTATGGGATAGCATCGAAGAGTTTGAAGCTTTCTCAATCAAAGCAGTTCTGTGAGCCCAAAATGACATGGCTGATTCGTTGGCCATCTCAGCCTCTCTCATGCTTCCTCACCCAGGGTTAAAAACAGATACATTACCATTGAAGTGGTTTTTCACCCGAGTGTGCCAAATAATTCACAACACTGGCAATTTTTCAATGATGACAACCAACTTATCACTTTTTTTGGAGAAAGTTGACAATTTCAAAGAACTTCATTTCAATGGATCAAATTCTACATGTCATGAGTCTCTCACCGTTCAACTGCATGAAGCTGAAAAAAAACATATTGATACAACTCAAAGGAAATAAGATTCTGAAAGGTTTGGTTTCCTTAGAATGATTATTTAATAATCATGACCGTTTTTTCAAAAATAAGTGACAGGATGATCCTTCCTCTTCTCCGAAAACTGAATCCATCAATCTGGGTACTGTGGAACATCCTCGTTCCGTGAATATCGAGAAGTGTTGTACGCCCGAGGAAAAACAAAAATTCATTAAGTTGCTGAAAAAGTACATGGATGTATTAGCATGGTCTTATGCTGATCTGAAGTCTTTCAAGCCACAGGACATTTTACATAACATCCCACTCAAAGATGACATCAAGCCTTTCCGTCAAAAGCAAAGGTACTACAACCTCAAAATCTCAGGTACCATTAAGGCTGAAATTCAAAAAATGTTGGATGCAAGAATTATTTTTCCAATTGATCACAGTACCTGTGTTGCAAATATTGTGCCTGTGAGAAAGAATAATGGTGAGATACACATATGCGTGGACTTTCACAACTTGAACCAATCATCCTTACAGGAAACTATCCACTACGAAAATGGATCAAGTTCTACAGGTGGTAACCAGTTCAGAAATGTTGTCTATGCTTGATGGTTTTTCAGGTTACAATCAAATTCAAGTCATGCCTAAAGATCAGTTCAAGACAGCATTCACCACTCCTTGGGTTACTTTCGCCTACAGTAGAATGTCATTCAGTTTGATCAATACTAGTGCTACCTTCCAACGAGCAATGGATTTTACATTTAAAGGTATAATGGGAAAATTCATCATAGTTTACCTAGATGACCTGATCATGTTCTCCAAAAGATAAAGTGATCACTGCGATCATTTGGAACAAGTCTTGATCAGATGCTGAGAGCACGAGATCTCGCTACATCCCAAGAAGTCAGTTTTTGGGGTCACCGAAGGAAATATTCTTGGACATGTTGTCAATAGAGAAGGAACTAAGATAGATGTCGAAAGGGTCAAGGCTATTCAGAGCCTTATGTTGCCTACAAGCAAGACTGGTGTTCACTCTTTCTTCGGAAAGCTAAATTTTCTTAGATTCTTTGTTCCTGATTTTGCTGAGAAGACTCATCATATATCTAATATGATGAAAGGGTCTCAAATGTTCTGATAGAGTGATGAAGGCAGGACATCATTCAAAGACATAAAAAACCTCTTTCACTCATGCTCATGTTCTGGTGTGTCCTGACTTTAGCAAAGACTTCATCATGTACAGTTATGCGTCTACGCATACTGTATCAGCTATCTTGATGCAAAAGAACTATGAAGATATTGAATCCCCAATTTCTTTCATGATCTCTCCTCTTAAGCCTCATGAACTGAATATGTTGCAATTGGAAAAGCATGTCTTTGCCATGGTAAAAGTAGTCAAAATTTTCCGCTACTACATTCTGAATTCTCATATAGTAGTGTTGGTTCTAGACACGATTATTAAGTCTATTCTAACTCAACAGGAGTTAGGGATCTTGCGAGGTAATTAGATCATAAATGTACAAGAATATGACCTAGACATCAGACCAACCAAGTTGGTTAGAGGTAAAGGCCTGTGTCAACTAATGGCTGAAAATAAAGACTCAAAGGTACCTGAACAGAAAGTTGCTCACATTGATGGAGAACAAAATGAACTGGAGACAGTGGATTCTTTTCCCATGGTTCTGTTTGTCATAACCAACGATGAATGGTATTCTAACATCGCAATCTTTCTCACCTATGGAAAATGCCCAGTTCACCTAACCATAAAGGAAAAGTGAATGGTGAAGCTCAGAGCTGCAAGATATGTCATATGGGATGATGGATTATACAAGCGTGGAATTGACGGTGTTTTACTACGATGTGTTGACAAGCTGCGGCAGGTAAAATTGTTGGAGAGTTTTCATGACTCAGCATGTGGTGGTCACTTCTCCTCACCAATAAAAACACATAAAATCATTCGGGCTAGGTACTACTAGCAACCACTATTTCAAGATACAGCCACTTAGGTAGCGAAATGTGAACTTTGCCAACAGTTCGTTGACAAACCAAAGCTGGTTGCGTTTCCCCTCAGGCCTGTCATCATTGAAGAACCATTCAAATAGTGGGGAATTGATTTCATTGGAGAACTCAATCCTCAATCGAGTGATGGACATATTTACGTCCTAACAGCAATAGATTACTTCACGAAATGGGTGGAGGCCATACCTGTCAAGCATGCCACTTCTGAAGTTGTTTACAACTTTGTCAAGGAGAATATTATTGTGAGATTTGGAATTCCACACAAAATCATTACTAACAATGCTTCCAACTTCTCTTCATGGGAAGTTATTGGTTTTTGTTATGGATATAGAATAATCTTGGCTCATGCTTCTGATTATTATCCTCAAGAAAATGGTCAGGTAAAATCTAGCAACAAGAACCTGGTGACTATCATACGGAAGCTAGTTGATGAAAACCAGCGGTCCTGGCACAAGTCACTGTATGATGATTTTTGGGTGGATCGTATCACTCCAAAGAGGTCTCTTGGCATGTCACCTTTCTAGGTGTTGTATGGGATCGATGCTGAAATCCCTATCTCCGCAGAACTTCCTTCTCTGCGCTTGGCTCGAGAAATTGAGGATGAAACTTTTCAGAATTCTCTTGAAAATAGGATTATGTACTTGACGAAACTTGAAGAAAAGTGAGTGAAAGTGGTCGACAAGATCACTGAACATCATAATCAAGTGAAGAGACTGTTCGACAAGAAAGCTCAGTAGAGAGATTTCTAAGTGGGAGATCTTGTTCTTCTGTGGGACAAATGAAGAGAACTGAAAGGTATGCACAGGAAGTTTGAATCTCTTTGGAGAGGGCCATAAAAAATCAAGCAGCTCAATGGAGAGAATAGTTTCTATCTCTCAAATCTAGATGGACCTGAGCTGCTACTTCCATATAGCGGGCATCACTTGAAGATCTTCAAGAAGTAGAGCTTGCTCTCTTCTTTATACAGTTTTCTTTCTATTGTTGTGTGTTCCCTTTCTTTTTCCTTTTGTTTTCCCTCTGGTCACCCTTGTTTTTGACTCTCTGTAACCCAATGAATAGGCACATGAAAATTTGGGATTCTCTACCCTTAAGTTTCACTCAAAGATAGTCCCCAGAAACAGCCAGCTGTTATCCTGTGAAATTGATAAGGCCATTTGCAGATAACCATACCAAAAAAAAAAAAATTTGGCCCCCGATTGAAGTCTGATAACGTTCAAAATGGCCTAAAACACCCTTTCAAAAATCAAGTTATTTCTGAACTTACCCATTTTTCATCTTCTTCCCTGGGTGTAATTTTCCTTGTATCGACACACCAAAATATGTTCCCCTTTAAAACCTTCAGCACACTCATTGTTATGTTAACATCCAAAACATTTCACCCCTTTAAATACCCTAAGGCACTGGAAACATTGTGTTAACATCTGAAAATGTGCGCTTCGGCACTGGAAATGTTGTGTCGACATCAACAAATTTGTGCTAAGGCACACTTTTCCTTGTGTCGACACTCCTAAAGGTGTGCTAAAAGAAGTTGGTGAAGTAATAAATGCTAGTTTTCTATAAATAGGCGCCCGACACCTATCATTTTCATGAATTGAAAATTGTGAAAAGGGTTTTCTCTACACCTGTCAGCCATCCTTATCACCCCCGTGTGCCGTTTTTCGAGCTTGTGGACCCTAACGTCATTCTTCATCATTTATAAATCTAGGTAAGTGGCTCCTCTCCTTGTTGTTTTTGTTTTTTTATGTTAGGTATTAGGATTGGTGTAAAATATAAAATCTAAAAGAAACACACCTAACAAAATTATCAAACCAACTGAAGCCCTTTTGCCTCTCCTTCCAGATCTGTAAATTTGGAAGATCCCTACCTCTGAAGAAACCAAAAACCCATATTTTTCTTGAGGCCTGCAAAATCCTCTCTTTTCCATTGGACAAATCCAAAGAAGAAAGGAAAAGAAATCAAGAAAATCAGCCAATTTGTTAACTAATTAAAGCCATGGTGCATTGTTCTTCTTTACAACATAACCTTTTTCTGTGCCCAGAAAAAAAGAAAACTTAGTATTTTTTATGGGGCGCATGTGCCAATTGCACAACATCAACATAAGATGTTGTGTGCCACTGATCCGTGCCAAGCACTTTTTCCCTTGGCGCATTGATTTTCCTTGTAACATCTTCTGAAGTTATGCTTGAGCACACTTTAAACACCTACAACACAAATTTTTTCTTCGCCTAACCAAAGTAGATTTTTCCTAAGGTGCAAGCACCACTTCTTTAACATCAACATTACATGTCGACATCTAGAAAACCATGCCTTGTACTTTATCCTTGGCACTGGAACTTTTCATGCAACACCTCTACAATCTGCACCCCCTCTTAATACTTGACATGACTTTTCCCACGTCAACACCAAGCGCAAGTTTCCTCATGTTGACACTTTCATGAATGTGCTTTATCCTTTGGCACCAAAATTTACATGTCGACATCCAGAAAACCGCGCCCTTTCAACTTAGCAAAAATTTTCTCCTATGAACTTGGCACAAATTTTTTCATGCCAACATCTTCCTAAATGCAACCAGTAATTTTAAGCCTTTGCAGCATGTTGTGAACCTGCGCCTTGCGCCCTAAGCCTTATAATTACCCATTCTTCATTCTGCAAGCTTTCATTATGAATAACATGATGGTTGACATGGATCTTCTATGTTGGATCTCCTTGATTCTTCTTGCACAACAACAACATCCATCCTTGAGCTCACACATGTCCTCATCAAGTAAGAAACCAACTAAAGCTAAAGCTAAAGCTAAGCGGTCGGAACAAGAGATGAAGTATAAGTATCAGAGAGTCAGAATTCCTGACTCATATGTAGAGTGTAGCCTCGACATCAGATACTCTAAGCTAGGACATATTGACATGGATTATTTCTGGGTGAGAACCAACCAGGCAAGCAGTGGCCTGTGGATGAACAAATTGGTGGGCTGTGGTTTGCACTTTATAGCTGGGCTGCCAGTAAGTGCCGTAAATAATGAATTTATTATGTTGGTAGTTGTACGTACCCAAAATTGTAGGGTACTACACCGCCATAAATATGTTACACATACCCCAATGATGATACAGGTCTCCTTGCAAGGTGTTCGGAATCTAGAAAATCTCGCCAAGTATATGTTTGTATCCCGCATACCTCGCTCGGCCTCCACATGCTTTGTTTTCCAGAACGCTCCGACAATCACGTCAAACATAAATCTTCAATTTCTACCCACATTCTTCAGCTACTTTGCTTTGCATTTATGTTTTGGCCACCCTGTGAATATTTTTTTCCCTTTGTTTATAGTAAAAGAGTTTAATTGGGAGTTACCCTCTGGTAAATGCATTTGCTATAAATAGCCAGCTTGTTTTCAAACAAATGGCCCCTCTCCTTCTCTGTTCTAATCATGCAGTCTTTTGAATTTCTTGACTTGGAGTTCCACATTCTTTCATGTTTTGCATCAATTGTTAGCTTTCCTTTGTTGTTTAGAAGTCATTCAATCTTCTTATTTCAATCTTGCTTCCATTGTTGTTCCATACAAGTCAGCTTAGCAGTAGAAGTAGTTCCATTTCTAGATTAGAATCCATTTAGAGTTGCAGGTTTTGTTTTGTCACAAAGGATAGATTCTCAAGAACCCTCGGCACATTTGTGTTGTATTCCCGCAATAAATCCTGCTAGGAATTACATAGTCAAGCTCTGTTCACTTGCACTATCTCTCTCTTACTCGCATTGTATTCGGTCTATATCCAAAGTTGTCATTGTTCAAGTTCCTTATCCTACTGATACTAGCATATACATGTTTTTCTGGGTTTAAGAGAATACGAAGGAAATGAGGAGATCACACTGAGGGGACAAAGTCACACACAACTAGATTTTCCACTATGTTCTGTAAATGCCAGGTTTGAGCTATCAAAGTTCTAGTTACAATGTATCAAATAGAGTAGTAAATTATTTCATTTCAAGTCAAAAGCTCACTTTAAATATTGCCAGGGAAGCTGATGGGGAATGATAGTTTCTGAGAAACTATGATTTGTTCCTCACTTCTGAGGTAGGATTGAAGAGTCGTTCAATTTAAGTTAATTAGCTATGCTTATATATTTAGGATAAAATCACGACTGCACAGGTAAATAGCCACACCAGGCTACTTTGTTTGTTTTAATTCTGTTACTAGATTAGTTGTCCATTTTCTAAATATGTTAGAATATCTACTCTTTAATTTTGTTAAAATACTTCATAGAAAACACAAAAAAGATAAAGATATATGCACAGTGTAGACACATCTTTCATAATTAGTTTTATTAATTCTAGTTAAAAGTTGAATCATTTTGCATGACAATCATAGGACCTAGAGATCCTAGAGAATATATATTTGAACCAATAGTGTCTCAACCAAATCTACCCACAACATTAGCTGATATAGACAAATACCTTAGGATACAAGTCTTCCGAGCAACGGTAAACCTACAAGTTATGAGTGATACAACTAATAGGGTTAAATATCGATGACTACCCGTTCATAGCACATTTTGGTCAAATCATCCTAACCTTGATAAAATATTTGAATGACTATACAAGGATTCGAAAGAGAACAAGCATTTGGTTGTGTTCCTTTAGTTCCATGACCCAATGGGCCTGTAAATCAGTTAAGTATTGATACCGGTTTACGAACGCTGGTATTTAGATCTTCACCACTCCCACCAGATATCATCACGCTTTTCTATCATATTAAATACTAGAAGCCAATCAATCCTAATATTTTCTAGAATAGACTTCATCTAAGTCACCCACAGTTCACTACAAATCCACTAAAGCTCCTCTCACGCATTTTCATGACCTTGTCGGGAGGTATGGGTATGAAGCTCCCACAGGTCACTTGCCAATTATCCATCAACTCAAGCAGTAAGATCTCGACAGAGCTCTACATTGACTTGAGCGTACGAATAACTAGTGATACCCGACGTGAATCATCACACCAATTTAGGTTAGGAGGGCATTCTTTGCCTTAGATTCACAAATTCCATTATTGTGTGTTGAGGATATAAGATTACGCAACTAGTTTGTCTGTATCCATTTATATTCAACATTCACCTACCGTCTCGGCATGACCTTGGAAGGTCAGGTACAAGGAAGAGGTACTTGTAGATTCCCATGCTTGCATGTCACTTTTCCATTGTACAAAATTGGTGAACCCGACGTGAAGAAAATAGTTCTTCCTCTTTTATGTTTTCTTTTCTTTCCCCCACCTTCACTCTTTCCCATTATCCTATGCGGGTATTCATATACCCCTCGAATATGTCGAGGATACAACGCATATGCTAGACCTGTCTCAGGACTTGAAGCAAGTTATAGTCAAACAAGTAGACAACCATCACCCTCACTTTCCGCATGGGCTGATAACTATTCAAGTAATTACTTATCATCTCAAACTCCCCCTCATAGAACTAGTTCTAGTTCTTTGTTCCGAATTGAGGAGTTGGATCAACTTGCACAAACACAAAAAACTAAAGCAATCAGGCTCTAACAATATGACATTTACTAGAGAATCCATTCCATCTCCTCGGGTCTTGTTCAGACCATAGATCAGTAGACAGTCAAATCCACTCCCATTTTTGGATGAGGAGTACTTATCATGCTATGCTAAAAGCGAACAACGTTTCCAAAACATGTATCCACCTATAGGGAATTTACAAATACAATTTGATACCCTACTCCAATAAAACACCCCCATTCCTCCACCTATAGGAAATGCCCTTGGTGAAGCTTGGTAGGGTAATGATCAATTCATAGCAGGGTATCACACCCCTTTACAACCTCAAGGTATACAACAAATGCCATTAAGGCAAATGCACTGTGTCTTCACCAATAGATTTCATTTCAAACTTAGTTGAAAATGTTAGAGGGTTGGAACTTTCTCAAGAAAACCAAAATTCATATTTTTGGCAAGCAGGGATCTCCAACCCTCCACACCATCCTAGTCAGGTTGACCTCCTTACAGGAACATACATGTTAGGCATTCCTCCTCAACATCTATATAATTACCCACAGAAAACTCCAACTAGGAACACGTTTTCAAATGCCGCTCTAGTAGAAAACATGACACCTCCCGGCTTGGCACCAAACAACCCATACCAGAACAATGCTCCTCCTTACTTAAACATTTATTCAAAGTCACCACAAGGAGACATGTTCTCTTCTCCCGGGATGTTCGTTCAACCACAGGGATTCCCTTATGCCCCTGCAAATACATATGCTATGCCATATCAACAAACCATGCCACCCCCACCCCCTCAGCAAGCACCATCGATGGTCGAGGCCTACGCAGTAGGGACTTATTCAGAATATTTAAAGGAGCCCCTAGACTTCACCATACAAAGTGTTATGCTTCCAAGACCTCTCCCTAATTTACCCAAATACAAAGGGGAGGGGGATCTAAATGCACACATTAAGGCCTATGCCACAGCCATACAGGAATTACTCCCTTGGGACGAGGTTGTTGCTAAGATATTCCCTAAAACCTTAGAGGGTATTGCCCTTGATTGGTATTATAAAATACCTGAAGCCTCGATACACTCATTTAAACAACTCGTGTCTGAGTTCATCAAAGATTTTGATATGAACAAATTGTTAAGAACAGAAATCAAGGAGTTCTTCCATATTAAACAAGAACATGATGAATCCGCTGCTCATTTTATTCAAAGATGGTGTATGGTTCTCTACTCATCAGCAAGTGCTCCAAACATGGATCAAATGGAACTATGTGATTTATTCCTTAATTCTCTCAATAGAGAGATAAAGGAAGAAGTCCAGAAGTTCCCACTAAGAACTTATGATGAAGTACTCGAGAGTGCTCTCTGAATTGACCAAGCAGCAATAGATAGTGGTCGTAAGACATATGGAACAAACAGGAAATTAACCACTCCCAATCAAAACACCATGGCCTATCCTAATACTGGGAACACTAATCAAGGACCTAAGATCCTTAACAAGAACCGTGGAGTTACAACAGATGGAGTAACTGACCAAGTTAAAAGGGAAAACGTTGTAAACATTTCACCACCTATTAATAATCAGCGAAATAACAATTTTACTCCAACAATCAACGTGGTGGATTTTAATCGTCCACCACCACCACCACAACAACAACGACAATGACAAATCCAAACACAAGGTCCAAATCAAAACCCAACTGGATATCAGAGTCAAAACCAAAGGCAACAGCCTCAAAATTTTAACTCTAACAACCAGCAACCTTATCAGAATTTTGGGCCACAACAGGTTTTAAATCAACAGCCTCGAAATTATAATCCCAATTTGTATTGTGGCTTCCACAAGATTCAAGGCCACGATACTAGGACTTGTCGTGACTACAATAAATTCATGCAGCATTTGCCATAAGATCAAAAGAAACTCTTTATAGATATGTTTTTAGCAAATTTTGTAGTACCCACACCAAACACTTATACAGGGGCAGTTTCCCCTCAAAATGCACCCCTCAAGATCTTTAATGATCCACTCCCAAATCATTCTAACAATAACAGGCTAGATCCTAATAGAACAAACAAGGGTGTTATAACAGGAAACAATGATCATGAAGCTTCAACTTCATTAAATCCACCAGTCGCACCCCAGCTAGGAACTCGACCCCAAACCAAGATAGTTGGTCTGGTGGAGTTAGACACCGAGCTACCCATAGAAACCATAACAAGAACACGGGATTATTCTTCTCAACCAACTCCAAGTTATCCATTGGAACCAGAAAACATTCAACAAATGTTGGTAAAACCCATAGGTGCCTATGATTTAATTAATGACTTAACTAAAACCTTCTCTCACATCTCCTTTTTGGATTTGTTAAAGAACTCTCCCACCCACAGGGCTGCCCTCTTAGAAGCATTAGGCCTTGGTCATTTAATCAACATCACTCCTCCTCGGGAAACACAAGTAAACCATGTATACTTTGACGTTTATCCTTTGGGGCAGCCAAATAGGGATACTGAATTTATATTTGATATAAGAAAAATGCCAACAGACACCGAGATTGCACGAAGAGGTGACCCAACCTTACATTTACAAGTATGGGTTTACAATAATTATGTTAAATGTGCAATGATTGATGATGGGGCAGCAGTTAACATAGTCCCCTTCACTTTTCTTCAAAAGTTAGGATATGGAGAGACAAACTGTTCCACAACACGAAATACGCTAAGAGGTTATGATAGCCTCAAGGCCACTTCAATTGGAACCATAGTTTTACCAGTCACTTTAGGACCCAAGACGGTCCTCACCAAGTTTTATATTATAGATCAGGAAACCAACTATAATATGATCCTTGGTCGGCCATGGATACACCGCATGAAGGAAATCCCTTCCACGTTATTCCAAGAAATAAGATTTCTACACTTAGGGAAAATATTTGTGGCACAAGGTGACCCAAAACCCTTCGATATACACCTAGCTGATTTGAAGAAAATACCAGGCATTCACTCCGAGTTTGAACTCCCAACAAATCAACTCATCAAACCAATTAATTCAAAACCAAAAGAGAAGTTGATACCCACCACAGAATTGGAAATTACAAATCTAGCTGAAGACATTCCAACACTCAAAAATGAGACCAATGTTATAGAAATAGTGTCACTAGGGAACTACTGCAAAAATTGTTGAGTTGTTAGAGAAAGACTTACCTATTCTCCTACCATTTGATTCTATGGGTATGGGACACACCCTGAGAATTACTTCTCTTCCATCAGATGAAGTTTTTATGGTAGAAGTAACCAAAGCAAAAGAAATAGATACGACAGATATCCCAACATCCATTTTTCCAAGCAAGTATTAGACTCTCCACTTCGATGGAGCTACATGTCAATTTGGAGCTGGGGCGGGAGTAATCTTTACTTCACCTGAGGGAAAGATCCTACCTTTCACCTTTAAATTAAACTTTGAATGTACAAACAACGGGGCTGAGTACGAAGCTCTCCTCCTTGGCCTCATCCTAGCCAAAAGAATGGGTGTCGATAACATTAGAGTGCTAGGAGACTCGCAACTAGTTGCAAACCAAGTCTCTGAGGTATATGAAACTAGGGCTGAACATTTACAACTATACAAAACAGCAGTGTTAGATCTAAGCAAGGGATTTAACTTCATATCAATTGAAGCAATCCCACAAGAGCAGAACCTTCTTGCAGACTCAATAGCAACCTCAGCTTCCCGTTTCACTCCAAACAGTGAGTTTGAAGATACAAATTTCATGGTATCACTTCGTACTCGAACCATTAGTACATAAAATACCTACAAGCTCACTCCTGACTCATGGAAAAGCTGAGGATGATTTTTCTATCATGGATCACGTTGACAATGATAGAGTCACTCTCGAATATCTAAACGCCTATGCGGAGCTACACCTTGCTCACCGTATAATTGATCTTTCCCTAATACCACATTCCTCTTCCTATTTTGGAAATCCCATGGTAGAGTCTCCTCCACAGAAGGATCTCGATATCTACGAGATAGAAAATGGAGAAAGCTTGGAACTACCTCCAGCCCCACCTGAATTTGAAGAAGGTAACACTTCTTTAATAGAAGAAACCATTGACATAAACATTGGAACAGAGGAAGAACCAAAAATTTTGAAGTTGGGATCCTCGTTAACTCTAGAGGAGATAGAAATACACACCCAAATCCTCAAATAACATCAAAAGGCTTTCACATTTAACTATAAATAAATGACAGTCATTGCACCACATATCACGGAAAATAATCTTGTCACTAAACCAGACGCAAAGCCAATTAAATAGAAGTCAAGACCAATGAAGCCAAAAGTGGCTCTCATGGTAAAAGAGGAAGTAATAAAGCTTCTCCAAGTGGGATTCATCAAACCTGTTGACTATTCACAATGGGTATCTAATATCGTCCCTGTTCTAAAAAAGAATGGGAAGATACGCATTTGCATAGATTTTCAGGATATTAATAAAGCTTGTCCCAAGGATGACTTCCCATTACCATCCATTGACGTTATCGTTGATGCAATAGCTGGATTTGAACTGTTGTCCCTCATGGATGGGTTCTCAGGGTATAATCAGATTAAAATATCTGAACAAGATCAAGCCAAAACTACATTCATAACTCCTTGGGGAACTTATTGCTACGTTGTCATGCCATTTGGTCTTAAGAACGTCTGGTGCTACATATCAGCGGGAAATGACATACATATTCCATGATCTCATCCATAAAATTGTGGAATCCTATGTGGATGAATTATTGGCCAACACCAAAAAGTGTTGTAATCATCTAGAAGTAATTCACATCATCCTCTCACGATTAATTGTATATGGCGTCACATTAAACCCAGAGAAGTGCGTTTTTGGTGTGACAAGAGGCAAACCTCTGGGCTATATTATATCTTCACGAGGGATTAATGTTGATCTAGCCAAAATACGGAATTATTCTCAAAATGATCCCACCATCGGATGAGTCTGGAATCAGGTCATTTCTTGGGAAACTCGGTGCAATCCAAAGGTTCCTCCTAGATTTAAGTTTTTTCATTCATCCAATCAACAATATATTAAAGAAATATTATAGCATTGATTGGACTGAAGAATGCAACAAGGCCTTTGAAGCAGTTAAACACTTCTTGTTGTCTCCACCCACACTAATGCCTCCCAAACTAAACCACCCTTTGATCCTATACTGACAAGCCACTCATCTCTCGCTAGCTTGCATGCTGGCCCAAGAAGAAAATGATAAATGAGAACGTGCGGTCTATTTCATTAGCCGAACGTTGCTTGATTATGAAACACGTTACACATAGACAGAGAAATAATGCCTTGTCATAGTCTTTGCAACAAAAAATTTAAGACATTACACGTTAAACCAAGAAACAAGGTTCATTGTAAAGACAGATCATTTACGAACATTTCTCATGCAAGGGTCTTTGTCTAAAAAGGTTGATCATTTCATAACCTTAATGGGCAAATTTGAGTTGACATTCGTAAACCAAAAATCTGTTAAGGGACAAATCATTGCAGATTGGTTAGCTGACAATCCACTAGATGGAGGTGATCTGGTAAATCTGGACTTTCCTGATGAGTGTGTATACTTCGTCGAAACCAGGCCCCCATCTTTACATGTCCCTGGTACACTGATATCATCAATTTTATCATAGACCACACATACCCGGAAGGTGCCACATCACAACAAAGAAGGCGATTACACATTATCACCGCTAAATATGTTGTTTTAGAACAGGTACTCTATCGTAAAGCCTTCGACGACATGCTTCTAAGATGCATCAACATAGAAGAATCCAAGAAGATTCTTCATGAATCCCACAGTGGGATATGTGGAGGCCACTTTGGTGGTCATGCCACTGCTCGCAAAATACATCAGATGGGATATTTTTGGCCCACTCTCAAACATGATGCAGTGGAATTTGTACGTAAGTGCCACAAATGCCAAGAATTCTCTCATGAGATTCACATGTCAGCACAATCCCTGCAACCAATAACGACCTCATGGCCCTTCTCCACGTGGGGTCTGGACTTGATAGGGAAATTCCCTCCCTCATCAGCTGATGTCCATAATTTTATAATTACAGCCACATGGAATATTTTACCAAATGGGTAGAGGCCATGCCCCTCACCACCGTACCAGGTATCGGTAATTGCCAAATTCATTCTAAACCAAATTATTTGTAGGTATGGTGTCCCACAAGTCATTAAATCTCAGATAATGGTCCGTCCTTTAAAAATGATGAAGTTTGTGAGTTATGTAGAAAATTCAAGATAAACTATCACACAGCCTCTCTTTACTACCCTCAAGCCAATGGGCAGGCCGAAGCGACAAACAAAACATTAAAGGCTATTCTCCTCAAAAAAATCAAGGAGAACAAGTGAGATTTGAATTTAAAACTATATCTAGCCTTGTGGGCACATCGAACCTCAATAAGAACACCAATAAGAGCAACCCCTTTCTCGCTAGTATTTAGGGCAGAAGCAGTTATCCCACTTCAGGTTGAAATACCTAGTCTATGCATCTCATTACAAGGGATTTTTGGACGAAGAAGCTTACAGGGAGACATGCCTCTCTCAACTAGAAATCCTTGACGAGGCTAGACTAAATTCCGAACAATGGTAGAGAACCTATGCTAACTGGATGTGTCCCGGAAAGTATAAAAAAATGTCTATGAGCGAGAAATATATGAGGGAGATCTAGTTCTAAGACTAGACAGCTCGGATCGATAAGAAAACCGGTGAAGGAAGGAAGTTCTAGCCCAAGTGGTTGGGCCCATACTGAGTCATGAAAGACTACGGAAATGGTGCGTATATCTCTTATGCACACTAGAAGGTGAGGAATTCAATGAAACTATCAATTCCTTGCATCTTAAATGGTTTTACGCATAAGACATCAGAATCACCACTTGTACATTATAGCTACCTACATTTCATTAGTCATTTAGCTGTTTCATTTTGTCCACTCATTTCATAAAAATTGTAGTCTAAGGAGCTTACTCTTAAGCAATCTATTACAAATTTTTGAAAGTATTGGCAAAAGCATTCAAAACACATCTCTTCAAACATCATCAAGTATTTTCAAATCTTCTCATCAAGTTCGATAGACAAGTATTGACGAAAACCATACCAAGGCCTGCATACTTGGTTTTGCTCTTTCTTTCTACTATGTGAAGTCACCCTTACCTATGGTCTGTTCTAGAAGCTTCTTGGTGTCACATCTATCCCTCTTAAGTCTCTTTTAAAGAAAGGATATCCCAAAGTCATAGATCAGAAATGTCAAAATCAAATAGAATCAAAGTGCCAAGCAAACAGAATATTTTATTTTACACACTTCTTTTCCCCACCCAACCTTCGGTGATAAGCCCGCATCTCTTACTCGTGGTATGAGGTTGGAAAAGGAAAGAAGTGCCCTTACTCGCCTATATCCTACCTTTGGTGACAAAACCCATGCTTCTTACTAGTGGCATGAGGTAGGATGTGGGGGGTCCATTCACACAAATTAACAAATCTTGGTATGCTAGAAGCACAAATCAAATTATATTAAGAGAAAACAAATGTCCAAATTCCAAAGAGATCAAATCCTCAAAACCATATTTTGTCAACCAAGTTGCCATTTATAAATCTAAGTCTAGATAAACTAGAAAGTAAGTGGCCTTCTAAGCTTGGTGGTAGTTCTGAGTAGGGTAGGTGTGTAGGTCTAAGTTTGGTTTCTGTTACTGGTTTGTCTGTCTCTCATCATTCCATTTAGTCAAGCTCATACAATTTGTGCCCTTCCTAACTCTTGGTGTAGAGCCCTCACATCTTACTGGTTGTGTGGAGTTAGGAATGGGGAAATTTCATCTCTTTATCACTATACATTCATCACGTTTTGCCAACATAAGAAGAAATCATGGATATTTCCCAAAGAATTCAAAAGTTCAGTACTAAAATATGTTTGTATCATCTCATATCAACATTACAAAAGCATAAAAAGAGAAACATTTTGTTCAACATTTGTTATCATTTGTCATCCATTACATACATATTGAAAAGCATGAAAGAAAATACTCTAAAAACATCTAGTAGACATGTGGAAACAAGTCACAAAATTCTAGGCACCAAAAGTCTAGATCCAAAAAAGATATATATATATATATATATATTATATATATATATATATCAAGTTATATATACAATGACATCATGCACTAGGCATGGTCAAAACACTCAATGAGCCCGAAAAGTATAAAAACACTCATATGAATATCTGAAAAAACACTAAAAAATGGCCTCTCAATCCCTATGGGATCCCTCAAAGGGCGCACTACCACATCTAGGACTCCGGCTATGCCGGTGCTCCAAATGCACTGAGGGCTCACGGTCACGGCCAGTAGCTGCCGTCTCACTATGAGAATGACTCCTCCTCATTAAGCGCTCGGTCATCCTATATCCAACTACCTCAACACGGAGAGAATTCATGATCTTCACCGCATGCCAGACAAAGGTAAAAACATCGAGTATGCCTACCGGCTACTGAAGGCTCCCCCCACGTCTCCACAAAAATCTCAACATGAGTCTTCTCTGAGGGGAGCAACAAAGTATCTGTGCATACTCAGTGAATCAAGTCTCGCCACTCATCAGTAGTCACTGCAAATAAAGGAGAAAACAAGTTAGAAAATGATCAAAGATAAAACCAAGAGTAAACAAAACAAAAAGAAATAACAACTAAGACAATTCTAACTAAAACAAAGTCAAGAGAAGAGTAGTAACTCACTCAGATCGCCAGGCCTCTAGGAAGGATCTCTAGGATCCACGCCTGCCACTGATGCCTGCAGATAACTAGTCATCTCTCTCCCACATCTAGGGTAATGTGATGGCCTGCAACAGACTCGCCATCTCCCCCTAAATCCTGAGAGAGCAACTCCTCTGAAATCAGAGTCACCCTCTCTGCGCTCCGCTCTGCCCTCTCGGCCCATAGGATTTCCTGAGTGTCATGCCACTCGGGATCACTATCATCCTCCCCACCCATCCCTCCGATCTCCATCTCCTCTGTCTCCTCCTCTGTCTCTCCCCCACTGAACTCCTCAGACTCGAAGTCCACATCAATGGGCTCATCACTAATATGGGTGGGACCGGCGGCAATCTGAAGTAAAGGTGTCTGAGGAGTACCGGATCTCCCTTGAGCACATACCACCCTCCTAGCTGCGATGGGAACACCAGGAGTAATAATAGTCCAACCCCGACCTCTAGGACCTCCCCAAGCCTCACGAATAGATCTATACACTAGCCCCACTAGAGGAAACATGTCAATATAGGGGAGGCCGAACTGTTGTGGTACTCTATCAAAGGGGTGGATCTCTAATTTCCCCGCCCTGTCTACCAGCTAACTAGTAGTCTGACAAGTAATCAATGTAACGGTCTCCTCTCCCCATAGCCCTACCATGGCCTGATAAGGAGTGGCCTCCATATCTGTAGTGGTCAAAGAGGCCACTGGCTGGTGAGCCTCTCTAAGAATGGTCATCCCTGTCCACCTTGCTGCTCTGACGGCCCTGGAATCCTCTTCCTCTACACCTCTCCCATATGAAGTGATATGCTCATACACCCAGCTCATGACAAGAGTGGGGTGGCTCAGTGACTGTCCCTATAGTCAGACCACCCTGTACAAATCATGGTAGGTGGTCCCGAGGATGTCTGCTCCCCAAGCATAGACACATCCATGGCCCTCAATCTGTGCAATAATGGGGGCCCAGCAATATAAGAGAGTGTCTCCTCCCTTGTCCCCAATCAATCTTGAAGCAAGGATGCCCATGATGGCCTTGCGGAGCACAGGAATGTCTGTCTCAACAATGGAGCGGATCCTCACCCCCTTCTTCGACCCCATCGAAACAACTGCATCCCCCATATATGTGGCCCACTGAACCACCTGAGATCTCGATACTGTTGTCTTAAGAGACAACTCCACTGCCCAAGGATCGGAACCCCCAGTATATGGTAAACATCCTCTAGGGTGATGGTCCACTCACCCCTAACTCCTGGCAATCGAAAGGTGTTCCGATCCACATCCCAGTATGAAAATAAGTCATATAGTATGTGACTAGCAGGTGCAACATGAGGGACCTGTGCAATCCTCCAGATGTCAGCCCTCTGAAGAGTATCTCGCTCTGCCTGAGTGAGTGCCTCTAATACTGCTGAGAGCCAATCACACTCCCTCTCTCGGGCTCCATCTAATATAGTCCTCCTTCTTCTGCATACACCCAAAAACATAAAAAAGGAGTAAGTTGGTATCAAAATTTGATTGGAAAAACTATCAAAAACATGTAAAACAAGTGCTAAAAAATGCAAAAATAAGTAAAGGAAAGCATTGTTTTTTGCTTCTCTGTCACGAGCCGCTGCCTTGTGCAGAGCAGCGGTTTCCGTAACCGTCCACCTTCTAAGGTAGTAATCCTGTAACCGTGGCTCACTATGCAAGGTGATCCAGTCCTGTCTCTGAACCCACAAACGGCTCGGAATGCCCCTAAAAAATGTCCTAAAAACAAGGCAAAATGCACAATTTTAAATAAAATAAGAAGACTCTACCCTATGGGCGCCCCCCCCCTAAAGACTCATTTAAAACTAATATTTTCAAAAATAAACCCCCCCGAGACAAAGAATTCATCATTTCCCACATTTTAGGTTCAAAAACAATAAATGGAGAAGAACTAACCTGAGACTTTGTTGGGTCGACTGTTCCACTCTCGAAGGCATGATCGCTATCTCACCACGAAACATTTTGACATATACTCTCATCAAAAAACCGTCACCACATGGGTCCCAGAGCTCAAAAAACTATCAAAATCAACTCTGCGTAAATGAATAGTGAAAATGAGTTTGTTTTATATATATATATAGCTTTTTAAAATTGATTTTGAATATCTCTCGCAGGGTCGGAGCATGTCAACGGAGGTAAGTTCTAAAACCCCACACGTGCAGAATGATAAGTCCTCATTTCCATATTGATTTTTTTTTATTTCTCAATTTATTTTATCTATATGCACTTGAGTCCCCCTTGTTTTTCATTTTGCAGATAGCGGGGATTTTGGATGGCGACTTTCCAACACACTAGGAGTGTGTCAAGAATAACTCCTAAACTCCCCCATTTTGGGACCGCCATACTCAAATCCACCGTCTTACGCCTCTTCATGGCTAAGATGCTTCTCCGAGGGGGCAATATGTATGTACCCAAAATTATAGGGTACTGCACCATCGGAAAGATGTTACACATACCCCAATGATGATATAGGTCTCCTTGCAAGGTGTTCAAATTCTAGAAAAGCTCACCAAGTATACTTTTGTATCCCGCATGCCTTGCTCGGCCTCCACATGCTTTATTTTTCCCTCTTCCCCCCTTTTTCCTTGCATTTTGGTCTTCAATGACGAGACCACCGCCCTGCACAGGGCAAAGGCCATGTACGCGTTTTCCAAAATGCTCTAACGATCACGTCAAATGTAAATCTTCAATTTCTACCCACATTCTTTAGCTACTTTGCTTTGCATTTATGTTTTGGCCACCATGTGAATAGTGTTTTCCCTTTGTTTATGGTAAAAGAGTTCAATTAGGAGTTACCCTCTGGTAAATGCATTTACTATAAATAGCCAGCTTGTTTTCAATCAAATTACCCCTCACTTTCTCTGTTCTAAATGTTCAGTTTGTTTGAAGTTCTTGCTTAGAGTTCCAATAGTTTCATGTTTTGCATCAATTATCAGCCTTCCTTTACTGTTTAGAGATCATTTGATCTTCATGCTTCAATCTTACTTCATTGTTGTTCCATACAAGTCAGTTTAGAATAAAGGTAGTTTCATTTTTTAGAATAGAATCCTTTAGAGTTACAGGTTTTGTTTAGTCACAAAAGATAGTTTCCAAGAATTCTCAGTGCATATTTGTGTTGTATTCCCACAATAAATCCTGCTAGGAATTGCATAATCAAGCTCTGTTCACTTTGCACTATCTCCTCTCTTACTTGCATTGGTAGTCGGGTCTATATCCAAAGCTGCCATTGTTCGAGTATCTTCTTTTGCTAATGCTATCATATACACACTTTCTGGATTCATGAGAACACGAAGGAACGAGGAGATCACACTGAGGGGACAAATTCACACACACAACTGGATTTACCACTATTCTATAAACTTCATGTTTGAGCTATCAAAGTTCTAATTACAATATATCAAATAGAGTAGTAAATTATTTCATTTCAGTTAGAGCTTTCTCTCGATATCACTAGGGAAGCTGCGGGGGAATGATAGTTTCTAAGAAACTATGATTCGTTCCTCACTTCTGAGGTAGGATTGAGAGTCTTTCGATTTAAAATTAGTTAGTTATTTAGATATTTAGGATAAAACTCACAACTGCACAGGTAATTAGCTACACAAGGCTACTTTGCTCATTTGAATTCTATTACTAGATTAATTGTCCATTTTATGAATATATTAGAATTAACTGCTCTTTTAATTTTGTTAAAATACTTCATCAGAAAATACGAAAAAAGATAAAAGAATATTTGCATAGTGTAGACATACATCTTTCATAATTAGTTTTATTCATTTCTAGTTAAAATTTGAATCATTCTTTGCATGACAATCACGGGACCTAGAGAACTCTAGGGAATACATATTTAAACCGATAGTGTCCCTCAACCAAATCTCCCCACGACACTAGCTGATATAGATCAAGACCTTAGGATTCATGTTTTTTTAACAACAGTAAACCTACGAGTAGTTAGTGAACAATTGAGAGAGTTAAATATTGAAGACGACAAGGCATACACATTTTGGTCAAATCACCCTAACTATAGACGACCTTGATAGGATATCCGCATGACTGTATAAGGACTCAAAAGAGAACAAATATTTGGTTGTGATCCTTTAGTTCCACAGCCCAACACAGGAGACCTCCTCATCGACATAGTACTAGCTTATGTATTCAAGTTTCCAGGTGACCTGCAAGGTATTCTGAGAAAATTACACAACTTCTAGTTCTAAACATAGAGGTTGAAAAAGCTTACAACTATTAGATATTCAGGAGAAGAGATTGACTCCTCATATGACCATAGGAGGTCTGCCACAACCACGAACTTACGGTTGTGATCCACAGGTCCCACAACCCAACGGGCCTACTGATCAATCAGAATTGACGCTAGTTTACGTACACTAATATTCAGATCCTCACCACTTCCACCAGACATCATTACATAATTCTCCGTATTAAATGTAGTAACCAATCAGGCTAGGGATTTCTGTACTAGACCAGAGAATCATCCATAGTTCACTCCAGAGGATCCACTACACCTCTCTATCACCATTTTTCATGACCTTGTCTGGAAATATACACGAAGCACCTATAGGTCACTTTCCACGTATCCAACAGCCAAGAAAATAGGATCTCGGCAGAGCTTGGACATTGATTGGAGCCTTCGAGAAGCTATTATATCTGAACAATCCATTACACCAATCCAGGTTAGGAGGGCCTTCTTTGCCTTAGATTCGTAGATTCCATTATTGCGTATTCAGGATATAAGATTGCCAAACTAGTTTGTCTGTATCCGTATATATTCCATTTCCACCAGCTTTCTTGGCACGACCTCGAGAGGTCGGGTACGAAGAAGAGTTACTTGTAGATTCTCATGCTTGCATGTCACTTTTCTATCATACAGTAGCACTGATCCTATAACAAAGACATCTAGATGTGATCAAACATAAAGAGCAAGCAAACCATCATTGACCTCACATCTCGTCACTAAGAAACTGATCCTGGGAATTCCTCAGGATAGGCAATAATGTAGAGATAAGTGTAGAAGAATACAAGAAGTCATATGTTGATAATGATGATAAATACATGCAGATGATGAACGATGCTTTCTCTAAAGATTCAAGAATTCTTTTGTAGCAGATTGGCCCCCAAACCATCCACCGTAGTGACTTCAATTTTTTTCTTTTTGAATGATGGATGATCAACTGCCTTGAGTAGATCATGGATGAGAATCCCTGATAAGACCTATGATTTCCAAAAATTGGCATATTGCACGTGCATCATGTAAGATGCATCAAGAACTACCTACACATTGATCAATGATTTTGGCTGGGGTGAAATCATCAATGACACCATCTCCCAGGTAGGCCCTAACAAGTTGCTAAGAACTGAGAAGTTCTACATGAATTCCTGATGTTGTATACGCTGCAATGGCAGTGAGGGATTACACAAGCATATTTTAAATTTGGGGGTATGGCCCTAAGTTATCCACACTATATCAACTGCTAACAAGTTACATGTATAATTTTAAGACCAATCATGTCCCAGTGATCTAAAATTTATGATGACCATCTTACACATCATAGATAGTCTGCAAATATTCTAATTCCAAAACATCAGACACGGTCGGACCCAGCCTGAGTGTAAGTAAATGCCAAAAAAAAATGGGTAGCAACGTTGACACAAATCCCCAAATTCTACGTACCTCAGAGCTTGTGCATATCAGAGGGAAAACACAATGTAAAATCTCCAAGGTAATGTTGAAGGCCGAAGCTAGTGGTGACTAGTAATATCTCAAGGCAATTAATCATGTATCATGAGAAGTACATGAAATGTGAGAAATGAGGAACTCCATTCCCCCTTACAGTCGGTCGATACACACCTGCACCCATAGAGTCCAAATCACGAGAGATATATGTAGACCTTAGAGCATGCTTAGAATCTAAAGAATGACTTCAACAACAACCACAATTGGAACCGATACTAAATTGTTAATAACCTTACATGGAAGAATCCCAAAATTCATAAATTTAAAGCAAACTATGAATCCTAAAATTCTAGAAGATAAGTATTCGACATGACAAGCATTATTAGATTGTTTTTTAGGCGAAATAAAAAATCCCGACTGGCTCTTCAGGAAATTGTTTTGGACTATGTTGTAGAAATCATCCCAATAGAATTCCAAGAGACTGAAGATGATCATTTCATCAGGGAACTACCAAGACATATATGGGGACTTTGTACTTGGCCATTGACGGACATAATGACAGATGCACTACATGGACTCAAAAAACCATTCAAGTAAGGTCTTTACTAGCTTCTCGTTCGCAGTGCACAAATAGGTGTAGTAACATTACACATCAATGGTGTGAACTACCTCGGATTTAGGGCTTCACTACTTCTTATATATGAAATAGACCATTCCTCCAGAGACCAGCCCACTTGCCATATATTACAAGACCAAATGAGACACATAAAATAGATTCACATTAATGAGATGAGTTTTATATGCAAAAAAATGTCCAACCACATTATAAGCATTCAATCACATGAGGACTTCCCCAAACATAAAAATAAATATTTTGAGGGTCTCTTCAATTTATACTTCCACCCAGTAACTTGTTATCACAACTACCCCCATTGAAGAGGTACCTCATTGTTCAATTCTTCTGCATTTCTAAATCATCCTCCCTAGTCATTCAAGCTATCTGAAAACAATTGATGCAATCATAACATCTAGATAAATCCATTTTGTCTAGCACCTCTTACAACTTCGCCTCTAATCGTGAAAGTGTCACCCAATTTATAAACAACATTATAAAATAAGAATAAATACCTTAGGGTTGGATGTCATTTTCATTCTCATGTAGTAACAAAATCCTTCATATATCCAAAAGAAAAACAATCCTTTAAAATCTCAATACTCATGTATGTGACTAACAACCAAGCAAAATTGTATAATAAGTAAATGCTAAAATTATTAAACATTCCAATTGTAATAAGAAAACTAGACCCCAAAAAAATTGGCCCCACCTAACCTCATACAGTCACTCAGTTGGATTTCTGACCACCCTGAGTCAGCATTTTGTGAAAGGTTACAATCGAACCCATGGACTGTCTCCGCCATTCCAATTTTTGGGACCCAAGAAGCATAAAAGTAATTAATGGAGTTTTTCGACACATTACTCACATTATCTATAATCTAGAATTAAAATTCCATCATCTACCCACATGTCTAGTTATTAACTTCAAAATATACTATACGGTCCCCATGGTACTATTACAGTAACCCCAGTCACACTGGGGACCATTCCTTCTGATTAGCCTGCAAGGGGAAGCCTATGTCTATACATGGTTGCTCACTGCAAAATTGGCATGGACATTAACAAGAACATAAACAACAGAAAATGACATTATCTCAAGGAACAACAACAAATATCGCTCCTCCAAGGTTGTTCACAATACTGGGGAAACCGCTTCCTCCAAAAGTGACTTCCATATCTAACCCATTGAAGTCTACTTTAGTCAGAATAAAATAAATTATATTATCCAACAAATATGGTGCAATATGTGGAGCAGTATCATCTTTGTTCGACATAAACAAGTGCCACATAGATGATCTTGTCCATGATTTGGAAGATATTATAATTGAACTCTGATTATGATTTAAAATGTAGCTTAATTAATTTTAGCTACAAAGCAATAGCAGGTTTCCCTGTCCAAGGAGTTGCATAACGCCATGTTGTAGCATGAAATATATTTTTTAAAATCCATGATGTGAATGCTTATATGACCGACCTATTTATGGTTAATCATTAAATTATTATTTTATTTACCTCCCGCATTCAATATATACAAATCTCTCATCGCTTTAAATCCTACTATGTTGAGTTCTATTTTGAGTATCTCCTCTCCTAGAGGGGTAGATGAGGATCTCGAATTTGGCCATGGACGCACGCACTACAGGACATTAAGGTTCATGGTATTTTCAAAAATGGCTCTAGAGGTGGGGCTTAGTGGATCGTACATACTTGGTTCCCTAAGCAGACAATACATTTTAGCAATATCATGGCTGTCATTACTCAATTATGTTGGTTTCAAAGATGCCTTTCGACCGAGAATCAATCAATTACCTCTTGGCCAGCCACGACTTCATTGGCTTTTAGATCGAAATCAATGCAACACTTTCACCGAGTATCCCTTCCAAGCTCAAGATATGGGGCCAGTGAACTTTAAGAAATCATTAGACGACCATTTTTAAAGGTCCGAATGTAATGATTTTTTTAAAACTTTTTCTCAAAAAAATATATTATAGAGTGCAACGAGCTCATCTTGTAGATGATCTCCCAACAATAAAGAGATCTTTGTAAGGAATGTAGATTGCAAATAGTATACTTGTAGTTCATGAGGTCTTTCATTTGATGGACTTGGGTTAAAAGGTGGGTATGATTTTGAAGTTGGGTATGAATAAGGCACATGCCATATTGCACCATGGGATGTTTTTATTCATAAACTTGCCCAAAAGTCCACCTTTTGACTTTTTCTCAAAAATTTAGGGAGATAATCTTGTAAGAGTTACATTTATGCCCCTATTTTATTGGTTGGTTTGCTTAATTAATCTTCTTTCTTGGTTATTTTCACTATAAGATAGGATTGAAACAAGGAGACCTTATCTCTATTCAAAGGGTTGACCATTCTTTATGTATCATTGTTGAAGTTTCTTGAGAAAGTAATCTCTGTAATGCTTTCTTATAAACAGAAGACATATTTAATACATGTATTATACCTACTTTGTAGAGCCCCTCTCCCAAAAAAAAAACTGCATCAGATCTTTCTTAAGTTAGATCTATATTTTTATTATGTTGGATTCATTCCTACTATTGTCATTTGTTCATCAGTTTGTCTTTAATCGTTTATGCAAGTAATTTTGGATCTATTTACTACTAGCCCAAAGCATAAACCTTCTGACCTTTCCATCTTGGAATTCATTTCTTTTCTTCCTTCAGATCTATCCTCCTTCTGTTCCTTCCCTCCTACCTTTCTGTTCGTTGTTGGAACTACCTCTACTGGGATGAGATCCCAAACCCCCTGAAGTTAGAATAGTGTATATTTGCACATATTCCTGCTTGATAGATTAGCAAAAACCAGTTTCACTTTGTTGTCTCAAAGAGGGGCTATGCCCTGCACACTGTTGGCATGTTTCCCCATGACCTGCCTAACCAACAGTTTTTTGGACCAACAATTATCAATGAATGGAAGGTCACTAAGCCGTAGGCCAGCTAACTCCCATCTAGAAATAAATAAGAAATATTTACTAGGAAATTAATAACTCATGTGTGTTATTAGACATATCCCTATCAAATTCATTCTTTATACACCCGGATGAGGTAGCCCAAAATCACAGGGAGCGTAGGGAACCAAAATGAAGCCTCCACTAGCATTCACCAGGCCACCCTGACGTGTTGGCATAGTTGGTTTGGTCCCACGAGCTTCCGTTTGCAAACTACAACGTCTGGCATCCGTACACCTACTCAGACTTCACTATTTCGTGTGTTTGCAAACAATAGCACAGCAAGAGAACCAGATGGAGATGGAGAAAACCACGATATTATTTCGTAGAGGGCCTCAACATGGAGGTCTCAGATTTTACGAGACGTCTCTAGGTTCCACAGAGTCTGATAAAGCACCTGTCAAATATATGGCGTGTTTTGGCCTCAGGGCTCTTAAGGGACTACGCCCGGACGAGGTAGCCTGAAAGCACGGGGAGCGTAGGGAACCAAAAAAAAGCCTCCACTAGCGTTCACCTGGATAGCTCGACATGTTGCCGTAGTTGTTTCGGTCCCATGAGCTTTTGTTTGCAAACTATAGTGTCTAGCAACCATACACTGACTCAGACTGCACTATTTTACGTGTTTGCAAACAATAGCACAATGAGATAACTAGATGGAGATGGAGAAAACTACGAGAGGATTTCATAGAGGGCCCTGACGTGGAGGTCTTGGATCTGATGAGACATCTCTATGTGCCACGGAGTCTGAGAAATCACCCGCTGAAGATATGGTGTGTTTGGGCCTCAGGGCTCTTAAGGGACTACGCCCGGACGAGGTAGCCTGAAAGAACGGGGAGCATAAGGAACAAAAATTTAGCTTCCACTAGTATTCACCAGGCCACCCCAACATTTTTTCATAGTTTGTTTGGTCGCATGAGCTTCCATTTGCAAACTACAACCTCTGACAGTCGTATACTGACTCAAACTACACTATTTCACACGTTTGCAAACAATAACACACCGCGAGAATCAGATGGAGATGGAGAAAACTGTGAGAATATTTCACAGAGGGCCCCAATATGGAGGTCTCATATCTGACAAGATGTCTCTAGGTGCCACGGAGTCCAAGAAATCACCCATGAAAGATATGGCGTGTTTTGGCCTCAAGGCTCTTAAGGGACTACGCCCAGACGAGGTAGCCTAAAAGCACGGGGAGAGTAGGGAACCAAAACAAAGCCTCCAATAGCATTCACCTAGCCACCCCAACATGTTGGCATAGTTTTTTTGGTCTCACGAGCTTTCGTTTGTAAACTACAGCGTCTGGCAGTTGTACACTAACTCAGACTGCACTATTTTGTGTGTTTGCAAACAATAGCACAACTAGATAACCGGATGTAGATGGAGAAAACAACGAGAGGCCTTTGTAGAGGGATATGAAGTAGAGGTCTCGGATTTAATGATAAGTCTCTAGGTGCCACGGAGTCTGAGAAATCACTCATCGAAGATATGGTGTGTTTAGGCCTCAGGGCTCTTAAGGGACTACGCCCAGATGAGGTAGCCTGAAAGCACAAGGAGCATAGGGAACCAAAATGAAGCCTCCACTAGCATTCACCTAGCCACCTCGACATGTTGGTGTAGTTAGTTTAGTCCCACGAGCTTCCGTTTGCAAACTACAGTGTCTGACAGCCGTACACTGACTCAAACTACATTGTTTCGCATGTTTGCAAACAATAGCACAACGAGATAACCAGATGGAGATGGAGACAACCGTAAGAGCATTTTGTAGAGGGACCCAAGTTGGAGGTCTCAGATCTAATAAGATGTCTCTAGGTGCCACGAAGTCTAAGAAATCACCCGTCGAAGATATGGCATGTTTTGGCCTTATGGCTCTTAAGGGACTACACCCATACAAGGTAGCCCAAAAGCACGGGGAGTGTAGGGAACCAAAAAGAAGCCTCTACTAGCATTCACCTGGCCACCCCAATGTGTTGGCATAGTTTTTTTTTTCACACGAGCTTCCGTTTGCAGACTACAGCATCTGGCAACCGTACACTGACTCAGACTGCACTATTTTACGTGTTTGCAATCAATAGCACAACAAGAGAACCAAATGGAATGGAGAAAAATGCTAGAGGCTTTCATAGAGGGCCCTAACATGGAGGACTCAGATCTGATGAGATGTCTCTAGGTGCCACGAAGCCTAAGAAATCACCCATCGAAGATATGGCGTGTTTGGGCTTTAAGGCTCTTAAGGAAATACGCCCGGACAAGGTATCCCGAAAGCACAGGGAGCATAGGGAACCAAAACGAATCCTCCACTAGCATTGACCTGGCCACCCTAACATGTTGGTGTAGTTGGTTCAGTCCCACAAGGTTCCGTTTGCAAACTACAGCGTCTGGCAGCTGTACACTGACTCAAACTGCACTATTTTACATGTTTGCAAACAATAGCACAACAAGAGAACCAGATGGAGATGGAGACACCCGTGAGAGGCTTTCATAGAGGGCCCCAGTTAGAGGTCTCGAATCTAAAGAGATATCTCTAAGTGCCACAGAGTCTGAGAAATCACCCATCGAAGATATGGCATGTTTTGGCCTCAGGGCTCTTAAGGGACTACGCCCGGACGAGGTAGCCCGAAAGCACGGGAATCGTAGTGAACAAAAATGAAGCCTCTACTAGCATTTACTTGGCCACCCCGATGTGTTGACGTAGTTGGTTTTGTCCCATGAGATTCCATTTGCAGACTACAACATCTAGCAGCCGTACAGGGACTCGGATTGCACTATTTTACGCGTTTGCAAAGAATAGCACAATGAGAGAACCGGATGGAGATGGAGAAAACTGTGAGAGGATTTAGTAGAAGGCCCCAACATGGAGGTCTCGAATCTGACGAGACATCTCTAGGTGCCACAGAGTCTGAGAAATCACCCGTCGAAGATATGGCATGTTTTGGCCTCAAGGCTCTTAAGGGACTATGCCTAGACGAGGTAGCTCAAAAGCACGGGGAGCTTAGGGAACCAAAACAAAGCCTTCACTAGCATTCACCTAGCCACCCCAACGTGTTGGTGTAGTTGGTTTGGTCCCATGAGCTTCAGTTTTCAAACTACAGCATCTGGTAGCTGTACACTGACTCAGACTGCACTACTGAGCACATTTGCAAACAATAGCACAACGAGAGAACCGGATGGAGATGAAGAAAACCGTGAGAATGTTTTATAGAGTGCCCTGACGTGGAGGTCTCGGATCTAACGAGACATCTCTAGGTGCCACAGAGTCTGAGAAATCACACGTCGAAGATATGGCATGTTTGGGCCTAAGGGCTCTTAAGGGACTTTGCCCGGACAAGGTAGCCCGAAAGCACGTGGAGCGCAGGGAACCAAAACGAAGCCTCTACTAGTGTTCACCTAGCCACCCCAACGTTTTGGCGTAGTTGGTTCAGTCCCATGAGATTTATTTTGCAAACTACAGCATCTAGCAGCTGTACACTAACTCAGACTGCATTATTTCACGCATTTGCAAACAATAGCACAACGAGAGAACCCAATGGAGATGGAAAAAACTGCGAGAGGCTTTCATAGTCGGCCCCAAGATGGAGGTCTCGGATCTAACGAGACATCTATAGGTGCCATGAAGTCTGATAAATCACCCGTCAAAGATATGGCATGTTTTGGCCTCAGGGATCTTAAGGGACTATTCCCAGACGAGGTATCCCGAAAGCACAGGGAGCGTAGGGATCCAAAACGAAGCCTTCACTAGCATTCACCTGGCCACCTCGACATGTTGGCGTAGTTTCTTTGGTCCGACGAGCTTCCGTTTGCAAACTACACTCTTTGACAACCCTACAATAACATGGAGGGCACCTAAAGATGTCTCGTCAGATCTGAGACCTCCACGTTAGGGCCCTCTACAAAATTCTATCGTAGTTTTATCCATCTCCATCCAGTTCTCTCGATGTCCTATTGTTTGCAAATGCGTGAAATAGTGCAGTCTAAGTTAGTGTAGGGTTGTCAGATGTTAAGGTTTGTAAACAAAAGCTCGTGGGACCAAACCAACTATGCCAACACGTCAGGCTGGCCTGGTGAACGCTAGTGGAGGTTTCGTTTTGGTTCCCTATGCTCCCCCTACTTTCAGGCTACCTCATCCGGGCGTAGTCCCTTAAGATCCTTGAGGCAAAAACATGATATATCTTCGATGGGTGATTTCTCAAACTCCATGGCACCTAGAGACATCTCGTCAGATCTAATACTTCCACATTAGGGCCCTCTACAAAATCCTTTTGTAGTTTTCTCCATCTCCATCCGATTCTCTTGTTGTCCTATTGTTTGCAAACATGTGAAATAATACATTTTGAGCCAGTGTACAGCTGCTAGAGGCTGTAGTTTGCAAACAGAAGCTCATGATACCAAACCAACTATGCCAACACGTCAGTGTGTCCACGTGAATGCTAGTGGAGGATTTTTTTTGGTTCCCTATGCTCCCCGTGCTTTCGGGCTACCTCGTCTGGGTGTAGTCCCTTAAGAGGCCTGAGGCCCAAACACGCCATATCTTCGATGGGTGATTTCTCAGATTCAGTGGCACCTATAGACATATCATTAGATCTAATACCTCCATTTTAAATCCCTCTACAAAATCCTCTTGTGGTTTTCTCCATCTCTATCTAGTTCTCTCGTTGTGCTATTGTTTACAAACACGTGAAATAGTGTAGTCTTAGTCAATGTATGGCTGCCAGAGGTTGTAGTTTGCAAATGGAAGCTCGTGGGACCAAACCAACTACGCCAACATGTCGGACTATCCTGGTGAATGTTATTTGAGGCTTTTTTTTTTCCTACGCTCCTCGTGCTTTCGGGCTACCTCGTCTGGGCGTAGTCCCTTAAGAGCCTTGAGGCCAAAACATGTTATATCTTCGACTGGTGATTTCTCAGACTCCGTGGCACCTAGAGACATCTCGTCAGATCCGATACCTCTATGTTGGGGCCCTCTACGAAATCCTCTCACGTTTTTATCCATATCCATATGGTTCTCTCATTGTGTTATTGTTTTGCAAACATGTGAAATAATGCAGTCTGAGTCAGTGTACGGATGTCAGAGGCTGTAGTTTGCAAACAAAAGCTCATGGGACCAAACCAACTACGCCAACACATCGGAGTGGCCTGGTGAATGCTAGTGGAGGATTCCTTTTGGTTCCCTACTCTCCTCGTGCTTTTGGGCTACCTCGTCCGGGCGTAGTCCCTTAAGAGCCCTGAGGCCAAAAACACATATCTTCGACGGGTGATTTCGTGGACTCCATGGCACCTAGAGACATCTCATCAGATCCCAGACCTCCATGTTGGGGCCCTTTAAAAAATACTCTCGCAGTTTTCTCCATATCCATCTGGTTCTCTTGTTGTGCTATTGTTTGAAAACGCATGAAATAGTACAGTCTCAGTCAGTGTATGGTTGTCAGAGGTTGTAGTTTGCAAACGGAAGCTCATGGGACTGAACCAACTACGCAAACACATTGGGGTGGCATGTTGAATGCTACTGGAGGCTTCATTTTGGATCCCTACGCTCTCCATGATTTTGGGCTACCTCGTTCGGGCGTAGTCCC
The DNA here is from genome assembly GCA_019776745.2 of Taxus chinensis. Taxonomy (NCBI): domain Eukaryota; kingdom Viridiplantae; phylum Streptophyta; class Pinopsida; order Cupressales; family Taxaceae; genus Taxus; species Taxus chinensis. The sequence continues at coordinate 525,572,993 of CM034149.1, forward strand.
TTAAGATCCCTGAGGCCAAAACATGTTATATCTTCGACGGGTGATTTCTCAAACTTCATGGCACCTAGAGACATCTCGTTAGATCCAAGAATTCCATCTTAGGGCCCTCTACAAAATCTTCTCACATTTTTCTCCATCTCCATCCAGTTCTATCGTTGTACTATTGTTTGTAAATGCGTGAAATAGTGTAGTCTGAGTTAGTGTACAGATATCAGAGGCTATAGTTTGCAAATGGAAGCTCATGGGACCGAACCAACTACGCCGACATATTGGGGTGGACTGGTGAATGCTAATGGAGGATTTGTTTTGGTTCCCTACACTCCATGTGCTTTCAGGCTACCTCGTCCGGGCGTAGTCCCTTAAAAGCCCTGAGGCCCAAATACGCCATATCTTCGATAGGTGATTTCTCGAACTTCATGGCACCTAGAGACATCTCGTCAGATCTGAGACCTCCATGTTGAATCCCTCTATGAAAGTATCTTTTGGTTTTCTCCATCTCCATCTGGCTCTCTCGTTGTTCTATTGTTTTCAAACGCGTGAAATAGTTCATTCTGAGTGAGTGTACGACTGCTTTTGGATGTATTTTACAAACGGTAACTCATGGGACCGAACCAACTACGCTAACACATCGAGGTGGCCTGGTAAATGCTAGTGGAGGCTTCGTTTTGGTTCCCTATGCTCCCCATGCTTTCGGGCTACCTTGTCCGGACATAGTCGCTTAAGAGCCCTGAGGCCCAAACACGCCATATCTTCGACTGGTGATTTCTCGAACTCCGTGGCACCTAGAGATGTCTCGTCAGATCCGAGACCTCCATGTTGAAGCCCTATACGAAAGTCTCTCGCGGTTTTCTCCATCTCCATTTAGACTAAGTCAATATAAGGTTGTCCACTGCCAATCACGTGAATAATATAGGTGGTTCATACAATATAGGTGGTGAAATGAGAATTTCAATAAAATATTTTTACAATATATGTGGTGAAATGAGAATTTTTGTTTGTTGTTCCTTTATAATATTTAATTTCTCTTAGCTTCACTTGGCTTTGAGAATAATAAATTCTCTACTGACAGTGCCAACCACGTGAAGGTGGAATTTTTTTTAGCACCACTAACCTACATAAACATGTTAGTAAGCAATTAAATAGAATTTTAAATCATACAAAATCTAAACAAAATCATTTAAATAAATATTCAAATTAAATTCATGAAGAAAATACCTTTGTAAATTTAATCCAATGAATCGCAAGGATCAACTCTATTCTTGACAGTAACAAGAATTGCTTCATGATCTGATTCACGAACCTTCATCAGATTCTTGTTTGATGGCTGACCTCGATATTTGATCAATTTAATATTTTTTACAAGGACCAAATGTGAATAGTGAAGTATCTTCCGATGTACTTCATAGTCTTTAAACAACAAAATGTTTAATTTTTTGATAGGATACCGTCGAAGCCAAGTTCCAATGACTACCACTGATCTAGTGAGATACTCAAAGTCTTCACCATCAATGACTGTGGAAGTCAATTGTTTTTCCCCTCTACACAATGAGACAAGAAGCAGTCTTTTCCCTCTTCGTTAAATTCTGTCGCAATAACGACAAAAACGTGCCCTATGTATCACAAAGTAAAAATGTTCAGTCAATTTATAAATACATTAAGAGTTGACAATTTAATAATTTATAAATCTAAAACATGACATGTACATATATGTATGTACCTTGTTGCACTAAATTGGAGACTTGGTCAAATTTAGGTGATGTTGTCGTTTGATCTGAATACCCTATAAGTTGTAATGCTCGTGGAACTTGATGTGTGTTGAGTGGAATTAGAGGTCTACAAGTCCATTCATCAACCCACTGTTGTGACTCACATTCATTCCACGCAAAATCAATGCATAATATACAAAAACATGTCATAGACCTAGTATAAATAGTCCAAGCATTTGCATCTAAACTACGGAATGAGTGCATATCATTTGATCCTGCAACTGTCATATAATCTTCAAAGTTTGTTATATGTTATTCCTCTATCAACCAAAAATATCTACGAACCGTTGATCTCTCTTGAGATTCATGGCCCATATTCTTAACACACCAATCAACAATATTTTTGCATCTGTAAATTTAGCACCATCCTTGAACTTTAACTCTTCTCTTGCAAGTGGTCTTTTCACACATGCTCCCGCACCATCATGCTCTCTTTTTCCATTTCATGCCTCAGTAAAACTCCAGATATTTTGTACATTTATGTTTTTGTGCATCCTACTTAACCAATAAAACATCCATGCATTCTTGAATTGTGATGTGTAATTTTCCAACCAAATGTAATGTTGATCAAAACTAATGTTCCTCTCATTCAAATTCACATAAAACACCTGGAAACACCCTTGTACATATTCTGTAGAATGTGTCCGATCATCACTGATGTAGAAATGATAGTCTCTTAATATTTTTCGATCTTTCTCAATGTTTTCAGGAGAGTGCATGAATGTTATATGCACAAAAATAGAAACTTGCAATGAGTTATAATATTGAGATTGAACCTCCATTTGTGGCTGCAATGTGTAATTCTCTGCAAAGTCAACTACCAAAACAATAGTACCAAGTGGGAATGTGTCCTTTATTAACTTGAATTGTTCATACAACCATCGAGCTCTATGTGTGTCCCTTGCATACTCATAAAAAATTTCCTCTCTGAATTTGACCATATATTCTGATACAGGTAATTGTTTTCTAACAAGCTCACACCTCTTAGATTATTTTCCATCTTTTAATTGATATGCCACCGATTTATATTTGATAAAATCAACCAATTCTTTTCCTATTGAATATGTACTCTCCTCATGGATACAACTTTTCATATTTGACAAGCCACCGCATACATTGCACGTTCCATCCAAACATGCTTTGTTATAAAAAATTACCTTGTTGATTTTTCACAAAATATTGTCTGAATAAATTCCCTTGAAGATTTTTGAGAGACATTTATTCCACACTCCTACAACATGATGTCAGTATGCAAAACATGATGTATTTGACAAAAAACATCATAATGCATTGACAATTCAACATGATGCCTATAACAACAAGTGGTACGTGAGTGATTGATTTTCACATAAAAGGGTTTGCTCATTTCAAAGAGTCTATGGCTAATGTTAATTTATGGATTTTCATTCTTAAACTTAGAGAAAAATTCTGTTTGAGTCATATCTAAGAAATATTTTACACACAATTCACGATTATGAGAACCTATTCTTCTTTTTACTATATCTCTTCTATTCAGTGACACCCTTGTGTTCTCATTCCAAAATTTTACAATTAATTCTTTTAGAATATTAGATGTATTCTTGTCTTTTCGTGAAAGTCTACTAAAAAAATCTCAATAGTCAGTGTTATTGATTAACTCAAGACATTTGCGTCTCTCTATTACTTTCATTAGTGTTTTTCTGTTTAGCTTCAAAACACTGCTTGTTTTTCTAATCAAGCGTTTATTAATTGTTTTATCACTTACTATATAATTAGTAATTGCACGTCGTGTAGCATTACTATCTTTGGTGCGTCTTTTTCCACCTACATTTTGGTATGCTTTATGTATATTTTCAACAATGGATGCATTTTTATCAACAACATTAGATGTTCTTAACCTCAGGGTCTTCATTATAGGTCTCATCTTAATTAATTTCATCAATGAAACAAATAATTGACATCTTTGTGTGTCATTTAAATTCTCAAAGTAATTATCCCAAATTCCACTAGCTTTTCTTCTCGCATTTCTTTCAGACATTTTTTTAGGCTTTGGTTTTATAATGTTTTCATCAATTTCAATTAAGTGAATTGGTTTTCTTCACAAAATGGAAGGAGGTGTTATTAGAGGTGAAGATTCATTTATAAGGTTACTTTTCTCATTCAATGTTTTCATACAAATTTCGAGGTTAACATTTAGATTCTCAGGTAAGGGTTCAACAATTGGATTCATATCAATTTCTTCATCCATACCAACATTATCATTCAATTCAATATCATTATTCATTGCAAAATCATTATTCATTACAAAATCATTATTCTCTACATTTTCATTATGTATTTTATCCCCATTTTATAATACATTAGCTACATTTGATATAGCAAATGTACCTTGCCCTGCTAAAAGTTTTTGCATTCTCTTCAATTTCTTTATTCTCTTCTCCTTCAATTGCTCTAGTGTCTTGTTCTTGACTTTCCTGTTGTCCTTAGCTCAATGTTTATCACCCATGACTAGAAAAAAACTAGTGCGGTAGGGGACAAAATGAACTACTAAAAAATTGTGCAAAAATGAAGAGAAAATTGCAAACAATACAGAATGTTTGCAGAATTCCCATGAAAGAGATGAAAGGGATGTTGGGGGGCCACAATATATAAAATAAAGAAAAACATGTACGCATTATAACACGTACATTTTTTGTGTTTTCTATTTTTCCAAGCCATGCCTCAAGGCTTGGGATCCGATTTGGATCCCCAAGCCTGAGGTATGGACCTATACAAACACAGCAAACAGCGTGTTTTTGCAAGAAAATGTAAAAATGTTACTTCCTCTATGATAAATCAAAATAAAACAATCAATCCATTTTTTTAAAAATTATACCACGACGTAGAGTAGAGTTTCTTCTTTATAAAAATATAATTTTTCAAATTTTCTGACCAATATAAGGTTTCCATATTATTTATTTTCTAACTATGCATTTTTATAGCTATTTTTTGAAGTGTAAATATGTCTATCTTTCATGGTGTATCTTTTTTTTGGATGATCGAAATTTAAAAAAATTATACTAGCCCAAACTATGCATAATTCTATACATATTAAAAAAAACTAATTTTTGATATTTTTTGAGGTAGTTAGGGGGGGCACGATCGGAGCTCCGTTATTTTTCAAAACATAAATTTTTTGTCCTAGAAAAATCATAAATAAAAAAATATTCACTAAAAAAATCTTTTAAAAAATGGAGCTCAAACTAGATGCTCCTAGCTATCTTTCTACCAAAGGGTTTTCAAAAATACTAAATGGTGCTCAAAAAATGGTGCGGGGCACGAAAGTCACTCTATTATATTTTTTAACAAAAACAGGAGCATCTGTTGGTATTTTAGTTGTTTGACCCACTTAAACTTATATGTTTTCAATAAAATTTAGTAGCTTACAAACTAGACTTAAAATGCTACGATTCATATTTCTACAACATCTTCTAATTTTGAGTGTAACTACTTCTAAAAACTCGTACAAGTTGAAGTTTTTTTTCAGAAAAATGTGTCCACTTAAGACCCCCTTTTGGCCCCCTGACTTAGTGCACTTACTTTATCACAGGGTTCCTTATACTTACAACCATAAAAAATCAAAGTTTAGGCATTCACATCAAAATATGCCCATCATGAGTAAACCATGTTTGGTTCTTCGCGCCAGAGAACCCATTCGGGTAACTCGTTTCCCACCTTCATCTCATAGTTCGTGGTATGGTTTGGAAACTTCTAATCTAAATTATTATTTAGGTTCCCCCCACTCTTCTTCTGATTATAATCCAAACATTTCATCTTCTTTTGAGGATTTCAATCCAAATATTTCCTCTGATTCTTCTAATGATTTAGATCCAAACTACTATTCAGATTCATCTCATTCGACTCCTAAGTTGTGATCCTCCCCTTCTTCACAGAACCTCCTTCATCATACTTCTAATGTGATTTTTGAGTCCCCCCTTTCTTTGTGGGACCTCCTTTATGATTCATCTAATGTGACTCCTAAGTTGTTGTCCTCCCCTCCTTCGCAGGACCTTCTTTATCATTCATCTAATGTGATTCTTGAGTCGCGGTCCTCCCCATATTCACAGGACCTTCTTTATAAAACATCTAATGTGATTCTTTAATCGCGGTCCTCCCCTTCTTTGCAGGACCTCTTTTATCAGTCACCTCAACAAATTCTTCCTCCTTTGAAGATTCGTGTGACTCAAAGTCCTTCTAGTCAATCATATAATTCGACTCCTACGTCGTAATCTATAGAATTTTGGATACAAAATCCTCTTATTCTTCCTCCATGATGTCATCTTATAGGGAAACCTATACCAACCAATTCTAAATCCACATCTTCTTCTACTCACGAGACGTCTAACCTTAATTCTACTTCATCTCTTGAGTCATCTTCTTCTATCAATCATCATCAAACATCTTCTAAGTCTTCCACACCAGTTGGACATTTTTCTTCTAATCAAACCCTTGTGGTCGATTAACAACCCATACCAATTGATTTCTTTCAGAATGAAGGAGCGATCATGGCCTTTGTAGGGGCACACGAAGGTATCCCTCAAACAAATTACGAGTAATGATTCTCTTTAGACTTTGATGTGTCTACATATTATGAGGAAAATTTTGATTCCTTTTATCAAGAAACGGAGGAAGAGCCTCAGATCATGCAACTTGATCCTCCTCTTATTCTTCCATCTTCACATTCTTCATTACGTGATGAAACTCATGGGTCTTGCATTGATCCATGGCTTATCTTCTCATCACCCAATCACTCTTTGTCTATCACAATTCCTCAATCAAAATCTCTTATAGGGTCAATGCCAAGTAGCCCTTCATATTTTTCTAGGTGTGGGTCACCTTCTAGTAGCCTTCCCTCTGCTATTTGTGGGACATTTTTGAGTAGTACACTATCTTCAATTCTTGGGGAACGTATAAATAGCCCCTTATCTTTTATGTATGGGGCACCCCCGGGTAGTCCATCATCTTCTATTATTGGGCCACATCCTAGTAGCCCATCATCTTCCAAATATGGGTTATACCCCAACATCTCTTCTCCTTCTATTATGGGGCCATGTCCTAGTAGCCCTTCATCTTCTGTCTATGGCTCACCTCTCGGTAGCCCATCTTCTTCAATTCTTGGACCATATACTTTTCATCCATCACATTATTCTTCTACCAAATATTGTGGCAAGCCCATCGTCATTTCTCACATCAATTCTAAACATCCACGTTCTTCTCCCACTTCTCGGCATCAGACAAGTCAAGCATTAGCTTATAAAAAACCTAGATAAAAATTTTACCAAGCTAAGACCAAAACACCGAAGAGCTCTAAAGCTCCTAACAACTCAAACGATTATAAAATTCAAAATCAAACGTGATTCCATAATGCACACCAACGTACCCATCATGTATGGGTCAAAGTGCATAAACCTATGGATATGGAACTCAAACTCTCACATGCAAAACCAATGTTTGAAAAAAAATCACAATCATTTGTTGAGTGTGAGCTCACCATGATCAAGATCAGGGATAATATCACACTTGATAAACAAACATGCTTATTCTCTCTTATCAAAGAAATCGTGAACATCGTTATTGTATCTTATCATGCAAAGTGACATGTTTCATTCCGATAACCATAAAAAATTTAAAAAATCATAAAACAGTTCAAAAATACAAAAAGAATGAGAAAACATTAAAACATTACAAAAAAAAATCAAAAGTACAAAGATCAAACATTACAATCAGGTATTGCGTACAGATGGATGTTCTTTCTTCCATTTCTTTCATATTCCTCTGCAAGTCAACCACCATTTTCATCCCTTTTATGTTATTTTGATTAGCCTATTCGCACACATTTTATGACTTTTATCTCTATGGTATCCGTTTGACCCTGGTCTTTTATCACCTTGGTAAATTAAAGAACGATTGACCTCTTAGATATCTTATCACAATTCACATTTAATAAGCTTGTTGCAAAGAACATTTGGATATATTTGTTGAAACTAGTCAATGTCGTCATCACAATCACTTTCATATCCTTCCATCAAGCCATCAATGGTTCTTAACCCCTTGTAAAACAAGAGAGCTGAAATAAATTTTTAGAAAGCAAAAGAATAAAAATCAATCAATCAAAAAGTAAAATTTAAAAGCAAAAGCAAATTTATATATAACTCTCTCTTGGGGTATTTCAAATAATCTCTATCGGGGCTATGGATGCTTGACTGGCAGTAAAGAAATTTTGTGATTAGAATCAAATGTATCTTCGTCGGGTCTATGGACACCTAGCTGGTAGCGGTCTAATGTATGGCTCTCCTTCCACAATCCATTCACAAATCACCTTTCAAACTAAATCATTCCTACACATTGTCTAGTGTCTTCACTTGTTGTCTATCAACTCTTTCCTTCAAGATGTAATTCATTTCCACGTGCACACACTGGATCTCTATAAGCATACATGATTAGTATGTTACCAGGTTTTTTCTAGACCTTGTTCAAACTCTTTCTTTAGCACATGTATTGTCTCATGATGTGTGCCTTAGGATAATCAATTTTTCATCAACCACCTTCTAAGTCTTTTCATAACATCCTTTGTTCTTCAAAAATCATTTAGAACATCCATGTGTATCAGATGTCCTCTTTTCCATGTTTGCGGACACTTTTGTCCCCTTTTAATAAGACAATTTTCTACTTCCTTTCTCTCATGTGTTTATTAGCCAGCTTACGCTGGGGGAATCCTTGTTCCCTCATGATTGAACATATTTTATATTGTCCTTGATCCCCCTTCCACGCATGAAGATTTTTCCTTTGAATACTCCCACCTAATGGCTGGGGAATTTTCACATCTTCACTTTCTTGTGCATACACGTGGCATTATGCCCTTGTACATCCCATTTATCGCTAGGGGAATCCACGCTTCTTTGTCTTTCTATACATATTTTCAGAAAACTTTCAAAATAAAAAACATTCAAATATGTTTCTAAAAAAACAAAAACAATAAAAATCATCCTAAAAAACATCACTCTTTGGTTCTCACTTGTTCTTGTGCGCGACTCGCAGATCATATTGATCTACCTCCATCAACAAATTTTGTTTGCTTACTATGTCTGTACTCTGGGGCACAATGAGTTGTTTGATACTATTTCATAGGGCATGATTTCTTTTCATATGACCCAAGTTTCCTTCGTTATTCCCCTTGCATGTATCATTTATTGGGGCACCATCTTTTAACCCTTTTCTTTAATTCACATAGGTTGGAATCAAAGCTTGATGACAAAAACATTGCATTATGTTTCTCTGTTAGGTTAGCTTGTTTACTTTCTCGTATTGCATTGCATTTTGTATGTTGCATTGAGTTGGTGTTTTTTTTTAATAAGGACCGATGGCGTAGGTCTTTGGCAATATGATGACACTAAAGTTGTTTCAATACACTGGATGAAAGCGTGCTCTTTTTTTGTCTTCATTCCTCTTCTACATCATTCTCCTATCAACATTATTCTTCTTATTCACCTGGGGCATCCTACCCTTACCCATTCTTCTATCTGTTTCTCTCACCTTTTTCAATCATTGATCATATTCTTTCATCACCCCATCGACACTCAAGGGGGCATCTCTCACTTCTAATTTTTCTTCTACCCCTTCAAAATTTTATATCTACTACATTTGAAGTGGCATCACTTACGCCACCCCAAAGAGGGTAAAATGTACACAACTATAATTTAGCTCGAGCAATTTAAATACTTAAATTGTGTTAATTATACCATCTCCCGCAAATTGACGGCATATAATCAATATCGCACATTTTTTCTAATATTGTCGTTAATTAATTACATTACGTTCGTTAATTAATTCTTTTATCTAACAACGACGCCAATTAACGACCTTCCGTTAATTAGCTCCCCTTTCTATCTAGATTAATTAATTATTTCTAATTAATTAATTCCCCTTTCTATCTAGATTAATTAATTATTCTTAATTAATTACTTCTCTCTTCTATTTAATCAATAAATCATCATTTATTTAATTAAAATCATCTCATAACATAAATCATATTAACTATTCCTCTAAAAAGCTTACATAAGCTTACACACCTATTAATTAATCACTTTGGTTAATTAATAAACCCCTTCAATCCCCATGAGTCACTAGAGGACAAACTAAACTCTCCTAAAGTAAACTCAAATACTTCTAAACCATGTTTATTCATAATAAACCTAGCTTTGCTATTATCCCACATACAATAGGATGAAAAACTTCTTCAAACCATTGGGTTATAAAGGGAACCCTCCTCTAACCTTTCTACTTATACCTTGCATGTTTATAGCTAATCTATAGGCATTTTATCTTAGAGCATCTTTCATTTAAGCTATTAGCATCATTCTTATATTTCATCCATCCAAGATTTTGGGTCATATGAAGAGAATCAAAATGGTTTTGTAGCCATACTGTGATGAGCCTTCATTCCCAAACCCTTGAAGATCAAACAAACAACTTTGATTGACATGGATCTATCTAGGTTCATTTAGCGTTTTTGGTGATCTAAAGTGTAAAGATTCAAATGCTTAGCATATTAGTTTGATTTTTATTTCAAGTTCTAATGCATAATGTTGGTATTTATTCTTGTTTAGATCTTAACATAATGATTTTTGTGTAGTTAGTTCATGTTTTGAAACTATTAAGGTGTTAGTTTCAATTCCCTTTGTATAGCTAACTAATACATTGATACGTATATACTTGTTGTTTTAAAATGTATTTCATGCATGTATAAATAAGATTTTATTTTATATATTTAGGTCGTGGGTTATATATATATATATATATCATTTAGTGTTTTTGGTGATCTAAAGTGTAGAGATTCAAATGCTTAGCATATTAGTTTGATTTTTATTTCAAGTTCTAATGCATAATGTTGGTATTTATTCTTGTTTAGATCTTAACATGATGATCTTTGTGTAGTTAGTTCATGTTTTGAAACTATTAAGGTGTTAGTTTTAATTCCCTTTGCATAGCTAACTAATACATTGATACGTATATACTTGTTGTTTTAAAATGTATTTCGTGCATGTATAAATAAGATTTTATTTTATATATTTAGGTCATGGGTTATATGTGTGTGTGTGTGTGTGTGTGTGTGTGTGTGTGTGTGTGTGTGTGTGTGTGGTTGAAATGGGGTCGGGTCATGCCTAAGGGGCCTACATCTGAAGGGAAGGGTTGTGCCCTATTATGATCTGAGGGGATGGGTCTATTATGGCCACCCACCCCTCCTCCTTTGCACAGTCGGCCACAGCTCTAAATCATGGCCCTAACCTATATTGATTTTCAAAAAATAAAACTTTTTTATTATATATACAAAAAATGTGATAAGTATATTCTTGTACATAATATATATTATAGACCTCATATTTTGTGTTTATTTATTATAAGGTAAGTATACGTATATCTTACATATATAAAACCTAGTTTAATATAATATATAATGGTATGTATATATATAGTAGTTTGTAGTGTGTATATATAAGTTTATATAGTTATATATTTATATATGTATATAAAGGACTTAGAAGTTAGTATTAAGATTTCTCACCAGGTTTGAAATTTAGGAGAAAGATTATAGAAGCATACGAACCCAAATTTTAAATTTAAGGTAGTTTGATTAATAATAATTTATAAATATAGAAGTATATCACTATGTGAAATTCAACTTGATCAATTAAGGGTTGTGGAATCTATTTGATTTCTACAACAAGTAAAGGAAAGAAAACACAATACTCATGGCATAATCACTATCAAGAATATTGGTTCTAATATCATGAGAAAACATTAAATATATTCATAACTCTATTTACAATTTAACTCCTTTCGAAATATAAATATATACTTTTAAAACAAAAAAACTAAATGATTCTTATTACACCAATTTCCTTTACATTTTTTTCAAATTTCTAAGACTCAATGCTCACAAGACACCATAATGATACAACCAATATATTATTCAACTATATTTAACTTCATGGAAATGTATGAGGAGGTTTAAAAATAGGTTTCACAAGATCGCTAACATTTCTCATAAAGTAATATCTTCATAGACGATCTTAACAAGTTCGTACTCAACATTCAAATAGGGATACAATGATGTAATGGGATTTTGATAAATATTTAAGATGTATACATTTCTCTTACCACTTCCATTATGATATGATCCTCATGTGTGGATTTCACTAACACCCCGAGGTTTTGGTGTAATGATTCTTTAGATTTGGTATCAAAGCCTCCACCTATGTTTGAATCCCACTCAGTTGGTTACGTCGTGTAGCCGGGGATTGTGGGGTGCCTAAATGTCAGTGATGCGGGGCTCACATGTATGGGAGTGTGGGTGCAGACCCAACCCGAGGTCGGGCTCTATGGAAGCACGGTTGGATGATATGATACTCATGTGTGGATTTGACTAATGCCTTGATTTTTTTGTGTAATGGTTTGTTACACGTTCCAAATGCATGTGCACACAACAAGACCACGAAGAGCTACTCACAATTTTTTACAAGTCACCAAGACATATTGAAATTCTTTTCTTAGTCCAACCACAAGATAAAGCAACATTGTTTCATAACTTTCCCAAATTAATCCAAAATCATTTTTTATCTAGAAATGAAACTATTCATTTTCACTTAAACAAAAGAGCATTTTCTCAATAAAGCAACTCATATATTTACAATTTCACACCTTCCAATCTACATTATAGTTCAAATCACAACTTATGCACAAGATAGGGACACAAGAGAGGGCAAGATATTACATTCCAAATCATAACTTACACACTACCAAGCCATCAATGGATTTCAAGAAGGAAATATGGTCATCCAAAACCACTTATCACTCTGCTAAGGGATGAGGTATAAGTTATTGGTTCCTCCTTATTAATAAAATAAGCATGCAATAAACACTTATCCCTCCACCTAGTTTACCAACCCACTTATCCCTCCACTAGAACAAATCACACATCCCCTTGGTTCCTCCTTTAGACTACACAAGGTTTACTTCAAGTTATCTAGCTACTTATCCCTCCAATATGACCCATGCTTCCCACACACACACATATGATCTTATTAGCCCCACAATGGGTCCATAAAAATTACACAACATTAATAATATTCCAAACCAACTCCAGTGAGAAAGATAATACACACATTCCATCAAAATGGAGAAAAATAAAACAATAATCTTTTTGTTCATCTTGTCCCTTCATGTCCAAGATCAACAAGCAACTTCAAGAATTTCCCCAAAATTTCAACAACACTTCCTTAGGTGAAGAGGCCTCCCTGAAAATGAAAATTTAAATATGAATAACTCAAAAGAAAACACCCTCTAGGATTGTGCCAAGTGGAAACATCCTAAGTTCCCAAATAAATCTACATACCAACACAATAGTAATTCCAAAAGGCATGCTTACATGGGAAAAATCTAGAACCTTACAAAATTCAACCACCTAAAGTAAATGCTCTTACAATAATTGACATGAAAATATAATAAACCAAAAAATAAAAAATATCCCAAAATTAAATACAGATCAAATCATAAGTCATCCACCTAAATCAAATTACAACCAAAACAAATGAAAGGTAGTTGAATGGTTTCCAAGGCTCATTATGGGGTCTTTTTGAACCATAAAATAGCCAAAAGGTCATCAAAAAGTAAACCTACCCCATGGTAGGTGTACGGAATGGTTTTGGGAGTGCATGACAAGGTTTACTTATCCCACACACCACTCAAACGCGGGCTCAAATGATGAATTCGAGTCTAGAAAATATGGAAGATTTCCAACAACCCAATTAAAGAAAAACCTAACCAAAACAAGTAGATTATTCACTAACCCAACTACTATACAAGATTATAAATAAGTCAAATAAACTAAGCTAAGGGTCCCCATGAAAAGAGGTAGTAACAATACAAAGTGAAATAAATTAATTCAACACATAGTCACTATATACATAACCCAAAACACCCAATTTCAAGTGTGGTTGGTTGATGTTGGCCAAAGAGCTTATCATGTCATATCATAAGTATTTATGTTTTTACATGCTTAGTGGGTCAGGCTTTAGGGTTTTGTGATAGTATGGTAGGGTTTATGTATGAATTAAGACAGTAGGTTATTATCATCATATTGAAGCACTTGAGTCTTATTGTATGGTTTAGAGGTTGTCCCTTTCGAAATGGATAAGTCAGTCTACTTGCATATTGGGGTCATTTCTCAATAATTTTGGTGTTCTTTGGTGTTCATATTGTAGTCATATATATTCTAGAACCATCTAAGTCATTTCAAATCAAGTGGTATCAGAGCTTGATCCCAATTCAAAGTACATGTCAAAACCCTAATTATGAAGATTCGGATATATTTAAAATATAGTAGCTATTTTTTTCTACATTTATTTTTCCCGGTGATGTGAAATCAGTCAAGTGATATCCTCTCCAAATTTCAAGATATTTTGTAAATTATTTTGCAAAATGCTACATCTATTTTAGGGGTTTTTCATAAATTCGTATAGCTATGCTTACAATTTTAGGATTTTTTTTTAAGTTTCTTATATGTTTAGGTAAGCTTCCCAAAAATTAGCTTAAGGGTTTGTTCTCTAAGTTTCTCTCTATTTAACCAATCAAGTTAGGAAAACCCCAAAACCTGAATATCGACCCTAATCCTCTGGTAGTTCCAAGACACTGAAACCTTACATCATGACCAATGGAGATCAACTCGAGGTTAAGGGAAGGGCCAAGCAACTCCTAGTAATGACTCCAGATAAGTGAAAATTTGAATCTTTAGAATCTTCAGGGGCATTGGAGTATCGAAGGTAGTCAATCAACTTAAGGACATGAGTGAAAAACCAAATGAACAATGTGTAGGCAGAGTTTTGTCATCAACAATGAAGATTCTGAAAGCTGAATGTGATAGTCCCAATTGGAAAATGAATTTAAAATCATGAAGGGTTTGACATAAACGATGGAATTTGATTCATTAAAGGACTTGTCTTAGTTGAGCTCATGCTTTAAGTATAGCAATGAATTTCCATTCTAGCTCACATGGGTTCATCAAGAAATCAACAATTGATTCACACCACACCAACCAGGATGGACAATCTACACCAATTGCTAGACCTTAAAACCAGTTGTGTAGTATTACTCCTAGAGTGGAAATGTGCAAATTTTAATGGGGATGATTATGATCCCTTGGCTCAAACCAAATGGATAAATTCCTTAATCTACATTAAGTCCCAAATGGACAATAGGTGGTTATGGTAATCCTTGTATGTGGAACCAGAATAATAATAATTTGCTATAGATGGATGTGTGGCCAGAAGAAAAATGAAGAGTCTCTCTGTTTTACTCGATATGTGTTCACTGATTTTCTCCAAAAACACTATAATAATAGTTTTATAGATAACTATTTTACCTAGATCAGCCAAGCCACAACATATAAGTTTAGTCAAGGATTATATCTAGCAATTTAAAAATCTATCCTTACAAGTGAATGACATCTTATGAGGATCATGTAAATGATCTCTTCTTGTGTGGAATCAAGGATAACATCTAACATGATGTTCGCCCTCTTAATCCAGGGTCAATATCAAAATCCATGATCCTTGCTCGACGTGTGGAGGAAAGATCCTACAAAAAGCAAAGGAGCTTTTGTAATAACAAGGAATGCATGAATCTAGCATCATGTTTTCCACCAATTGACATGATTGAATCCTCAAAAAATCCAAGAGAAATAAGTAAAAGCCTTATGTTACAAATTTGATAACAAGTGGAGTAAATGACATAACTATCCCAAGAAGAAGTTATTCTACATTGAGTGTCCTAATGAAGAATAAGATGAAGAGGAAACAACTAATGTAGAAGGAAGATGTTCCTAGAGATCAAGGTAGAAGAATATCAACCAAATATTTCTTGCCTTGCCATTTCATGGAATCATTCACCCCCATTAAAACACTCAAGGTTGTTGGGTTCATGAATAAGCAAAGGAGCGACTGGTATTAATTGATTAAGGAATTAATCATAATTTCATCAATCATAAGTTGACCCTACACTTAAATTGTTTTGTTTATCCAACACCCAAATTTTAGGTCATGGTTACAAATGGAGTTAAAGTTTCCGGTCATTTTTAGGCAAATGCCATAAGATTAAGATATCTATGGGAGATTACGTGCTTAGATATCCCCATCTATTTCATTTCAATGTGAGGAGAAGACATTGTATTGGGGGTCTAGTGGCTTACTACTTTGGGAAAAAAAGAGATGAAATTTCAAATTTTGTTCATGTGGTTCCATTCTGAAGGAAGGACTTACGAGCTATGTGGAATGAAGGCTAAAGCTCCACATTTGGTAAGTTCTCATCAAATGCGGAAAATGCTTAGGAAGGGTGCAGATGGGTTCGTGGCACAATTATTCTCAATGGAATATCAACCATCAAAAGGCCCTATACCATTATATCTATATGACATTATTAATGAGAATTCAGTTGTGTTTGGGGATATGCCAAAAGGGTTTCCACCTAAAAGAGATCATGATCATGTTATTTTGCTAGTTCCAAGAAGCCAACCACCCACCATTCGACCTTATAGGTATCTTTCTCTCCAAAAGAGTGAGATTGAGAAGATGATACAAGAGATGTTGGAAGCAAGTATTATTTGCCATAGTCAAAGTGCTTACTCTTCTCTAGTGGTGATGGTTAAAAATAAGGATGAAGGTTGACACATGTGTCCAGACTATAGGGAGCTCAACAAATAAACAATGAAAGATAAGTATCCTATTCATGTCATTGAATATTTGTTAGATGAATTACATGGTGTTTTTTATTTTACAAAATTAGATCTTCGATTGGGATACCATCAAACAAGAATTCATGATGAAGATATTCATAAAACAACATTTAGTACACACGAGGGCCACTATGAATTTCTTATAATGCCATTGGCCTTACAAGTGCGCCATCTACTTTACTGATTTTGATGAATTCAATTTTTTGGCCATTTTTTGCGGAAACTTTGTCTTGGTATTCTTTGATGATTATTAATCTACAACAAGACTTGGGAGGAACATTTACAACATGTCAATAAAGTATTGGACACTCTTGAACAACACCACCTTTATGTCAATCCCTCCAAATGTGATTTTGGGGTAAGAGAGGTAGAATACTTGGGTCATATCGTGTCTTATGAAGGTGTAAAAGTGGATCCTCATAAGATCCAAGCTATGGTGGATTGGCTAGTTCTTAAAACCCTCAATAACCTCTAGGGATTCTTAGGTATTATGTTATTATAATTACATTTTTGTGAAGAATTATGGTATAATTGCAGCACTAATCACATCCTTATTGAAGAAAAATTGTTTTCATTTTAATGAGGTAGCAACCCATGCATTTGAATAATTGAAGAAGGCCATGTGTACCACTCCAGTATATTCTACCCCAGACTTCTCCAAAACCTTCATTATTGAATGTGATGCTTCAGGGTGTGGCATAGGTGTATTACTTATGCAAGAGGGTCGTCCCATTGCATTTGAGAGTCGTCAACTCAAAGGTAATAACCTCTCAAAACTAACTTATGAGAAGGAAATGATGGCTATTCTTCATGCAGTCAAATAATGGAGACTGTATCTCATGGGTCATCACTTCAAGGTAAAGACATATCATGACAACTTGAAATACTTCTTAGAAAAAAGACTCTCATTTGAAGAAAAATAAACATGGGTCACTAAGATGTTGGGATATGACTTTGAGATCATTTATAAAAAATAAAAAGAAAATGTGGTAGTTGATGCACTATCCAAGAGAGATGAGTCCACAAAGGCATTGTTAAATGCCATGTCCATACTATAGGTGATAGATTGGGTAGACCAGGACAAGATCCAGAATGAAATAATGACATAAAGACCTAAAATATCATTCAAAATATCCAACATGGAATCCAGAAACTTCAGAAAATTTGTGTGGAAGGGGGATGACATTGTGGTATAAGGACAAGTTGTACTAATGCAAAAAATCTACCCTTAAAAATCAAAGTTCTCTCACAGAGCTCCATGCCTTCTCCAGTGGGTGGCCATTATGGATTCCTAAAAACTTATCACAAAGTTAAGTAAGATTTTTTTTGGGAAGGGTTCAAATTAGATGTACAATTTTTTGTGGCCAAATGATTGGTGTGTCAGTGTAACAAGGGTGAAACTATTAAGTCTCCGGGAAGTTTTTAGCCTCTTTCTCTTCCTAGTGAGTGGTGTGAAGAGGTTTCCATGGATTTCATCACAATATTGCCAAATTATAGAAGGGAAAGTGTAATTATGGTGTTGTGGATAGATTCACCAAGTATGCTCATTTTTGTGCTTTGCCACATCCATTTATAATGAGTATACATTTGCCATATCTTTTATGGATACAGTTCAAAAGCTACATGGAACACCCAAGATTATAGTTGGTGATTGTGATCCTATATTTACTAGAAATTTTTGGACTGATTTATTCTCATGTTTGGGTACTCAATTGGCTCGTAGTTCATCATATCATCCCCAAACTGATGGATATACTGAGGTAGTAAACACATGTTGGGAGGGATATCTACTTTACTTCAAATAAGCAAGAGAGATGGGTTAAGTGGCTACCACTTGTGAAATGGTGATATAACACTTCATTTCACACTTCATCTAAAATTTCCCCATTCTTGGCATTATATTATTACCATCCACCATCCTTCACTTCAAATTTAATGGTCCAGCCTAAATTAAGAGCAGTTGAAGATCACATTCAACAACAATATGAGGTTTTCTCTAGCCTAAAAGAGAACTTATTCATGGCACAAAACCATACGAATGAGCAAGCTGATCAACATCGTAGTGAATGAAGCTTTGAAGTTGGAAGACTTGGTATTTTGTGTGATTGGAGCCATATAAGCAACTATCTTTTTTTAAAAAAATATAACAAGCTTTCACCCAAATATTATGGGCCTTATCAAGTGTTGCAAAAATTGGCAGTGTGGCATATAAATTGGAGCTTCCTCAGTCAAGTAAAATACATCCAGTTTTCCATGTTTCTTTCTTAAAGAAGGTCATTGGGCAGAAGGTGCCTTCTCAATCAATATTACCAGAGCTTGATGAAGAGGGAAATATCATCTTGGAACCTAAAGGAATCATACATAGACACACACTAAGAAGTTGAGGACAAGGGTCATCACCGAGTATATGATCAAATGGAAGAATTTGGACATTGAAGATGCAACATGGGAGGATGAAGCATTCCGAGAAAAGCATCCAGAGCTTACCAACATTGGGGACAATGTTGTTTTGAAGGGGAGGGGCATGTTACACCTTTAACCCTAGTTCATATATTGGGATATAGATATCCAACTTGTGGCTAACATAATCTCTTATCATGTCATATCATAATTATTTATGCTTTCATATGCTTAGTGGGTTCAGCCTTAAGACTTTAGATAATATAGTAGGGTATGTATAGGAGTTAGAGAGTAGGATATTATCATCATATTGAGCACTTGAGTCTTATTGTATGGTTTGGAGGTTACCCCCTCGAAGTGGCTAAGTCATTCTACTTGCATATTGTGATCATTTCTCTATATTTTGGTGTTTTATTGTTGTTAATATTCATATATATCGAAGTAATTTAATCACACACAAAGTGATAACAAATTTTACTACTACTAATTTTGGAAACAAAACACACCAATTATCCATGTATTTCATTATCCATTAGTAAGTTAGAACATGCTCACAATATATCAATTTGACATCATCAAAATTAGAATAACTAACCAACAATAACACGTATAACATTTATCTTATATAACCGCCTAAAGTGCGTGTCAAATACCATCAAACTAAACCATGTTCAAATGAGTCAATCATAAGATTAGCACCCCATGCCAACTCAAAATCACAAAATAAGCCATAATCCAAAGCAACCTGAGAGTTTAGGCACCTTGTGTCGATATATATATAATGAGTAATATGGTGAGATCTATAATATGAAAGGAAACCCATCTAAATAATGTTTAAGAGGAGTGCGCACTACATCTCCAAAATGGAATACATTTCGTCCAATCATGTGCAGCTCAAAAAGATTCAAAGTTAAGAGCAAGAGGATACTCGAAAGGAGACCCAAGTAGGCAAAAATAAAGGACTCTAACTCATGTCAACATCCTTGAAAGTCATGTTTGTCTATAAAAAGCACATTGCGGCAAAAATAGGGAAATAACCCGAGAACATGAAAAAATGAAATGCCTACACATATGAATTAACATGTTAAAATTGATGGCCAATAAATAGGGAAAATAAAGCAACACAACTATAAAATTTTCAAAATCTCATAAGTTCATAACCACCCCGATAGATCTTAGAAAATTTTGAGACCATGATCATTAGAAATCTCCTAAAGAGTACTTTCAAATGGTGAAAGTTTCAAGGGGATAATTACAACACACAAGGAAGAACTCATGTTTGAAGCGATGACATAAATAAACACTCACACAAAACCCATAGAGGCCAAGAAATACCATGGGTTCCTCTCATCTATCAACAACCAAAATCAAATCATGGCCACCCCATCGCTTTTATAGCCTCAAATGGTGGGAATACATATTCACTTGTAGCATGACACCCAAGGCAGACAGAAAGCATTAACATGGAATGACCACACCATAATCCACATAGAGAGTAACATTTTTTGCCCAAAAAATATCACGGGCCAAATGCACAACCACACCAAGAGTCACAGAAGCTAGAAAATGTATCAAAAACCATTCAATGCCAAATATGGTAGATGAAACAAAGGATCCCATACAAGAGAATTAAAAACTTGAACTTCTGATGTCTACAACAATGACTACACGGTAATAGCGTCTCTGCCCAACATCTACATAGTGCCAAATCAAATCACCAGCATCTGCCCAATGGTTTTCATGCCTTTACAATTAAATCTCAACCATCCAATGAAATTGTTGCAACATTGCCTTCATAGTAAAAGAATGCCAAGGATAATTTTAGTGTCAAATTTTCATTAATTCACGAATATTCAGGTTTTCAAAAATTTCATTTGGCTATTTGGAGGACTAGTACATAGCACTGAGTCGCTTAAAATATCGAAACATAAGTTATTTTTCTGGGTCGACTCACCCGTCATTTACAATAACTGCAAACTTATGAGTTTATATAATTGTTACCTCCAAGGAAAATGGATTGCCTTCACCTTTATATGTATATGATGGTAAACATCCAATTCCATTCCAGTGAAGGGTAGATCTTGTAGACTCACAATTATTCACTTGAACATAATTGACACAAGAATGTTCTCATGTCTATGTTAGTGATTGAATGCATATCACAAATGTCTGTATACTACAACCATTTAACTACATATTTGTTACTGGTCATCTACAACTGGTTGCATGCTTTATGTTATTGTTCGCTAGGTATTTTGTAAATTCTCATTGCATTTTATTTTGATACCCCTACCCACCCTATTGTTTTGATTATGGACAACAAGTTTTCCAATGATCCCATAGGTCCTACGGCCACAGTCAATAGCGAATTGATCAATTCTCAATGTTCTTTCTAATGCTTCTGAATATGATTTGGCAGAGAACTTTTGCACATCCTCCCTTGTTTCTTTGTTGAAGGTGTGGAGGAAGAGGTCACAGAGCTCCCTATGATCCATGTTTAGAGCATTAGATGGAAGGATAGAGCACTTTCCATTGTCGTCTTCATAATGAAATGGGCAAGCATACTCATTACGTTCTTGTTTGATATATACAGGAATTATCTAATATTGGTATTTAGCTAGATTGTTCATGTCAAATGCACTGACAAATTTGCACTATTAATTATTAAAATGAGTGAATGGAAGCTTTCATGTAGGTGATAGTATCAGTCAAGTGTTATTCCCTCTTAAGGTATTTGGGAACAAAATTTGCGGTAGACAAATCCATTCCATGGGAAGAATTTCTCGAACCATCAATTGCATAAGCCCTTGATGTGGGCACAATTAGGAATCTCCTTCTCCTTGTATACTTGAGAAGATCCAGCAAGGGACATAGGTAGGATGACGGTGTGGATGTCATGATCAAGTGGTTCCTTTGGGTCTTTTGTGTAAGTCCTGCCTAGTGTTAAAGTCTTGAAGTGAGATGTGACAACATAGGGAGGTGGAGGAGGTGGCGTGGTGTGAAGCATTGGGTGTGAATTCACCAGGGATGAAGGTTACATTGTGTGTAGGTGGTGTTTGATACGTGCAGGGAAATTGTTGGGTTGCATGTGGGATTTGGAGAAAGTAAATGGTAATATGGTGGTAGGGTGCTTGTGGAAGAGGCAACTACATGAATTGTTGGTTGGGATAGACCGAACATTTGGGATGCTACCATTTGGCACAAATTCACCATGTGTGAATGGTTAGGAAATCAAGGCCATGTTGTGAAGGATAACATATGAGGTGGTGTTATTGACAGGAGGTTGGGTGGAGTACACATATGTAGAAGGAGAATCCTATAACCCAACATGTCAATCCCTCATGAAAAGATCTCCTGGTTTGGGTTTCATCGAGTAATGAGGTTGGGAGTAATGGGTTGTACATGTTGTTACAGTTGTTGGATATTGTTGGTGGGAATGCAACCATCATTATTCATTGTATGGTTTACAATATGACCAACCTAATTTTTTTTTTGAGAGGGTTGGGCACTCTCCAACTTTTGAATGTGCCCTATCAAGGTAGAGAAAAGACCATTCAACAAAGTTTTATCAGTTCTTTTTGGAAATTTTGGTCAATGCATTGGACTCTACTAGAGAAGAGTGATACCCCTTGATGAATTGTTTGATATTTGTGTCATCCTTTGTATGTGTATGTTTAGATCTAGGTTGTGGGGCACAATTTTGTTCACGAAGAAGACAAATGAGTCTATGCATGTAACATGTCTTAAGGCAATGTCATTTGGTAGTGCAAATTCTATCACTACATTTGAGCTTTCCCAAAGTCGTGGCAAGAAATTTGTCAAATGGGAAAAGATTTATGCATTGATCTAAGGTCTAGTCATGATCTTGGGGTTAGAGTACCTACCACAACTTATCTCAGTTCAGGAGGCAAGCTAATGATAACTTCTAACCTAT
The DNA here is from genome assembly GCA_019776745.2 of Taxus chinensis. Lineage (NCBI taxonomy): Eukaryota > Viridiplantae > Streptophyta > Pinopsida > Cupressales > Taxaceae > Taxus > Taxus chinensis. The sequence continues at coordinate 525,595,896 of CM034149.1, forward strand.
CTCTTCTCAAAGGGTGTTACGATCAAGGATGATCACGGTACGCAATTCCCGATCTATGTCAATGAGGTTGAAGTTTTGGTATGAGCTTCACACTAAAACGGTAATACACCATAGATAGGAAAACTGTTCATCGTATCTATGCAATCATAGAGCCTATACATATAGAGAAGAGATGGATCTTATGGATTAAGGATGTATTCTTTTCTATCCAACTGCCTCAAATCTCTCTAAGATACTATTTAGGGGATTAGTTTAAATTAATGTTCCAAGAACTCAATGATACTTACAGCTCCATAACTCTGCACAGTGATTTTCCAAAACATGCACAATTAACTAACCATGAAGAGAAGGCTAATAATAATTTTTAACGATTCCAAAAACTTGGTGCGAAGGATGGTAGAAATGCATCACATTGCACTTCCTTTGTAGCTTGCTCCAGAAGTTTGCACAATACATCATGACCTGGGATACACACTCGAATGAATGCCATTACAGAGCAGGGGGAGGATGGGCATCAACTCTCTTATCAACCATGCACTGTTGGGAACTAATTTGAAGGGAGAGGCTAGTGTGAGAATCATGTACAGGAACCATCTGCATATCAGCCAAATCTAGCTTGTAGGGAACAAATTTGAACGAAAGTCAGTGTGGGAACTCGAGCAGATAACCATTTGCAAATCCTTTAATGGTTTTACAACCAGGTTTACCACAAACCATTTAATTGGTTTGTACAAGAATGCATTTGATTGCTCATCCTCTACAAGTATCCCATGATCATGCTTTTCTTTTGGTGCTTGGAGTCATTTTTTTACGTATATGTTTACAGTAGGGAGTGCATTAGGAATAGTCACATATACAAGTGAACAGAAATGAACCATTTGTTCTTATTACAAATATGCACTACACAAAATCAAAACTGAAACCGCATCAACTAAAAAATGCCAGGAACTTCATTGTGCGGCCTTTGTCGCTTATGGTTGGCGAGAGGTCATTGATTGACCTCCAGTCTCATGTGTCTCTGTCCTCCAAGTTGGTGTGTTGCTTACTGAAGCTGGTTAGGGCAAAATAATGAGCTCGAAATTTTCAGGGCTATCTTCGGGTTGACGCGGAATTCCCTACTAATTTTTGAACTTTTGGCTCTGAAATTCCAAAGCGGGGGTTTGTGGGCAGCGATCCTCCAACAAGCCTCAAGAGGCATGCCACCCCTTGAGACACGTGTCATCAAAAATGCTAATTATTTTCATCGGAAATGCTTCATCAAAAATGCAATTATTTTGCATCAAATCCACCCCACAATTCAAACATTGGGTAAAATTTCAAAAATGCATACCTGTAAGCGGACCCGAAAAAAATTGCCGAACGGTTGACACGTGGCACAATTACAATATGATAAAATATAATACAATGATACTTGACAATGTTCGCGACTTTGAGTTTGGAATCAATGCCCATTAGACACAATACTTTTGACACTTTCCTGCCGAAATTTGACAACATACTTTTGATGATTCGACAAAAAACAATTCTTGATAATAATGGCAGTACACCTTTTGACTCAATGCCTCTTAGCGGACTTTTGGACACGACATTTTATTATCAAAAAATAATTAAATTAAATGCCCCTTTTAGACTTAGCGTCAAAAAAGACGACAAATAGATTTGAAATAAAACCCTTTGTTGCTTGCAATATATTAAACGGTGGAGCATTACTTAAACTTGGCTAAACAAACACATGCCTAAAAAGACAAAAATCTAAATAACTATATTGTCTGCGGGGAAATGTTTCACTTGAAAAATGCATGGAATAAATACATTAGGACCCTTCTTTACATCAATTTCTGGACACAGGGGAATAAACAATAACCTAATATCATCTAAAGACTCATTTCCAAACTCTTTTTAGGTGCTTACAATGTTTGACACAGATGAAATTAGAAGCTACAAGGATTAGGAAAAAACTTCACTACAGGCAGAGTCACGACCAAACTAAGCCTTGTGAGCTGCATTTGGAATAAATAGGTGTAGCCCTTCAAACATCAGTGTTAGATCACAAAATAAACAATAACGCTAACATATCATCTAAAGACTCAGATCAACTCTTCTTACGCCTTACAAATGACACGGATAAATTAGAACTGAATATTAGGATGAAGCTAATCACTAGAGGAGATCACGACCAACTTGGTACTAATATGACAAGACATTCATTGTCAATTGTTATGTCCAATTGAAAACACAATTGGATGTAGCGAAGCCTGACTATAAAATGCACTATTAATCTAGTGACAGGGATGTCATAAATATGGGAATTGGAGTGATCAATAGTTGCTTACTTTAGAGTGTGACGTCAACTGGATTTTTCCTAATCCCCTGATAGATTCCATTGTGGAATCTTAGAATAGGGGAACAATAGTCAATAAATGCAGCTTGATAGGGTAGTTGCAGCCCTAGTGAATGAGATACGTTATCCCATTATGGTGCTTGTTTGTAATTATGCACATGTTAGAGGCTTGAGAACCTATCAAGATTCTACTTCACTAACATGTGAATGTCGAAGCAGTAGAATGAATGCCAAGCAAAAATAATATAATGTAGGAAGGTACGCATTCCTACAAGCATTTGTAAATCAAATCTAGTATATAACTACACTCTCATAAATTGGGGCTACAATGCATATTAATGTATGTGGCCCCAAATCCTAGGGTGGCTCTTCCATCATAAGACAGGATTACAAACTGCTCGTGGATGGGCCAAATGTAGTTTTGGTATGAACTTCGGATAGAAATAATACAATAATGGGGGATCATGTGGTGATCTATTCAATCAATAGAGCTGAGAATGGGGTCATATAGAGAGTGACTCCTATGAATTAAGGAGTATTATTTTCCAGGCCAACTGGATACATGATCCTCTACCAAACTGATTTAGGGGAGTAGTTTAAAACTTGCTCGTCAAGGAAACTAATAGTATTCTACCTATCTTATAACTCACAGGGGTTTTCCTAACATATTACCCAACCATGTGAGAACATAATTTCTAATTAATTCCTAACAGAGGTGAAAGCGCATGTTATGGCCAAGGTGGGAGAAACTCTTGAGGAAGCATTTGTCCCCTCTTGAGATACTCTTTTCTTGAAATGGTCAGGTGCATGAGATGATAAGAATAAGAGAGACAAGGCTAAACCCAAAGAATAAAATAATTCAAGTCTCCTTGTGGGTGCTCGAGTCTCCCTGCGAAGGCAAAAAAGGTGGAAGCATGACGAAGCGGTTGTGGCACTTGATCATTCATAACACGCAATTGTCTAACAATCAAGGTTGGTGAGGGGGTAAAGCAAAAAGACTTCACATGTCAACTTGACAAGAATATGGTCCTGAATGTTTTCCAACTCCAAAGGAGTAGTAACATTCAATCATCCGCCTACCCTTGCCTATGAAATACTTGGCTATCCAAAGGCATCCAAGGATGTGAAGAGACTAATCATGATAGGCGACACTAACTAGATCTAAAGCATAGTGTGGGTGTAGCCTAAATTGGGGTTGTATAGATGAGATGGTTTTCGACGGGATAGTCAAATGGTAGTGTCTCGGCTTGTTGTGGGGTCATATGAAGTGTGTTTGTTAAAAAATAGAGTGAATGTTCATTGTCCTACATATGAGTGAGTCTATTTTGATTTGACAATGTTTTGGAGACGTTGGAAAGGTTATTGTCTGTGTTTGTGAGAATAGTGTGTATATGTTGTAGCACATTTTTTGTTGGTGTTTTCAAGTGTTTATATTTGATCATAAAAGAATTAAAACAAAACTGATACAGCTTGTTGAGAAATGGAAAGTTTTTAGTTAATTAAATCTACTTTAAACAATGCATGCAATAAGAAAGCAAAAGCAGAATTGATTACTTACGCTATTCTGGAAAAATAAATGCAGATGCCAACACTATTCTTGTTATGTTGTTTTCTTGAATGGATTTAAATAAATGTGGGAACGAACAAACTAAATATGAATCACAACTGTAACTAAGGATGTTTTCTAGCCAATTAAATGATATTGACAATTTGCTTAAAGGAAACCTACAGTTCTTTACATGCAATATGTAATTTCAGACTTATTTTGGATAGACTGTAGGATTACAACTATACGCAATGCTCCCTTTTTTCAGATCTTTTATGAGAATGAAATAAATTATGGGACAAATATAAAACCTAAAAATGATAAGGAAATGAAATCCAAGTGACAACAAACAGATCTGAAAGTTGATCCTAGATGTGGAGGTAATTTCCATAAAGAGGAAGGTATATTCTAGACTAAGGATTTTTTTCAAAACAAATCTAAAACTATTTGTGTTTCCCTTTTAAATGGAAGACGGGTGAATACAACTAGGGAACTGGTGTGAACCCTAAATATAAAGGTGCAAGCAAAATTAATAAGCAAATCTTGGAGCTAAATCCATAGATGTGGGATTTTTTCGACTAGAAGTACAAGAGGATCTAAACCTAGGCTATGAGTAATGGACAATGCAAATAATGAAACTAAATCTAACTCGGTTTCCTTTCTCTTTCAATAATTTTTTAAGAATAAAATCATCAACTGATGAATTCACACAATTTAAAACTAAACTATGACAAAGGGATAAGCAAGAATAACTTAAATCCAACCTATTTTCATAGACAGAACTAGTTGGGATGAAGTATGTTGCATATACCATCAGAAGAACTATCTCCAATTTGCTTACGTGACCCAGAGACAGCAGCAATGATGAAGCAAGAGAAGATTGAGACAGCTTGGGTGAAGGATGCAGGCAGGATGGCAGCAGATTTCTCGTTGGTCCAAGGAATTCAGAAGAACTAGTTTGATATTCATTGTATCCTCCTTGTGGCAGCTGCAAGCAAGCAAGAATCCTAGAGAGTGTTTTATACATGAATCAATCTCCTCTTCGACTCTCTCTCTCTCTCTCACACACACACACAGGTTGCAGATAACAGCTCTAAAATGCAGTAATCTCTGAAAATCAATTTTTTTGGACGCTGAAAATGACCACACAACTTTTCTTAAAAAGAGAAATTTTCAATCAATCTCAATCTCAACTAGAGATTAAAATTGATCTATGGTCAAAATTAAATCATAAGGGAGTGAATTAGAGTGAGGTGAAGGATTAGAGAAGCAAAACTAAGGCTAAATTGAAGAAAAACAAGCAAGAGACTTATAAATAAGTCCAAAAGTCATGTCCATGCAACAAGAGGAAAAAAACATGCAAACCATAACAGAACCGCCGGCATCAGCGAGAAGTAATCACGCAACCGCCATGACAATTAACAAAACCACTACAAAAAGAAATACAACAATTACAACTGTGAATAGAGATGATGAGACAATTAATTTATGTTAAAGCTTGATCATTAACTATTTTGATGTTAACAAGAAAGAGGAATTGTTTGAAATGTTAATCCTTCACTTAGCGATATGAACAAACCCTAGTACTTCGAGTATATTTGTATCAATAAAATAGCTTAATACTATCAAAATCCCTACAATTCAAAGTGTCCGGTAAATGAGAGATGGTAAGAAAGAAATATGAATTATATTTAAAAAGAAAAAGAGACTTTTGACTTTATGACTAGGGTCATGATGGAGAAAGCATTCCAGCCATTATTGGTTTTGTTGTGCTTCATTTTTTGATTTGACATTTAAAAGGGGGGGTTCTATTTTGCTTATTTCTTGAACATATGTTATTAGTTCTTGCCATAGGCAGAAATACTATACCTTTCAGTTCAATGTAATAATTTTTTTCAATACACCAATCACAAATAATTATTTTTTTCTTATCATTGACACTTCTAATGTTTTTATTTTATGTAAATAATTTAGCAATTTAATTTATTTAAGAAAAATCATTTACTTGATTTTCTATTGGTTAGTTAAGAATGATTTGACAAATTTGAGGCCTTATTCCAACACTGATTTTTCAAAAACAATTAACACTTAAATTCTTAAAGTGACATGTGTACATGTTTTAATGTTAGATTTGACATGCTAAACAAATTTCATGATTTACTTCCATGTGTCCTAAGGACTAGTCAGTTGCTGATGTAGCAAATAGTAAAAAGCTTTATTTACATTTTCTAGGCTTATCTAAATATCCGCATGACATGGTGTGCAGGCTCGGTGTGCAGGATTTGTAAACGCGGTGACCAAGTGAAAGCAATTTGGATTCTTTTTTGTTGAGTGTGGAGGGATTTGAAGCATCTGGGTATCTAATTCTCAACTTGCAAGCGTCTTCATTCAGTTCTCTAGGCTTCCTTGGAAGTGGGTTTTTTTTTCTTAAGATAATCCGTTGAGCTTTTCGGGCTGAATTATAAGGGGTATTTGGCAGCGCTTTATCTGGATAAAGTTGTGGAATTGGGAGCATAAGTTTAGCTTTTTCTGATCTTCGAGTTCGAGAGCAGAAGAAAAGTAAGTTTTTAACAGTTCCTCAATATATGGGTTTGGGGGATTTGGTTCAACGAATTCTGGGTTCAAGTTTCTATCGTTTCCCTCTTGTTTGATGGATTGAGTGAACAGTTTTTTTAAATTTTTAATACATGTATCCTCATGGAAATTTATGGGTTGCTTGAAAATTTTGATTTTGACGTCACCCAAATTGTTTCTTTTGGTTCAATCAATTTTGGGTTCAAGACTTTGTTTTTCAATAGTTTGATACAACAGTCTTTTCTCTTATTCTTTGCTAATCATAATGGCAATATTGTATGGTATGGACAATTTGATGTTCACATCACCCAAATTGGCTAGACAGTTTATTTGGAAGAAGTCTGTGAATACTGTTGAGTTTGAGATAGTCCCCTGGAAAAATTGGTTTCTGGTTTTGGTTCATTAGTTCAAGTTTCCATTTTTTCTTGGTTTGACAATGTAATGGTTTGATCCAAGGTTTTTCTTTTCTTTTCTTTTATTTCTTCTTTCCTTGGCATGGCCCAAAATTGGTCTAACATTTGATTTTAGCTTTCTGTTTGTGCTGAAAAATTCAGGAAACTTTTGTGAAAATTCTTAAGTTTGTTCTTATCTCTGTGCAGTTCAACATGCAATATATTTGATGTTATGTGGAATTTTATGGTAATTCTTGAATGTGCAAATATTGTTATTAACAAAGAATCGGAGAATGGGAGATCATTTTGTCTTGTGTGTGGACCGTTTGATAACTGCTTCCACCTTGGAATCAGCTGCCTCTGAGGCCCAGAGGCTATCACAAATTGGTCATGTTGCCTTTCAGCAAAACAGGGTGTTGGCACTAGATTTGTCCCCTCGAGTTTGCAACGATGTTCCATCCATTTATGCTGAGTCCTCAGAGACGATTCCTGCCTCTGACAGTTTCGACTATGGAGACGAGCCTTGCACTCTGGTTGAATGTCGTATTTGCCAGGAAGAGGACGATGATAGAAACATGGAATCTCCCTGTGCCTGTTCTGGAAGTTTGAAGGTAAATAATTCATTCACAAGTTATGGCGATTTATTTGTCTGCATTACCCACTAGGGGTACTGTGTTTTGGCATTTTGTGAAACAAGAGCAACCAAGCCTAGTGCTTGTATTATATGATTAAAAGCTTTACTGCTATTGTTGAGTCTTGGTGTTTTAGCTATTTTGCTGAGGGCATTCGGTATTTTTATTTTGTTGTACAGTATGCTCATCGCAAATGTGTGCAGCGTTGGTGCAATGAGAAAGGGGACATTACATGTGAGATATGCCATCAGGTAATTCATTTTAGAATATTTTATTGCTACCTCTTTTTCCAGGTGAACTATAGCACTCACCAGTCACACTTTTAATGCATGGGAGAGCATTATCTAGCTTAGATTGTCTTCATGCATACAACCATATCATGTCTGAGGGGTTTTTATTCTGTCAAATATATACAGGCAAGAAATGATGTTCGCTGCAATCAACACCTCGAGCTTGACCACTGAGTGGGCAATGCCTGAACTTTGGCAGGCCCGCCTTCCTTGATGGAAAAAGTGCAACACGAATTAGAGCTGTTTTGATCACACAATTCTCCGCCAATAAACTTGTTCCGTTTTCATAGACAACTATTTTGATCACACAATTCTTCGACAACAATAGAACTGGAAGTGATTTTCTCCATCTAATATTGTTCCATCCAGATCTGCTGACATGGGAAAAACGAAGGAGATGCCTTCAATGAGACAAGGAAGGCTAAATTATTTCGTATATTTCCTGATTATCAGTTTCTTTCACATAACTATTGGTGATCCGTTGATCCTGATGCTTTGTGTTGCCTTAGGTCAAAGTTTAAATATCTTCTTAGCTACCGCTTTTTCACATTTGATACATATTGATCAAACTTTCAGCTGTTATTTTGTTGCACTGGATGCGTCTGGGACGGGTGCTATGCTGCAAATTCTTATCTGGCAACCAGATTTAAACTATATTCTATTGTGTATAATTTCAACAATTGGAATTGGGAAATAAACACCGCCTTATCTATTGCAATTGCATTCCGAACTGCACTATTAATATACATAATTTATTTTGAAATGACCGTAGCCAGCATCTCTCACATTGAAGGCTTCAAATTTATCATGATTAGCGTGTATGATAACTAGGTATTGATTTTGTTTTGTGTTCTTTATCATAAATCTTCCATGACATGCAATTGCAAGGGCGTATATATCATATGAAAGCTATGTTTTCTTTGATCTGTGTCTATTCACATTGTAAATTGATTTCCTATATTGTAAATATTCATCACCAGAGTAACCTTTCTTTTGCATAATTCGTGTTTCTGATACTTTATATCCAATTTGACAATGCTAATACTTTTATTTATTCATCTCGCAGGAATGCATAACAGGTGCTCTTGGTTAAAAGACAGTTTTACTAGTTTTAGTGACTAGACATCCTAACCTGCTTTCTACTTGTACCATTGTTTTGATTTAGTATTTGCTATTAGTTGTTTTGTTTCTATTTTCCACTAGTAGATCATGAACAGATCTCATGTTTACAATTCAAATATCATACAATCTGTGGCAGGAACTAGCCGCCTCGCGGCTCTTGTTTTTTATCCTCGTCACTTCAAGATATGTTAATACATTTTATTATACCAATACGTAGAACAAATATATTTATCAAGTTTGTAATTTTATGGTTTTTATTGTATGGCACTTTTTTTTCCTTTTTAAATATTGAAAATACTTTTATTAATAATAAAATAATATACAAGTTAAAATCTTAAACAAGAATAGCCAACGGGCCTTAGCAAAAGACAGGTCAAGATTATAATTATTATATATCAAAAAAAATTATAAGAGGAAGAGGAAACTAAGAATCAATGCAATTGATAATCATGGTGGTTAACGAAAAGCATTGTTTGGCAACAACACTTGCATGCACTGTTTTATTTTGTCGATTTCATCACACACCTCTAAATCTTTAATGTTGAATTAATACATTTCCAAACATAGAGAGGGTAAAATATGAGTTTGTTGAATAGCAGGGACAATGTCATTCCCAATGTATTGCTATTGGCAACAATTTTTCTAAATATGAAAGAAGATACTCAATCGACAAGTGTTCTAGATGACAATGAACATGGAGGGGGAGAGAATGCCAAGCAAGACGGATTCGTTATTGTAATTGTTAGAAAAAAGTTCCGGAAGAAAAGAGCAAAGGGAAGACGAGGGCTAAGAGGAGGAAGGGCAATACCAAAAGAGATGGGGGATAGATTCAAGAACAAAAGGGACATTCTGTGGTACCAAGACCAAGTTTGGCTAAAATGAGGCCAATCAAAAATTTCATATGCAAAATCCATCATCCCAAAAGTTGACACTTGGCCTCAACGGGAGATGGTCAAATTATGTAGGTCATTCACTACAATTGAGAATCAGTGAAGGACATCGACCACATGGTATTAAGAGAGTCTTCAAGTGGGAGCGGGCATTGAATCAATAGATACAAAACCCTTGGCATCGTTGTGTTGATGGCTGTTTGGTTTGACCAGTATCAATCCTTCCAAGGGATTGAAGGTTGTTTGTGATTTTAAAGAAAATCTCAAGCGGAATCAACTGTATAAGTGTAATAATATAAACATGTTTAAGTGTGAAATAGACATGTTTAAGTTTTGTGGGTAGATTAAACATATGGCATAATAGGTCTAAGAGAGTCTTCAAGTGGGAGCAGGCATTGAATCAATAGATACAAAACCCTTGGCATCGTTGTGTTGATGGCTGTTTGGTTTGACCAGTATCAATCCTTCCAAGGGATTGAAGGTTGTTTGTGATTTTAAAGAAAATCTCAAGCGGAATCAACTGTATAAGTGTAATAATATAAACATGTTTAAGTGTGAAATAGACATGTTTAAGTTTTGTGGGTAGATTAAACATATGGCATAATAGGTCTAAGAGAGACACCTGCCGGTGTTTTTATCCCAAATGTCTTTAACTGTGTTAATGTCTTTTCTTGCAAAGGATTTTGATCTGAATTGGACAGCAAGGGGCAGGTTACTAGATTGAATTATCCGGTTCCACCAAAGCTTGGAAGTAAATATATTCAATCCATGACGAAAAATTTGATTGCACCATTGAAGAAAAGAGACCATTTCCTACCAAACTATCCAATTACGCCTAAGAAGAAGGAAGCCAGAGATATCAAAAAAAAAAGTGCATTTAGGATTTTACCTTTCCATCAAGTGGAAGTCCAAGCATCTTTATATGTAGCTTGTCAGATCCATTCACTAATAAGGGTCTTCCAAGGCCATTTAGGATTTTACCTTCCCATCGAGTGGAAGTCCAAGCATCTTTATATGAAGCTTGTCAGATCTATTCACTGATAAGGGTCTTCCAAGGCTCCTAACCTTGAGTGGCTCTTGCAATCCATTTAGCCGCAAGGTATTTCCCTTGTTGTAATGGATCAATAATGCCAAGCCCACCAAGAGTTTACAATTTTTAGTAAAGATGGTGATTAGATTTGGCACTTTGGTATTTGGTTTTTGGTAGTATAGTTGGGTTTCACTTCCACAACTAGTAGCTCAGCTCCTAGGGATGACCATCAAATTTTATAGAAATGTGTACAAATACATGCACTTCTATAAATACGCTAGTTGTAGGCATAAGGAGAAAGAAGAGCTATCCCTCGCCCTCCAAACTTTGAAATCCATTGCAAGTGGGTAAGAAACTTGGAACCACACAAGCTCAATACTTACAAGAGAGAATTGAGTAATCACCGATGCTACTACTTACAAAGGCCATTTTCTGGATTTCATTTTGAATGTGAGCCTCAGCAGTGAGGTGTAATCCACCAAATGCTAAAAATCCGAATCGAAACCCATGATACCCACTACAGTTTTAACACACCCATGGGTCATGATCATCTCTATCTTCTAGCCTTTTTCCTTGGCTTGCTGACTGGCAGCTCGGATTCTTCTTCCTCTGCTGCTGCTTGTTTCTGTGTTAAATGCTGAGCTTGATGGTGGTGGAGGTGGAGGTGGAGGAGGTGGTGATGGTGGTGTTTTTGTTGAGATGCTAGTTTAGCATGTTTTGGTGGTCTTCCAACTCCCCTCTTCAGATGAGATTGCTTCAGGGGAAGCTCTTGTTCTTTAACACTGCTGCTAGTGCTCATGTTATTTTTCTGCCCAACTGCCTGGGAAATGTTGAAACCCCTTTCCTTTGTCTCCATAATTTGGCTACAACTCTGGGTAGGTTCCATTCCCATGCTGGTGCTCTTCTTTGGTCTAGCAGCAGCAGCATTGGAGTTAAAGATCTTCTTCGATGCAGCAAGCCCAGGGGAGCTCTCACCCAGATCCTTGATACTGCTGCTCAAAGCTTTCTTTGAGTTGTTTTTTATTGGATTATGCGTATCCAAGACCCTATTCTTCAATCCCCGTGCCAACGGTTCTGACTTACTCTGCAGGCTGGCCTTCGGTGGATTTGTATTCATATTTGAATTTAAATTGGCATCTTGAGTTTTCTGTTGTAATTTAGTGTCAGGACGATGGGTGAAAGGTGCATGTGCAGCTACTTTTGGGCCCTCCTCCTTCCCATTACCTTCTCCTTTTGCATTCTTGATTTCATTAACCTCTGCATCCTTCTTTTCAATTTCGATTCCGCTTTCAGATTGTTGCATTTGTATGGCAGCAACAGCAGATGATGAGGATTGTTGTTCCAAGGTCAGCCGTGCGCTTTTAGAACGGCCCACCTGGTTTTCCCCGCTCACATTTCTCTTTCTACAAGCAATAATGGGGTTAAGCTCCGAACCCTTCCTGGGCTCCCTCTTCCTGGTGGATGGGCCTTGTTGTTTCAACAGAGCCTCCGTTTGGAAAATGGAAGCCATCTCCTTGCTGGCTAACTCACGAAGCACATATGCAGCTACAAACTCCTGAGAGCACTTTGGATAATACACAAGTGCATTGTTAAACACCAGAAGCACATCTCTGAAGAATTCCAGGCTGCCAGCGTAAGAGCCTTCTTCTAGTCTTGACCTCACCATACCAAGGTCCATATGCCTCCGAATCGTGCTTTTATAGTACAGATTGTCCTGCAAAAACATAAAATAGAGTTATCACCAGGCCAGGGCAATCCATACAAATTATATAAATCAACTGCAAGACCTGAAGACCTGGAGAGTGCCAGTGAGATAAGTGTTTGTTTAAATGTAAAACGACAATTATGAGACCTGTAGTTTAACAAAATGGGTTCTCAAAAAGCCCTTAAAAAGAGTCAAACCTGGCTGTCTAGCCTATGTTTGAAGATAGAGCCAAATTTGTGGGCACCGATGGCCCTCAAACACTCGAGGAGAGGAAGCAGTTTGCCGGGCACCTTGGCCTCCCTTCTGCTTCTCTTGCTCATGGGCGACATGTCATCGGTTCCCTCGCCTTGGCTCTCACCTGAAGACCTCTGATGATGGTGCTGGTGCTGCTGATTTTGATTCTGATTCTGATTCTTCTTCTTGGTCTTCTTCTTGTTCTTGTTCTTCCAACTCCTAACAGAATCCTCGTCCTCGCATACATCCTTGTCATGTCCTCCTACATCTTCTTCGTCTTCGTCTTCGTCTTCATCTTCATCTTCATCTTCATGGCTATCATCCTCTGTTCTTCGTATTCTTCTTCTTTTTGTCGAAAATTCTGCAGAGCTCAACACATCACTTGTATCCCAAGGTGCTTGAACCGGCCCCTCTCTGTTTTCGCAGATTCCTTTGAGGGTCTCCTCCTCTGGCTCTGCTTCTTCCTCTTCCTCCCCAATTTCTCTGGATTCAGCACTGCCCTCTTGGAAGCCATCACCTTTCCTGCCGAAGGATGGGCTCACAATTGTTTCAGAATGTACATCTGTGGATTCTACAAAGTCCTCTTCCCTGCCGTCGTCTTCTTCTGCTTCAAAAGCCACGGTCCTGTGGGGGTTCTCCTTTGCTATTGTTTCAGAGCTTCCATAATAGGAATCCAAAGGAGATGCAGGCCCGCAACCTCCAACCTCCACCTCAACCTCAGACTTTGAGGTCCTATTATTGTGGGGTATGCGTAGAGGCTGCGGATCTTGTTCCCCCCGCAACCCCAAATCACAAATTGGATTCGCAGATTCCAGATCTGTCTTTGCCAAATCCAAATCTCGAGGCACCGGGGATCCATCCTCTGCTTGTTCCAGATCCCTCTTTTCTACTTGTTCTTCTTTCACCCAACCCTGTTCTCTTTCGGCCTTGAGCCTTCTCAGTTTGGACTCCAGAGAGCTGTAACAACAACCAAAATAAAAAAACAATTCAAAGAGGAAGCGATGAAAAATCAATGGGCGATAAACTAGAATCCAAGGGGGCATAGCCATGCATACACAATCGAATCGTCATGGTGTTGAAGCTCTCGCTTGAGGTGAGCAACCCTGAGTTTCCTGAGCTCCTCAAACCACGGCAAGCTGCTATTGCTGCCAATCATCATCACTCATCACACAACGCAAATCCCAAAAAGACGCAAAACCCACCCCCGAAAATTTAAAAGAGCAAACGGAAGAAAGAGAAATCCTACCCAGTATTGAATCTGCCTTGGAGGGCATGATATTTGAGCTTACAATCCTACAAACAAACAAAACCAAAGCGGTGAGCCGTACATAATCAAGCATGAATGAAGGAAACAGCATGATAAGCTCACCTGGGAAGAGAAAAGATGCGGGGACAACTTCCTGGCCTGAAGCTCCATTGCAACGGATTCCCAATTGTTGGTTCCGTGCCTTTTCACTGCACTTGCCACAACCAGTTCTTCCCACGTCCCCCACTTGTTACCATCGTTCCTCTCCATTTCGGATCTCGGATCTCGGATCTAACTAGGTACACTATTCTTTGGGGAGTTTGCTACTTACTCGTCTCCCTCCATTTTGTGATATTCATCATCATCCATCAATAGCAATTACAGAATTAACAAGAATAATTTCTCACCTTCATTTTCCTTCTAATTGACTATGCCTATGTTGTCATGCATTTTTGTTAGTCTAAAAATTCAAAATTTGAAACATGACAACTAAGCTAAATGTGAAAATTTGCTCAAAAGTCTTCTCAAATCCCTTTCCTTCCAAAGGATGTAATAAGATTCATCATTTAATCCAGCAAAGTACAATTGAAGACTAGTTCTCTCTTAGGCCTAGAAAGACCTATTTTAGGCATTTCAAGGCAGGTGTGCATCCTCCAGGAAGGTTCCAAAAGTTCATAATCATCAGGAGGTGGTATTCGAGAGACAATAACCTATTGGAAGTGGTTTATAAATATTTAGGGAATAATTTATGGTTTAGGGATAGACTGTGCAAAAACGGGTTTTTCAAGTGTAAGGAATGGTTGGTCAAAATATAACCATGAACTTCTCCAGATGATTCCTGTTGAGCCCATACCTGACAAGTCCCGGAGCGGAGGATGAGCGTGTGCGGAAGGCATGGTAGGAAGAATGCGCGTGAAGAAGAGCGCGCAAGAAGAACTAAGTGTGTGTGAACAATCTGAACAGTTCAATTTGAGTGAAAGGCTTGAGTAAACTTGGAGTCCACGGAAGCAGAAGAGGATTCTGGGACTTAGCCACATTATGGAATATGGTGTTGCATGGAAAACACGTGAGGATGAGCAGGAGTAATGCGTGATAAGGTTAGTTACATGGAGGCTTGTAGACCCAAGGAAAGAATATTCCAAGGGTTAATCATTATGGTTTAGTTCAGCTGTAAAGTGGAGGCTAATCATAGCTTTGGCATCTAAGTTGGCATAGGCACTCGAGTATGCAGGATCATGATCCATTTGGCATGTGATCTTCCCATGATTTCTAGAGTTGAGGCAGTAGGGGAGAGATCCTTATTCTATTTAAGAAGGTGGTTGGGTCAAACAGAAAAGCAAGGTTGTGTATGGTGCATATGGAGTGTGCGTATGTGTGAAGGGCATACAGCAGGAAATGGGAGATGATGCAGGAGTAAGAAGATGTGTGTGGTGCAAGAATAATGTATTTCTGGGTGCATAGAAGAGAGCATGGATATGATCCTGTGAGCAGAGTCAGTTTTACTAGAGATAGGATGTAATTTCATAATGTATTTGGTCTGCTATGGCCCTTTTGATGTAATTTGGCTAATGTAAACATTTTTTGATAAATATATAAAGGGATGTTAAGAATATCTGTGTTTACGGGTTCAAACCCTAGTGCTCTTCATTTTACTCATGGTTTAGATATGATATCTTTATGATGTTATAGTGTTTACTTTTACATTACGATGCATCTTTGTTTAAGATCTAGTGTCTCTATTTCTATGCTAGAATAGATGCATTTATTCCTGTGTCTGCATGTATTTCCTCCATTAATGCTGGATATTATTACAAGGCTCACATAAAAGAGGGGCTCGATGCCTACGCGCACCTCGGGTGAGTTCCTGGTTGATTTTGGGTGATAGGCTAGCACACTTGGGATTTAAAGGGAGTAGGGAAACAAGACTACATTTTGGTTCCATTTTCAGGACCTCTTTTGAAGTTGTTGTAAGAATGGTGTGTGATGACAGAATGCTTAACCTTGGACAACATCGATACTTGGCTTAAAAGCATAGAGGATGATTTTGTAAAAATATTCAGTTCTAGATCTGGGTTTGATGCACGTAAATGGGTAGAGGAGCACATGTATCATGAGCTATATGAGACATTCTTTTGTTGTTTTTCAGTAGAGTTGTATGAATGGTTGTCAGCATATGCATCAAGGAAGAGTTGGTATTATAGACCTCATGTTTGGACCCAAGAAGAGTATCAGAATCAACATGATGTTGATTAGACCTGGAATCATGTCATTGATATGTGGTGGAGTGGAGTGTTGACTAGATATACCTTGGAATATGCAATTTCTCTATATTATTTCCTAGAGACCGCTGAGTTTGAGTTATTGAGGGAAACAAGAGGATCCTTTTTTTCGTGTTATACCATTAGCCATTAATATCCTTATCATCACTCTAAGTTTGGAAGCATTTCCTATGGCTAGCTAAACTCCCACTAGGTGCGGGGCGTGAAAGTTGGTGTGGTGAGAGATGGCGGATCCTATGATGGAACTAAAGAGAGAAGAGAGATGGATCAAGTATAATGAAGCATGAGAGAGGGAGTTGGCAAGATAGTGAAAAGTTACAGGAGCAATGGATTTATGGAGGTAGAAGTTGTGGGAAGGATTTGAGGTTCATGTGGAGGACGTGGAACCTGAGCAGTCTGTGCTACCCCATCTTGGAAAGGGCGGGAGAGAAACCCCTTGGCTTCTAGTGTGATATCATCACATGAAGAAAAGAAGAGAGTTGTAGGTGCGCATATTAGCCCTCCTAGTAACCAGACCCTAGCGCTTAGTTTTTCAGTTCCTGAGATAATTTAATCTAGTTAGTTTGGTTGGTATTGGTGAAGCAAGTAGCACCTAGTAGATATAATTTTTCATTACATACATCTATGGCCATGCACAGACATTTGGTGTTTGGAGAATATTTTATCTGGCACATCATTTGGGAAAAGTGTGGGTACACATAGTTTGGGTATCGTGTCTGGAAGTGGTTCAACGACATAGACTGTCAGTGTGAAGTTTAGCATAATGGTGGGTACGTAAAGTGCAACTGCATCAGGCCCCTAACCTATGATGGGAGAAGGATGTGGTGGATCAAGAGTAATGTGAGCTAGTGAATCTAGTGGATCTAGTGGTAGAGGCAACACAAGAGGGAATCAAGGTTATGGATCTAGCAGACAAGGACCTCAACCACCTCAACAATGTTTTTTAGATGTCTCTATATTTACCTAATTGATTACAAGGGTGTTGAAGATGTTGGAATTAGAGCATGTACATAAGTGTGAGTTGCTATTTTAACCACTAAATTACAATCACATAAAAAACCCCGTCAATTTAGAAGGTAAGTCAGTTTACAAAAACTGTATTTTAGCAAGGGTCATGCATATTTAAAAACCGTAAAAATTATGACCCACATAGTCTAGTGGTGGATTATAAGATCTATTACTATGTATATATATTTTGGTAGAGTTCCATATTCCTGATTTTGAGTTAAAAAAATATCATATTCATGCTCATAGGAGATTCATACATGATTATGGCAGAGAGTGTAACGGGAGTATTTCCCAATTTAAGACTTAGAAACTCAAAATAAGTCTTATTTGATATCCATCCCTCGAATTAAACTCAGAGTTCACAGTTGATTTTCAACTTTTTTCTAAAAACATCAGAAGTTTCTAGAAATTTTAATGGATCCCCTTTGCACCTATGAGTATATTCCCTCTTTTCACCTTTGTCATTACCAATTTACCATAATTTTTAACAATACATATAAAAAAACATGTTAACTTTCCTTGTAACAAGAATCAATATAGTTCCTTAATATGTAAGGGACACAAGGATACATTTTATATGCCTCTAGGGCATGTGCATGAAAAAATAAATATACGAAAAAATTATAATTCTAATTTTTCATTTAATTAGTTTATAATGTAAGATACTAAATTTTACATTTATAGCATGATGCTATATTTTTATCAACTAAAAGTATCTTAAAATTATATATATCAATTAAATTTTTTTGATCAATTAAAAATTTTACTAAGAAACGTAAATTGAATCGCAGCTACGTTATCACGAAACCGTCATGAAATTTCCTTTTGACAGGCAGGGGTGACCGTCAAATTCCAGGGCCTGTGTTGAAGATCCAACAAGCATGGTACAAAAATGAAAAGGAGCTTATTATGGCACTAGTGCTAAGAAGGTATAATTTCCACAAAGAATGGATGAGCTTGGCCGTATGGTTACAACTTCATTACAGGGGCGTGCACATAGTTGGTACCAGAAGTACAACCCCTATCAAATGACAATGGATTACACTACATTGCGTGATGCCTTTTTGCTGTAAATTCATATTCCTAAGTTTGAGAAAAATACCATCAGTGTGCTCAAGGAGATTCAAAAAGGTATGGAAGAAAGTGTGCAGGAGTATGATGCATGCTTTAAGACTCTTCTGTCAAATTTGTCTTATGATATCCATCCTTCACAACATACTCAATGGTTTGTTGGAAGTTTGATAACACCTTTCAAATGAGTGCTTTCACATAAGACTTTCACAGATTTGTGCGAGGCCTTGGAGGTTACTCTACGCACGTTAAAGCCGTAAAGCATTGACACTGGAGTAAGTCCCATTTTTAGAAGCACAAATTTTCCATGGAAAAAAGCTTGAAAATTATCTGCGAATTCAATCTCATGAGACACGTAGTGGACTTTAGTGCATAGATTGTGAAGTAGAAGGACACATAAAGGATATTTTCCCTCGAAAGTCGGTATATGCCATGTCATTAGATTGTGAAATCTATCACGGAGATCATGATCCAAGTAGATTCCTGATGTTATAACGTGCACTCCATAAGAATGTGTCTTCTTATTGTAATATTTACACATCTACGACTCATGATACAAAGGAATTCTAATTGTTGGACCAAATCCATGATGCCATTGATATTGGTGTGCACTAGACCAACATTGGAAGTAGTTCTAAGAATGAAGGTTTTCAGTATGAGGGGCGCAGAGATAGAGGCATTCAAGTAATAGGTTTTCGAGGAGGATTCAGAGGTTTTGGTGGTCAAGGAGGTAGGATTGAATTTCCATGTGGAACTTGTTACAATTGTGGATCTAATGAACACTACAAGCACGAATGTATGGATTTTCTACATGGTGCATGAAGAAGAATAAGTATGAGGATTTCCCTGCGCTTTATGAGCACATGAACTAGAACTAGAGGAAGTACAAGGGCACATGGATGGTGAGTGTGAAGTGAATTGATCCATAGTGGATGCCTAGGGTAGCACATAACCCTAAATTAGAACCTATTTAGTAACTACACGTGAGAAGGCTGCATGCACCCAAGAAATACCAAAGCAAAGGCCTCTCATTACAAGAGAAGAGGTATTACATAGAAATTATCCTAACCCAATCCATTAGAAGAAGGTTGACCAAGAGACAATAGAGGGTATTAGGAGCCTACAAGGGGAGATTTAATGTTTGAAGGAGCAATCAAGGAAGTTGGAACATGAAAAGAATGTTGAGGTCCCTCAGAAGGACATGGATGAGTTCAGAGAAGTGTGTAGGATGTTGTGCTAGGAGAATATTATCCCTCTTTTAGGAGAGTGGCTAAGAGAAAAAGTATTGTGCACTGGAAGTGAGTGTGAGAGGCAGGTCTTGCATGCTAATCTGCCCCCTCACAGTATTGATTATGAAAAGGAAATCACATTGAATGTAGTTTTTGATGTATGGCTCTTGAGCAACATTCTAATTGACATGCATGTGCAAAGGTCAATGTTCTCACTTTAGATGCATGGAATCAGATGGGGAGGCCCCCATTACATCCATCTTCAAATGTGTTGTATATGGCGAATAGGATAAAGGCTATGCCCATCGGAGTCTTGAAGGATGCATCCATAACCATTCAAGGGGTAAAAGTTTACTGGATTTTGAAGTCTTAGCACTTTGCCTGAGGTAGATAACTTTCCATCCATTACTTGGATGCCCCTAAGTGTTATAAGAATAATGTTGACTTGCACTTTAACAAAGGGTACATAATTTTGAGAACAAAAGAGGAGCACGTCATTATTCCACTGATAGATGGGAAGTTTGCGCCTTATGTAGAAGCCTTTAGGAGAAGAGGACCTAAGATAGAATATATGTGTGCACCATTAGAGACCCTAGAGGATTATTCATCCATCGAGAGAAGGATTCATTCAATGGGATGATGCTCAGTCCATGAGTGATACAACTAGTATTGCATGTGATAATTGGGTACATAGGACCTATGAGTTTGTCGGAAGAAAATTAAAGGGAACTGTAACTCAGTTGTCATCACAAGGACGCACTCATTTAAGCACCTAGGAGGAAGGCAGTTGACCAGTTACATTGAAGAGGGTAACCTTGATGTCTTTTTTAATGTGATGGAGGTAGAATGGACATGTCAAAAAAAAAGGAGGAATATACTTACTTATACCTTGTGCGTAATAGCAGCACGTTGGTGGGTGACCCATCAAGACAATATTCTACAATGGGATGAAGTGAGAATCATGTTCTCTGTTAAGTTTCTCCATAGCAATGCACCTTCTATAATACATGACTATCATGGGAAGGATTCTTCCTCATTCCATGTCTAGGAATGTGAGAGAGCCTGGATCGTAGGCTCGGAAGCCTTTCCGCCCTCACTATGGGTACATAAGTTCTATTCCACCTTGCAGGGTTGTGTGAATGCATGGTATATCCATTTAGATGTGTGTCGTTAGATGGGTAATTAGCAAGATTTGACCATGGATATTATTAAAACTTTTGAGTATCAATATCCTAAACCATTGGTGAATGAGGTGTTACAGGTAGTCAAGCATCTTACCTTGGGAGATAGTTATGGTTAAAGACCGAATCCTAGATTTTTTAGGGGAACCTAAGCTTAGGGGTGTGCTTCGAGGAAGGAAGAAAAAGGAGAGAGATATACAGTTTGAGTGTGCCTTCCTGGAGAAAGAAAAGGGAAAGTTGGTGTACCTGATAGATGATGAGGAGGTAAAAAATTTGGATGTTTCTCATACAAAAAGTACGCGTGAAGTATTGGAAAAAGCACATGAGAAAGCACGTGCCTACCATAAGCCCTTGAAAAAAATAAGGTTAAAATTAGTATAGAAGTAGAGCCTAAAGAAGTTGTTTTTGGAGATTACTAGATGGATTAGGATGTTTCAAAGATAATTGAGCTGTTGTGTGACTTCCAAGATTTGTTCCCACATGGGTACCATGAATTAAAAGGAGTTCATCACTCATTGGGAGAGATGTGTATTAAGTTAAAGGAAGGTGCGCACCCGGTTAGGAAGAGACCTTATAGGATGAATCTGAATCTATGCGTAAAAGTTAAAGAGGAAATTGATAAGATGATAGAATCTGGAATCATTGAGGCAATTGAAGAATCTGAATGGGTGAGCCCAATGGTGATTAGTATCAAGAAGGATGGGAGGATAAGGATATGTGTAGACTACATAGAGATTTGAATTCTTCATGTGTCATAGATCCTTTTCCAACCCCATTTACTGAAGAGATCTTGGAAGGTGTAGCAGGGCAGGAGATCTATTCTTTTACAGATGGATTCTCAGGTTATCACCAGGTAAGGATTGCAAAAGAAGACCAAGAGAAGACTACGTTCACCACTGAATGGGGAAGTTTTGCTTATACGTTATGCCCTTTGGGCTTAAGAATGTGCCTATTGTATTTTCATGCATTGTGGTGCAAGCCTTTCAAGACTTCATCCATAAATTTCTGCAAGTTTACCTGGATGATTGGATGGTGTATGGGTTAGTAAGAGATCATTGTGACAATTTAAGATTGATGTTTGAGAGGTGCATGCAGTTAAGTATCTCTCTAAACATTAAAAAATGTGTCTTTGCTACTCCTTTTGGCACATTGCTAGGTCACATTATTTGCAAGGAAGGCTTATTGGTAGATCCTACCAAAGTTCTCATTATCTTGGGATTAGAGGAGCCTACCAATCAAAGCACGGTGCATGGATTCTTAGGGCATACAGGTTACTACAGAAAATTCATCAAAGGTTATATCAGGATCTTTGTGCCATTGAAAGAGTTGTTGAAACATAAGAGTAAATTCTATTGGGGTGAGGCGCAACAGGTGGCTTTTGACACATTAAAGGAGAAACTTACTATTGTGCCCATTTTTTGCTTTCCCTTATAGGACAATCCCTTTCATGTGCATGTTGATGCATCATGTATGGAAATAGGAGCAGTGTTAGCATAGCCTGGAGAAAGGATTTTTTATCACCCTTTGTGTTTTCCAAGAAAAAAATTAACTCCAGTTGAGCAAGAATTACACAACAATGGAGCATGAAGCATTTGTCTATGATTTATGAATTGCACAAGTTTAGGAAATACTTGTTGGCTACTCCATTTATCTTTTACATGGATCATATGGTGCTCAAGTACTTGGTAAAAAACATTTTGCAAGGGCAGCATATGTCGTTGGATCTTGTTATTTCAGGAGTTTGAATTTTCGGTCGTGGTAAAACCAGGTAAAATTAATTTAGGACTTGACCATCTATCATGGATTAACTCAGATGAAGATGCACAAAGCATTGAGGACACAATTCAAGATGCACAGTTGTTCAGATTACAAAGAACGCCCTCTGACTTGGAGGATATTATTGTTTTCTTACGAACGGGTGTGGCGCCAAAGGGAATGAAGGATTTGGAGAAGAAGTGGTTGGCTATATGTGTCACACCTTATATGTTGATTAGCGGAGACCTATACAAACTAGGTCGAGATGAGGTTTTGTACCGGTGTGTGTTAGAACATGAACGTACTGTAATCATGGAAGAAGCTCATGGTGGCATTGCAGGAGGACATTATGCAGGGAATGTGACCACGTGCAAGATCCTATTGGCATGCCTTTTGTGGTAGAAAACTTATAAGTATTGTATAAAGTATTGCAAGGATTGTGAAAAATTGTCATCACCTTGGTAAGCTAAGACAGAGAGATAAAATTCCATTAAGACCTATTGCTAGTGCAGATCCATTTGAAAAATGGGCAATTGACTTTGTGGGCCCTATTTCCCTAGCCACGCACAGGACATGTTCACGTTATATTATCACTTTTACAGACTATCTTACAAGGTGTGAAAAAGCGGCACCTACGAAGGATTACATAGAAGTTACAACAGCTAGGTTCTTATGGGAGAATATAATCAATAGGTATGGATGCCCATTGAGTTTAACAAGTGATAGGGGTACTCATTTCTTGAATGAAACTGTTAGAATCTTATTGGCAGAGTTTATGGTGGCCCATCACAAAACTACACCCTATCACCCTCATGCTAATGGAACTGCTGAGGCATTTAACAAGATATTGAGCCACACATTGACTAATATTTGTGATGTCAGAAGGAGAGACTAGGATGATAAAGTATCTATGTCAGTATTATGGGCATATCGAAAGAACTTATAAAAGATTGAACAAGGCCACACCTTTTCAGTTGGTGTTTGACATGGAAGGTTGTTCTTCCCGTTGAGTTTATGTTACCATCCTTGTGTATTGCACGCATAGGAGGATTGGCTGATGAGCAAGCACTAGAAGAGTGCATAGACAAACTAATGAAGTTGGATGAAAGGTGAGCCATTGTTAGGTGGAGTTAAAAGATAGAGAAATCTAGGAAAAAGGCATGACATGATCGGCATATTAAAAACAAGAAGTTTGATGTTGGGCAGATGATTCTTCTATATGATTCAAAGTTTATGCACCATCCTAGGAAACTCAAAGTGCATTGGTTGGGACCATATGTTATAACACATATACTTGATTTAGGGCACTTTCAGTTACAAGCGCTAGATGGAACACAGTTTCCTAGCTACTTCAATGGGAGTAGGCTGAAGCCCTACTATAAATAAGTCTTCTGTGTGTTTGTAAATAAGGAAGTGTTGCCATGTAGCTTAGGTTTCCCTTAATGCATTTTCCTTTATATGTGTTTCCTTTCATCATTGTTATGCTTTGTCTTTTAGTTTGGTGTGTTGTGTAATAAGTGTGTTTGCGCGCCTGTAGCCAGTTATTATCTAAAGGGGTTTTCATGCGCAAAGGACCGCACATAATTTTAGTGTGGGGTAGGAGAGTGCAGAGAATGCAGAATCAGAACATGGATGGAGCAATGATTGGTGGACCAGGAGAGAAAAACATAAGCGTTGGATATGTGAGAATGAATGTGCATAACAAGGGTGACAAGGGTTAGAGATGAAATGGTGTCAAGAAAGCCTTATAAAAACCACGTATAGTAATGAACGAGCAGAACAAACTGAGGTAGGTAGCAGAAGGAAAACCTAGGTTTAATACATGCATAGGAAGATGGACTTCGGTGCTAAGAGTGTGTGTAAGGGATTGTGGTCGATATAGTTTGGCATGCGAAAAGGTTGATGAGGTTATGTGTGAGTATGCATGCGAAAGAAAAAGTGCTAGACAAAATGCATGGTATAAAAACATTGGAAAATCCCTAGTTAATGCGGAAGTACAGTGGTAGGTGGCATAAAAATTAATGCAGAAAAAAACATAAAACTATAAATAGGGAGTCGGGCATATGTTATTTTTCACCTTGCATTTATTTTTTGAAGAGCTCTTGCGAACTAGGGCATCCTTGCGAGAAATCTATGAAAGTTGTGTGTAGAGTGAAGAATTTGATGGATTTGTGAACCATATTGGAACAAAGTACATGGGCGTGCATGGAAATGGTTGGTTGAAGGATTCCTATGATGTTTTATGCTATCTGGTGGAAGAAGGGGTTTCCATGTTAGGGTTTAAGAAACTAGGGCACGGGTTTGAAGAAGTTGCGCAAAGGGTTTTGAATCAAAGGATTGAGCAGTAAGGAAAATAAGACACAAGGAGGAATTAGCTAGGACTTGATAAGGAAAGATGGCACCAAGGAAGGGATCAAACATTTCACCAAATAAGAAGGGCAAGGGAAGGGGAAAACTAGTTGCATCAAAAAGTTTTAATGAAGAGTGGTATGTAAAGATGTAATACCCAGATGGTGTGTCATTAGGGAAGGAATGGGTATCTCACATACGTAAGATGGCTATAAGTGATTATAACTATAGGAAATATACATCTGAAAAGGAGATGGCATTGGATCTTGTTCACCCTACAGGAGAAAGAAAAAAATATGACAAACCAATGTACGATGAATCTGTGAAGAGGAAATTGGAGAAGGCTAGGATTTTGTAACTCTATGAGTTTCCATTTTTTGGAAAACCTAAAAGGTTATACCAGTGGATGATGTCATGCATGCATGAGGATTACTTTTACTTCACAAGAAGGAGAATGCACATAACTACACAGTTGATCTCCAAGTACACTAGGCTTATCTGCACGAGAGAGTCGTTGGATGATAACTTGGGTGATAAGGAAGCTATCATTGAAACAACTAAGGTGCATATGAATGCAAAAAGGGCAGGTGCTACTTTGATATTACCAAGATCACTAACTCAGTTATGAAGATGGCTGTGCGTGCTTTCTCACCAAGTTAAATGGAAAATAACGGTGGACGTAAGTGACCAAGAGATGGTTGAACATTTGCATAAATATTTCAGAAGAGACCATCTACAACATCTCAGCCTTCATTGCGGAGGATATCATAAATGTCACGCACGATGGGGATAAAATCATGTATGGTAATATTCTTCTTACCATTGTATTTTAAGAGATTGGAGTAACCGATGGGCTGAAGAACTACATTTAGGAATACCCATATGAGAACCCCTCCCCAAATAAGAGGTTCGAGGCATACACTTGTGAAATAATGACATTTGCTTACAAGGCATTCTTGGATAAGTGGTACAAGTGGATACGTGTGATGTATTTGGAGTAGAGTGGAGAATTCCAGAATAACTGCCAACCTTGGTGAAGGATGAGGTTGAATTTGAAGTGTACCAACAGTCCTGCGTTGGTAGGTTCACTTTGATAGATGGCACCAAGAGCCCAAGGTGTAAACTACCCTTTTCCTTCACAATGACATTATTTTCAGAGCGCAATTAATAGATTTAAGGAGGCCAAGAAACTTAGATTTGATCTAAGTGAGGTAGATCAGGAGCACCGCATGCTGCGACATAGGACATTGGTGTATCCTAAGAAGCGGGCATATGTGGAGAAATATATCTCTAATAACATACTATATGCTAAGGCCCGTAACACTACCACTTGAAAGAAAAATGGTGAAAATGGTGTGCATACACCTAAGGTCCAAGTTTGAAAAGGATGCATATGTTGAGGATGATGTCTCCATCCCTAAAGACCCTGCTGGAAAGAAGAAAGGGATAAAGAGAGATAGGGAGGAAACTCCAGCAAATAGGGCACCAAGCATGTGTGTGGTTCAGACCACAGGAGCATAAGAGTCATGTGCTGACATAAGCACTTATACTCAGAGGAAGAAGTCTCCAGTGAAGGAGAATTCCCCATTGATAGAGGAATCTCCAATGAAAAATAAGTAGAAGGTAGCACATAGTTCAAACTTTGAGAGGATGGAGATCATGAAGGGTAATGAGACATGGGAGGAGGACGAGGAGTGTGAGGAAGAAAAGAACCGACATGTATTCAATGTGCACGAATCTGATGAGGAGATGGATGATTCCTCAGAGGGTGTTGATGAGGGAGAAATAAGTGAAGAAGAAATGGGGACAATGCACATGATACCCAACACCTGTCCAGTGAACAATTAGAGGACACAGTGGAGAAGGAGGTGACAGACATCATCAAGGACTTGGTAGAACACAAGGTGGAGCGTAACGTGGGAGAAGTAGAAAAGGAGAAGTATGGAAGCATGGGTGGAGAGACAAGTTCACCATTTGGTTTCTTAACAGGAGCGCACATAGATGGAAAGGGTGCAACAACAACATCTAAAGGGCCCGTAATGACTTACGAGGATGATCCAAACAAGGTCCTGCACGCGCGTTTCCAAAGCATGGTGCTTTACACGTGCTTTCTTCATTGCAGTTTTGTGGGTACCTCAGTGATCTTACAACGAAATACATGCAAAAAAGGTGAACAACTGCAAACCTTTTGTGACACATCAAAGGAGGTTTTTTGAGCATCTACGCAAACCAGGGCACCCAGAAATAAGACTAGGGCACCCACATGCACCCCTATCCCTCTCTAGGCTTCCCAGTCTAGTAAAATATACAAGATCTTCATTTTTTTAGGATTCTGTGGGATAGTATCCTATATTTGTTTAGCCAGTCTCCACTGCAACACAATCCAGTAACCTTTGTGAATCAAATAAGGCTCTTCTAACCCTATTTACACATTAGGGTTTCATAATTTCATTTCTTAGTGGCTTGGGTATTATTTCATTATTTCAGTATTCATTTATTTACTACAAACTTGCATTAGATTATGCTATTATTTTACATTTTAGCATAATCATTTTGGTGAACCCGACCGATTCAACACATTACTTCTGAGTATGTCTTCACCGTATCAAGTTATAACTCAATAATCTTATCCCTCTTTCGCTCCCACTAGAGTTTTTGGTATAGTTACTACTCCTGTTGATTTCATACAAGTTCATACTCAACACCCTCCTCACTTTTTTATGCTTATGACTAATTATTCTATCAATGTAGTAACCATTCAACATACTCGCCCCCCTACGACTACACCCGTATCTATTCCACCACCTATTACTTTTGTGTCTCCTCCAACTACTGTTATTTCTAAAGGCTATGATATCATTGAACAACTTAAGAATATGTTGGCCAAAATCTCTCTATGACTTATTGCGTAATGTGATAGATTGTCATCAAACATTAGAGGTTTCCCTACGTGCTATCCATATATAAAGTGATAATTCCGTAGTAGCTTTCACACACCTCATTCTCAAATAAATACCTTGAACACATCCACCTAGCCATGGTCCCCTTTCACCCCGCTATAATATTAATTTAATTATTTAAATTAAATTAATTCATTATCCTCACCATATTTATTTAAATATCCTAATTGAGATAATGCCCACATATCCACCTCATCCTAGGCCCTATTCTTAGTAAGTTGCCATAACTAACTAAGACCTACCCAAACCCTAAAAATTAATGCCTACATTACCTCTAACTACATTCCCACATGTTAGAAGGAAGCTTCCAGTCTAATCCGTGGGGTAAACGAAACGAGATCCTAGAAAATCAAGGGGATCTACCCAGTTTAGTAAACCTAGGAAATCCCGCCCTAACCGACGCCAACTACCCTTAACCGCCACCGGTTAAGCCAGAACTACCGTCGGTTACCATTTAAATCCCAAAACAACCTTATTTCGAGGTTTGCACATTTCTGAGAAAGGGGGACATCTTCTGAGAACAAGTGACAAAACCAGAGCTACATGCAAGCAAAACCAACATCCATACCAGCATCAAAACACCCATAGCCAGTACCCAAAGCAATCACACAGCCACTTGCCTTCACGGGATCATCCGGGGAAGTGCCAACACTACACCAAGTCCATTCGATCACCCACCATTACCAACTAGGCATCAAGCTCATACAAACAGTAAGTTTGTTAACCTGCATTGTTTCCTTGTCATTTGAGCAGATCCTTTTACATTTGTTATTAGTTTCTACTTTCATTTCCATTCCCCACCATTTTATCTCCATGCAAACTTAACTACCTCTTTACCCACACCATTGAACTATCCATACCTAGATTTTCATCATTCCTGTGCATATCTAGGATCCATACGAATCTCATCATTGTCCTTCCACCTTCATCTAATCCCGGATCTATCACCCAACCAAGTTTTATTGAGTTTCTTGTACCCAACCATACCAACACCGGTCACCCATAACCATCGTTGGTTAACCTAAACCGACATCGGTCTCTATGTCTTTTACCAAAAACCCAAATTAGAGCTTAAGACCTCTACCAAATACCCTAAACTACCCAAAATTTGACCCTGACCAATAACAGTATCCTGACAGTGACCTTGACCTTCAGATTCAATCATAGCCTAGCCTGTTGTGAATGAATTTGCTTATTGTAGATGAATGAGATACCTAAATCATTTTTACTACAGTAGGATTTACTTTATTACCAACATTAAGTTGTTTTAAACAGTGGATTGACAGTCGTCTAGGAAGTATCACACTTCTCAGATCTAGCACACGCTAGGTAGTCCACTGCACATATTGTTTAACTTTTATTTGGTGGTCTTGTGTTCCATTTCAGGTAGTTCCTCCAAGCAAAAAAGGAAGCTCTCATGATCAGCTATGGATTCTAAAGTCATACGCGCACAACAACCTATCAACCAACATTTCAACAGGTATTCCTCCTATGCCCATTACCCTTATTTGTTTCATCATTTTCGAAGAAATGATCTAAGAATCAGGTGAAACATTTTGGCACGTCCGGTGGGACCCATTTGGGGTTCCTTGCATTCATTCATTTCTAGGTGAAAATTTGCATGTTTATTTCCTTTCTAAAAGGTTCTCACATTAAAATTTCTCCCTTGGAATCTTCTCTTCTTTCTATTGTCTCAAAGCAATCATGTTTTGGTGCTTAAAAAGAACTCTTCTTCTATTTCATTTGCATTGCATTAGTGAAAGATCATACTTTCTCCTATTCCTCTTATTGTGTCATCAAATTCCATATTTCGATTTGGGCTTAAAAATCATTGCATTTCATTCTGCTTTTCTGCATTAGCTCACATTAATTGAGGGAAACCTATACGCTGGAAGTCATTCCTAGCTGATGGTTGACAAATGAATCGTAGAAAGCACTTTCTTTCTCTCTCTCTCTCTCTGAGTCTTATCCAAACACCACAAAAATTGAAAATATACACATTCTTAAACAACATCTTTCCTAGAAGAAGTTGTAGGTGATCACACAATCACGACACAGTGGGCACCTAGCTCACTACTCTGTCGAGTCATACTTCAGAGCGAGGCCCGTCCCCACCATAACATACCTGAAACCTCTCCTTGTAGATCTCCTTCTTCGTAGGAAGCCATCCTCACCAAAAAACTCTATTCTACAGTTCATGAGTCAGTCCTTAAATAGCATAAGCTAAACAAACATAATAGAAAAAGCACTCTTAGGATCGTATTTTTCTTAGTGTTTCTGCTTGGCTTGTGTTTTGAGGTGAGAGGTCACATTCTTCATTTTTCCTTTTTCTCCTTACACTCTCCTCATCACAGTTGGTGTATTCCAGCTTCATCTGAGTGTGCCTTGGACCATATTCTCATCATTCTCAGAATTTTGGGTCTGATTCCACATCAAATTTTAACTCACAACCATATTTTCTTCATCACTGTTTCAATTTCATAGTAACCAGTGTTGGTCCAGCAACCGTCATCGGTTACCCTCTGACCGTCATCAGTTATACCCAACCAGCGTCGGTTCACTGTCATTTTGGTTAACCTACCCAAAAGGACACATATTCACCTTCTTCGACTATTTAGAGTCCCTGTAACTCTCATCATATTCACTTTACTGGTAAATCTCATCAGCATTTTGCATACCTGGTAAATTTGGCCTTATACCTTGTTTTTGACCAACTGTCCACTTTCCACAGTGACCGACAGCGGTTACCTGTGACCGGCGTTGGTTTACCCTAACCGACATCAGTTAGCCTATGTCATTTTCCAGCTGTCATTTAGCCCCAATTCACCTACCACCGTCTATTTATCCTACCTGTGTTGTATTTCTGTGTCACTTACAGAAAGCAGTCTTACCACGTTAGTACCTGTTCACATGGTACTGATGCATTGACAAGCAAGCGCCCTCATATTCCATGCCAGTTGTCAACCACTCCCACCTAGCCCTTCACCACCTTCCATTTTATCACTCGCCATGGAATCTATCCAGCCTATCTCTATCACTACCGGAGATGAGGAGTTCACACGACTCCTTAACCAAAATCATGTCGCCTTGCAGTTTTATCTTTCCCACTCGTCCACTCGAGATGCCTAGGGTCAGTTGATATACAGCATGCCCATATCTATCCCCCCGA
Source organism: Taxus chinensis (assembly GCA_019776745.2). Classification (NCBI taxonomy): domain Eukaryota; kingdom Viridiplantae; phylum Streptophyta; class Pinopsida; order Cupressales; family Taxaceae; genus Taxus; species Taxus chinensis. The sequence continues at coordinate 525,626,899 of CM034149.1, forward strand.
CACTTGCTCCTACTTCTGCTCCAGCCCCTGTTAACCCCGCATTGCCTGCATCTACCTTACCCCCAATCATTTTGCAGCTAGGCCCTATACCCGCTATGACTACCGCATCTGTTACATCCGTTGCACTCGCCACATCCACTATACCTTCGCCAACCACCCAAAACACAACCTCATCCACCCCTATTGTCTCACATATACCCGTAGCTACACTACCACCCCCAGTGTTGGTGACCCCTACCCCTTTTCAAAACATGGTCCTTTCTATTCCACAATCGTTAGCCCCCATTGCCACTAGGGTCACCACGACCCTTCCACCTCCATATACGTACTATCAGCAACCTCCTGTTTCATCTATCATTCATCCTGGGTACGTACCCCCTATTTCACTACCTTCTTCTCAATCCACCTATGCGGCTACACCATATACTAGAATGCCTACTAGAATTCCACCCCCATCATATGCCCAACACCAACCCTCTTACGCTACAGGAGGCACCCAACCATCACAACCTACCAACGACCTAATCAAATTAATGATGGACAAGATGCAGACATTGGAGGCATCAGTTTCTGGCTCCCGAAACACTCTCACCTACGATGAGATTTGTAATGAGCCTATCCACCCATCCATTCCTATTCATCCATACCCCATGCATTGGGAAATGCCTAAATTCAACCGTTTCAATAGCAAGGAAGACCCACAACAACATTTGTGGTCTTTCAAACATGGGTGCTACCTAATCGCCCACGATGATGCTTTGCTCTTGAGGACCTTTCCCATGTCTCTGACTGGACCTACGTTAGATTGGTATAGTGGGTTACCTAGACACTCTATATTTTCATTTAATCAGGTAGCCCAAGCCTTCTTGGATCACTTCTCCATCAATATCGTTAAGAAGGTTACCATGACTGACCTATACTCCACGCGTCAGTATGATGATGAATCTATCACAGATTTTGTTGCTCGCTAGCGTAGCCTGATTAATCAACTCACATTCCAACTACCGCAAACCGAACTCATCGAGCTCTTCACGCGTGGGCTTGTGCTAGACATATCTCGCCGACCCTGCAAGTCCAAACTTTCTGAACCTTTGACGAAGCATTCACCATGGCACAAAAGCTAGAGATTCAGGCCATCGAAGAGAAGAAAATCCAATTACGTAATAAGAACTCGGCATTCAAGTCGAATGATACCTCTTCTTCTTCCAAACCATAGAACAATTATTCAAAGGCCAAGGGGACTGCTAACACAGTGGTACTTAAAGTCGGCCCATCTCATCTGTCAAATCAGGCTAGCCCCTCATCTAATCTCTCACCCATTCAGACTTTTCAATTCAGACGAGAACAAAGGAAATACACCCCAATTGGGGAGCCTTATTCTTTTGTCTTAGAAAAGCTCATTAAAGTTGGGGCCATCACCCTTCTTCCTATAAAACCACACACTGGTTTTGACCCTTCTCGCCCCACACCCGCATGGTATAAAGAACACGACTTCTGTAACTATCATCGAGTAAAGGGTCATAGTGACGGAAATTGCATCACTTTCAAAAACATTGTCCAAGAAATGCTCGAGAAAGGTGAGTTAACCATGGATAATCCTAATGCACCTTCCAATCAAAACCTACACATCTTCAAGAAACCCTTTCCCAATCATGCCCCTTCATCTGATCAAACCGTGAGACCTCAACTCATGATAGCCATACCCGCGAGGTCCACGCTATTTTCAGTGATGCACCCGTTGCTTCCCAATTACCTCATATTCCTTCCATAGAGGAAATTCTAGCCCAAAGTCCTCCACCTACACTTGAACCCACCTCACCTATTCCTCCACCCACAGAGGAACACCTTTCACCTCCTTCCTCACCCGTGGAGGAGCCTTCTGCTAATATCGAAGCTATTTCACCTTTGGCTTCTCCACTTAGAGAACCGTCACCCACAGTACTTCTTCAGTCCATGGAGGATACTTGTTTATCTCCTCCACCCACAGAGGAGCACCCATCATCTCCTCCACCTACAGAGGAGCACCCATTTTCTCCTCCACCTATCAAGGATCCAGTAGAGATACCTTTTCCTCTAGGTGAGCATTCTCCATCAGCTACCCAAGATCCTGCAGACCTACTTTCGGCTCTCTTACCCACGGAAGCTGAAGCTAACAAATTCCCCATCTCTAAGACACATTTTATGGGAATTTCCATTAGGTCCTCATCAACCTCACCTACAGACGTGTCATTCTCACATTTAGCTGATCACTTAGATTATGTGGATAGAGCCTTACTGTGGGGGTGTCTTCTGCTTCCTGTCTCAACACAGATGCAGATGTCACTTGCTGACACTTCCACTATCTACCCAAAGATATTTTGACCAATCGAACCAAACACAACCACATCTATCACAACTTCTTCCATGACACCTATCACAGCTCAACATACACCCTCACCCATAACCCAACATACATCTAAATCCAAACCCACACCTACATCATCTTCCTCGACTAAACCTATTACTACCTTAGGGGTCACCCCAACCACCAACCTTACTCATCCACCTATCAAACTAGATTTAGCTACATCCTCCATAGTCAACACCCAACCTACTCTGGCACCCAAACAGAAGAACCAAACCCATAGAACTCACACCCCGGCTGCGCCAATCATACCTTCATCACCTTCACCTTTTCCGTCTGTCTTAGGACCTCAACCTCCCAACATGGTTAAGAAACCTCCACCCATCAATAAACCAAAAACACAACAGCCCATTCCTTCCTCGCAAACCTCTAACATACCCAAGCACCCAACATGACTTACACCCACACCTGCAACATCTTTACCACCCATACCTCCAATACCCTCAGCAACTTCTTCACTACCCACTACACTTCAGTCTCTGTCCCTCACACCCCCTACACGACCCACGTCATCTACCTTCACAGCACCTCCGTTATCCCCGTGGGTAACTCACCCTCTTCCCCCATCCACTTTTCCCTCTAGATCTCATACACCCATATCACCTTTACCCAAGAAGGTGCAACCCAAAGACAAAAATCTGCTACCCTCCAATAAGGTAGTCAAAACAACCATACACCCTCCTGCCCATTCATCTACCATACCCCTACCCAAGCAAACATGACCAACACCCAAGACCACTCCAGCACCCAAAACCATAGCTCGACCCACTCCCCCTCCTGCAAAGACCGTTCCTCAACAATCAGCCACACCTACGCCCAAACCCACTTTCACTTCCCATTGTGACCCACTAGCAGGGTCCTATGCCAAAATCTTAACCAACCTCCTTGAGACTTCTGTCATCACATTACCGCCACTCAGACCTTATGACCCCCTCAAACCCAAGCCAAAAGGGTTTGATGACACTAAAATTTGTGCCTACCATCGTGTGCCAGGGCACGATGTGGAGAACTGCAAGGCTTTGAAAACCATCCTTATCCAGTTATGTCCTCCTGAAGTAAACTTTGACGATGATGACCTTCTTGATGAGGACCTCATTTCACCAACACCCATTCCCACAGTCCTTCCCTCACTTCCTACTCAACAACCATGACCTCCACCCCCACAACTCTTAGAGCCACCCCCAAGATTCAAAATTAACATGGTTCACATCAGAGAACTTGCCACACCATTACCTAAATGTCGTTGCACCCAGCTCACTTCACAAGGATTTTCTCCCCCGGTAGGTTTTTTCCCGTCATGTCGTTATACCACTCATCCTACACCTTCTCCATTTTCCAACTCCCCTCAGATCAACATGATCCACGTCACTACCCGTGCTCAGAGAGACAAAGGCAAGGAAAAGGCAACTGACTCACCAACCAATCCTATACCCAACATACCATCTACACCCACACCTAAAATTACTATCTGCGGCCCCACATACCCTATTTCTAATGGGGTCACACATCGCACCATGCTCAAACAACTACACCAATCCCCCCTCAAAATGTCCTTATATGACCTCATCCAAACCTCAGAATCCCATCGTCAAGCTCTCATGGAGGTCCTGCAATCTATTGAGGTTTTACCCAATGACCCTACACCCGTAGCCTCCATTATCACACCCCATCATGTAGCCTCTCTCACCAAATTGCCACCTTTATCCACACCTCACCCTACTCACCAAGTAGCCTCCCTTAGCTTCTCAGAGGAAGAGATCACACCTGCACCAAATGATGACCCAAACCCATCTCTCTTCATCTCTGTCCACATCGATGATATACGTGTACAACATGTAATGATCGATGGGGGTGCTAGCATTAACATCATTTCATCCCATGCATTTGCTCAAATGTGCATACCTGACAATTACATGCATAAACATCCTGTCATGTTGCGTTCATTCAATGATGCTATCACCTCTACACTAGGCACCATCATCCTCCACATTTACGTGGGCCCCCGCACTATTCCAGAATTATTTTACATCTTGGAGGGGGAATTTCAATATAACTTGTTGCTTGGCAGACCCTGGATTCGTGTCATGGGTTGTGTTCCTTCCACTTTGCATCATTGTGTAAAGTTTGAACATGAAGGACACACCTATACCATTCCAGCTAATCCATCACCTTTTAAAACATGCAACATGCTTTACCGACCCAATGACATGCTTATACCCATTAAGGCATCTACCTCCACGACCACTACCACTTCACCTACACCTCTGCTTACCAGTACAGTCGCTACCTCAACCGCACATACCTCCTCCATTCCTACCACTGCCACAACCTCCACGGCCAACCCATCAGCCTCCCAATCCATTAACTCCACCTCGCATCGACCTCCAACACATCATCTATTCCAGCTACCCACATACCAACCACTGATCCCTTGGAAGGCATTTTTCAATGCCTCACTCTGGGGGAGTATCGCCTATATAGTGTCAACACATTCCTTACTCCACAAGAGTATGGAAGTCTTCACCAACATCCTCGCTATGATCACCACATAGGAGAATGCCTCCTTTATGGTCCTCCTCACCTTCATACCAGTCTCACCTATGGGGGACTTGATACTACCACTTACACACCTGAACCACCATCACAAACCCGCCCATTTTCCACTGACTTCCAGTCTCTCACCAATCACCATTTCACCCACACCTTCCTACACCGATGTGCATGGAAGGGTTTTGGTTTTGGATTTTATGAGCAAGGCCACCATACTGTTATTCCATGTACTACCCACAAACATAATGACCGTAGTGGTATCGGCTTTGCTGAACCACCTACCAAGCAGGCCCGCATTGAACTCATCGAGGACATTAGCCCTTCTCCACCCTCTTCACCTGCTCCACCTTCATCACCACCTTTGCCGATGGAGTCGATGGATCCAGAATCTATCCCTCCTAACTTTTTTTTTCATAAACACCATTTCCTTGGGGCCTCTGACTTATCAACATGAGGGTGAGGCTCCTTCCTCTCTTCCCTTCCTGTATCCTGAAATGATCGATGATGATACACCTTCAATTAACATCGTTCAATGTCAGGATGATGAATCTATACTCACCTACCTTGGTGCAGAAGACTCATATATTCATCAGTCGTTACCCTTCTGAGACACAAACCATGTTGAATGAATCGACTATCGAGATCAACATTCATACTCAGGATGACCCGCACATCCTAAAGATCGGTCAATCTTTAGATGCTGCTGAACAGGAAGCCATCACTTCTTTTCTCAAAGATCATAACCATGCTTTTGCTTGGTCTTATGCAGACATGCCTGGTATTGACCCCACCATAGTGGTCCACAATATCGTAACCATTCCGATGCCAAACCCGTCAAACAAAAACTGAGGAAAATGCACCCTCGCATTGCCCTTCTCGTCAAAAAAAAACTTCAGTCTCTTCTTTCTGTTTCCTTCATCTTACCCATTGATTATCCTCATTGGATCTCTAACATTGTCCCTATCACCAAGGTGACAGGGGGACTCCACATTTGCATAGATTTCCATGACCTCAACCTAGCCTACCCAAAAGATGACTTTCCTCTACCTGGTATTGACCAACTGGTTGACCTTACCGCTGGTCACGAGATGCTATCACTCATGGATGGCTTCTCGGGTTATAACCAAATCTTGCTTGCCCCAGAGGATCAACACAAAACCGCATTCATCACCCCTTGGGGGACCTTCTGCTATCGAGTCATGCCTTTTGGCCTTAAAAATGCTGGTGCCACATATCAGCGGGCTATGACTTATATCTTCCATGACATCATGCATCGTATATTGGAAGATTACATGGATGATCTCCTGGCCAAATCTAAATGCCACTCCGAGCACCTCACCATCCTCAAAACCATCTTTGACTGCCTCATTAAATATTTTGTTTCACCTTTAGCCTAAGAAGTGTGTCTTTGCGGTCCTCTCAGGAAAGCTCCTAGGATTTATCGTTTCCCTACGTGGTATAGAAGTTGACCCTACTAAAGTCAAGGCCATTCTAGAAATGCCTCCACCCACTAACCTTAGAAAATCCCATAGCCTGCAAGGTAAGTTGCAGTCTATTCACCATTTCATTTCACAATTATCTGATCGGTGTCAACCATTTCATCATCTTCTCAAGAAGGATGTCTCCTTTAAATGGGATGATGACTGCCACAAAGCTTTTGAGGCCTTAAAACAATACCTTCTCCAACCACCCGTACTCATCCCACCTAAAGATGATCAACCCTTCTACCTATACATCTCAGCTACCGATCACTCCTTGGGGGCCATGCTCACTCATCGTGATGAACAACACAGGGAGCAGGTGGTTTATTACATAAGCCATACTCTTTTGGACTACGAAACCTGATACACCCATCCCAAAAAACTTTGCTTAGCCTTAGTTTTCGTTGCCACAAAACTCTGCCATTACCTACTCAACCACAAAACCTATGTTGTGACCAACACCGACCCCTTACACTTCATGTATGCCAAACCTTATCAAAATCAATGTGCCGCATGATGGCTTATGCTTTTAGCTGACCTCGACCTTGAATTCATTCATCAAAATTCCATCAAGGGCCAAGCTATCACTGACCAATTGGCCGACGCACCTATTTCCGGGGATCAACCCTCTAATTTTGACTTTCCAGATGAGTCAATTGCTACCCTTTCCCTGGATGAACCCGCTTACCAAATGACACTCTTCTTCGATGGTTCCAAGTGTCAGCGTGGGGGTGGGGCTGGTGTTATCCTCATTCCTGCTTGATGGTGAACCCATGCCTTTGTCTTTCAAACTCGATTTTGATTGTACAAACAATATTTCTGAATACGAAGCACTCGTATTAGGTCTCCAAGCCGCCTACGCCCTAGATGTCAAATCAATCAACATCTTTGGTGATTCTCAATTGGTTATAAACCAAGTCAATGGTATATACCAATGTCGTAATGAGATACTTCAAAAGTATAAACATCATGTAGACATACTTTTGACCACCTTTGACTGTTACGCCCTTCAAACCGTCCCCCGTTCAACCAACAAATTTGTAGATACCATGGCCTGCTTGGCTTCTCAAATACCTGCTTCACCCACCAATTCTAAAATATTTGTCACCATATAATGACTCCAATCACCCTCGTATTTACCTTGTGACATTTACTCTATTGGAACCACTTCCCCCAACCCGAGTGACCTTTGGTATAAACAATACTCTGACTATCTTTCTCTCTCCATCTTACCTCCTGATCTCACCGTAATGGACAACGCGCCTTCCTTAAAAAGGTCTCTCATTACGTCATCATGGGGGGCCTCCTCTATAAGTGCGGCTTTGATGGTATTCTCTTACGATGCCTCACGAGTTCTGAAATTCCTTATACCATTAAGGAAGTTCATGATGGCATATGTGGAGGTCACTTCAGTGGCCTTGTTGTTGCTAAGCGTATTCTCCACCTAGGCTATTACTGGCTGACCCTCAACCATGATTGTTGTGACTACGTCAAACATTGTGTAAAATGCCAACAACATGCCAACCTTCATCATACACCCAGTCATGCCTTACAGGTCACCCGTGACCTTTGGCCCTTCTCTCAATGGGGTTTGGATCTTGTCGGAGAGATCAACCCCCATTCTTCCCAACGCCATCAATGGATCATCACCACTACCGAATACTACACAAAATGGGTTGAAGCCATACCACTCATCTCCATGAAAGCTGAGAAAATATGTGAGTTCATCAATCATCACATCATTTTCCACTTTGGTGTTCCTCATCGCCTCATCACTGATAATAGAAAACAATTAAAACAAAACATTGCAAAAAACTTTACGATGCCTTCGGCATTCAGCTAAGTTTCTCATCACCTTATTACCCACAGACCAATGGCCAAGCTGAATCCACTAACAAAACCTTAAACAAAATTCTCATGAAAGTGGTTAACGATACTGGGAAGGACTGGCATACGCACATTCCTTTTTCCCTATGGGCATACCACACTAGTATCTGTACTTCCACTGCTGCCACACCATTTTCTCTGGTCTATGGTACAGAGGTTGTTCTACCTCTCGAAGTCTAGATTCCCTCACTCCACATTTCTCTCCATGACATGCTCAATGATGATGACTTTCGTCAAGACCATTTAGCACAACTTGAGTTATTAGATGAACGTCATCTTAACGCTCTTGATCACCTTCAAGTTTACCAAAAACGTATCAAACGTGCCTACGAAAAACGTGTCCATGAACGAACCTTCCAAGTCGGTGACCTTGTCCTGAAAGAAAATCAACATGTAACCAAAGCAGAAAAAAGTAAACGGGGAAAATTTTCTCCTAATTGGCTTGGACCATACATCGTGACCCATACTTATGGATCAGGTGCTTATCATTTATCTTCACTTGATGGTAAACCTGAACCTGAGCCCCTTAATGCCTTGCATCTTCAACCATTCTACTGTTGAATTTTAGTCCTACATCACCTTTTGCCTCTTTCCATGCTCGTCCCTTGAGTGCTATCCACTTCTTACACCTCACCAATGATTAAACAAGAATCATGTGTGTACCCGTCACTTGTTATCTTCTCTTGAATATGTGTACCACGGCGCTGCACATAGCATGATTCTCATGGATACTTTTCATCTACCTTTAGATGAGATCCCATGGTCGTTTCACCCTGCTTTCTGAACAAGAATCCTATTCTTCACCTTGGTCTTGTCCATGACTTCAAAGCCCTCACATGGGATCCAACTCCTTGAGTCAAACTTCTAATAAAAAGATGACTCCCTCAAAAGGACATCTTCCTCTCGGCAATCACTGCTATAAATAGACTGCTCCCTCGAAGGACAGCTATGTAAAGCTCTTTCAAAAAAAAGAAAAAATCGAGAGAATTTGAAGCTTCCCGCATCGATCAGCTTCACGAAGACCTCAAGGAGTTAATTTCCTCATCCCATATAGACTTCCCGCATCGATCAGTCTATCTCAAATATCAGTCAACACAGAAAGCCTTTTAGTCATGGACTTGCCCATTGTGACCTTGGATCTCTTTCCCAAAGAGCATGCTACCTCATACCATATAAAAATTAACCACCTTTCACCCCTCTCACCATTCACTCCCATTTCCTACCGCCTCAAGGGACCTCTTGGAAACCATGACATTTGGTGATCATGTGACTACTTTTCACCCTTAGAACAATCAATCATGCAATGTCTTTAGGGTCTCACGTTCATCACCTCCTCCAAGGTATGACCTACTCGGTATGATCCTAACCAATCAGGTGGCTTTCTTGCCCCCTCTTATCTTTTAACCTTCTTTATTACGTATTGATTACCTTATACAGGACTTGGTCCTCGACGCTTACCTTTGGGGTAATCTTCTTCTTCTACCATAATCAAAATCACCTATACCAAGTTTCCCACAACTCACCCACACCTAACAGACCTAAACCCAAATCATGCCTAAAACCTACCAACTCATTTTCATACCTCCTCATATTCTTCCCTAGCTTATGGGAGAACTACATCGGCCTGAGGTCCCTTTTCACTGGGACTATGTAGGCAGCACTCTGAGGGCATGGGGCCCTTGGAGGTTAGCTCGGCCACTCTCTACCCTAACAATTCATCTTTCATCTTCCTAAATTACATTCTACCCCACTTAGTTTCCTTTTTATGTCAAAAATTGGAAATTAAACCAAACAAACAACAAGTTGCTTAACATTTTTTATCATCATCACAACATACATTTATTATGACTACCATTTCTCTACCATCATCATGCATGTATTATAAAGCATCTTAAACATGACCCATATCATCATTCATTGCACAAATTAATGAATCACAACTTCAACCAATTTCAACTCAACCATGCCTAAGACGTAACTCAATCCATGCCTAAGACCTGACTCAACCATGCCTATTACCTGATTCGATCCATACCTAAGACCTGACTCGATCCATGCCTAGACCACAGACCTGACTCAATCCATGCCTAGACCAAAGACCTGACTCAATCCATGCCTAAACCAACTTGACTCAATCCATGCCTCATGACCTGACTCAATCCATGCCTAAACCAACCTGACTCTAAATCCATTCTCAATAAAACCTGACTCAATCATACAATCTCATCCATGCCTCATCATATGCCTAAACCAACCTGACTCCATCATGTCTCATATCTAGTTTTCGTCCATATCACGACAAAAATTAAAATTCTCATAAAACACCAACAAATCAAGAATCTCATCCATCTCATCATATAAACAAATATGTGTGTCTCAATACAATATACAGGGATATCCAATCATGTCCATCTCAAAAAATCATCGGCACGCAGGCCAATACTCAAATACAAAATGTCACTGGCACGCAGGCCAGTATCATATACAATGAAACAATAAAACAATACAAAATCTCTTAGGCACATAGGCCAGTATATGCTCACTAATACAAAACTCTTGTACATCATCACTCTCTTTGGCACGCAGGCCGATATATATCAAAAATAAAAAACTATGTCAAAATCGGGAGCCATATATCAAGCATCCTCTCGGCAGACATCCTCCATATATGTATCGCCTGTCCCCTCTGCCTCCTCGGCCCCTATCTGGTGACCTGCTAACATCTCCCCACCCATCATAGGTGGTGGTTGGGTCCCTGCTGGTGCACCAACTAGAACTGGCCTCTGGGAACTGGTGGCCTCACCCTGACCATGTCTTGGGGCTCGCTGGCCCCCTGTGCTCTCCACGCTATGGGTGTGTGATCTGGTCCTCTTGCTAGAGGCCTATTATGCCCTGTACTCGGCATATGATAAACAATCTATCCCTACCATAGTCAGCTGGTCCTGATAGTACCTGGCCTCCTCTCTCGCCTCCTACAACCTAGATATGGGCACTGTCTGCGGTGGCCCCATCGGCCTCTGACCCTGTACCTGTCCTATGGGACCCTGTCCCACCCCTGCCTATGAACTGGGACCCTGTCCTGGTGCCTGTGGTGGTGCCATCAGCCCCTGCCCCTGTGCCTGTATCTGGGCCTGTAAAGCCCCAATCTGTGCCTGTGTTGTGGCCAACTAGCCCTGCAACCCTATCACCTGTGCCTGTAGGGCAGCCACCTGACCATCATCCCCATCTCCATCTCCATCCCCACCCTGGGCCATCTGGGCCTGAAGACTGGCCACCTGTACATGTAACTCGGCCACCTCCACCTTTGAGTTGGAAAGTTGTGCCTGCACCATACCCAACTAGGTAATCAGGGTCGCCACCTACCCCTGTAGGGCATCCCTCTGCACCGTGATGGTGGCTAAATCCGGCTGCCCCGGCCTGGGTGGTACTGCTCGTAAATGAGCCACCCACCACTATCTGTATCTATCTGTAACCCCGACATCATCAATCTGCCAGTCTACCACCTGCTCCTCCTACCCTGTGGGCACTGTCGGCTATGGTAGAGGCAATGGCCTCTCCACGTCATCTCTCCTGTACTGCGGGAAGGGTGGAGGTATGTCCTATGGCAGTCCAAACTACCGTCTAACCCTGTCCACTGGGATCATCTCGTGCTCCCCGGCATGGCGCCCCACTATCCATCTCAACAACTGAAGACCATCTAACTCATCATGCATCCACCTGAATGAGGGATAACCCACATACGGTCTCCATATGATGTCCACTCTGGACAACCCCTCCAATAAATGCCTGTAATAGGCTACATCATGTGTAGCCCTGTCTGATCTCCGCTCTCCAATCATAGGTACCCATCACCTATACCCCACCCACACCAATCTTGGTGGAAATTCATTTGCTCGAGGCATACCTACTAGCCACACACAAACTATGTGCTCATAGGCCCAACAGTGTAGTAAAAATGTGCAACACAGGCTGAACCTGCACAGATGCCCATACGCCCACAACTCTCTATATAGCTGCACCAGGAATGCTGGCACCCAGGAAAAGTGGGTCTGATCTATCACCATGTCATGTAATACCCCCATCAATGAGTGGGGAAATCTCCCTCCCTCTACATCTGGCAGTGCGAAATAGCACACTGCCTCCATCAATAAAACAATGAGCCTCGTCTCCTCTGGATGGGCTGTGTACATCCCTCCATAGCTCAGACTGGCACTATGGAATGTCATGTCTACCAGTCCCTCTCCAAACACTGTCAGCATCAACTCCTCTGAGGCCTTGGAGGAGATCGAATACACCTACGTACCCAGTATTGGTAGCCATAGGATCCTGAACACGTCCTCCAGGGTGACTGTCATCTCACCTGTCGGTAGGTGGAATGTGTTGGTCACTGAATCCCATCTATTGATGAGAGTGACCATCAGACTCGGCTACCAGACCACATGCCGATAGCACCAGACCCCACTCAGGCCCACCTCCTCCATGTGTTGCCACTCCTCAGCAGTCGTCATGCCTCACACTCTCAAGAGCAGGGGTGGCACCCTATCTCTCATCCAAAGCTGATCTCTCCCCTGCATCCAATACAAACAACAAATTAATCCACCTTCATCATACCCATACTCACCCACTCTCATTTCCCCAAACCCATTTTTCCCCTCGCCTACTCTAGGTTTTTCACCAACACACCCTATTCTACCCTTCCCTATCTCACCCACTCGACTTAAGACCCTTTTGGCCCCTTGTTCTCCAAAACCTGACCGGTGCCGGTTATCTCTAACCGACCCTGGTCACCCCTAAACTGGCATCGGTCACCTGTTTTGTGACCGATACCGGTTTGACACTACCAACGCCGGCTAAACCCGACCGATGCCAGTCACTGTCGTGGCCAAAATCCATGACCTCCAAGACCTTCCCTTCTCAAAAACTTCCCTTCCCTATGCCTCTTCTACCCACCCATCCTCACCTACACCTCCCCTTAAGCTCCCTCCCACCCCCTATTCACCCATTTACCTCTCTTCCCCACTCCTATTTTACCCAATTTACCCTCCCACATTTCAAATTTCATTTTCCCCCCCAAAAAAAAAAAAACCAATTTGTCAAACCCCAACTTATCAACTAATCTACCTCAAAAAACACAACAAGGGTTTGATATGCTTACCTCATCATGCTACCGTCGCCGTGGTGGCATGTCTATCCACTGCACTGGTGGCCCACCCGATCCCTCTCCAGCCTCCGCCATCACCAAATCGCTAACTATGCCTCCAACCAATCAAATTACACAATCTGATCCTGTGGACCCACCTCTCAACTACCAATCACCCACCGTTTGGCTTGCCAACTCAACTCTCCATTCCATCTGGACACTTTTCCCCTTTCTCTCTCTCTCTTGTGTCGTTTTCCCAATTCACAAGAAGACAAATGAATTGCAAAAAAATGTGGATTTTTCATTTTTATAATAAACCCGACCTAACCAATGCTGGTTTTACCTTCACCGACATCGGTCACATGCCCTACCTTACCGTGGTCGGTTACCCTATACCGGCATCGGTTACCCTTGACCGGCATCGGTCACCCTCTCTTCCACATTGCCCCCAATTTCACCCTATTACCCTGCTCGTCACTCTTTTTTCCCCACCCAACCTTTACCCTGACCATTTACCTCACCCTCCTGACCTCATCATTTACTACCTACCCTCGTCCTCATTTGGGGACTCATTATTTTACCCATACCTCGGCCCTACCCATGTCGTGACCTAGATTCTTGGACCTGGAACATCGCTAGTGACCTTTGACCTCATGTGTTCACTATACCTTACGGCACTATTACCTGTGTTGATTGACCTAATGACCTTACCTTGCCTCTTGCCATGACCGTTTATCCTGACCCTACCTTTGGTGTACCAGAACACACCTAAATGTTCCTGCACCTGACTTGTGTCGTGTTTCCTGACCATATCCTATACCTTGGATACCAGAATCACCTCAACCTTGTTTGGATAAACCTATCGACCTTAGATAATGTAGAGTTTGCCTACTCTTCAACATGGTACTGTGCTATGCAGTTTATACATGTGTGTGTGTTTGACTGTTACTACCTTTGACCCTGACCCATTACCTAGATTACCTGAGTAGACCTTTTTCCTTTTTCCCCCGTTACCCACCTTCCTCTTCATCACATTCACCTTTTATCAAACCACTCACCGATTTTTCCTTCTGCCTCATCAGTTCCTGGTTTGAGGGGGATCACCTTCACCCACACATGGGGCAACCACATCTTATTTTTGTCAGCGTCAGCTTACCAATACAAGCTACGCAACAAAAAGGGGCAAAATGTAGACACCAAAATTAGGTCACACTCCCCTTTGGTCCCTCATCAAATAAATACCTTGAACACATCCACCTAGCCATGGCCCCCTTCACCCCACTATAATATTAATTTAATTCATTTAATTAAATTAATTCATTATCCTCACCATATTTATTATTTAAATATCCTAATTGAGATAATGCCCACATATCCACCTCACCTAGACACCTCATCTAGCCACCTCACCCTAAGACCTATTCTTAGTAAGTTTCCATAACTAACTAAGACCTACCCAAACCCTAAAAATCAATGCCTACATTCCCTCTAACCACATTCCCGCATATTAGAAGGAAGCTTCCAGTCTAATCCATGAGTAAACGAAACGAGATCCCATAAAATCAAGGGGATCTACCTAGTTTAGTAAACCTAGGAAATCATGCCCTAACTGACACCGGTTACCCTTAACCGTTGCTGGTTAATCCGGAACCATCGTCGGTTACATTTTAACTCCCAAAACAACCTTATTTTAAGGTTGGCACATTGTTTTGGAAGTTGGTACATTTCTGAGAGAGAGAGAGAGACATCTTCTTGAGAACAAGTGACAAAATCAGAGCTACATGCAAGCTACAGAACCAGCATCTGTACAAGCATTCAGAACACCCATAGCCAATACCTGAAGTAATCACACAACCACCTGTCCTTCATAGGAGCATCTGGGGAAGTGCCAACACTACACCAAGTTCATTTGATCACCCACCATTACCAACTAGGCATCAAGCTTGTACAAACAGTAAGTTTGTTAACCTGCATTGGTTCCTTGTCATTTGAGCAGATCCTTTTACATTTGTTATTAGTTTCTATTTTCATTTCCATTCCCCACCATTTTATCTCCATGCAAACTTAACCACCTATTTACCCACACCATTGAACTATCCATACCCATATTTTCATCATTCCTGTGCATATCCAGGATCCATACGAACCTCACCATTGCCCTTCCACCTTCATCTAATCCCTAGATCTATCACCCAGCCAAGTTTTATTGAGTTTCCTGTACCCCGACCATATCGACACTGGTCACCCATAACCGTTGCCGGTTAACCTAAACCGATGTCGGTCTCTGTGTCTTTTACTAGAAACCCATATCAGAGCTTAAAACCTCCACCAAATACCCTAAACTACCCAGAATCTGACCCTGACCAACAACAGTATCCTAACAGTGACCTTGACCTTCAGATTCAATCATAGCCTAGCCTGTTGTGAATGAATTTGCTTATTGTAGACGAATGAGATACCTAAATCATTTTAACTACAGTAGGATTTACTTTATTACCAACATTAAGTTGTTTTAAATAGTGGATTGACAACCATCTAGGAAGTATCACACTTCGTGGATCTAGCATACGCTAGGCAGTCCACTGCACATATTGTTTAACTTTTATTCGGTGGTCTTGTGTTCCATTTCAGGTAGTTCCTCCAAGAAAAAAGGAAGCTCTCACGATCAACTGTTGATTCAGAAGTCATACGCGCACAACAACCTATCAACCATCATTTCAACAGGTATTCCTCCTATGCCCATTACCCTATCTGTTTCGTCATTTTCTAAGAAACGTCTAAAAACCAAGTGAAACAGTTATATCATTCACTAATGAGGACATATCGTCATTTGCTCATGCCAATCCATGTGCGTTATTGCTTATCACCGTTGTCCTCAACACCACTTGTATTAAACATGTTCTTATCGATAATGGATCAACAGTAAATCTATGTGCTTATTCCCATCTAAAACAAATGGGCATTAACAATAATCTCATTTCCAATAATTCCACTCGCATTCAGGGATATGATTTAAATACTCACACATGCCTATGAACTATTTCATTACATATTCAAGTTGGGCCTAAGACTATCCTTACCAACTTATTCGTTATATATGCTTCATTTCAGTTCAACCTATTACTTGGTAGACCTTGGATTCATGCAATGCAAACAGTCCCATCTACAGTACATCAATGCGTCAAATTCTTGTATGATGGCTACGAACATATTATTGTTGCATATCCTGAACCCTTCAAATTTTGTCACATAGACCTCATCACTTCTATGCCTATTCCTCCTACATAGCTTATTCCCTATAGTAGTATTGATACGTATGACGTTGGTCAATCTAGTGCTTCACACTCTTCTTCTACCACTTCATACACTCTAGTTATTTCTACTCATACTATTGCTATCATATCACCCACAATGTTTGCTTCTATACAAAGTACTAATACACACACTAACACTCCTCTTAAATATAGTGCACCACGTACTAACATACTCGATACAACAATACATCATGACAATGTAGACACCAACGATTTTGGTGACTTTGACAAAGAATTTGATCATGTTGATTGTACTAATGAAGCATTAATTAAACTCAATTTCACTCTTATTGATGTCGATGAATCTTGTTTCAATGACACTTTTGTGGCCGATGGCCCTGGTGAATACAAATTCAAGACCCTTCCCTCTACTAATGTTATGGTACTTTACTAGGGGTCTTTCCATACTTTATATGATGTTTCACCCTCTCTTGAGCCATCTACATCTACCCCACCTCCTTTAACATGCATAGTCTTAATAAAAAATTCATATTGGCATCATATTCTAGTAGACTGTGCTTGCTCCGATACTATTTACATATATGATGGCTTATCTAAGGTTGGACTAACACTTAATGATATCTTACCACCACCTCATTCACCTCACCTTTATCATGGTTATTTCCACCTTATGGCCACCTATGGTTTGCAGGTATTCCATTTAGTAGTTTTTGTTGCACGCACCCCTCACACTTCTCCACTGACACTCAAGAAATATTGGCTTGACTACACTGGGGGCACGTAGATTCCACTCACATGTTTAACTTTATCCATGCCCTTCAGAAAATTACTACTAGTAACGACTCATATCCTAGTCATTATCAAAATCTCACCCATTGGTACATTCATGATTGTCCACCAACACCTTTCACTGATGAAGAATATGCCATGAATGTGTACACCTTATGTCCTAACGACTTTTTGTATGATCCACCTCATAGTATTGCATATAAAGTATCCAATGCAGCCCCAATTGGCTTCTATCTAGACAATGATGATCTTGTAGACCATGGAACTTGACCACTCTCTTCCTTCACACACTTGCGGGGGCATCACGCTCACCCCCTAGTATCCATAAAGGTCTTACTCACTTCACCTCTAGACTTACACATATAACACATGCATATCACCATTATCCGATGACGTACTCTTGTGTTATGGTTCACACTCAACTGTTGAGGTCATCCTATACACATGACCCTCACACACTGCACAATAAACACTACACATCACACATCTTCACACATCTTACATACATACATCCTACATCCTACATCTTACATCCTACATCTTAAGTCTTACATGCATCTACACATCTTATATTACCTACACATCTTGCATACATCCTATATTACACACTACACATTACACATCACATAACAATTTCTCATCCCCACATCTATTACACATATTCCAAATTTTACACATCTACTTTTATGCGTTGCACTCACTACCCTATGAAGCACTCTAGTCTCATGGCCCATATTGAACTGTTGAGGGTATACATCACAAATAAACCACATCACTCTCACACAATCAATCAATCAATATTTTTCTCATGCTACATTCCTAGATTAGTGATATATGTTATAGGTTACATCATCACTTCCACTTGCATCATTTAGTGATAAACACCATAGGCTACATCATCACTTCCTCTAGTATCCTCTAGTGATATATGCTTTAGGATAAATCATCACTTCTTC
Source organism: Taxus chinensis (assembly GCA_019776745.2). Classification (NCBI taxonomy): domain Eukaryota; kingdom Viridiplantae; phylum Streptophyta; class Pinopsida; order Cupressales; family Taxaceae; genus Taxus; species Taxus chinensis. The sequence goes on from CM034149.1 coordinate 525,645,381, forward strand.
TACTCATTTTTTGATATATGCTTTAGGATAAATCATCACACATTCTCACACTTCATTTCTATGTCGCATATCATCACTACACATTCATCACATCATGCCACATATAACACATCGCTCGACCCATTTACTGATGACACACTCTCATTATAGTTCATTCATGACTGCTGAGGGGCCATAAATAAATGAACCTCATTGCATATAATTCCATTCACTCAGGGAGCACGCTGCTCCAATCATTCACATTACATTCCATTATATACCATCCACATCATACCACATATATTGGTTGCATTTACTCTTTCTTACTTATGCTTTTACATGTTCATCTTATTATACATACTAGATAGATATATTGTATGTCTTTATCTTTATCATACACATATGCATGTTCACTTGATTTTCTAGTTGTGATCGTAGATTCTACAGATCCATTACATGAAGCACGTATTCTCGGTGTAGTACCTATTACCAGTCTCATAGAGGCTCCTGGGGGAATCCACTTTTGTACATTACAAATGATATTTTTCCATATTGTACTTAGAACTTTACATTATCAGATTATACATACTTTGAAATAATTTTTATCTTTCTAACATGCTAACGGGTGCTTCATGTGCAACATTTGTTATGCATGGCTATTTGCTTCCATGGTTGTCTGTTACATTGTTTTACATTACTTGTCATTGCATGCTCTTATTTGCGGGCTTTTCCCTTTTTCTTATGTGCACACTTGTCTGCTTACAACCATGATGGCCTTGATTGTCTTGTGACATCGTGAGTGATGTCCCATGTTTGTAACCAACTTTTTCATGGTCTACATTATCTTCTTACGTGTTTACACATTTTCTGCATATATTGCATTTTGTCTTATACATGAGTGTTTGTATTTACTTTTACTAACACTTGTTTTTCCTAGCCACTTGTTTGCGTGTGCCTTGGTTTCTACCAAACATATTCCCTTCCCCCTGTAGGGCACAGTTTCAACATCACAGTTGCTCCTCTTTTGAGCCACATACTCCTTCTGTGATGTTATATGCACCCCAAATGAGGGGGAATCATATGGGTGAATCAATCATCCCATACATAGCATACACAACACAACATAGTATCGGTATAATATAATTTTCAAATTTAAGGGCTCAAAATCAGACTTGGGTCCATGACACAACGACCTTACCTAGATTACCTAAAACCATGGGGTATATTACACATCGGATTTACTTAGATTACCTGAGATAAAGGGGAATATCACATAGCGATTGATAGTTTAGCACAGTCTACAGAACTCCATACATAATGGATTTTATAGGGTAGATAGTCCTTAGCTCTCATACACACCATCTATAGTGGTTTTTAATACAGCGGGAAGTAGTTAAAGGTTTGAGGGTGATACCAAATAGCTTTCCCTATAATTCTTCCATTACATTGGCGTGAGATCGCCTGAAAAACTTGCATGCATCGACATCATCTACATGATCCTTTCTACACCTTTTTTCTCATCACATATCAGGTGCACATTTTCCTTTTTCACATTTTTCAGCATTTTCTTTTACATAATTCCTTACTTGATTTTTACACATATACATGCGTATTTGACTACTTGATCATCTTCTATTGTGCAGGTTTGTTCATATGGGAAGAAAGCAATCAAAATCAACAACAAAATCACACACATCGACAACAACAATAGGTACATCAGGACATGTACACATGTGTTTCCACCCTAGGTTCATTTTCATCACCTTTTACACTTTGCATCTTTAGTCTCCACTCTCTATATTTTTATCACTCCATGCTTTGTCTAGTCTCTCGGCATGTTTTCTACATCGATCTACATGGATATCAGGTACACATCTCTATCTAGTTTATCTTACCGAGATTTCCACTCACCAACATAAAGTGGGGGCAAATGTAGACACAAAATCATGCACTTTTGGTAATTATCTAGCCCTGATTACATACTACTATTCATATGATTCCTAAGTAAGAATAATACTAATTGTTAGGAAATTAGGGATAAAATATGCAGAATAATCCCTCACAAAATCGCAACAATAGGAACTAATATGCAGAAAATATTACAGATCTAGAATAAAAGGTAGAATAAAAATAACACAACACAAAGAGACAATATTTAACGTGGTTCACCCAATTTGGGCTACATCCACCAAGAATCACTTGCTCAATTTTTTTTACAAGTCACCACTCTCTCAATATAATACCCAGATCTATTTGGAGCTATGCTCAACAAACTCTACAGAATTCACACTCGAATTTAGACACATTTGCAATGTTACATTATCTACCTACCATATGCATAAAACCACATAAGCAGATAACTGCTTAAGTAGTTTTACAAAATTGTGGGTATTAAAACCATGGGCCAAAACCATCCCATAAACCTATGGGTCAAAAATCCCACCCATATGAGAAAAGCACGTTTCATGAACCCCGACGAGACAAATGTGGAAAGTGTACAGTACTCTTAGTGTACAATCTTCAACACTTTCACATATGAAAATAGGCTCCACAACCCAACACTAATTAACCCATGTCTTTGGCACATTTCTTTCCTTTCTGTCACTTTTCTTAGTCTTAGATCTTTGTTTTCTTATACTGTCTTTTCATACTTTGACATTACACAAGAGTATCCTTTGGTGGTTTGTATGCGTGTAGGCAATAGAGTTGAATGTTTCAAATTTTTATCGAATCTCACATTGCCTAGGGTCCTCCATTGATATTATGGAAGCATTTTTTAAATGCCTTGAGGAGAAGGCAATCAAATGAGATCAAGGTTGGCTAGTCTGGATAGTTTACACCCTTTGAACATGCGTAGAGGGATTTCCTAGGTAAGGATGTCCTTGAGTAACCTTATAATTGAGGTGGTTTTGTGTACGGTGCATTTTATGTGGCCTTTGTTGATTTTGAACAAGTTGGCTTTGTGGCTTAGGGTAAAGGGCTTCGTACGGGATGTGCTTCCCAGATGCCTATGAACCAAATATCGTAGTTGATGTGCTCTGACCCTATGCTATCCTTTCCACCCCCGAAGAACTAAAATTTTATGAGGGTGTTGATGTCCATGTTGTGTTTGTTCGGGGAAATTTTATGCGCCAATGGGATCAAATTGTAATATGTAATGCTTGTAAGTGTTGAAAATGTTAAAAGCACGTATAGATCTGCAATTGTAGCCTACCTTTCCACATCCACATCTAAGCTCGAGGGATGTTTTTTATGACATTCAATTACAAGGAAGAAGATATTTGTTGCTTTGGTGTCCCATTTGTGTGGGTTTTGTCATGCCTTTTGGAGGCCTCTGGCATCCCGTACATGGATAGAAGCTACCTGGTCGATCCTACTAGTAGTCATATGCTTGTTTCAAAGATTAAGCCATGCATGTCTAAGTATGAACTATTTCAGACTGTGAAACTGTGGATGACTCATTAAATCAGTTATAGTTTCTTTGATGGTACCTTTACGACTCGGATAACCGTAGTAATTCTAGAGCTAATACATGCAAAAAATCCTGACTCTTGGAAGGGACACATTTATTAGATAAAAGGCCAACACAAGCTTGCTCGCTACTTCGGTGATTCATGATAACTCGATGGATCACACGACCTTTTTGCTAGTGATGCTTCATTCAAATTTTTACCCTATCAACCTTCGATAATAGGATAGAGGCCTACCAAAGGATACTCTCACGCAATGTAATTTGGTTCATTTACATTGTAAATTGTCCCCCCTAGCTAAGGGATAGTGAAAGATGTTGAAATCAGGACTATGTCTTTACAATATTTATGGAGTCTATGGTATGGACATTTGAATGATGTCCACTCTTTAGTAGATATACAAAAACACAATAAGGTGGTTGGTTTGCCTACTTTTAAAGGGATATCATTATTTATGAGTTTTTAATTTGAGGAAAATAAAAATGGGATAATTTCTCATAGGAATCTTCATAGATATCTCATAGGTGTTTACAATTTGTCCACAGTGATGTTTGTGATATGAAAAATATATCAATTAAAGGGTAAAAATATTTTGTGTTGTTCATTGATGATTTCCTTGGATGACTTGGCTATATTTTATAATTATAAGTCAAAAGTTGTTACTGATTTTTTACTAAGGTTTTTGAATGGTTTAACGTAGTTGAGAAATATTTAAGTTTGAATAATGGAAAATTTGGGTTAGATAATATTGGTGAATACACTTCAAATGAATTTTTTGATCATTGTTGAGAACGTGGAATTAAAGATAAATAATGTAATGCTTATACTCCATAGAAAATGCAGTATATGAATGGAATAATAGAACCTTGGAAGGAATGGCATGTTCAGTATTATCTAATAAAAAAATTGATGATAAGTTTTGGGATGAATTTGTTGCCACTATAGTATATTTGTATAACCAATCTCCCATAGTAGCTCTTTTGGGTTAAAACCATATGAGGTGTGGTATAGGTTCAAATCAAAAGTTAAACACTTATGAATTTTTGGATGATTTTTATGCCTTATTTCCTACTTTCCAACTAAGTTGGAAACAAGAAGAAATTTTCTATTTTTTATGTTACTCTTAGTACAAATACATGTATTGATTACTTGTTCAAGATACATGAAATTATGTTGTAAATTATGATGTCATTTTTGATGATTTTGGAAATATGAGCATCACCAAGATTGATTATAAATTTGATAGATTGGAAAAGAAAATTTAAAAACAAAATAATTCAAAGTGAATCTATTTTTCATAGGTTGTGGTATGAGGTTGATTTAAGTTAACAAAATGCTTCTTTAACATATTCACCTAAACACATAGCCATACCTACATCTTCACACTTTTCAAACTTAGATTCAAAAAATGAAGGAACTTCTTCAAAGGATTCCTTAGAAAATTATGGACATTATCTAAGTTATTCTCCATAAAGAGATATTCACAACTCTATTAATTAGGAAAAGGCCTCTAGTGTTCCTAGTTTGAAAAGCTTATAAAATTATCCAAAATGCGCTCTTAGTAGTTTTATGAATTAGAAGTAGGCAAATTGGGTTTGATAGGTCCCAAGAGTTATTAGAGAAGTATATACTATGAAATTATTGTTACTTCTTTCAATGGACCATCCAATTTTCAACAAACATCCACTTAGAAACTATGGAAAGATGCAATGAAAGATAAATATGATATAATAATGAAAAATAATACTAGCATTTTAGTTGATTGTCCACTCCACATGGAACCTATCAAATGCAAGTGGGTTTATAAGATGAAATAAAAAAATTGATGGTTTTATTTTGTTCAAATATTCATTGAGAGATTGGTATGCTAAAATAGACTCCTACTTGCAGAAAATTGGTTTTTTTCATAGTGAGTCTAACGATACACTATATTTGGATGCAAGGAATTACTTTAGTAATTATTGTCCTTTATGGAGATGGTTTATTCCTAATAGGCAATGATGATAAACACAATATAGTGGTAAATAAGGAACTAAAAGAAGGGTTTAAGATGAAAAATCTTGGACTTCTTCACTATTTTCTTAGTATAAAGGTAACTCATAAAGATAAAAGTATTTTCATTACTCAAACTAAGTACATTTTTGAGTTACTAGAATTTTTTTGTTTGAATTATTGAAAAAATTCTCTCACACCAATGGAAAGTAACTTGAAATTATCTAAGGATGATGATATAACCTTCAGTGATGGAAAAATAATAGAAAATGAGTAGAAGAATTGATATTTAATGACAACCATGCTAGATATTACCTTTGTGGTGATAATTTTATCAATATTCATACATGATCCCATAGAAATTCATTTGAAAGTAGAGAAACAAGTACTTCATTACCTATATGGATTTTTGTAACTGTTAATTAAAATTTAGGTCAAATTAATTAGGAGTAGATTAGAATAGAGCTGATTACTTATCTAAAAAAGAAGATACAACACAAATATTAATTTAGATTTATAACTCAAATCAGATAGGAAGAATTTACATACACTAATTAACCTAACATGTAACTGAAAGCACAAAACAGAGGTATACAAACACTTAGCTAATTCTTGATTTTTTTTGAGAGATCTAAGACTATGTAATAGTGAAACTGGAAGATTTAAACCCGAGTAACCCTCACAATTTGGACTAGAACTGTAACTACACCTAGGTTAAGAAAGTGACCATATCGTACATTCCAGCACACCTTCTGTATGGTCTTGGACCTACCTTTACAACTTTATGGGTTTCTCACCTTCTTGGATTTGTTTGTTACTATCAAACCCTAGTTGTCACACATACAATGAAGCTCTCCAAAATAGGCTGAACATATCCTCAAACCCTAGCCATAGATGAAGAGTTATACAAAATAAACATTAGAAGGGTTATGGACATCCCCGTACACTGCTGATGTTTTCATTACTCCAAAGAGGCATCAAACCACATGTCATTATCCACCTAGTATGTGATATTTAAATAAATCAATCATATTTGGAAATTTCTTTGACCATCCTTGCTTTGACTTAGCTCTTTCTAAAATACTTAGAGAGAGGTTGATTAGATGTTTGTAGATGAGATATATGGCTTCCTTGACATAATTTGTAGCTTCAAACCTAATGTGGGTGTTTCCCTAATGAGTGTAGATATGTAGTTTGAGATTTAGGGATATTTTGGTGCCTTTTGCAAGTGTATGAAGTGAGTGTTCTAGTGCATTAATTTAGGAGTTCCAAGTTATAAAATGAGATAATGTTTAGTTGTTTATATAGGGTTCCATAAATGATCTTTCTAAGATAGGCTTCAGATGAAATATTTGAATTTGAAAGTGTAGTTGGAAGACATGTTGGTCTAAGATCGTATAATGAGGCCAAGAATGTATCGTATTGTATTGACCAAGCTATACAGTCCTAGGAAGGAGTAGGGAATGTCTTAAATGAAGTTTGGAGTAACTAATGTTTTCCTATGGATTTTATACTTTGAATTCTCATAGTTTTTCAATATATTGGCATGCAAGGATAAATAAGTTAAATAATAGACCTCAGAAAGTGTTAAACATGAATGGATAAGTATTGTTTGTCATGGTAAAAGTGCATAGTCAACTCAATGGTTTCCAAAGTGTAAATTACCAAATTTGAGTGTCTACATTTTCCCATATTTAAGTATGAAATTGAAAATTACATGCTTAAAGGAAATTATACCTAAATGTGTAAACACACTTTGCCTTTACTGAAATGTTTGTTTTGCACTTACATTATTGTTCTTGGTGTTGGCATGCTCCATGATGAAACCTAAAACAAAAAGTGTAGTCAATGTCCATGATAGATAATTGATCATAACTCAAATAAAACTTATAGTAGAAAATATTTGCATTTACATATATGTAAAGTGAAAAAGATGTAAACAAGGAAAACATACTCTTGTTTTATCATGCTTTGCTTATGATTGGAGATTTGTATTGTTGAACTTTACTTAAATATTAGGGATGATTAGTCCCCAATCAGTATGAAGGAGAAACATAAGTGTTAGGTGCATGTAACCTAACATGGAAATGTGTAAGAGAAAGAAGAAAAGAGAGGTACAAATGCACCCCTGCAAAGGAAGAATACCATGTATAAAAGTTATTCAACAACTATGAAATCTTCCCCTTAAAGTGTAATAGGAGAGGAAAGCCATCCCATGAAGCCCTTAGCTGTTTCGTTACCTTCCATAACCCCACTGATCAAACTAATGCAAATGGATATAAACCCAATTTTGCAAATAAGGACATACAATACAAAAGAGATTTGGTGCCCCCAAACACTCCCCATATGTTGAATAGCTAAGTATGAATTGAAACAAATATTGAAATATGTCAAAAGAGTGCCAACAACATTGGACTGGGAAGGAGATACATTCCCATAAGATTCCTGAAACTGAAATTGAGTGAAGAAGGAATGAAAAATGTCATGCACCCTCTACAAATCTGAAATAAATAATATGACTAAAATTTTGATAAAAAAACCTATATACACAGGTGAAACCCTGAAAATGATGAAAAAATTGCTGATAATTTCCCCCGACTAGAAACATGTGGGGGTCAGGACCATACCATATGGTCTTGACCAAAGTGTATGGTTTTTACCTTGTGCTAATTTTTCTAAAATTTTATGTATAATTGCATTTATGGGTGCATGTACCATGTTTGTACTTGTATCTACCCCCAAAATGTTTTCAATGTCTGCTAAAAATATGGAATAAACCTAGATAGATGTTCCCTCTTTAGGGGCATGTTCGAAAACTATGTTTGAGCACGTGACTCAAAATAAGTAGATGTGTACTTGTGAAAGAGATGTCTGAAAAGTTGTGTAGAATGTTGAATAGGTGGCCACCTTGGAGAACTTGTACCTACAAAAGGAAAGGTGTTTCTGCATGGCAAAAACTATTATACGCAACAAAAATAATGATAACAACAAACAAATATAGTAGTAACTAAATAAACTAATAGGAACAATGCATGTAGATGAACACCAGAGCAATAATAATGCATCTAATTATGAACAATGACATATGAGAACATACAAAATGATTTTTAGGCCTACAAACATGGGACACCCATGCAAACATATATACATGAAACCAAAGTGTAAAACCAATATAGGTGAGATATATGGAATGAGAGATGTCAACGCTGCACAATACACATGTGTTAGTCTAAAAATAAGTACACAATGTATATAATTGAGCGTAAATGATGAAGTGTAAATAAATTATAATAGAACAATGACATGTTTACAGGATGTGGAGGTATTTCCCCCAAATGAGAAGAATGTAAGGAAAAATGAGTGCTCCTATAAGCGTGTATCGATATGTGTGTCCTACATCCAACTCAATATACCAAGTGAACATATGTGTGTAAAGAATTAAAGCATGTTATGTAGAAAACCAAAGTGATGAACAACATTAGTAATGTAAAGTGCTAACAACTCAAGTAAAATGTAGAGGTCATGATTTTATATTTTTGTAAATACTTGAGTGTATTTGTATTATCAAAATGCGTAACTATGTATAAAATAGGCGGATAACATGAAATTTATCTAATGAGAACATCCTAAAGATGTGGATCATTTAGTACGGGTTAAATGGAGGCTTAGTACTCAAATATGCCAAAGAAGGGTTGAGAGAAGTATAGGTGAATCCATAAGTGTGTGCAATAAAATACTAAATATCCATTAGAGATAGTATGAATGGAAGGATTTGATTTGATAGTTGTGATTATGGTATGATACTAGAAATGACACCGATAGATTGATATCGGTTTTGAGTGGTTTGCAAAACATATTGTGCTTGAAAAATAGATTGTTATAATACCGGATAGTATTAACAACATCAACATACATGTGGAAAATGTGACCTTTACCAAAGTATGTAGGGACATGCAAGGAAACCTATTCTTGGAGAATAAGGAAGGGAAATCCAAATATGTCCCTTGTCATTTGAGAGTGGATGAACTATAAGTATGTGTCATAATGTATAAGTGAACCGAATAGAAGATACATGACCACTTTGTGAAGGTGTATTTTTATTTGATTTTTGATTGTGTGCTCGGCGGAAAATTTTATGTAGCATTACGAATTTTTTTTAGAATCATGCTTAGGATTTATCCTATATGTTCCCATGCATGTAGAGATCCAAAGATCATTAAGTAAATCATCGATACTTGTTTTGTGATATTTTTAATATATGTTTTCGTGTTAGTAACAAGTGTAGAATCATTAGCATTGTTGTGCAATTATTATTGATAGGTGGATTATAATCTATCTCAAGTTGTTGTGAAGGAGTAGAAATATTTATAGAATCCATTATCATGTTTCCCCTGGATTGGGATAGTGCATGCTTTAGATGTTCTAATATGATGTCCAATTGTGCATTCTTGATTGGTAATAATTCCATTGCATTGTATAAAATAGTAGGATGTAATTATGTTATTGAGGTGGCTGCTCCCAAAGGAGGTATGTCATTCTTATGATCTTGTTGAATAGATGGATCTTATATTATTACAGAATTTGCATCATTCAATAATGCATTATGTGCACCAAACACATATGGATCAACTTTAGAAACCCTTTGAGATTTGAAAACTTGAGATGAATATGTAGTAGAATGTTGCGAAGAAAATTAAACAAAGCCTTTATACTCAAGTTGGATTTTTCATTGTAAAACATAGGAGTCATTGTCACGATATCCATTAATTCCATGATAATTACAAAATGGTCGACCTTTGGATTTTGTAAGCCGATAGTGAGGGTAGGAATGAGTGGGTAACAAAGTGATTAACCAATTATTGAGTAGTTCAAATAGAATATCATGTTGTTGAGGATAATTTTCAAACCAAAGAGGTGCTTGTTATTATATGATTTTGACTTCACTTGCATGGGCACATGTACCATGCATGATGTGTGTATAACATTGCTTCTTAGTGGGCTTAGAACTAGATTGATCATGATGTGTAGAGATATGATGAATATGGGCATTGGAAGAATCCTTTAGATGCATTATCCCATACTTGAGAGATGTGATCTTGGTATGCATAGCTTTAAATTTATCTTGAAAATCATGGTGAAAATCTTGAATAGACTCTAAGATAGCCTTTTGAAAGGTGGCATCATTGAAGGAGCTCAAATATGACCCAAAATTGAATTCACAAGGTAAGGTGTTGTATTATCAAGGAGCTTTATTTTGTGCTCTAGGTTTGTGAGAGTATCTCTACATGCTTGGTGACGTTGAAGTAAATGATACAAGGAGACTTGAGATATTGTGGCATGGGCCATGATAGCATAAAAATGATAGAGAAAACTCTACTTAGAAAATATAGAAAGTTTGTGATAATACCTTTGTTGTTATGAATATATTCTCAAAAATGGCTTATTTTATTATTTGTAAGAAGACATGATGTTGCACATATTGCCAACTTAATTTTCAAGGAGTTTGTGAGATTACATGAATTTTCACATATGATTATATTTTATATAAATACCCAAGTTTTTGGGCCACTTTTAGTGGATATTATGGAAGAACCTAAATACAAGATTGTAGTTTAGTTATTGCGTAACACTTACAGATGAATGGCCAAATAGAAGTTATCAACATATCCCTTGGAAACTTTCTTAGATGTATGGTATGAGAGAAGGTAGGAACATGGGATTCAGTTCATGTGCAAGTGGAATTCATATATAAAAACTCTATCAATATGATCATTGGAAAGTCGCCTTTCCATATTTTTTTATGGAACAAGTACACAAGGAGATATGAGGTTGGAAAAGTTACCGCGGGAAGAAGGGAGAAGTGCAGAAGTTGAAGACTTCAGATAGTATATGAATGAGGTGCATAAACAAGTACACAAACTGTTGGAGAAGAGTAATGGGTAGTACAAAGAATGCTCAAATTTGAGGATGAGACACTTGGAGTTTAAGGTTGATGATTTAGTTCTTGTGTACCTATACAAAGAGAGGGTACCACATGGAACATGTGATAAACTCAAGTGGAAGAAGATAATATTATACAAAGTCTTGAGAAAATTTACAAAGAATGCATATGAGTTGGAGATTCCAAAAGGGATAGACATCTCGCCTATATTTAATATAACATATTTATGCCTGCATTTGAGGGGGAGATAATTAGATAAGAGGACCGTGCAGAAAAGGATTGAAGACATCAACTACTAGAGCAAAGGCATGTAGAAATTAAATGCATTTTAGATGGCCATGTAGTGAAGACAACATGTAAAAAGGAGTATACGGGGAAATAAAGAGGCAAAGGAGTCAAATATGTGTTTTGACTTACTAAATTAGAGATTGCTAGATTTGGTCATTTCATTGCAAACTTTCAAAAACATACTTGAGCTTGGGATCAAGTTTCTTCTTATCCGAGGTGTTTGATGTAGGAGCATTTAGGTTCATGAGCAATATTGCATCACCCAAAAATGGTTAGAGTTAATGAATAAAGAATTGTGTAATGTCGCATTACTCCTAAACAATCTGCTAAAAAATTCGATGTTGTAACCATGCTTGTGGAAATTGTGGAATCCTATATGAGCCGTGAAAACTTATCCTCGACTGCACAACATTTTCTCACCCACACAAAATTCCGAAGTCGTGCAAGCTTGCATATGTCAGACAACATTTTCCTTAACCGTGCAAAGCTACTCTTAGCCACATAATATCGCAAGCCGTAAAACATTAAACTTACTTATTTAAGTTATGGACACCTTGTGCAAAATAATTTTACATGCCTTACACAGACCACCTATGCTTAACCAAGACCATTGATGCTTAACCCATGCCACAAAACATGTTTTAGTTGCCAACCGCTATCAAAACAACAAAAAATGTGTATTTATCTAGAATCACTCTCATTTGTTTCAGTGATGATATTTGCATCTAACAGGATCTCTTATCAAAATTGATATACTTAGCAGAAGGCACGCATGGTTCTTGATCTATCCATCATGGTCAGGGGCCAACAATTTGATTGAGATTGATCCAATAGTAGAGAAACCCCATGGCGATTTGAGGCAGATTGAGGAATATTTTGTAAGGTACCTTTACTTGAAGGGGGTATCTTTGTGCTCCCACCATAAACTTCTATGAATTCTATATAGCTATATATAGAAGGGAGCTAAGTGTCCAAGTATAGATAGAGGAATAGAATCTATCCTCTAGTTTGGGAAGGCATCTAGTGTGGGAATGGTAAGTTGAGCCAATTTGGTTATGTAGAAGCTTTGCAGAGTTTACAAGCTAAGGATAAGTTTGGGATTGGAATTTTGAGAGTTCTTGCATAGTCTTTTCATAAGGCTACAATTGGTGTGTAGTCCCATTATGCCTTAGTCTGTGATCTTTCCTCGTGTAAATAATAGAAACTGTGATTTCTTGTTAAGAGATGTACTTGAGATCTTGTTTGGATAAGATCTAACTCTAATATTGGATTAGTGGTGTAAGGTTTCCCTTTAGTGGGAACCTTGACTATCATTATGTCAGGGTACAAAATTGTAAAAAATTGGAGGAAGTTATTGGGGGCTATATTTCCCTACACTATTGTTAGGCCTTAGATTTTGAACACTTTGGAAAATAAATGCATGGTATAGATTCAATTCAGCATGTAGTTCAATGGAATGTAAGTGTCCCAACTTTTATGACATTCAATGATGTAATCATTGCATCAAGTAAATGTTACTTTTTTGTAAATGCTTGATATCTACTTTTGGTATGGGGATGCTTCTTTAATAAATGAATGATTTGCTTTTACTTTTTTTTATTTCTTCGTCCATCGTGGTAAATTTGTTATACAAGAATAAATTTGAAGATTTCTTGACTTTAGATTAGAACACTAGTGGCACACATGTCAATACCTTATGTGTGGTAAAGGCCGATGAGCAAGTGTCAAAACCTTTAGGGACCTAGAACAAGGTCTAAAAAGCCTTTAGAAAGTAGACTTGAACTGTATTGCTACTCTTATAGCAAATCACAATTGTATTATTACGAAGTCTAAAAAAGAGTAAGAATAAGATGGGGAGGAAATAAGAGCCTAATTTAAACTAATAATTAATAAACATACAAATACAGTAACACCATAATAAATAATTAATCTTACACCAAAATTAAGTGTGTTCAATTAAAAATTTCATCATAATTTTAGAAATGGCTTAGCACAATTTATCAAAATACTATTTCATCTAGGCTGGCATGTATGTAAAGGTTGTCTCATATCACTATCAACATTTTAGATTAAAATGACACTACCATTCCAATTTTGTATATAACCTAATTATTTATCTAAAATATATATAATATAAATGTTAAAAAATGTATTGATTGGAAAAATACAATTAAAATACGGAATATAAATTAGATAAAAAAACCCGAGAAATCCAAATAAAAGATCACATGTCGTACATATCAAAATGTTAGAACATCATGAGACGAGCGGAGTTAGATAGTTAAATGAGGACATCGGTAAAGACGATGGAACAAACGTCGTCTAAGAATATAATTAATAAAAAAATGGTTGGCAATGGCATGGCGAGGCCCTAACCCTATGAAGCCAGGCTTCTCAGAGATCTCGCCTTCACTGCTTTCCTTACTCTCTTCACGCCCATTGCCACCCTTTCGCATTCTGAACATGAATATTTATGCTCCCTCATATTTATGCAACCCACTCTTCTGGCACTCCTCTTTCCTTTTCCTTTTCCTTTGATGAAGGTTAAGCGTGGAGGAAGAGGAAGAGGAATATCGTCCTCCTTTGAAGAAGAAACAGTGTTATATTCCTCTAGTTGTGAAGTGCCCGCGCCGCTGCTGCTGAGAAAATCTTCCCACAGGGCGAATCTGCCGTCTTTCAGCTGTACAAAGTATGGACTGTTGAGCATTACCCTCCGCACCTGTACAGACAAGGGAATGGTTGTACTTGTGGACGCAGCATTATCAACTAATATTTTGCAGGCTGCTTCTCTGACCGTCAGCCCTCCCTCACCAGCTTCTGAAATCGCACTCCTCACAGCTGATTCAATCAACAATTGTTCTGCATCCAACTTTGTTTGGCCTGAAAATTTGGACACGCCATAGACATAGATCATGTTTAAGAATGTACAGAGTCAATACATGCTTGAGAACAGAAGAGAATTGACATATATATATTAGCCAAGCCTACATACCTACATTGGCCTCGCCCTCGCCCTCCTTCGCCAAGCTTACTCTGTCAAATAATGAGCGTGTGAGTGGATGAGGGAGAATGAATGCAACAAAATAGGGGATTGGGGGTCTCACCTTAAACTTTCCCTCTTCTTCACCAACTCATAATCATCATCACTAGTCTGAGAGAATACATATCACATATCACATACATTTACTGCTAACAAGTTTTTCACATAAATGATAAATGACGATATATGGCAGAAGCCAAAAGGAAACAAAACCAGGGGACAAGAAACGAAACGAAACTAATACCTGCTTCTGCAGAAATGGGGATGGCGTGTTGATTGAATCAACGGTATCTTTCCAGAGGGAATCGAATGCGTTGAAGAAAGAGGGGACATCCCATGGAGACTTGTTCACCTTGCAAACCCTAAATATTTGTGGGGGCTTATTCCCCATCCCGTAGAGGCCCTGGGTGGGCATTGGCGTGTATTGATCCATGCTGCTGCTTTCGCTTTCAGTTTCACCTGCGATTCCTTGTTTTGATTCAGGACGATACTCCATTAATGTTAGGGCTTCCTTTTCCTTGCCATGGCCGGGACAAGGCGAGGCTGCTTCTTCTTCATCTGATTCTTCTTCACCCCTAATATTATTATTATCTGCAACAGAATTGAAAGAGGAACTGCGATGGTTGCGGATCCTCATGGCTGGTGCGAGCAAAAGAATTAGCTATGGATTTATTTAGGTTTTGATGGGTTTCATGTGACGAGGAGCTTCCCATTCCCACTCTGCAGCGCCATACATAAGTATATATAAATTTATGTGTTAGTAAAATGATAATAACAAGTGCAGAAGCGCACGAATCTCGAGTAAAAAAGGCTCGACCCCTTTGCCTTCGCTATTTCTAACTATGGAAACACGATTTTACCTACAAACGTTTAACTACGTCTAATCAAATGCAAAACGATAAATGATAACAACGCTAACGCTTAACTCGTTTACTTATGTGTACTTATCTTTATTTTAAATATGTAGCTCTATTCTTCTTTAAAACAATAAAAAAATGGGTTTGTATTCAAGCTTATGTCTCAATCAAATTGTTTTTAAGTTTTTTCTTATGTGTTGTCTTTACGATACAATTATTTAGAATATACTTAATTTCTTTCCATCTTTATTTTACTTGTTAGTGTCTTTAATCTACTTCTTGTTAACACACAAAAGTTACACTCTCTGAAGGATCATGAATGAGCATCAGAATTTTTGATGAACATATGAATGTCTCCAAGTGTGGGACCTTGCTAAGTGAGACAAACATCCACAAAAGGTTGGTTCCTTCTATTTTAGCCCACTACAAACTAACATATAACTTCAAAATGCAACTAAACTAAGTTTAAACTACCAATCCGCAGGGGACACGAAGAAAAACGGGGAATATGCTGCAAAATGAAAGAAGGTGATGCACCAAAGCTAAAACATGGTTCAAATCTGAGCAGAAAGACACAAAATTATTGCACATGCAAAGATTTCATGGAACCACAGGATTCTGAAAGACATGAATGAATAGAACTCAATAAAAACAAGAGCGTAAACATCCACAAGAAATAGAAAGCATTTAGAGAGAAATGTTCAACCAAAAATGTATTAAAATTTAGAAGGTATTCATCATGCTTACAAAGTAGAGGTTAAGAAGCTCTTACAAAATGCGGAGTTGCAAAGGTACAAAGGCAAGAAAATGTGTTGCTCTAAGGCAAAGCATGTAGATTTGGCATAAAGGAACCCGTAAAATGTGCCTAAACACTTACATTTATACAATATGGGAATGGGAGAGAGAGAGATGGAGGGAAACTTGAATTTAGACCTACCTTGAATGAAGACAATCTGTCATCCATAGATCCTATCACCATTAATCTCCCCAATAGACCATCGTTTTTCTGTAAAATGCCATCGAGTTTCGCAGGCGAGGGCATGGGCGTCGTTTGAGCTTTTACTCCAGGTAAGTGAGGTGGTTAGGTGTTTGAAACAAGTAACTATGCATTTCCTCTGTTCCTCTTGAGCTCTCATGATTTATCTTGAAACTTCCTCTGAATCCACAACTCCATATTCGAACATGAAGGCTCTGAAGAGATGAATCAAATGCAACAAAATTCATGCAATTTGGAGCAACGCATAAGAAGATCTAATCAAAAAAAATTTCTCCTTGTCTCACAACCTTCGAGTGTGATGTGTTTGTCATGCGGGAAATTTCTTTGAAATGCGACCCTTTGGACGCTCTTTGAATGCTCCCCGAATCCTACAACATCCCATGACTTATTGGATTTGAATGTCTCCATGGATTTAGAAATTTACGAGACACTAATCTCTAAACATCCACATAACCCTTTCTCATGAACCACCACTGACTTCTAAATTTCCTCACACTTCACCTTCTCCCTAATGCTTTGAGACGTGAAGGATTTTCCTTCAACTTGCTTCCTCTATTTTGCAAACTTAAAAATCCACTGAATACTGCATTGGGAAATTTTGTGAAACACTAGGAAGTATTCACGGCTTTCCGGGATTAGCTGATTTCAAATTCTTCAATTCCTTGTCTTGTGGTGCTTCAACTCCTTCCTTTGTGTACCACAACTTTCCCATGGCGGATTTCATTCCTTTATTTTGTGGAATTGATGAACTCTGTGGAACATAAAATTTTTCCAAGTCCGTGTAATGCTTTCGCATGCCGTAAAGGCGTAAACTCAATAAAATTTTTCCCAAGTCCTAAACTCAAACTTCTTCATTTCGTGGGTTAGGAGAACCTAAGGAGCACTAAGTTCCTTTAATCCACAAAATACTAAATTTTAGTATTTTGTGGCCTTTCAACAAAATTTTTTCTAAGTCCAAAATGAATTTTTGAGTTGTCAAAATATCCTGAGAGTTATTTTGAACAACAATTTGGTGACTCACATGTATATATTCCTACTAGATGGAAGATCAGAGGCCTTAAAGTAATCCATTGGGCTTGAAGTCAAGTATGAAAACTTGGAAACTGATTTGAAAAATTAAAATTCTCCCTTGAACTTAGCATTGCTCAACATTGATGAACCCGTGGAACATTGAAACCTCTTCAAAAGACTCTTGAATGTAAAAGCCATATGAAACTACTAGGACATGTGTAATGCACTTAGGGAAATAAAACTACATTAAAAGGAAAACAATGTGTTGAAAATCACTTGGAGGAACTAAAACTAAACTAATACATGTACAAGGTAGGACCTTCGCTTCAAAAGAAATGATTAAGGTAGATCCCATTGACTTTAATAATAAGCTCTTCTCCATATAATTTTGCCAATTGGAAAAGATTGTGTGGTTTACAACATGAGATAACATAGGGGCCACTCCATATAACATCAAACTTTGAGTGTCTTCCTAGTTTGGATCTGTCTTGGTCCCATTTGAGGACAAGATCTCCTTGAAATATTTTAGCCATTGCTTTCTTGTCAAAACACTTCTTCACATGAAGAAGTGATTCAACTCCATTGCTTGCATGGCTTGATTCCTCAACTCTTTTAACTCCATGAGCTCTCCATATCTAATTTCCATGGCCTCTACCTCAAACATTTCAAGCTAGTTAATGAACTCTAAGGATGGTAACTCAAGTTATATTAGAAACTTTGCTTCCTTACCATAAACCAAATTGTAGGGTGAGTTATCATTTGACCTCTTGGGAGTGATCGTATCAGCCCATAACATTGATTTCAGTTTTGTATGCCATGTTATTCGATTTTCCTCCAAGGTCATTCTTATTACCATCGAAAGGTTCTTGTTGAATCAGCTTGTCCATTACTTTGGGGGTAGTAATTTGATGATGTAATCAAATATATTCCATTCTTGACAACACAATCAATGATTTTGGAGTCAAGGAATGCCAGAGAATTATCAGAAATGATTATAGAAGAACACCAAATATGGTCACAATACACTCATAAAAATCCAAGATTTCAAATTCATTTTCTTCCTTCAAAGCAATTGCCTCTATCCATTTGGTGAAGTAACATGTGGCTATGAGAATCCACTTGTGACCCAAGCTTGAATGTGGATTGATTACTATAATAAAATCCAAGCCCCATTACATGAGTGGTTGATCTATAAAAATGGGGTGGAGTGGAAGAGATAGTAGCCTCTCCTTGACTGTGAAAAAGGAACATTTCTTGAATTTTTCACCAATGCATAATAGTCCTTGAAAAGAATCAACCAATAATAATAGTCTGTCATTATTTTGAGTGTTGTTGGCCTTGGAGCAAAGTGTCCTCTAACCACAACATCATGGAACTCATGTAAGACCTTTTCAACCTGATATGCCTTGATGCACCTCAAAACTACTCCATTAATGTCTCTTCTGAAGATGATGCCACCGATTAGCATAAAGGGGATACACTGAATTTTGAAATGATTTATTTTGGCCTTGTTCAAGTTTTACATGAACTGGCATGTTTGGAGAAAATGCACTATGTCATGGGTCCAGTAAATGATATGTGGAGCATCTGTAGGTTCTTCTTGATTATGTTGGAGCACTAAACAATCTCCTATTCATTTCACAGTTCTAAAACCATCTACTCATTGATTTAATCTAAATTGAATTAAATCCATTTTCAGAGTAATGTACTGTAACTAATGATAGGCAAATGATAATATACAGTAATTGATAAGAAACAAGCATTCAAAGACATGAAACCCTAAGAAAATGAAAGAGGAAGATGATTTAGTTGTTTTCTGTGTAATCTAGGTATGATTTGGATTGGGTAACTGTTGGATCTGGCTAGGAACAGTGTCATCAAAACTCAATGAGGGTTATGGAATTTTAAATTCCATCGGATAGAAGCACCCATAAGAGGACGGTAATGCCTGGGTGTTAATAACTGGGATGGGCACTAGTGACTACTTAGATGTTGAGGTTCTGATCCTTTATGGGTTGGAGGAGCTTCACTTCTACTTGCTCTTTGATACTATGGTTCGGCTGTTAGGTCGTTAGTCGTACCTATAACCTACAAAATAGATAACTACCTACACATGTACAAAAACTACATCAAATATAATAAAAAAGATTCATAATATGGAGTCAGACTGACCCCTGTGGTCACCCGAAGAGTGAACTTACAACCAAGTTCGGTGCACTACATCTTAGACTCCGTGTAGTTCTGTGTGCTATGTATGTGTAATGATGCCCTATGATTCCCTTGTGTAAGTTACATTATGATAGCGAGCTAGATCTATATTTCTCTAAGTATGTAGTATGTGTGTGATGGAATAAAATAAACTTCCCCTCCTATGTTATGTGTGTATATCAATGCAACCCCTTGTCCCTTGTATGGATGTACTAGATGTATGCTTTGTAATGATCTTGTGCCTTGAATGCAAGCTTAGGTGATGATAGGTAATTCTTATAGTGCTTGGCCCCTTGATTTAGAAGATCCAGTAACTAAAGTATATATATGATTCCTTTGTTTGAATTTCATAATTGACAACTGAAAGGCCAACTCAAATTTCGTAAAAAGGTGACCAAGAAGTGAAAGACACCCAAATGAGTAAGAATAAGGATAAAGAAGGGTCAGGAGCGCCTATAAAGGAAATGATCGCCTATGGGCACTTCTATCCTAACTAGGCACTAGTGTCTGAGGTCATAAAAGATAAATCAATTAACTACTGATAGAGTTATATGGTGTTTACGGCCAATAAAAGTGCAAAAGATAAATCAAAAGGCCTAAAAGAAGTTGTCAACCACTAGTTTTCTTACTTAGGAATCATGCATACATTAGCATGCTTTAGGACCTAGAAATGTACCCAAGTGCATAGATTTTATGTCCACACTTTTCCCTTCCACTTTCTAATGAGAAGATGAGTGCCAACTACTTGATAACATAAAGTTGATAGAAAATTCACCAGCTTTTCAAAATTGATGGTCTAATATGACAGAGTTTAGTGTTGTCACGAGTAAACATATGGTAAGAGGAATGAAGTTCTCTTGGAATTCAGACGCACACAAGATTATGTAGGGAAGGTAAACCTCCTCTCCCAAGGCTAGAAGTGAATCCCTTAATAGTTGTAACTCTCCACAAGAAGGCTTTTACTTTATCATTTGGAGTTGACTTCTTGTTGCATATGCAAGGATGGACTCTGTAAATGAAGAGATATTGTGTAGTCTTGATTATAGCCTCATATATAAGTAAGCTCAAACTGTGTCCCACACTTAATTTGGATGATTTGGCATCTCTAATGTGGGGTAAGAGATGTCATTGAACACTGAGAACAATATGTATTAGTTTGGCCTTTTAGAGATGTGGCCACGTCAAACTGTTCATTGCTAGGTTGCATCATCTGGTGATCTAGTTGATCTAAGCATGTCACAACATGCCAAATCTCTTCAAACTCGAGTTTAGTTCATAGTTTGGTCTTCCACACAGTATATTTGTCTCCACAGAAAGCAACTGCGAGTTAGGTACAGAATAATTTTGGAGCATTGTTTGCCATAGTTGGTGGTTATGACCGTTCCCAACTATATGTCTTGTTAGCACAAACTAATGCAAAAATACACTTAAAATATTTTTTTACTTGCCGAATTGATGATGGAAAAATCCGAATGAAAGGTTAAAAAAACTTCCTTTTTCTAAGGCCTTGGTGGCCTCCGGAGTTACTCCAAAATGGCTCTCAGATTGAAAAACAGTTGAAAACAACACTTTTAGGTACCCCTAACAATTTCAAGGAAAAAGTGGCCCAGAATGAGTTTTTATGTGCTATGCAGAAAAGAATTTTTGGACGAAGGGGTAGTGATTTTGTCACCTAGACTTTGGGGGGATGTTAGTTTTTGTTAGCAACCTTTAACATGGAGTTTTATGAACCATAGAGAGGATGGGCAATTCTGACACAGGCCAAAATACATGCTAATGTACCATTCCAATTTAACACAACAATACTTACAATGGCTTGCAATGGTCAAACTTGTGACTTACCCTCTCCCAAGAGTCTTCTACTTAACCATGATAGAGTGCTCAAAACACATGCAACATATAATTTGCAAGGTTTGTTAATTTAAACTAATAAAAAAGGACTACCATTTTCATTACTCCATATAGTATACACGTAGTTGGAGGGCCACATGACTGCACAGAAAAGGGGGGGAATTAGGGATTACAATGCTTTACGAAAGGAGGCTAAAATGCTCCTTTTGTTTTTGAATTTTCCAGCTTTGGTTTATTTTGTTTCCACCATTTGAACCCCATGTCAATAGGTAAAAGTAGTGTGCTTGGCCTCTATTGTTTTTTACATGGTTCCTTTACATTAGTGTAACTATTGCCCATCATTTGTGTAGAGGAGAGATAAAGAACTCGAAATATGACCCAACCACCTTGAAAATTCATCATGGCACCTGGGGGTCTTTCAATCCGGCTGAGATAACCTGCAAAACTAGGTGGATCTCAACTTTGTACCTTAATTTGTGGAATAAGGTATGTGAACCCATACCTCACAACATGCCGTTGTTTGAAGGTCTCGGTGGCTCGATGACCTCCATTTGTGGCTAAAACGGTTCATCAGGCATAGTTCCTTCAAACAATGTTCACACAATTTTCCATTTTTAATTCTTGCAATGTAACATAGGGTTTCAAACTTACATTATCTCGATGCCTATAACGTTTTCCAATAGATCCAGTGGAATACAATGCAAGCCATGGTCAGTGTTTAGCTGTGGCTTAGGTTCTTAAGTGATTGTACGACTATCACCTCACCCAACCACCCATCTTGGCCTTAAAACAAGGAAAAATACACTAACTTGGGTCAGCCCGAAGATGACAACTCAAATGCGAGTTCCAATGCATTACATCCACAAACTGGTTCATCGTTTTGGTAGTGTACCCAAATTTAATTGTCCCACCTCTGCTTCCAAAATTCTCTCTACACCTTTATACTCGTGCAAACCCCTAATCATGCGGGAAAAAATTCAGGTTTCGTTTTTGTTTTCATACATTGGGCCAAGAAGGTCTCAATAGTGCAAAAAATTTCTCCTAATGCATGGAGGTACCCAACTTGGCAAAAAAAAATTGCTTTTCAAACACCATGTCAAATGCAAATAAAGGTTTCGCTGGGGACTTGCAAGCCCTGACGAGTTACATGGGAAGCTTGCTAGTAAGCATCGACATTCTGCTCCAAAGAAACCAAGTCCTTTCAAACTCTCCAAAGCTTCGTGGGCTCTAAAACTTTTTCAGTCACTCATACAACCATGAGCTTCTTGCATGCATCATGAACTTAAAACTCAACTTTGATACCAAATGCTGAGGATCGGAAACTACTGGAGGCACCCCATTGAGTTAATTCCATGGCGGACCTCCCTGACAAACCTCGCGAGCATATTATATGAGTAACTTACAAGTGTGGATTACTGCCGCGTAGATTACAAAATGAATGGATCACATACAATATGTTGCATAGCCCCTCATGCTTGGATAGCCGACGTAATTGTAGACCTCGGCTCGTCGAGGTTGGCTATAGGTGAGCAACAACTCACTTCCTCCCATAATAAACGTGCATCAACTGGATACGCACTGAGTACAAATCCTTATTATATAACAATATAACTAATCTAGCAAAATAATAAACCACGATTGTCATCTAATTAAAACAACTAGTGTACCACAATAACATAGTAATAAACTAGTTGATCTAAGGTAAATAATAAATACAATGAAAATTTAGGGGCTAAGTAAACATTTGTTTACCCTAACATGTACACAAATGCGTTCATGAAGTATATTCGAGTATGATGTAGGACATATAAAGGGGATACATGGAATATCCTGGAGTTGATCATGGTTCCCATTATATACTTTTTTAGGGGGTTTTTCCTCCACACAATCTAGGTGCCTATTAGCCTGTTACTATCAGTGCCTTTTCTATTCTCCATTATGCCTTAATTACCAAGTATATAGTGAAAAATTTGTTATCTGATTGAGCTAGCAAGATCTCCCGAAAACATATGCAAATGCTCTTGAAGCCTAAGTGTTTGATAGCTTTTTTCACATGCTTCTATAGTAGCCCTAACTAATGCTATGGTTCTATTTCATCACATGTACGATACTCTTGTTTTTTATACAAGGGGGGGAATAGTTATGTGTGTAGTTAAGCTAGGAAATTATGAAACTCTAATTGCAAAGAGGAGATAAAGGGCCTTAGTTGTTTCTTGTGACATCATGTGTGTCCTGAACTTTGCCGACATCGTGAAATAATTATTATATGACATTTCTTGAAGTATGCAGGCTCAAAGGCCTAGAAAATTGTGTAGTTGTATGATCTACCTAGACTGAGGCACCCATGTTAGGTCAAGAACTAATTCTTTTGTGTGACACTATTTACACTGCTATCTTTGCAGCCTATGTTTGCCCAAAACTTACATATGCAATACCTCATTTAGAGGTTTTCTACTATGTTCTCTTGTTGAAATTACTGACTACTATTGTTTCTAGTATGTCACACCAATTTATTGCTCTTGTTGTCGTTGCCACAATAGCCTACTAAGAGGATCCTCTTTACTTGGAATATCTTGTTCTTGAGTGGCCACCACATCATCCATTAATATGTTTTCTACACAAATTAGGGGTTAGACTTATCAAACATGGTTGTCACATTTAGTTATTTTGACGACTTAGCACTACCCTCAAACTCTTTATCACACACATGTAGTTCTATGTGTGTGTGAGCACATTCATGCCCTAAGTGGTTCTTATGTCTGTCACACTACAATAGACACAAACAAAATTCTAGATCTCAGACACATGGAAGTAGCACATGTACAAAAGTACTCAAAAATGAACATCTACCCATAAATAAAGTGTATGTAGAATAATGAATCCCATTTCCCTTGAATGGATGCTAGAATGGATGCTTGAATGCTATTGAATAGCCTTTGGATGCAACCTTAGGTGGTGATAGCTAATGTTTAATGTTTGGTCCTTTATTATTGCCACATAAATTTATGTTTATATGATTCATTTGCTTGAATTTTGTAATTAACATTGAAAAGGATGACTACCAAAAAGATAAGATGCCCAAATGGATAGAAAGGACCAAAAAGATATGAGTAAAGGACAAATAGGTCAGGGGCACTTGACACTAACATCCTGGCTGGGTGCTGGTGTCCAGGGTGAGAAATGCTGAAGTGTGAAAAAATAGATTGGGATAGAAAGAGTGTAAGACCAAAAAAAGTAACAAAAAGCAAGAAAATATGGCCAAAGACATGGGTTAATTAGTACTTTTCTTACTTAGGAATCATATGAATAGTAATATGTGATCAAGACTAGATAGATACCCAAAGTGCGTGATTTTGTGTCTACATTTTCCCCCGCTTTATGTTTGATGTAGCTTAGAATTTACTAGCTAACACCATAGTCACGCTGGCACATCACTCAGCCTAGATTGAGCGCTCACCCGAAGTGTGCAAAGGTATCGGGTCCCTCTTTAGGGTTGCTGTAGCAGGATGTTAACATGATGAAGGAAGAAGCATATATGTCCATAACTAATCCACCATTCTACCATGCATGCTACATTCAGATCTATGAAAGAACAAACTTAAATAGTAATCATGATTGAATCAATAACATGCACTACTCAATTACGTATAGGAATGACACTTAGATTTAGCCAATATCTTCCATCTATTAATAAACATAGAATCTCCTTACAAATATGTCAATTTATACCAATACGTGCATGGATTTGATACAGTAATCCAATCATATGCACATACCTCTATACTTCTATAGCTCCATACATCCATCTCTCACTGTGTGTATATTTTACAATGTACTTCATATCATATCTATATGGTGGGGACTTTCCCTTCACCGCTTATCTATTCCAAAAATAGGCCGCATGCTATTAATAGCCACGCATCGTTTACAGGCATAGCCACACATGCAAGTGTGCTATCTATAGACCTCTTACAGTTAACTGAAGTGAAAATCCTATTCCTATCTTGTCTCCATGCAAAAAACTTGATCTGATCCTTTAAAGATAGATAATGCATGGCGCACACATCTCTGCATCGTTGGTGTGTTTCGCACGCCATCTTCTAAAAACAGGTCTTCATGCTCAAAATAGGCTAAGTCTCAAATGTTGAAATTTTCCTCTATGCATGTGTTCTTCCTGTCCATTCGCGCCCTTAAACCTGATCTGTTTTCCCCCGCGGACTTCTTGTGTGAGTTCTGTCAAGTGTTCTCTGATCAACATTACCCCACATTAATCACATTGTCGCCGCGACAATGGGTATCTCCAAAAAAAATTGAAGTAAAGAATATAAGAATGGAAAGAATAAGAATGAAAGAATGTAGATAAATAAAGAAGTTTTATGAGGCTATGAGGCAACCTCCTCTGTATCAGTTTGAAGTATCAACTCTGGATAATCCTCCTTTATTTTAGCCTCTAAGGCTTGCCATTCAATGAGTTCTTGTTCTACTTTTTCTAGAATGTCCACAACAATGGAATCCAATTTATCCCTCGTAATCTCTCCTTTTTCATTCCTCAAAATGAACACAACAGTGGACATTGATGTCATTATTCCTTCTAAAAGATCCATCTTCTATGTAATGAGCTTCCTAAGCTCTTCCAACCGAGTCTCATGTGGCTCTTGTGCTGTTGCCAGGGCCTCGTGCTTCTACTTAACTATTGAAAATCTTTCCGCGCGGCCCAATGTCTCATCCTTCATTACTTTTTAGACCTCATTGTTTTCTTCCAGGGTTTTTATATTGATAAGAACCTCTGGAGCTGTGCATATATTTAAAGTCTGGTCTGCTTTCTTCAATAATTATTGTAGCGCTTGCAGTAACCCTTCATAGGATACAATCTTTCGCAATACTGAGGATTTCTCTCATTTTCCCTCTTACTCTGACTTCCTTGGCGCTGTCATGTGTAGAGGTTCATCTTCAAGCACCAGGTCCACCAACTTTCCTACATAATGTATCATCGAGGGAAACGTCTGTTCCAAGTGTGGCCTTGCTCTAATGACATTGTCCCCAATCTCCTCTGTGATGTTGATAAATACTTCATTCTTCTTCTACGCAAAGTCCCTCTTGTGTTATACGCGCTATCTCATCATCCTTTGTCTTTAGCTCCTCGCGCAACACTCTGATTATTGCAGCTTTATCCATGTTTCTCCTTACAACTTTAGTAGCCACCTTTACCAATGCGTTGTTGACCTGCTCATTTGACATGATAGTAGGATTTACTGTTATATGTCTAGATTGTGGTGCCTTCTTCAGCCGTCTCAAAACACATGACTCTTCGCATATATCAAAGTCAGGCTCATCCATATGGGTGTGTATTGACCATGATAGTTGCTTTCAAGTGTGTACAGTCACCATATCCTCATCCATTAGCACTCAACTGAATAAATCCTTCTGTGCTGTTGTGCTCTGGAAGCGGGCATGAACAATTTTACCTACATCCTCTGCATATCCCATGGCTGGTGGAATGTGCTCTCCACTCATCCTCTTCAATCTAGGACCCTTGGGAATTGTAGCTTCAAGGTTAGGAGCCTATCCCGTTACATCCTGAGTAGTCGCATGCACGGATCCAGAGGTTTCCTTTTCTTTTTCTTCTATGTCCTTCATATCTTCATCTTTTTTCTCTTCCTCATTCTGTGGCTCGTCTTCTTGCTCAAGTGGGGTAGGAGATGCATGCTTGCTCTCTTCTGATTCCTCCGCTTCTTTATCCAACTTCAACTTTCTTCTCTTCTTTGGTTTAGCAGTCTCCTTGTGTGGAGAGAGATGAGGTGATTTCCGTACCGTTTTTGGGGTTCCACTTTGAATCCTTTTATGTCTGACACTTTCTTAAATATATGCTCCCCCTGCTCAACCTCCATATCTTCCTCTTTGTCCTATCCTTGAGGTGGAGCGGCCGCGTGCTGTGACTCTTATCTTTCATATGGTTGCTTTCTTCTGCGCTCCAAGCCTCCACTATCTTCACACTTCTCCTCTTCACCCTCTAATTCAAAAACTTCTGTGGGCCCTTGTACCGATATGTTTTCTATCGTGTGCTTACCCTTCGGCATCCCTGGGAGCACGGATTCATTCTCTACATACTTATTGTTCTCCATCTTGGGCTTCAACTGAAGATACACCAATGTTGACCCTACATCTGCTACAACCAAACTTATTGGCTTAATATTCAACACCTCCAAAATGATCCTCTTGGTGTAGGCACTTCTTCCAGGATACACATGATTATTTCTCAACATATGGTAGTCACATTCTACCTTATATGCATTGAATACCAGTCGGCATGTGTCTATAAATCTATGAACAGATGCTTGGAAATACCTTGTAGTGAATACATAAGGAAATTTTAACCAAGGGCTCCAGAATCCATCTCTCATTGGGAAGTGCGTGATGCAGAAATGCTGATATACAAAAAACTAGACTTGTTTCCCTACTACTGATGGTAGGTCCTTTGGGATGTGCCACTCTTCTCTAAATGCCGCGTGGAGCTTGTTGTACCATTTCTCTACCCTTTGCTTTACGTCACCTGTCATGGCCCATTTACATAGGTACTTACTAAACCTTTTAGCTGGTGACTTATTCTCCATGGGGTATTCCCATACCTTTTCCTTTGGCTCGTCTGGTACTCCAATTTCCATAAATACTAGTGATAGTAGAAGAGCCCCAAAGCTGATCTTCCCTCCTGTTCACACTTCCTTGACTATTTGTTCTGTAATGTAGCCTATAATATTGTAGATTGCTCCTTCTGACATCTTACGTGCAACGTGTAACCACATAGTATTCACCTGTGACCACTGCTCCTAATCATTCAACTTTGTAACAAGGTGTGTTGCTACTTGCACAATTGGATAGTTCTTCAATTTTTCTATATCCATACCACGTGGACCCTTTAGGTACCCCAACTCCTGTCTGGTATTTAAGATTGTGGATTTATCTGTGAGATTATTCTTTATGTCCTCTCATGTGGCCTTTAAACCTATAACTGATGAGATAAGCACATATGAGATTCAAACTCTGCGTCTTGCAAAGTAGAAGTCCTCGTGCACTATGCTCATGAGCCACTGACACAAGGGCTCATATTTCCCAAAATATGGAAGCTCATACAATTGGTAGACTTGAATTATCTTCAAAAGCTTCTCACCTACATCATTATAAACTGGCATGTCATCTGCTATATGCTTGTTCATCCTCACAAAGAGCAGGGAATCGAGCTCCTTCTTATTCTCTATGGTCCTGTGATTGTATTCACTCACTTTTTTCTTTCTGATAGGTGAATATCATTCCTGGTTAACAATGACTCCTTTAAATTATTACATTTTTGAAAAATCACTTTCGGGTGCCATCTCTTCTTCCTCGACGACCACCTTTTTCTTTCCTTTTGCTTCTGCTGTAGTTACCTTCTTGGGTGCCATTTTTACCTTACAACTATCTTCTCTTTTTAATGTTGCAATTTTTGAATCAAACCCTAGCTCAATTTAATCGTGCCCTAGGTGGAAACTCCATGCCCTAACTCCTCTCTATCTCCCTGCTTTTCTCAAACCCTTCACCACCGGGGACACAAGCTTCTTTTCACACAATATGTTTTTCATGCTTGGTTTCACACCCTTCACACCTTAACCTGATCACTTGGCTCTTTACACTTAGTTCTTTCCTCAAATTATCTTAGTCACAATGGTAAAAATAAATCCACATCCCATCCTTATATATGTTTTCAAATTTTGATGCATTTATTGCTCCTTCACCTACTAAATATCCCCTCATTTATTGACCAAATTCATTCGTTTCGCGAGGTATATCTTCGTGCCCTAGCTATAACCTTATAGCACACCTCCCTACCCTCTAGTCACAGAATTCTCTTCAATGCATGCCCTTGCCCCCAAGTACCTTATCATGGTACCTTATATTAGTAGTTATCATGTCCTTCGCTTGCCTCGTGTTATACTGTTCCTTTTTTCATCTCTATCCTTGGTCAATTGTGAGAAGCAATCTTCTTTTGAATTAAAGCACACCCATAACAGCTTATTCCTTTCACCTTTCAATTCCCACAACCTTGTACCTAGATAACTACCACCACCCCACACTAACAGTATGTGCAGTCCCCTGTGCATAAACATGCGTCATATAGTAATTAGCTTCATGCGCGCAAGCGTGCTTATTACACCTAAACAACAACTAAGTTGACAAAGCATAACAACAATGAAGGAAATACATAATGGAAACCTATTCTAAATGGAAATACTACCTTATTACAAACACCAAGAAAACTTATTTATAGTAAGGCTTCAGCCTACTCCTGTTAAAGTAACCGAGTAGCCATGTTCCATCAAGTGCTTCTAACTGACAAGCACCTGATTCAAGTATATAAGTGATGACATACGGCCCCAACCAATGTACTTTGCACTTGCTTGGATGGCACAAGAACTTATATTCATAAGGAATTACCATTTTTCCAATCTCAAATTGCTTATCCCTTATGTTTTTGTCATGCCATGCCTTTTGCCTGGCTTTTTCCTGCTTCTGACTCCATCGTGCTACGGCTCGTCTCTCATCCAGTTGAATCATCTTCTTGATATGCTCTTCTAAATCCTACTCACCAGTTAGACCTCCAGCATGCACAATGCATAAAGAAGGTAACATAAATTCTATAGGGAGAACGGTTTTTGCGCCAAACACCAACTGAAATGGTGTGACTTTGTTCAATCTCTTGTAAGTTGTTCTATATGTCCAAAGAACAACTGACACTTTGTCATCCCAATCCTTTCTTCCAATATCACGATTTTTTGTCAAAGTTTGTCTCAAAATCTTGTTGAAAGCCTCAACAGTTCCATTTGCATGAGGATGGTAGGGTGTGGTTTTATGGTGTGTAACCATAAACTCATCTAATAAAATCCTGATTGTCTCTTTCAAAAAGTGTGTGCCCCTATCACTTGTCAAGATTAAAGGACACCCATATCTTTTAAGAACATTCTCCCATAGAAACCTAGCTGTTGTAAAGTCCTTCGTAGGTGCTGCTTCTTCCCACCATGTGAGATAATCTATGTAAGTAATGATATAGTGTGACCTAGTCTTGCACGCGATTGATGAAATAGGTCCTACAAAGTCAATGGCCCATTTATCAAATGGTTTAGCACTAGTAATTGGTCTCAAAGGAATCTCATCTCTTTTCCCTGGTTTTCCTAGGTGTTGACAATGATCATATGCCTTACAATATTCTTTGCAGTCTTTATATAATGTCTCCCACCATAATCCAACAAGTAGGATCTTTCGAGTAGTCGCATCACCTGCATAATGGCTTCCTGCAATACCACCATGGGCCTCTTCCATAATATCCTTGCACTCATGCTCTAATACACAACATTGTAATACTTCATCTCTGCCTAACTTCTAGAGGTCGCCACTGATTAACATAAATGGTGCAGCGCATATAACAAGCTATTTCTTTTCTAATGCCTTCATTTCTTCTGGTGCCGTACCAGTTCGTAGAAAGACAACAATGTCTTCTAATTCCATGGGTGCACATTGTAACCTATATAACTCTGCATTTGGCATGGTTTCTTGAATTTTCTGTGCTTCCTCTCATGAGTTGATTCTAGATAAATGGTTTGGTCCAGAATTGCTTTTCCTTGGCTTCACCACAACTGTGAAGTCAAACTCTTGAAATAGGAGTACCCATTTGCATACGCGCCCCTGTAAGATGGGATTTTTTACCAAGTACTTCAATGCCACCTGATCTGTATAAAACAAAAATGGTGTTGCTAACAAGTACTGTCTAAACTTGTGCAATGCATAGATCATTGAAAAAGCTTCGCGCTCTGTAGTTGTATAATTCTGTTCAGTAGGAGTCAGCTTCCTGCTAGTAAAACAAATTGGATGATCTAGAATACCTTCACCAAGTTGAGATAACACAACACCAATGGCCATGCCAGAGGTGTCCACATGCACATGAAATGGTTTATCCCATGAGGGAAAACACAGAATGGGCGCGGTAGTAAGTTTCTCCTTTAATATCTCAAATGCGCGTTGCTGCGGTTCTCCCCAATAAAATGTACCTTTCCCCTCCAGTAAATCTTCTAAGGGTGCAACAACTTTGGCATACCCTTTGATAAATTTTCTATAATATCTTGTATGACCTAAAAATCCACACACCTCACTTTGACTGGTAGGCTCCTCCAGGCCTAGAATGACTGCAACCTTAGCTGGATCAACCAACAAACCTTCCTTGTAGATTATATGTCCTAACAATATTCCAAAAGGTGTAGAAAATATTCACTTCTTGATGTTCAAAGAGATACTCAAAGTAGATTGTCACAAATCGTTTAGATAAACCTGTAAAAGTTGTGAATAAAGTCCACAAATTCCTAAACAACTATACATGATAATACAATAGGCATGTTTTTCAATCCAAAAGGCATTACAGTATAAGAAAATCTGCCCCATTCAGTAGTAAATGTAGTCTTTTCTTGATCCTCCTGAGCAATCCTAACCTGATGATACCCAGAAAACCCATTTGTGAAGGAATATATTTCGTGCCCTGCAACTCCCTCTAGTATTTCCTCAGTAAATGGTGTAGGGAATGGGTCTATTACACATGCAAGATTTAGCTCCCTGTAGTCCATACATATTCTAATTCATCCATCCTTCTTGATATTGATCACCATTGGACTAACCCATTTTGACTCATCAAGTGGCTTGATAATCCCAGATTTCAACATTTTATCAATTTCTTATTTTACCTTTTCACACAAATTAGGATTCATTCTTTAAGGTCTCTTTCTCATGGGGCGTGCACCTTCCTTAAGCTTTATCTTCATTTCCCCAAGTGATTCATGCACACCTTTAAGTTCATGATACCCTTGAGGGAATAAGTCCTGATAATCCCTTAATAACTCAATAATCTTTGCTACCTCCAAGTCTGACTAGTAGTCTCCAATGGGCGTGGTAGTCTTTGCTACCTTCTTTGTCTTCCTTGGTTCATGATAGGCACACATAGCCTTGTCTGCATTTTCCAAGACCTCGCACACCCCTTGTGAATATTCAATATCCAGGTTCTCAACTTACTCATCATCCATGATGTAAACCATCTTTCCTTTCTCTTTCTCAAGGAAAGCACGTTCAAGTAGTATGGAGTCCATTTATTCTTCCTTTTAAAAATGTGCTCTGGAATCTGTCTCACTAAATAATTCCTGAATATGCTCTTATGCTTTTACACTATCTCCCATAGTTAAACGCTTGACAAATTTTAATGCCTCTTCTATTGGAGGTTGGGAAGAAAAGTAGTCAAAGGTCTGGATCATTCATGTAGTAAATTTTTTTCTAGTTTCTAGTCTCTCGATGTAGTTCTACGTATACATACTATGTGCATGTGCATCCTTGTAGCGTAGAGTACAATCTATGCACCCAAAGTGAAGGTGGTAATGCTTCCTGTCCTGCTGTCCAAAGTCTCTCACACTGATGAATGTGATGCTGAATAGGTTGATCACCATGATAACTGTAGATCTACGTAGGTGCATTGTTCCTTATAAACCTAATAGATAGGGTGATCCCAATCTCTTCCCATTCTATAAGATTATCTCTATGGACTACCTACTAGTGCACTGTTGTCCCGCGTAAGGTATATACTAAAATATCTCTTCTCTTGTACCAAGTCCCTTTTTAGGGTTGTTGTAGCAGGATGTTAGTGTGATGAAGAAAGAAGCACGTATGTCCATAAATAATCCACCATTCTACCATGCATGCTACATTTAGACCTATGAAATAAAAAGCTTAAACAGTAATCATGATTGAATCAATAACATGCACTACTCAATTACATACAGGAATGACACTTAGATTCCACATGAGCTACTTACAATAATGTCAATTTATACCAATGCCCACATGGATCTGATAAAATAATCCAATCATATGCACATACCTCTATACCTCCATACATCCATCTCTCCATGTGTGTATATTTTACTATGTACTTCATATCATATGTATATGGTGGGGACTTTCCCTTCACCGCTTATCTATTCCAGAAATAGGCCGCATGCTATTAATAGCCACGCGCCATTTAAATGCATAGCCACACATGCAAGTGTGCTATCTATAGACCTCTTATAGTTAACCGAAGTGACAATCTTATTCCTAGCTCGTCTCCATGCAAAACACTTGATCCAATCCTCTAAAGATAGATAATGCGTGGCGCACACGTCTCTGCATTGTTGGTGTGTTCTGCACACCATCTTCTAAAAATAGGTCTTCATGCTCAAAATAGGCTAAGTCCCGAATGCTAAACTTTCCCTCTGCGCGTGTTCCTCCTTTCCATTTGCGCCCTTAAACCTGGCTTGTTTTCCCATGCAGACTTCTTGTGTGAGTTCTATCAAGTGTTCTATGATCAACAATGTTGTTGAGAAAAATATCGATAAAATAATCTATATAAGAGATGCGTACCTAATAAACATGTATATTGATGGTGAAAAAACATACCGAGAGATAAGAAAAAGAGTGGAGTGATAAAAATTTGAAGCGTGGATGCTACAAAAAAGGAAGTGCAAAAAGTGATGAAAATGACCCTAGGGTGAGAACGTATGCATCAATGCCATGTTGTATATATTGTTGTTGATCGTTGTTGATTTTTATTGATGTGTCAACTGTTGTGTGATGTAACTACCACTTCTCATAAGGAAGGACCTGTAAAAGAGAAGAACGAACAAATATTAAAATATGTGTTTATATGATCAAAATGTGTAAAAATTATGTAAAATGTGAAAAAATGTACAAAAGGAACATGTGCATTTGATCCGTGATGAGTAAAAAGTGTAGAAAGGATCCTCAAGATGATGTAGAAGAATGAGTTTTTTGGGCACTCTAAAGCCAGCTGCTCTGAATGTGAGTTTTTTGGGTGATCTCATGCCAAGAATGGAAGAAGTGTAGGGATAAAAGTATGGTGTCATGCTTTAACCTTTAACTGCTTCCCGCAATGTAGAACACCACTGCAGATGGTGTGTAAAAATCTGATCCATTTTGAACAGTTTTGATCCAACACAAAAGTAGAAAACGATGTGTAGTGCATGCATGTCAAGTACTAAGCACTGTGTGCCCTGTAAAGGTGGTTGTGTGAAGTGTTGAGAAGTGTGTTGAAGTGAAATATGTTGTGTAACTTCCCCCTAGTCACATGCATCCAGAAAGGGACAGGGGTGCCTAGGCATATTGTTTGGGTCTAGGCGTTGGTGTCTATGCTGTGATAAGGACCCAAGTCTGATTCTAAGCCTTTTATGAGACTGATGACTGTGTTATACCGATATTTTTATGTGATGGATTATGGTTGTAGACTATTATATGGGGTGAATGAATCACCCAAATGATGCCCCCTCATTTGGGGTGCATGCGACATCGCTGAGGAGTATGCAGCCCAAAAGAGGACTGATCGTTGTGCTAAAAGTGATGCCCTACAAGGGGGAGGGAGTGTGCTTGGTAGAAACAAAGACACACATAAACAAAGTGGCTAGGAAACAAGTTTTAGTTCAAGCAAAGAAAAACATGCATGTAGAAGAGGATATGTAAGCTAAGCAGACAATGTGTAAGCTAAGACACAAGAAGAAAATGTGCAAGAAAGCAATATAGACCATGAAAAATTGGGTTTCAAAGATGGGACATCACTCATGATGTCACAAGACAATCGAAGCCAAAATGGATGAAAGCAGACAATGTGCACATAAGACAAAGGGCAAAGCCCACAAATAGTGGTAGACAAAGAACAAAAAATGTAACATACGACCATGGAAGAAAATATCCCTACATCACAAATGTTGTACATGAAGCACCCATTAGCATGTTAGACATATAAAAAGTATGTTAAGGTGTGTATAATCTGATAAAGTAATGTGCTATGAACAATGAA
Organism: Taxus chinensis; assembly: GCA_019776745.2. Lineage (NCBI taxonomy): Eukaryota > Viridiplantae > Streptophyta > Pinopsida > Cupressales > Taxaceae > Taxus > Taxus chinensis. The sequence goes on from CM034149.1 coordinate 525,680,924, forward strand.
ACAATAACACCTTTAGTGTATGAAATTGGATGCCCCCATGAGTCATTGTGGGACTGATACAAGGTATTATGCCAAGCATCCATGCTGCGTGTATCGATTTGTGTAAAATATGCAATCACAACTAGAAAAGAAAGTGAATGTGTATGTGTGTATGATAAAGATAATGACATATAAGATATTTAGCTAGCATGTGTAATAAAGTGTACATGTAAAAGCATAAGTAAACAAGAATAAATATGACTAAGATATGCAGTATGTTGTGGATGAGATAGAATGCAATGCAAAGTGAATGATAGGAGCCATGTGCCCCCTGAGTGGATGAGAATTCATTAGATGAGGTTCATTTATATATGCCCCCTCAACAATAAATAATGAACCGTAGAATAAGAGTGTGTCATCAAGAAATGGTCTAAATGTGTGCACTAGAAAGATATGATTGTCAAAGAGTAAAGCGTAGAGAGAGAATGAGCAAGTGAATGTGTAAGTGAGTGTGGTGAGGTTCATTTTAGATTGAAACCCTCAATAGTCAAGTATGAACTGTGGAAGTAGAGTGCATCATAGGGTAATGAGATTAACGTGTATAAGTATATGTGAGGAAGATGTATCATGAATTTTTATAGTGAATAACATGCATAGTATGTGATAGATGTTTCGAGAAAGAAGTGTAAATAACACATGATGTGTGAAAATTATAATGTGTAGTGTGTAGTGTAGTGTGTGACGTTCATGTGTATAATATGCCCTCAATAGTCAAGTGTGAACCGAAGCATGAGAGTGCCTCATCGGGGAATGAGTGTTTTGTTATGTGTAGTGTCTCTTAAGGTGCATAACATTGAGTGGGTTATTCAATGGCTTACCTAAAAGAGTGGCGAGGTCATAAATGCCACCAACAAGCTTGTAAGTGATAATGTAAGGACCAAGCTAGTTAGGCTTGAACTTGCCTTTAAAAGGAGCATTGACATTCGTGTTTTTCTGGTTTCATTTGAACATCAGGTCACTGATATTAAATTTGTGAGGATGATATTTGCAATTGTAGGCATGAGAAATGTGATTATGATATGCACAAATATGTTCCAATGCTTGGAATTAGTGGGGGTCCAACATTTCTAGCTCATGTAAGTGGTTTTCTCGATATTTATTGTCTTTGAGTACGCCTTTGAGTGAAACACGTAATGAGGGTATCTCAAGTTCTAGTGGGATGACAACCTCAGTACCATATACAAGTAAAAAAGGAGTGGCACTAGTGGGTGTACGCACACTAGTGCGATAGGCCCAAAGAGCGTAGAAGAGTTGGTTATTCCAGTCATCACCACTAGTAGCAACAATCTTGCGTAGGATTTTGAAAATAGTTTTATTAGTGGCCTCAACTTGGCCATTGCCCTGTGGACAATAAGGAGTAGAAAATAATTGTTTGATTTTGAATTTTGTGCAATTTTTGTTAACCTCCTTATTTTTGAACGAAGATCCATTATCAGTGATAATGGTAGAAGGAACGCTGAAGGGGGTAATGATATAAGTAGTGATAAAACCACAAATGTCAGTACCAGTTATAGTCTACAGTGGTGTTGCTTTGACCCATTTAGTGAAATATTCGTATGGCAGTAATTATGTACTTGTGTTCATCAGCCGATTCAAGATTTATCATGCTAATAAGATCAAAACACCACAGAGATAATGAGTCATGTTAGAGCGATCGGTTGGAGATCATATACAGGCGCATGCTAAATATTGTCTATGCTTTTGGCACTTATTCGCAGGGTGAAGTGTATTCTAAACAGTCTTGTTCCATTGTAGGCCAATAATAGCCCTGTACGAAAGAGCTTTTGTGGGCATATAATTTGCCAGATAAATGACCACCGCACATGTTGTCATGTATCTGAGAGATAACAGTGGGGATGTCGGTGAGTCTTAAACATCGTAGCAAACGTCCATCAAGTGCAAGTTTAAATAAGGTTGTAGACCATCGGGAATTTGTCTGTATAGAAAGTCATAAATTAGAGTGAACCATTCAGGGTTATTGTGACTACATGCAAGCTGCTATAGGTAGGGAAAAAGTGGAAGAGTGTCACAAGTGTCAAATGATGAACGTGGCTTGCTCATCGGTGATGTCCTGAGGGATAAGTGATGTGACACTAGACACAGTGTTTGCATGACGATTATCCTTATGGGGGATGACAGAAATAGATCAAGACTCAATTATAGCTAAGAGATATTTGACAAAACACATTATATGAGATTTGGTACTCTTCCTTTAGTGTGATATGTATCATTAAATTGGTTAATAATGAGCTGCAAGTCACTATGTATAAAAATATTGTAAATGAGGAGCTTTCGAGTGGTGATTAAGACGAGGATGAGGGCTTCATATTCATTGATATTATTAGTACAAGAAAACCCTAAGCGATATGCAAAGGGGAGAAGATCACCATGTGGAGTGATGAAGACTATCCCAACCCCAACACCCAAGCGATAACAAGACCCATAAAAATACATGGTCCAAGTATCATATTCAATGGCATAAGTAGTGAAATCATTGCAAAAGGAATAAAAAATGGGATAAACATGAGGCATAGGTGATTTAACTAATTGATCGAAAATGAATTGGCCTTTAATCACTTTCTATGGGATGAATTTGAAGTTTAATTCGGTAAGCAACATTACCCAGTGTGTGAGACGTCCCGAGAGATGTGTGCGGGACAAGAGGTATCATAATGGATCAAATTTAGTAATGATATGTACTTCATGGTTAAGGAGGCAATGACATAATTTTTCTGCTATAAAGACAAGGCTAAGACATAGCTTTTCAACATAACTATAATTGCATTCATAAGAGAATAACATCTGAATGATATAATAAATTTCCCTTTCACATTGAGAATCATCGTGTTGTGCGAGGAGGGCACCTAAGGCATGAAATGTTGCATATAATAATAATAATAATAATAATAATAATAATAATAAGAAAGGATGGTTAGGTATGGGAGGAAATAAAATTGATGGATTTAGAAGATATGCTTTTATGACATCAAATGCTTGTTGGCAATGATCATCCCAAATGAACTTAGTATCCTTCTTCACTAAGAAAGTAAATGGTTGGGTTTTATTAGTGAGCTGTGTAATAAACTACCAAATAACTTGAAGTTTTCCTTGTAATGAGTGTAATTGGTGTAAATTTTGGGCTGGAGGCATGTCAATAATTGCCTTGATTTTATTGGGGTCTATTTCTATACCATTTTGTGAGATAATGTAGCCAAGGAGTTTACCAATTGTATTTCCAAAAACACAATTTCTTGGATTTAAACGTACTTTATACTGCCATATTTTTTCAAAGAGTGTGCAAAGGTCTTGAGCATGGGTAGAATGGTGTCGTGATTTAGTAATGATATCATCAACATAGTCTTCAAGATTTTTTTGGATATAATCATGAAAGATATGCATCATTGTGCGTTGATATGTGGCCCTAACATTTTTAAGACCAAAGGGAATGAGTGTGTAGTAAAAAGCTCCCAAAGGCATAGTAAAAGAAGTTTTTTCTTGATCTGTTGGATTGATTTTTATTTGGTTATAACTAGAAAATCCATCAATGAAGGAAATAATATCGTACCCATCCGTAGAATCAATAATGGCTTCAATGTGTGGTAGAGGGAAACTATCTTTGGGACAGACCTTGTTTAGATCATAAAATTCTATGCAACAATGCACTCAGCCATTTGGTTTCATGATAGACACAATACTAGACACCCATTTAGAATAATCGATGGCATGAATAAAGCTAACATCGAGGAGTTGTTGTATTTCTTCCTTAACAAGGAATGTAACTTTTAGGTGCATTTAGGGTTCATTTTAAGAGACCTCTTGGGAATCGAAGGTGGAAAATACCTGGTAAATATCCTCGGAACCGGTTTCATGGGAAGGAAATTTTTTTGGGGGTTGTATGAAAAAAATTCTCCTAATTTTCAAGTGGTGTGATGAAAGGCTACAGACACATGACGAGAGATTTGTTGTCAGAAAACACCCTCATTAACGTGCATCAACAAACCTCTTTGATGCACATCAATAATGTTGTTGACGCACGTCAATGAGGTCTGTTGACATGCATCAATGCATTTTTTTGACTCGCGACAAAAAATATCCCATCGCACATCTACAGCCTCCACCCTCTGCTTGCGCATCAAAAAAATCCCCGTGTCACACGTCAACAAAATCTTTGTTGTGCACCTACTATGTGTCAATATCTGCAATTCCTCCTTGTCATGCGTCAACTATCCATCAATGTCGTGTGTCAACAAATAACCCCATTGTCACGCGTCTGCAAACCCTCTTTGTCGCGTGCCACTAACTTACCCCCTTGTCATGTGTCTGTAATACGAGATATATCATATTGTTGACAAAATGTGAAGTAAAAGTGTTCTACCTGGCGAATAATCTAGGATTATATAGGGGATATTTTTCAAGGGTAGGCAAAGCCGACCCCTAAAAAAAATTAAAGTGTAATTTTTAGGCGAACGGGTCACTGACCCGCACTAGAAAATTCACCTTTTCAAAATTTTCAAAAATGGAATATTCACCATATTACGAATATTCACCACTAAAATTTTCCCTGGGTACATTTTACAGGTTTTTCTGTTGAACAAGATTTACACTGGGGTTGAGAACGATGTTATGCATAGCTACCAATGGATCAATTCCAAGCATATGATCCATAGGGATCCAAAATGACTCTACTTCATCAAATTAGTTAGCATGAAGAAAGAAAAATAATACATGGAGGTTTTGTATTTATAGTAACATAACTGCCACTCTATGTAGAGTGGAGGTTATAGAACCACCGCCCAACTAGGGCGGCGGTCCTGGGACCGCTGGTCTGCTTTGGGCGGTGGTCCTAGATCTTTTAAACAAAAAAAAAATGAAATAGATAACCTAGAATTTGGAAGGTTTTCCATGTCTCTTCTCCTCCATGACCTTTCCCATTCTCTGATGCATGGGAGGACATGTGAGATGCTATAAATACATGTTTCTAGAAGAGACTTAGGATCATCGAATGCATGAAAGTAAGTGAGAAAGAAGTTCTTAGTGTTGGAATTGTCTTTTGTAGAAGAAAAGGAGTGTTGAAACAGAGAAAAACAAGTATTTGAGAGGAATTGTGAGATATTATCTACTTCTTTTTCATACTTATTGTAAATTTTGTACTTATTATTTTGAATTGGCCAATAAAAGTGGGAAGAAAGAGACAATTTCCCTTCTCGGAATAGGTTTTTCCTCCTCTAGAGGTTATCCAGGATAAAACTTGTTGGTGTGTCTATGAGCTTAAATTCTTTCCTTTCCTGCAATTTTTGATTCTAAGCACAAACATGATTCATTCAATAGCTATCTCTGTCATTTTCTGAATAGAAAGTAGGACAAAAACATTGTCTATTTGGTGATTATGTGGATAATTCCAAAGTTGAAGAGTTTACAGATCGACATATCACTATAGTCCCATATTAAAATACCATGAAAATTCCTGAATGTTAAATTGTAATATGATATATATGTCAAATGTATTATTAAATAACTGAAAATTTTAAACCAAAAAAAAACAAATAGAAATTCGATTGGGCTAAATCAGTGTAGGTCGCAAGGCCTATAGGATTAATAAAGGTTTCTTCATTGAGGGGGATGGTCGCCAACCCCACCCCCATGGGTCATTAATAAATGGGATCAGGAGATTGACAATTGGGGTAAGTGAGACAGGCTCCCCCAACCCAAGCGAGTAAACCTTCACCATAAGTGCAATGGACCCCACCCCCTCCCCCCCTGATAAGAACTGTAGTTCTCTGTAAAGTTTGACCCTATCTCCTTATTGTGATTCATCCATAGTAAATGTCTCTCACACGGTGATCCCAATATCATTTCAAGCATATATCACTAATGAGGTATGGATATACAACGATATTTAAGAAGTACAGATTTTAATATAAACTTCCGAAGCATGATAATAAGACAGAAATATAGTGATCATAAATATAAGTATATTTTATATTAAATGTTAATAATACACACATGGATCTGGGATGCACTTGACACTTATTGATACACTAGGCACATGACTGGACACACACACACACACACACACACACACACACACACACACACACAGGCCATATATATATGTATATATTCTAGAGAACCTGAAGTAGGAATATCAATACACCATGCTTAATGGATTTCACAAAATGGGGCAAATACTGATGGATCTATCGGAGCATCATAGACAACGCCATAAATAAGGGACATACAATTTGTGTATGTAAAGTGGAGTGTACCACATAGATTAAAAAAGGAGAGTGTGCAGGCCTTCCAAGAAGAATGTTGTAGATTAAGGTCTCATGGGGAATTCCCCCTCCCTCTGACATGGAATCTTCAAAACAAAAAGAAGAAACACTAAGTTAAAACAAAGAGTAAAATAGTCTTTTCATAAGAAATGCTTAGGGTTAGATGGGTTGAACCCACGAATCTAGAAAGAGGAAGGCCCCAAATGAGGATTAAGATAGACCCAACTGATGGAGGATTTAGGCCCTATTAAAAAGTAGGTGAGCCTGAAGTGGGTGTGATCAAATATAGCACATTTGACCCAGATATTCATGGGTACAAACTTGAATGTACATGGAGCCATCATGTTTCTAACATTCCTGTAGGGAAGTGTTTTTACTCATTGGATGTGAAAGCAATTTGAGCTTCATTAAGAGACAAAACAAATGTAAACTTATGATACACATACTTTGGTGAGGTATTATAGATATATATTAGTGTATTTAATTAATAAGACTATGAATTTACCCTTGAGATTTACTAACCAGGATGGTCTTGCAAATTAAGCATGAAATTGAGACCTCCATTGTGTTAAGACCCTAAGATTATAGAAAGAGAGCCTAAGTATTGATTTGGACTAACTAGTTTTATTATAAATAATTAAGAAACATGTTTATTTAAGAATAAAATTATTGCCTAAAGGGGGGTCTAAGCATGTAGAAAATGTAATAAACTTTTATTTAATGAAATTTTAGATACGAGACATTGTAAATTTGAATCTAGGAAATAATGAAACGAGTGTGTTTAACAAAGAAAATTATTCCATAATTTTTCTAGTTTGACTTAGGTTTGCTCTTGGGTTTTGTCCTGGGATATTTTGGTGCCGCAGTGATAGATAATAAATGAACAGATTAAAATAGAAGTGTCTTAAAGAGGAAGGGTAATCATTGCATGTAAAGCTACATGATAGCTTCTTAGTGTTTAGGGTGCCCAGGATAGATCAGGGGCCCCTACGGTCACTGTAGATTGGTTCTGGGCACCTATATCTGCCGAAAACCTCAAAAAACCTCCTTCAGAGGGTCACGATTTGTTGGTATTATTGTACCTTCATTATATTTTTAAATAATTAATATCAATTGTTAATTAGTATAATAGATGTAAAATAAATAAATTAGCATTCAGGTAGTTGGTTACCCGTATATTAACGCCTCCAGAGTTCATAAAATACCAAAAAATATAATAATGACTATATTTTGTGTTAACCAATATCCTTAACTGAATCAAACATAGTACATCTTATGTTTGTGTACTATTAGCTATTTTCTTTCCTAACACTCAATGTAGTTTTGTCTCTGTGTGTGTGTTCATTCGCCCCCTTTAGGTGGCATAGTTGTTTCCTGTTGCACTTAAGTTACGAGCATTTACTATGATGTTGAAGATGTTACTAGTTGTGTTGCATGGAATTTGATTAACTTTGTCCTCCTTTTTCTTGTATAGATTTTTGTTTTTCATTGCCTCATATTTATGTTTTGATGCTTGAATCCTTTGGGATTAAAAGGAAAAAGGAAGACTATTCTAATTTGTGCAACATACGGAAGTGGATAGAAACGACTCCATGATGATATGGGAGGAAGGTAAAAAGAGGTCAACTTGTGTGAAAGTAGAAGATGAAGGTACATATGGGAAAGATGGCATTGAAAATCTGTATGTGCATTGATGTCAAATGAAATAAAATTTATAAGTGTAAAAACTTACAGCTACACTTAGGTGTATATGAGAGTTTGATAGTCATGTAATAAGATATATTGGAATAAATATAAATTAGACATGAAAAATGTTGATAAATAGACATGGGTGATGTAGGTGGTTGGAATATCAAATACTATTAAGAGATTCAAGTACATTAGATGGGTACCCAGTATTGCATGATATTGTATCAAGTATACACAATGTATCATTTAGTGATGTTTTGCTATAAGGGTGAGGTATATTGGGCGATCTCACACGTCATTTTACTAATTTATTCTACTAATATTCATACCAATATAGCGAGTTTCTTAGTATAAGCTCAATAAAATAAAATTCAATGTAGTGTATGGGGATTCACACTCGAATATATTAAATTCCGAAAACCATGTATGTATGACTGTGTGTCAAAATTAAATACATATGATATTGATGGAAAGAATCCTGATTTCATCAACCAATTGTTGAATTCCTCCAATACAGAAATGATTGAAACCTTGAATAATAGCTCCCTAGACTGAACAAGGGAACAATAGTAGAGAAATAAACCTAGACCTCTGTATGAAATGTATTATTAACGTATGTGGGACCAATCTTCAGCGAACTGACAAACTGACTAAAGATTCCCGAGGACATGAAACCTAATCATGTCAAGGATTAATTTTATTAGTACCCACCATTGCAATTATCTGTAAATTTGGTTTCTTAGTTTACGATCAAATAGTTATCCTGGAATAAGTAAGATGATAAGACCAATATGTGAATTTGATATCCAACATAATTTTCCAATGTCTGTAATATGTTGTTCATATTGATACTATAGTTAATGATCTACTTGAAGGAATGATAAGTTCAACCTATAATTGTTTCAATAAACTTTTAATGTCCATGTGACGAATGTAGGAGGATGTGGCCCAAAGGTGAGGCCTTGAAGCTGATATGCATATTTGAGAGTGGATACCTGTAGGGGTATGGGATGTGTATGGTAGAAACCAAGGCACATGTAAAAAATATAAAATAGTAAAAAAGTGGTATTGTAACAACATCTAGCATGTAATAGGAGACAATGCAACAATCCATTATGAAGAAAAGAGGGACTGTAAAAAGAAGGTTTCATACATGGGAAATCTCTCACAATGTCACAAGATAATCAGGGCCAAAGTGTTCATAAGAAAACAATGATAAAAAAAGACAGAGGGCATAGCCTACAAATATTAGCAAACAATAGTAAAAAAAGGTAATAGGTAACCGTGGTTGTATAGAGTCCTGTAAGGAAAATGCTACACATGAAGCACTCATTAGCATGTTAGAAAGATAAATAGTATGTTAAAGAGTGTATAGATAACCGAAAATGTAAGTTATAGTGCCAAGAAGAAGTAAAAAATTGTAACAATAGGACTTATGAATATGAAGGATGAGAGTAGCAAAGATATATGCCCACATGAGCCTTGACGGGACTGGTAAAGAGATGTTTCGAGCATCATGCATCATGTAAGAATCTGTAAAGGTCCTGATTTCACCTTAAGATACCAAGTGAATGTGCATGTGTGAATAAAAAATATAATGACATATTAAACATCCAACTAACATGGAAAAACAAAGTGTAACATGTAAATAATATAATATTACAAGAGAAAATACAACCAAGATATGTAAATGTTGTGTGAATGTGATGGTGTGCTACGAGAAGTGAGATGTTCAGATGAGAGGATCCACATTTCCCCCAGCAGATGTGTGTGTGATGAGGCATATATAGGAATTCTCCCTCAATAGTCAAGTATGAACCATAGAACACAAGTGCGTTATTGAGAAATGACGGTAATGTTTAGAGAAGTTTTTTCTTTCCAAACTTAAATTAATGAAGTGAAATAACAAAAATAAACTAACCTTAGAAGATGGAGGGGTTTACCGATACCCACGAATATGAATACTTAAGCTGATGGATGATTGATGTCGACATATTCAAGCATGCACATAATTTTCTTCTTTCCAATGGGATAAGCTACCTACAATGCACATACACTCCGAAAAATATGGGATTAGATAGATATATGTTGGATTTCTTGGCAAAAGGCCAGTACCTAGAAGTTAATGGAATTCCTTGTAAGGAGGTCAATCAACATTTAAGAAATTAATCTGATAATGATAAGATAAAATGATAAAACAAATAATATAACAAAAAATTTAAAGGCATAGGGACTGACATGGTCCTCGACTATATGATGGTCTGATGGTGATACATGATCAAAAGGGAGTCTAGGGATCACAAAATGGCTCCAAGGAGTAAGGATGTAGATGGTTGTGTACTCACAAAGGTAGGGTGAGTGATATATTTTATTAAGATAGCTAATAAAGTGCTATAAATGGCTCAAGGGAGCTTGATAAGGTTTGATAGGCACCTGGAAACGCAGAGTGGTAATTAAGATTGAGATTTGGATGTCAGAAAGGCAAGTTTAGAAGTTAAATGATTTGACAGATAGGAATCGCTGACGATTAAGGCCAATCACTGACGATTTAGGGGAATCCTTGGTGATTACAGCGTAAGCGTACATGTTGATAATAAACAAGATAGAATTATTTGAAAATTCTAAATGGTGAAAAAATGAGATAATAATACAAAAAAGTACTTACCTTGTCTGAGCTGATAAATGAAGACAATAAGATGAAATTACCATAGAGAGGGAGATTGTAGATGCACAAAGATTGTTGAATTTCTATCTAGATGTTTGAGTGACATCTAAAGGATGAAGAAGAGATATCTGATGGATGCAAATGCTATTGTGATGAAGGGATATGATACAACAAGATTATAATGTGTAGGCCTTGAAGAACACTTAATTCGAAGTGGAGGAAGCTACCAACTAATTTTATAGGCTACTAGCTAAGATGGAAGAAGCTAACTTGAAATGAAGGCCCAAAACTCAGCTATATAAGGTCACCACCAACCAGAGAGAGAATCACCAACGATTTGGGAAAATCATTGGTGATTCGGGCTTTGCGAGGAAAAGTTTGAAACCGCTTCCCAAATCAAGGTTTTGTTTGTTTTGACTAAGGGTGTATGTTGGAGAGAGGTTATATAGGTCAGGGAGGTTGTGAAATGGTTGAGAAGGTGTTTGATTTTTTTTATTTTATTTGATTTTGGTTTGTAAGTGGTTTCAGAGGAGTAAAATAGGATTTAACAACTATAGATTGATATTTACGAGGAGTAAATATGATGGGGGAGAAATAAGACTTAGGATAATGATTTAATGATAGTAATGTGATAGTGATGTGATAATGAAGGGGTGCTAGCAGACGTGGACACGGGGATTAGCGGTGCTAATTTTAGGTGTTAACATGTAAAGTATGTTTACCAGAGATGTAGTGATGCTCATAAAGATACACATGAATCATGAAGTGTGAGTAACAAGAATTCGATAAGTGAGGTTCATGGAGGAATTGTAACCTTGCCATTCAATCATGAACCATAGAACAAGAATGTGTCATCAGGTAATGAGTGGAAAGTATGTGTGTTGAGAGTAGATGCTAGAAATGTTTTAGCATGAAGCACTGAACATGAACTGTATAAAATTAACTAAGATTAGACAATAGAGACATCAAATGGTGGTGGAGAGGGGGGATAGTGTGATTCCCCCCAAGTTTACAAGTGAAGAATCAAGTAAAATCATCAAGGAGGTCATCAGTGTCAGGGTCATAACTGATAGGATTGGGATTAGAGATATAATAGGAAATAATGTGAGGGTGATCATGGAAAGAGCCTGTGCAACATTAATTATACATGCCCATAGTGTATTATTCATCAGTAAAAGGTGGTTATGGATAGTTATGTGTGTACCACTGAGTTAGGTTTTGGGTATAACAAAGGAAGGATTAATTGCAATTAGAGATGTGGCCAAAAGGTATTAGAAAATTAATATCAGTATGATGGAGGTTGAGAGTGCCACCAATATAGTTGAGCCAAGATTGTGTGAGGGTGAGTGGAGAGGAATGTGGTGTACGTGTAAGGAATATTGAAAAATACAAGACATGTAGGCCATAAGCAGCAGTAATGAGTAAATCTCCATGATACATATGGGGAGAGTGAGGTGGGGGAGGAGATCATCAAGTGTGAATCCTAATTATGCTAAGCCTTAATGTGTTTAAACAATGCCAGAACAAGTGGGATTGAATGGGATATGAGGTCAATAAGAGTCATGTATGAGTAAGGTGCATGTGAATGGATCTAGCTATGAGCCAGAGGTGATCTAAGGAGGTGGTGGAGGTGGCATGAGATCTAGTGTATGTATAATTTCCTAGAAAGGAATCATGGTTGTAGTAGAGGGATGAGGTTTATTGAATGGATACTCACCAGGGCCAATAGTAACAAAGGTGTCTTGGAAATATGATTTTTATATCTCAATAGGAGTGAAGATAAGGTTACATAACTTTTCATCGGCAAGTTCTATGAAATTGACCTCATCATCAAAATCATTGGTGTTGACATTAGCGTGTTGGGTAACATTAGTAACGATGTTAAGAGGAGGAGTGGTGGATGTAGGGCAAGGAGGAGAAGTGAAAGGTGGAATAATATTAGTGATAGAGGGAGGTAGACTAGGGGATATGATATTAGTGTTATGTGTAGGGATGAAAGGGGTGAATGTGGAGGTAGAAGAATAAGTAATGGGAGCATTGAATTCACCGACATTGTATGTATTGATATTATGGTATGGAATTAGATTAAGTGGGGGTATATGCATGATAGTGATTGGGTCTATTCAAAAGAACTTGAATAGTTTAGGGTTGGTGGAAATGGTATAATCATATCCATCATGTGAGAATTTAATGCATAGATGAACCATAGAAGGAAAAACATGCATAACATGGAACCATGGTTGAACAAGTAAACAATTGAACTAAAATGATGTATCAATGATATAGAACAAAGTCTCAGCTTTGCTGAAAGACTGCTGACTTCTTGCTAACTTCATAATAACTTACAAATCATTTTGGACTGTATTCTAGATGACTTCTTTCTACCTCTTCTCAATTGTGGAGTTGCTAAATTTTTGTTGTATTTTTGTTGATAGCTTGCTGTCTTATGATGTTTTGGTCTGGATTCTCTCTCCAGAGTTGTTTTTCTTTTGATATTTCATTGTAAAATTGGGTAGTGGCCTTCTATTTTGGGTAAGATCCCAGTCAAAAACACTTTACCCTTAATAAAAAATGATATCAAACAAAGTGGCTAGGGTTTTGGGCCTAAATCGTAAAGGTAAGGTGATGGTGCCAATAAATGTACGAGTAGTAGAATCATAGAAACAAACAAGAGTATATGATTTGGTGATTTGAATATGAGGAATTTGTAACCGGGTGAGTAATGAGAGGGAACATAGATTTATAGTGGAGCCATTGTTAATTAATATTTTCTTGATATAATGGCAACCAATAGTAGCTATAATAAGCAAAGGTGATAAAGGATCACCAGTGGTAATAGGAGGGATGTCTTCATTACTGAATGATATGGCATGTGGTAGGTTTTTGAGAGAGTGAATAAGATGGGTGAAAGCAATAAGGGAATTGTCACTTGCAATGTGAATGGAACGTAAGGAAACCTCTAATGTATGAGAAAATATGGTGCATTTCATAAAATATCATAAAGAGATATTTTGGCCCATGTAATATTTAATTTCTCAATGATATCATAAACTTTGGAGGTGTTAGTAGGAAATGCAGAGGTAATATGTGGTGGAATGGAGACAGGTGGAGTCATGAGTTGCCTATTGCGTCAAGTGGTGACCACTTTGATTGTTGGGTCAATCATTGGAGGGTTGAAGTAGGGAGCATGTTGGGTATAGACCAGCATAAAATCAACAACGATGTAAGTTGTGCTAGAAACACTGGTGGGTGCATAGGATTGATAAGAGGATTGGTCCATAAATTTAGAAGAAGGAGAGAGAATCTGATGCATGTTGAGAAGGTAGGGTTCGAGCATTTGGGTTCACCAGATGATTTAATATAAATTAAATTAAATCTAATTTAGAGTAACGTATAGTAACTAATGATATGCATATGATAATATAAAGTAATGGACAAGAAAAAAACATTCAAAGATATGAAACCCTATGAAAATGAAAGAGGAAGATGACATAGCTATTTTTCATGCAATCTGGGGATGATCTGAACTGGGTAACTATTGGATATAGTTGGGAACAATGTCATCAAGGCTCGATGAGGGTTCTAGAATTCATAATTGTGCCAGGTAAAAGCACCCAGAGGAGGACATGAGTTCTTGGGTGCTAATGACTGGACTAGGTGCTAGTGACTGCTTAAATGCTCAGGTTCTGATCCTTTCTAGGCTGAAGGAGCTTCACTTCTACTCAATATTTTTCACTCTAGTTCGGCTGTTAGGTCATCAATTATACCTATAACCTGTAAAACAAATATCTACCTACACATGTCCAAAAACCACACAAGTCTAATAAAAAATATGTAGAATGTGGAGTCAAAATGACCCCAACAATCACCCAAAGAGTGAACTTACAACCAAGCACTACTTATTTAATTTACTTAAAATTAAATCTAATTTTAGAGTAACTATTATAATATATGATATACAAATGCTAATATACAGTAAAGACACAAGTAAACAAACATGTAAAATGTGAAACCCTAAGCAACAAGAAGAGATAAGAGGACTTAGTTAATTTCTGAATAAACTAAAGGTGATCTCGATTGGTAAAATACTAAAACAAGATGCAAAAAACATCATTAATACTCACTAGAAATTATGGAATTCAGTAATGACGTAGGAAAGGGGCGCCCATAGGAGGGCAAAGGTGCTTGGGTGCTGACGACTGGATCTGGGTGCTGGTGGCCGTGAAAATACTCATAAATTAATTTCTTCTATATTGCAAGGGTTTCACTATTAATTCTTGTATATCACTTGATATTCGATATTTGATCATCAAGGGTACATGTAACCTACAAAAAAAAAGATCTACCTGTACATGTCCTCAAACCACATCAAATCTAATAAAGAAGATACAAAATGTGAAGTTGGAATGACCTCGATGGTCACTCAAAGAGTGAACGTACTGCTGAGCGCTGCACTACATCTCAAACCCCATGTAGTTATTGTGTGTGTAAAATTGATTCCCTGTGATGCCATTGTGCAAGTTACACAAATGATAGTGGGCTAGATCTAGAATGTAACAATGTATAGTATGTGTGGATGGAATAGAATAGACTTTCCCTCCTATGTGGTGCATGAAGGAGTGATGTAACCCTTGTCCATTGTATGGATGCCAAATGGATGCTTTTGAAGTACTTCAGTGCCTTTGGAGTGGAAGATTAGGTGGTAATAGTAATGCTTAGTGCTTGGTGCTTATTTTTCAAAATTAATTAAGTATATATATGATTCCCTTGTTTAAATTTCATAATTAACAACTAGAAGACTGACGTATAAGTGAAAAAAGATTCCCAAAAGATAAAAAAGACCCAAAAATAGTGAGTAAAGGTAAGAAAGGGTCAGGAGTGCCCAATATGGACAAAAGCACCTAGGCACTGGTGTCCTAACCGGGTGCCAGTGTCTGCGACCATAAAAGATAAATTAGTTAGGTTCCGCCAGGGATGTAGGGTGTGTAAGACCAAATAGAAAGCAAGAGACAAATAAAAGAGGCCAAAGATAGTTATCAACCACTATTTTTCTTGCTTAAGAATCATGTATACATTAGTATGCTTTTGGACCTAGAAATGTACCCAAGTGCGTGATTTTGTATCTCCATTTTCTCCACTGTATGTTGTTGAGTGAATACTTAATAACTTAAAGTAGGTATAAGATGTGTGCCTTATGATCCTATAGAAAAGAGTGTTGCTGATAGTGTTCCAAGTAGACAAGTGAAGTGTGAAGTGATTACAAAGTTAAGCATGAAGATTAGGAAAGGGAAGTGGACCCTAGGGGTGAAGTGTGTACATTATAGCATTTTGCTATAGATTGTGTGAGCTACTTTTATTCAAAATGGACCTGAAAAATAAGAGAAATAAAGTAGTCAATTTTTTTTATATGATAGATCAAAGAAACATGTATATAAGCATGAAAAAGAGTGTATAAGTGTGTAAAAAGGAAAGTGTGCACCTGATATGTAAGAGAGTAAAAGATAGAAAAGTGTCATGTTGCTTGGATTTGATGATTTGAATGCTGAAGGTGAGGTTTTTGGGTGATCTCATGCCAAGAGAGTTTTTTGGGAAATCTCACACCAAGTGCGATATTTTTGGGTGATCTCATGCCAAGTGTGAGTTTTTTTGGGCAATATCATGCCAAGAGAAAGTGTTGGGGAGAGAGATCTAGTTTTACTCTCCTTCCATGACTCTGCCCAATAAGCACTACTGCAGATGGTACATCCCAATTTGCTCCGTTTGTCCTGATTTTTTTTATTAGTTCCAAATAATTTCGATTATACTGATTAAAGGAGATAAAATACATTCTATGAATGAAGGCTAATGCCTATTACTGTATAACTTCTCTGTAAACTACTGTAGATTGTGTTGTAATGAGAAATTGACTGTCTTCCCTTAATACATTGGTTCCTAGGGTAGGACATGAGAACCCAGACACTAGTGTCTGGTTCTTGGCACTAGTGTTTGCTATGTATTTTGGACCCAAATCAGATTCTGGGACATTCTATGAATTTGCTCATGTGTTGTTCTTGTACTATGTTGATCTAAAGTGTAGCTCTAAGATGATGTAGGGGTGATTTATTCACCCAATGTATGCCCCTCTCTTTTAGGGTGCATGGAATGATAGTAGGAGAATGCAGTCCAATGGAGAGGACCTGGTGTTGACTTGAAGTGGATACTTGCAGGGGGTAGGGGATGTGCATGGTAGAAACCAAGGTGCATGTAAAAAAAGTGGGATAGTTACAAGTGTTAGTAGTAAAAGTAACTATTATGTAAAAGAAGATAATGTAATAAGAAAATGTAAAAGCAAGATGGACTATGAAAATCAGGTTTCAAACATGGGACATTACTCATAATGTCACAAGACAATCAGGGTCAAAGTGCCCAAAAGCATATTAATATCACACAAGACATAATGCATACCCCAAAAACAATAGCATACAATAACAAACAATAACAAGAAAAATGTGACAAATAGCCATGGTTGTATATAGTCCTACAAGGAAAATGCTACACATGAAGCACCCGTTAGCATGTTATAAAGATAAATAGTATGTCAAGATCATGTATATAACAATGAAAAGTAAAGTAACTGTAATGGGAGGTAGTGAAATTGTAGCAATAGAACCCGTGATATGTAGAAGGCAGTAGTAGTAAAAGTATACCCCCCTAAGATCATCAGTGGGACTGGAAAATGTACAATACCAAGCATCATTCATCGTACAAGGAGCTGTGAGGGATCTTCATTCACATATAGAGACCAAGTGAACGCGCATGTGTATGTATTGAAAGATGATGACATACTGAGAATTTTTATAACATAGAAAACAAAGTGTCACATGTAAATAGAATAAGATAACAAGAGTAGATTCAAATAAGATATGAAAATGCTATGTGAGTGGGATGGTGTGATATCTAAGGTCTGAAGTGGATAGGAGAAATGTGCCCCCCAACGGATGTGTATGAAATGGGGTTCATTTATAAATGGTACCTCAATAGTCAAGAATGAACCATGAAACACGAGTGTTTTATTGGGAAATAAGTGCAACACGTGAGATTAGATGTTTGAAAGATAGTACCATGAAACAAAGACCATGAAGTGTGTAGACGATGTGAGGTTAATTTCAAAATTAGACCCTTACCAGTCGAGTATGAGCTATGGAACTAGAGTGCGTCATAGGGTAATGAAGATAAAATGTGTATACCAATGGTGTAAGAGTGTTGAAAAAGACTAATAATGAAGCGTGGAGTGTGAAGTGTAGTGGTAGAAACTAGAGGAAATTGATAGTGATGGAAGGAGGAGAAAGTGTAATTCCCCCAAGTATGTGAGTTATGGATATTTATGTGATGACGTGAGATAGACCATGTCATTGTGAGAGAATTTCAGACATGTCATGAGAATAAATATAGTCATCACGATGGTGGGTAGGAGTAAGAGTAGGACCAGGGTTGGGTATGGGGTTGACACGAGGAAGTTTAAAGAGGATAGATAAGACATGGTCGATTGGTTGGTCTTTCTTAGTTGCTGGTTGTTGATTTGGAATTGGTAATGTTGTAGAAGGATTGATAGGAGGAAGTGATGGGGTAACTTATTTTAAAGGAGGTTATTTAGTTTGAATTGGTAATGTTGTAGAAGACTTGATAGGAGGATGGGATGGAGGATGGATTTTTAAAGGAAGTTTCTTAGTTGGAATGGATTGGAAAGGCGACTCTCAAATGACTAGAGAAAGAACAATAGTAATTATGGAATGATGTTCATTAGACATGGAGGGATTGGATTTAGGAGCCCAATGGGATTTAACAATTGAAGATGTATCAAAATGTTCTGAAGAAAATTAAATAAAACCTTGATGCTCAAGGTTTTTAATTATTTGTTTTAAAACATATCAATAATTTTCATGATGTCCATTAAGTCGGTGATAATTACAAAATAAAAGTCCTATGTATTTGGCAAGCCAATAAGGAGGGTAACAATGATTAGTTAGCAAGTTGATCAACTGGTGATTGAGGAACTCATAAATAATATAATTTTAGTTAGAATTTAGATCAAAATTGAAATGTTCTAGTAGTGGTAAGACTTGGGGTTCACTGATATGAGCACATGTAGAAGACATAGGATTCTGATGAGGTGCAGAAGAATAACTAGCATGGGCTTGAGAATCATCCCTTAGCTGTTTGATTTCAGCATTAAGATATGTAATTGTGGTTTCCATATATTGAATTTTATCTTGAAATAAACAATTTAAAGCTTGAATTGACACTAATATGAGATTATTGGATGTAGTATTAGGACCAATAGGGTCATCAAATAGATTATCAAATATGACACTTACTTGTGAAGGTGGGGTATTGCGAGGAAGGTATATAGTTTCTAGGGATTTTTGGAGAACATCTTTGCAAGGTGGGTGCAATTGAATTATTTCATATAAGAAAAATTTAGGAGATTTAGGAGCCATGATATAACCAAGAAGGAAACCCTAGGAGGAATGATGTAGATAAGAATAAATGGAAATATGAACTTTGATGCAACTAGGGTTTGGGACGAATTTGAGAGCATATGAAAAATAAAGATTTGAGTGTCGGATAAAGAGTTGGGGTTCACTAAATGATTAAATTTAATTTGAGTTAAATATAATTTTAGAGTAATTACTATAATATATGATATACACATGCTAATATACAATAAAGAAGCAAACAAATAAGCATGTAAAATGTGAAACCCCAAGAAATAATAAGAGATATGAGGACTTAGTTGATTTCCAAATGAACTATTTAAAACAAAATGGATTGAGAGGGGAGGGGGTGAATCAATCCTTTACAAATTTAAACAAATTCATATTTAATTGCTTAAATCATAGACCATTCAACCAGTAATGTGTGCAAAACATCATACTGATTTAATAAATATTGAATTAATGCTAAACCTTATATATTGTAGAGTCACATATGATAAATAAATGATAAATTTTTTTTTTGAAACAAATAATAAGCTAGATAAAAATGAAACCCTAGGTGTAAGAGAGAGGATAAAATACTTAGCTGATATTTTTTTGATCTCAAAGTATGCTAGACTAGAAAATGGTAAACAGAATAAGGCTGTTGCAATCGAACTGAGAAAATCCTAAAACTACTGGATGAGCCTGGACTAGGGTTCCTAGACTGGGGCAAGGGAACCTAAGCACCAGAGACCTCTATTGGGCACTTGTGACTATGTAAATTCTTAGAATCTAGTTTTTCTTGTGTCAGAATGTGGTTTCTAACCTTCACTGTTGGTCACCTGTATGTCACACTATGTCCATAAAATTCTCATGTAACCTGAAAAGATAAAGATAGCCTATAAAACCACAAAACACATCAAATCCTAAAAATAAAAGATGAAAATGGGGATTAAGAACGACCCCAATGGTCACCTAAAAAAGTGGACTTACAATCGAGCATTGCACTACATATCAGACTTCATGTAGTTCATGTGCGTGTGTGATAGAAATTGTGCCCTATGAAGCTCTTATGCAATATGCAATTGACAATGAGCGATAGATAGATGTACCAATGTAAATAGATGTGTGTATGGAAAATTTAAATTACCCTTCTATGCATCTATGCATAAAATGCATTCCCCTGCCCCTTGAACGTAAGCTATATGGATGCCTTTGATGCTCTTATAATTCCTTTGGATGTAATCTTAGGTGGTGATAATAGATGCTTAGAGCTTGGTAGCTTATTTTAGTCACATAGCTTTGTATTTATATGATTCCCTTGTTTGAATTTCATAATTGACAACTAAAAGTATGACCCATAAGAAAAGAAGATGCCTAAAATATAAAAGAGGTCCAAAATGGGTGAGCAAGATACAAAGAGGTCGGGGCCACCCAGAGGGGACAAGGATGCCTAAGCACCAACGTCATGGCTGGTCACTGGTATCCAGAGTCAATAAAGATAAAGAAATGAAGATTATACTGGGCTATGGTGTGTGTAAGACCAAAGAGGAAACACAAAAGACATAAAAGAGGCCAAAGATAGATGTCAATTACTAATTTTCTTGCTTAGGAATCATATGCATAGTGTTATGTGATTAGGACCTAGAAATTAACCCAAGTGTATGATTTTGTGTCTAAATTTTCCCCTACTTTATGTTGTTGAGTGAATACTTAATGACATAAAGTAGATAAGATATGTGTACTTGATAACCATGTAGGTCGATGGAGAAAACATGCCAAAGAGACAAGAAAAAGCATGGAGTGATAAAAACGAAGCTGGAAGCTAAGGAAGAGGAAGTAACCCTAGGGGTGAAGTATATGTGTTGAGTCATGTTATACCTATTGTTGCTATAGCTTGATGAGGGGTTGCTTCTTATTGCATATTAAGGACAAAATTGATTTGTGACAAGGGAAAAGGGATATAAAATGTCCTAAACTGATTTCGAAGAGTGATTTTTTGGGTGATCTCACACCAAGAATGATTTTTTGGGTGATCTCATGCCACGAACAAGTTTTTTTGGAGATCTCACACCAAGTCCAAGTTTTTTGGGTGATCTCATGCCATGAAAAAAGAGTGTTGGGGAGAAAGGTCTAGTGTTATTATCCATCCCTAACTATTTCCCGACTTTATACATCACTGCAAATATTGTATCCTGCTTTGTTTCATGTTGTTCTAGTTTGATCCAAGGAAATAGAAAAAGGAGATAGAATGAATTCTAATTTGCTGGAGGACTGTGTCTATACTATGTAAACTACTAAAAAAATATGCTAATATGAGAAAGTAATTGTAATTGCCCCTTGGTCATAGGCACCAAGGAAAGGTCAGCAGCACCTAGGTGCTAGTTCCTATATCTATGAGCTAGTGTGTGTGCTGAACTGAGGACCCAAGTCATATTCTGGGATGTTTTTGTAACCGAATACTGTTATGTTCCTGTATTGTGTAGGCATGCACTGAAGCTCTGAGTTTATGTATGGGGTGATTGATTCACCCAAGGTATACTCCCCTCATTTAGGGTGCATGTGATGTCACTAGAAGGATGTGGCCTAAAGAAGAGGACTAGAAACTGATCTGAAACTGATACCCTATAGGGGGAGGGGAATGTGCTTGTTAGAAACCAAGGCACATGCAAATAAAATAGAAAGGACATGTGTTAATGCAATCAAGAAAAATACACATGTAGAAGACAATGTGTAATATAATAAGCAATAAGATAATGTAGCCCGCAAAAGGTAGGTTTCAAACATGGGATATCACTCAAAATGTCACAAGACAATCAAGGCCAAAGTGGCCAAAAGGATATAAAAAATGAACAAGTAAGACATAGGGCAAATCCCACAAACAATGGAAAACAATGACAAACAAAGAGTAACAAACAACCATGGTGGAAAATAGTTATTGTAAGGTAAATGCTACACATGAAGCACCCATTAACATGTTAGAAAGATAAAATGTATTTCAAGACATGTAAATATTAATAGGGTAGTGTGATAGTATGAATAGGAAGTATTATAAAATGAAATAATAACACCTGTAGTGTGTAAGAAATTAGATTCCCCTTGGAGCCTTGGTGGGATTGGTAAGAGGTACAATGCCAAACATCCACGTTGCGTGTAAATATTTCTATAAAGTCTGCATTCATTTAACTAGAGAACAAGTGAAAACACATGTGTATATAATAAAGATAATGACATACTAGATATTTGGATAACATGATAAGAAAAGTGTAACATGTGAGTATAAGAAAACAAGAGTAAGTGCAACCAAGATATGCAACATGTTGTGAATGAGTGAGATGGAATGATATGAAATGTGAATGTAATGGGAGCATCGTGCCCCCTCCCAAGTGGATGTGTACGGATGTGTATGAGATGAGGTTCATTTATAAAATACCACTCGAAAATTAAGAATGAACCATAGAACAAGAGTGTTTCACTAGGAAATGGTTAATAGTGTGCATTAGAGAAATAGGTTAGTGAAGCAAGAGCGTAAAGAGTGTGAATGTGGTGAGTTTCATTTCAGATTTAGACCCTCAAAATTCAAGTATGAATTGTGGAACTAGAGTGCGTCATAGGGTAGTGACAATACAAGTTGTGTGTATCAATGTGTGTAGGATGAATGAGAAAGACTAGATATGAAGCACAAAGCATGATAGTAGAAATAAGAGACACCTGATAATGCCAGGAGGGGGGAAGTAAGCATGATTCCCCCAAGTGTATGATGATGAATAAGCTATCTGAAAAAAAGTGAAGGGAAAGAGTCCTCCAACTAATGCTTGTGAAGATAAAGGCATGTGATTATACTTTGAGATCAGTGATGTAGGAGATAGAGGGTGTATCGGTGAATGAGACCTATGTGCATGATACATAGGAGGTGATGAGCACCTATGTGAAGGATACGAAGGAGGTGATGTACACCTATGTGAAGGAGACCGAGGATGTGATGTATACCTATGTGAAGGAGTCATTTGAGTGGTAAACCTAGGATGATGAGATGGACTACTGGACCAATGAGACTGAGTAGTTTGAGTGCAGATAGGAGAGCCAGGATAAGATTATACTTTAGATTTGAGAGGTGTAAAGGACCTAGATGCTCTAACGAGTGCAATGGAACCTCAAGAGGAGGATTAGGCCATGGTGTTCTTGGTGAAACACCATTGATGGTTATAAATTAATTGTTGTGAATGATCTTTAGACACAAGTGATTCATGGAAATGATAGCTTGAATGACATGAAGCCAAGGAAGACCTAAGAGCATGTCACATCCTTTGACTAAAGGTGCCACAAGCATGATAAGAGGCCCAACTGTAATTGGAAGCTTAACATAACCATAAAATTTGGGAAGTGAATACATAATATAAGAGAGTGGATAGTTGATAATGAAAATAAGTGCAATAGATCACACACTCATATGAATCAATGGAGCGATCATTGTATTATTGATAACACGAGTTCCAATAGAAGCCTTGATATATAATTTATCACAAGATAATGTATCATGATAATTGTGATCAGAGAATGCAATGAATGGTGGAGATGCATGAGTGTGAGAAACTAGGAAACCAAGAGCCCTCGATGAAGGAGGAGGCATTGCATAATATGTATGATTGGAAGAAGAGTCAAAAACTTGCTTATCATGCTTAGGGAGAGGATATTTGAGTTTTCCCATAAAGATAAGTTTTCATTCATGTAATTTAAGAGTATGACATAATTTATCAAATGAATGAGATGTATCAAATATGAAACTCTCTTGGAGAGGTGGTAAAATATTTTGGACAAATAGATCTTGGAGTTCTGAATCATCAAGAACATTGGTCATCTTAGCTAGGTTGTTTTTCTATCGTAATACATAGTTCACTAGATGCTCATTATATCCTTGTTTGACTTGTGCAAGTTACACATAGGATAAATTATAACTGATATTGATTGAAATATGAGTGATAAAAGCATAGACTAAATGTGTATATGATGTTACTGAATGAAGACGTAGATTGTAAAAATAACAAATATCATAATCTTGGAGGATTATAGGAAAGATATTTTGTAGTAAAGGATGATCATTTGCATAATCGAGACATGCCACATGAAAATATCTAAGATTATCTTGAGGGTCACCATGGAAATTGAAGGAGGGTATCTTAGGGGTGATGAAATTGGGAGGAAGTGGATAGGTGGAAATGGAAGGTGTGAAAGGAGTGTGAAGGAGTAAGGTAGAGTCAAGAGATGGAGATGCACGAGAAGTAGCCTACGGAATTTTCTAGATTTAAACTTGGAGGGCTTGATATAGAGATGCCAGGTCTTGATTTCTAGTGGAAGAGACTTGCCACATGTGAGAAATGAGAGGCAAAGTGAAGTGATTGGTGGGAGTAGGAATAGTGGAAGTAGGAGGAAGGGTGGAATTAGGCGGTTGAGTAGCAATAGGAATGGAATTAGTAGTAGAAGTAGGAACATTAAGCTCAACTATATTGGTGGCCTCCTCACGAGAAATGAATAAGAGTAGATATAGATCTTTTGGATGTTCTGTAAGATGATCATTGAGCTCTTGAAGGTGGGATTCAGTAAAGGGTCCATAATATTGAGCCATGATAGAAAGATGAAAAAATTCATAGAAGAAAGGTTGGGTTTGAGCAATGGGTTCACCAAATGATTTAACAAATATTGAATTAATGCTAAACCATATATATTAAATAGTCAAGTATGATAAATAAATGTTAAATCAAAGATCTGAAACAAGTAATAAGCTAGATATAAATGAAACCCTAGGTGCAAGAAAGAGGATAAAATACTTAGCTGATATTCACTTAATCTTGAAGTATGATGGACTAGAAAACTATTGAAAAGGGGGAACAAACTGTCGCAATCGAACTTAGAAAATCCTAAAACTTCTGGATGAGCCTAGAATAGGGTTCCTGGAATGGGGTGAGGGTGCCTAGGTGTCAAATACATTTGTTGGGAACTTGTGACTATGCAAATGCTCATAATCTAGTTTTTCTTGTGTTGCAAGGTGGTCACTAACCTACGATGTTGGTCACCTGTATGTTACACTATTTCCATAAAATTCACCTATAACCTGCAAAGAGAAAGATAGCATGTAAAACCCCAAAACATATCAAATCATAAAAATAAAAGATGTAAATGATGAGTCAGACTGACCTCGATGGTCACCCAATAGAGTGAACTTTAGACCAAGTGTTGCACTACATCTCAGACTCCATGTAGTTCTTGTGTGTGTGTGTAATAGAAAGTGTGCCCTAGGAAGCTCTTGTGTAAGATGCACTTGATAGCGAGTGATAGCTAGATGTAGCAATGTAAATAGATGTTTGTTTGGAAAAATGAACTTCCCCTCTTATGCATGTATGGAGAAAAGGTAATCCATTATCCCTTGAATAGAGTCTATATGGATTCCTTTGATGCTCTTAGAATTCCTTTGGATGCAACCTTAGGTGGTGATAATAGATTCTTAGAGCTTGGTCATTTATTTTGGTCACATAGCTTTGTATTTATATGATTACCTTATTTAAATTTCATAATTGATAGCTAAAATTCTGACCCATAAGAAAAAAAGATGCCTAAAAGATAAAAGAGAGCCAAAAGAGATGAGCAACATACAAAGATGTTGGGGGTTCCTAGAGGGAACAAGGGTGCCTGGGCACTAGCATCCTGGCTGGGCGTTGGTGTACAGAGTCAATAAAGATAAAGAAATGAAGATCATAGTGGGATGTGAGGTGAGTAATACCAAATAGGAAATAAGAAAGACAAAAAAGAGGCCAAAGATAGATGTCAATTATTTTTTTTCTTTCTTAGGAATCATATGAATAATGGCATGTGATTAGGACATAGAAATGTACCCAAGTGTATGATTTTGTGTCTACACATACAACATACATTCAAATAACCATGAACATGAGAGAAAAACATAACACAATATGTAAATGGGAAACTATCAAAGGGAAGAAAACCCACTGAAAATTTAGATTATATTATTTAATTTAAAAGTATTTAGTGAAGAACCAACTTCACAAGGAGCACCAACCCCTAGTTTAATAGAGCACTAAATCTACAAGGATCACCATCCCCTAATTTAGTGAAGCACCAACTCCAAAAGGGACTACAACCACCATAAGATGATCAATCACCCACTAAAACAACTTTGATGAATATCTCTAATGTCTTGTTGTTGCTACAAGTAATGGAGATCACTGATTCATCTCACACACCTTCAAACCCTTACTTAAACCCTCTCTTCTTCAACTCGCTATATCGTATGCTTTCTTCACTTGTATTAGATTAAAAGACTTGCACACATGCTCTCTTAAATTCCTCAACTTGTCACACACTTCCTCATATATGAATAGATACCTTCATACTTGTTTCAATCACACACTTGGGTCGCACTTTTTTCCCTCTTGCTTAACTAGTGCAAATTTAATTTCAAACATGCAATTTATACCATTATCTTCTTTTAAACATGAATTAATTCAGTCCCTCGTGAATAATTTGACTAATAAATCTTAAAAACATTCCAAAACATTCATAATGGACCCATATATGTCGGTCATGCTCAAATGCACTAGATAAGCTCAAAAACAACTCAAAACCCCATCTCATGGACGAATAAAAACCACAAACACCATAACAATGATTAGTAAAGCTACCAAATTTGTCACACATTTCAAATATAACATAAAAAACATCATCCATGGTTGTTAATTATCTTTTACCAATCAAATTTATCATAACACTACTAAGAAGGCTCATATCCTTAACAAAAACGTTGTTTCCAAGAACTAGTATTCACCTTTAGGTCTCAGGAACACCTAACAACATCTCAACTATGGAATATTACCACTAATTGGAATAACCTCAACCTATATATCACATGCATGCTTTATAGAGCTCATGAAACATCCATATGTGCAAGCCACACTCACTTTCCTCTTCATCAAGTTGAGCTACCCAGAAAGTAGTTTTAGAAATTTAACTGGTTTACACCCTTGCTACCACTTTCAAGACCTCCAAAGTCCTTAAAAAGGATAAAAATTAATCCCTGTTCACTTTCAAACTAATATAAAACATCAACCAATCCATTTCATGGATCATCTACCTCAATATTCTAGATAGAGAAATTTTGTCGTGAGAAACAAACAACCTTCTTCTTCACAAATTGAGTTGGTTTACCTATTAAACCTCATTATCAAGACAAAAACCTTATACAATTGGAAATACATCTGAATTTAATTTCTATAACATCTTAAATTTCCTTCTAACTCCAAGTGGAATTCCTTAAACCAGGTCCATCTCTGAAAACTTCTCAAAGCTTCCCCAAAGCTACCTTAAGACTAGTCTTCATAAATAGAGCACACTTTTCCATTTAGAATCACAACCATGATCTAAAACCATCATGGAAATCAAGTACAACTCCCATGCTAAAAACAATGCTAATTTATTTTAAAAATACTTTGGATAACTTTGTCCCAAATTGAACTTCTTCATAATCATGCCTATTTGAGTGGGGTCTGCTCATCACCAAACGGTATACCATAGCTTTATGTAAATATGAAGGAGTCATATATAACATAAAATAATCATACTAACACAATAAATAAATACTGGGCCCTTATCATCAATATATTTCCTACCACTTTTATCTTCTGGTTCATATGTACCGATCTATTAAATTTTTCCAGAATCATAAGTGTAATCAAACCAATAATTCATAAAAATAGACCATTAACCTACGATTTTGTGTCTTCAGACCTTCAAAAGACCCTAACGGACCTGAGTGTTTGTCTTTCACCTTCCTGAATCACTTGTAGAGGTTCTTCCCTTCATATTTTTGTCTTCCAGTGACTTCCGTAACAAAACAAATGTCACAAAAACTCCAAAATGGGAAAATGATATATGCAACAGAAGTGTCTCAAAATTATGGACAACTTTCTAGTTTACACAGAGATCCAGAGATGCCTCTAAGTCACTCAAAAACTCATATTACCAAATCTTCTCTGTTATCTCCAATACACAGTCCTAAATATTTCTCTGTATAAAAAAAGTTTGCATATATATAACCTTGTGGCCACCTTATGTTCTATTGGTGGGGCATGCATTTTGGGGAAATGTGGTTGGGGGTTCAAACCTCCCCAACCACCCACCATTTTGTTTTATCCTTACATGGAAATTAATCCCATTTTCAACGAGAGATAAGTTTATTCAAATCTTTTAATAAGACTAAACAACCCTATTTTCACGTGGAATAGCCGTGCATAGCCTTTTGCAACCAAATTTGGAGGTCCACATGGGGCACGAAAGATTTATTAAGTGACCACGTTGGAATTTTGGGAAATTTTAATATGTGGGCTGTTATGGCCACTTTAAATGGAACATTATTAAAACCATTATTGGTAACAATAATACCAAGTTTAGAGAAGGGTACAATAATATAATTAAAAATAATAATGGGAATATTAGTCCCACATGCACCATACCAAAACAATATGTGGCATTTATATACAAAATTATGACTATGGTAATATGAAGTCACAGATTTAAAGACACCCTTCCACAAAAAGAGTGTGTTGACCCTAGTTGAGGGTCCCAACCAGCAAATAGTGGGGCCCAACTTTCCGAATAGAGCATCGAAGATCGAAGGTAAAAACAAAAACACCCTTTTACCATTTTTTTCATTTTTTCACTGCCACGCGTCGCAACCTGATTCATTCATTGTTCCTCTTTTTACTCTTTCAACTGACATCTTCTGTGGACAATATCTTACTCCAACAGAGTCCTTTTTTCATGTTCTTATATGTGACAGAAATCTCTCGGAGTCTACTACCATACTAGGATGATCTTGGGATATTTAGGGAAACCATTTCCACTATTTTTATCTCCATATCACTCCTCCCCACTTAGAAGGATTTTTGTCCACAAAAATATATTTTTCACCCACAAATGTTACTAATCATCTTCCTGCATATCACAAACACATACAAGATCCATAGAAATAACATTATGGGTTAAATTACTACAATTTTTTTTATTAGCTAATAAAAAAATTGATCAATATAAGTTCACTAGAATAGGAAACTATCCCATTGATACTATGTGATTCTGTCAATATCTGCACACAAATGTGAACCCAAATCCCAGTAACTGTACTACCATCACAAAAAAATCAATAAATTTAAAAGTAAAAACTTGTTTTCCTAAAAAGGAAAGTGTTTAACTGATACTCTATGATACGGCCAATCACTATAATAATAATTTCACCAAAAATAGATATGTATATAACGACAACTACATGCCAATAATAGGCTAGTGTCCACTGTCTCTGTGAAATTGTTAACCACTGGAAATATCACAATTCAGAATGTTTAGACTACCATATGCCAAAAATAGACAAGTATCAAAACTGAATCTTGTGAATCTACCAATAACATATCTATCCCAATATTATACACATTGCAACTAGGATAGAAATAATCTACATGCATACCAAATACCATGAACTGCCATCCACTATAAAAATCACCAGGCATAAATTGTAAACATTTTGTTAGTGTAATCATAATACATTCTAACATTATTATCATATTTAGAAATCACATTCCCCCCCCTCCCCATGGTCATGTGATTTTCAAGTATGGTAAGAATGATATTATGCATTTTGAGCATAGTTACAAACAGGCCCAACTCATGGTAAAAATGCACCTAACATGTAAATGCTAAAAATAGATGCATTCCCAAACAAATGTCATTCGGAAAACAAGTATGAAACTGAACACTGTCAAATCCCAGCAACCTGTACAAATTTATGTCAAATCACCAAAGCTAAAATATGAGTTTTATTTTGTTCCCATACTGTACTAGGAACTCAGAAGCTAAATAAGGAGATATAAATGGAGTATTTCCAAAAATTTCAATGTAATAAAGTTTACAGAGTATGGTTAATTTGTCCCTTAGTTTTATCACAAATATAAACTACAAAATATTACATACTATTCAACAATCAAGAGCTATGCAATATATAATTAAAAAATTGTTGACCAACCCATTTTAAAGGAATTTCATTTCCAGGTATTACCTGACATAGGGTTGACTTATCAACTGGTGGTGGATTAGGAACTTCCCTTACCTTTGAAACATGCATGTATTCCATCTTCATTTTACCATTAATTTGATGGTGTGATGGATGAAGTTTCCAACAAGTGTCCACCTAATGGTCATTCACATGACAATGAATGTAAAAATTTCTCTTATTCTCTTTCTTCAGGGATGAGGAAATCTGATTTCCATTTCTCGCCTCTAAACGACGAAATTGTTCTTTTTCATTTTCCTTGTTCTTAATGAACAAAACCAACTTATTCAACATTATCCTTCTCTTCTAGAGATTGGAAACATAGTGGTTATGTAATATATAAAAAGTAAAAGGAAAGGAATTCCATATTTTCTAAATAGCATATCCAAATTTCTTAAACTGAAAAAGAGGATCAGAAGTCTTATAATTCCTTTTATGATTATGATAAGAAAGAGGAGGTGGTATTTCATCACCTATTTTCTATGTTCTCTTACTAAATTCATCCTGCTGTACTAGTGGGATATTCAATTTGCTGTTAGAAGCTTGTCTTCCTTTAGTGTGCTTGGAACATCCTCCAATATCCATTCCCACACTAGGAAAACCCAAACCTGAAAAATGAGGATGATCCTCAACCTGTAATGGGTTAGTAATTCCTTTTCCATTTTTACCAAGGAATTTTCCATTAAATCCCATTTTCAACGATAATCAAGAACCAATGCCTTTAGTGTGTTTTTCGAAAGAACCAAAAGCATCATTACCTAAATTTGAATTAGAATGGAAAAAAGAATCATGTGGTGAATAAATTATAGTGCACTCATTGGTCATGGTTTTTCTTTATGAAGTTGAAGGCATTTCCTTTTTTGATTAGCACATTACAAACTTACCAAGAGCTCATCCTTGGTTTGTAATTTTGATTTCAAGAAAGAATTCTCCTCTTCCAAGTAGTCATACATTGATCACAGAAGATAGTTCTCTTCCTGGATATGGAAATTATATGCCTCAATATCTTTAAGGTCTTCCTATTTTGATAACTTTCCCATAATGCACTTGTACCTATCTAATTAAAAACTTAACCAACTACCAATATGAAGAAATCAAACTCTCAAATGAGCCTGCTCTGATACCAAAACATGATCCGTAAACACAAGTAAATATCCTTTACTTTTAACTGCTTTCAAGGATCTTTAAAAAATCATCAACTTTCAGGACTTTAATTAACCTAAAGCTGATCAGAATTTGATATAAATATGAATTATTACTGATCCAGAAATATTTAATTGATTCACAAAATCATTATTTGATCAACCATTATGATTTTATTTTTAACCAATTTACTCTCAGATGTCGTAAAACTAATAATTTTAACTTAACTGATTAAATATGAAAATAAATTAAAATTCAAATGCAAATATACCAGATTAAAGTGACAACACTAGAATATTTTACAGAGTTCAAAAATTACCTATGTATCCAGGTTCATATGAATTGGTCTATTAAATTTTTCCAAAATCGTAAGTACAATCAAACTCACAATTCACAAAATAGACCAGTAACCTGCAATGTTGTGTGTTATCACCTACAAAAAAATTGTGATTTTTAAATTTTTTTTGGCTATGCGACCCCTTACCTTTATGCATTTCCCTTGTTGAAGTATGAAGAGTGAAAAAATTCCAAGAGTTAGTTTATTTTGAGTTGATTATGAGGCCTTTTCTAGTGTTTTGCGGCCTTTACAGACATTTGAAGGAACACGAGGAGCCGTTCCCCCATTCCTCTTGTTCCATGTATCCCCATTTTCACTTCCAATCCATTTGAGCTGGTAGTGTTGTGTATATTTTTGATTTCCACGTCGAACTAGTTCTTATCGATACCCATTTTCCCCCACAAATCCTAGTTCTCTACATTCCTTTGTTCCCCGCGATATTTCGTCCTATTGCCACATCTCATTGGTTTAAGATATCTTCGGTGAAACTTTGTAGAACTCTATAGAACTTGTTCCCTTTGAGTCTTGGTTCTCTATCATTGATGTTATTTCCTACACTACACTCTTAAACCCACAATGCTTTATTTTTCCTCAAAATACGGTATGTAAAGCGGGAATTATCGAGAACTGACAAGGAACCTGTTCCATCAAAATCCCTTGATTCTCCACAGCTCCTTATTTCCCGCAATCTATTAAATTAATTTATACCCTATAAGACTAATGTAGAATTATCATAGAACATAAGGAATTCTAGTTCCGATAAAACTTTTTGTTCTCCCGAAACACCATTTTTCCCCACAAGTTTTAAGTTCTACCACCTATGCAAATCATTCTCCATTTCTTTGTGTTGTGAACTCATTCCACGAAGCTCTTCATTCCCCGCTAGAATCATGTTTTCCACACTTCCCTATATACCCTTATTTACATTGCAATTTTCATGAAAACTTTTGGAATAGGAGG
Organism: Taxus chinensis; assembly: GCA_019776745.2. Classification (NCBI taxonomy): domain Eukaryota; kingdom Viridiplantae; phylum Streptophyta; class Pinopsida; order Cupressales; family Taxaceae; genus Taxus; species Taxus chinensis. The sequence continues at coordinate 525,713,598 of CM034149.1, forward strand.
AACTTGTTCCATCAGACTCCTTGTTCCCTACACATCCATTTTTCTACATAGTATAAACAATTATTTAAAATAATTTCTCACAACTGTATTGATTCTTGTATTTCATTGTATTTCTCAAATTAACTCATTTTCAAATTATTTTGTTATAAAAGGGTAAAAATGGGATCATTTTTCACCATTCCAACTTGAGTTTCTACTGTGCACTATTTTTTTTCACTCTCGTAGCCTGAAAGAGATATTTTGACCATAACATACTCATTTCTTATCTAGATTTGAAAATTCAAAATACATTGGGATCATTCTGGAGGATTCATTCTTTTCATACTAAAGGTGAGTCATTTCATTCCCTGTTGGTTTAATTTGGTGGTACTTTATGTTTTCATCCTCTCCTTTAAACTCCTTAGAAAACCCTTGCTAAGCCTCCATTCTCCTTGATTTTTGTCCCACACCATCACAATAAAGTTCCAATATGGAGGATATAAACACATTTCTTCTCTTGAAACATATGCACCTAATATCTATGATAGTGACATGAGACATATGAATTTAGATGAAATTTGGGCCCGCATATTTGAAGATACACCCACCATCATTTTCCAATGCTTTAAAAATAGTTGAATTTCCTATGTTGTTGGATTTCCTCTCTTTCTTCAATGCACCAACATCATCCTAGCATGTGCTTCAATTTTTTACCCTAAAACCAAAGAAATCAAATATCCTCAAGGTCAAATAATTGCCAAAGTTGATGTTAATTACATAAATGTAGCCCTGGAAATTCCCACCTTTGAGAAATATAATACCTTAACCTAGGCATAGGCTCAAAGTATATTTGATCGAGACAAACGTAAGTATAGGAAAATTATATCCAAGATTTGGCTCAAGTATCATAATAAAGGAGCTTCCAAGTTTCCCAAGGTCCTCTACAAGTCAGATTTCAAAGAGGAATTATCATATATGATCATCCTTCTTGCAATAATTATGGGCATGCCTTCCACAAATGAATTTAAGTATTGGATGTGTGTGTATATTAATCTCATATGTGGGGACAAACAAAGGTTAAATTGGGGAGATATCATATGTGAGAACCTACGTGAATAAATAATTGGTAAATGTGCAATAAAGAAAAAATTTCCATATGACATCCTACCTAATGTAAACTTTTACAACCTACATGGTATGGGTAGGATTATCACCACAGGATGCTAAGAAGAATGCACCTGTATATGAGTTTTACTATCAGCTTACTTATGAAAATACAAAGACTCATCATAGGAGAGTAAATAATTCTTATACCATGTTCATAGTCAGGCTATTGGAAGGGAATTTGGCTGAGAGGGTCTCTGCAGAAGCAAGGCAATTGATTTCCATGTATGGAATCATTTTCATCTAATTCAAGAAGTTCTCATATATCAAGATAGCTGGTTTTGAAGGTGTGCCTAAAAAATTGCCGATGTATTGTCATGACAACTTGGTCCTAGACTAAGTTTTCAAAAAATTGGATATGCTACACAGAACTTGTAGAGACAAGAAAATCACTAGTATTTAGTTTCCTATCTCCTTGGGAAACTACACATGCAAGTCTACTTTCAATTTATAAAATGTGGAAACAATAATATATGAATTCAATTTTCATACTTATCAGAAGATTTCCTCCTTTGATAGTAAGGGTTTCATCTCCAAGAATCTAATAATGACTTACTATCATGTTCCCACAATCAATGACTAATGGGAATATTGTGGAGATGAATATGAAGTAAGGAAAAGGTATTATGGGAGGATATAACTTCAATAGATCAAATATGTTAACATGTATCATGTTCCTAAATACTTTGAAGATAATGATTTTGATTTATACTGTGTAAAATATATCAAAACCATTAAGAAAATGTCTATCCCAACCATTGATTGGTATTAGAAATAAATATATGATCCTTCTGAGTTGAATGATCCTATAATAGTGAGAACAAGTAAATGGTTCTACATGGGAAAATGAAGGAATACAGAAATAGATGATGAATAAATATTCCTCTGAGGAAGCCTCCACCTCACAAAAAGAAGATTCTACTCCTCATAAAGAAGCTCCAACTCATTTGACTCCTTCTTATTCTCCCTTGGATTTAGCAACCAAGGTGTATATAATGACATATAAAGAAAAGGAAGTAGAAAATATTGATGAAACACCTAAGAAATAAGTGGAGCAAGAGAAAAATCAACTATTAGTTAAAGTAATTTCCCCTATTCCTAAACAATTCTCATAACCTTGTGAATAAGAGGTAAAAACAATTGAATAAAATGTAATTGAGAAGAAAAATAATGAGCCAAGACAAGAGGATGAGGAACAAGAAAATAATGATGAAGAGAAGGAAGAGAAGGAAGAAGGTAGTGAGGAAGGTGAAGATGAGGAATATGAAGTAGAAATCATAGAACCAGACATAGGGATATCCAGTGCCTCAATTCCCAATCTTGAAGTCAGGAAACCATCTTATTCTTCTATTGAGGTTCCTACTCTTGAGGTTTCCACTATTCAACCTATTTTTCCTCCCAATTTCCTTACTTTTGCACCTCCTCTAGCTCCACATTCCAATGACTCATTCACATGGGTCTAGCCCATGATTGACAATAGGAAAAGGAAGGTTTCTTCACAATTTTTCTTCCTAGATTTGATGTAGTGGCCACTTTTTTTGGCACGACTCCTCCTCCAAAGAAAGCTAATACAACCTCCCGGTTGGTCTCATATTCTAAGGGATAGAAATTTCTAGATATTTCTAAAACAAATTAAGACAATGATGAGAAGGATATATCAATTTAAGACTTGGAGCTATCAAGGATCCCACTTGGAGAGTCCACTCCTGAAACATAAGTGAGATCCTCAAGGATAGTGTTTTAAAAGTAATTAAGAGAGTAGATAAAGGTAAGAAAACAAAAGAACAGCTTGAGGAACAAGTTCAAGTTCTCTCAAACTTCATAAAATCCTTTCTCTCATCTAAAAAAAATCCTTTGGATCATACTCCTCTTTCCTCACTTTTACCTATAACTATCCTTTCTAAAGCTAATATCAAAGCTATAACATAGATTCATAAGCATGCAACAGAGTTTTTGAAGTTTGGGTACAAGGAATGTTGATTTCTGGTTTGAGTTTCATTGATGAAGCATACAAAATGTATGATAATATCTCTGCAACACAAGATCAATTTAATGTAACAATCAATTCTATTAATAAAGAACTCAAAATTTGGATGGATATTATTCAAAATATCATAATCATGAGTACCACTGATGAGAATATTTTTTTGTCCCATAATATTTTTAATGATTCTAAAAATAAATTATACTAAGAAATGGGTCTATAGTGTTGAATGGAGGATCAGAGCCTTTAAGGAAGATGAAAGTGAATTGAAAAACATGGTACAAAAGGGTGAATCACTGAAATCAGAAATCTTTGCTGAACTGCAAGCTCTCCATTTCCAATCCTACAAATATAAATATGTGGAGAAAAAATCAGTTGATAGAGTAAAAAAAATTCAATTCATTGATAAAGTAAGACTTCTTCAAAAAAGACTTAGTAAGCAAGGAAAAAATTTAGGAACTCTCCGAGTTACACAATGTAGTTGTGGAAGCCACCAAAGGCATGTTGCAAAATGGTGGAATAAAAAAAGAGATGGAGTTTTCTCTCAGAAGTTGGTTGGCTGCCATGTATAACATAATTTCTCCTAAGTTTATGGAAGTATCAAGTGTTATTTCTGAATTCAGAATTCATGTTCTCAAGATAAAGGTTGCAACTGTGCTTATTCTAAAAGTTCCTAATATTCCTTCTTCTTCCAGTTCATAATATTCTCTTCTATCTAATTGCTATGTTTTGAAGTTGGCTTTATTGTTTTGAAAGTAAAATTGTAAAATAAAGCCAACTTTTGTAATTGGCTAATTAAGTGTTTAACACTTAGTTAAATGAAAATTAGTTAGAAATTTGGTTACATCCTCCCCTCAGTCTATATAAGGCTCCTCTCTTATTTGTAAAGGGGTTAGATATTGATACTCTTGAATGTAAATACAAAATTTTGATCAATACAGAAGAATTTATCTTACTTTCTATCATATGCATTCTTTCCATTTCTATATTCTTACAATTTATGAATGTGATAGTTTAGTATATGTGAATTCTGAAACTTTGTGTTCAATCTATAGAATATGATGTGAATAACTTTGTGTCTATCTACATTTATAATCTATGGTCTTTGATATATATATTGACTCACTTGTTCTTAAGCTCTTTGCATGCACCAGTAAGGTATATATTTGTATTCTCTATATCTGAAAGTGTTTCCTTCTTCACTTATTTACTTATAGTAGTAGGTAATATTGCAAAACCAAGGAGGGTACTTGTATCCTTGATAAATGATTTATCTTGAAATTTGTTTCCCTAATTCATACTTCTTACATGTATAAGCTATTGTTTATTCCTCAAAACCCTATTCCTTGTTTGTCTTATGTATTGAGAATATGGAACTAGTCATATGCATTAATATCCTCATTCAGATTAGTTAGCTTGTGTATTTGTATATATTTAGGTTCTCAAGTTTTTGGTCAAATAAGGGAGCCTCCCCATAAAGAGGAGGAATTGTTGTCCCCTAAATTTTTTAATGTTGTTAACGACCAAATTTCCAACCAACATTTTTTTGGCTCCCACCATGGGGCACATATTTTGATTCCCATAGGATAATCTTTAGAATAATCTAGAAATTTCAACACATTAGATGAACAAAGATATACACAAGGACAAATAGGTCGAGGTATAGAAGACCCTTCCTTCTAGTTGCAACAATATCAAGGTTTCGAGTTATCTATAGAGAATAAAGGAAAAGATAAAAGGTCAATACACACACCCCCTACCAAAGGAAGGGTTGGTTCATCTCTTAGGTAAGTGCTACTACTCAGGATTTAGTTCTCATTGACATTGTTATCCCTTTATAGGCTATTTTACCACAATGGTTGCACCAATACCTTGGGGCCAACAAGTTGGGCCTCTAGCCCTTGCATAAAATTTGCATGATTTTCCTAAGGGGAATCGAAAGAATTTTTCCAAATTCATAAGTGATGGAAAAATACATCCAGATGAACATATTGCAGCATTTATTGTTACATGTGGGGTTATTGGAGTTGAGCATGAGGATGTATCTGTCAGACTGTTCATTGAGACTCTATAAGACAATGTTGCAGAATGGTTTTACCATCTTGTACCTAGTTCTATTGTTGATTGTAATACTATGAGAACTTAGTTTGAAGGAAAATTCAAGCCCACAAAAGGTTCTTGTGCATTTTACCCCCAAATTTCTCAACTAAAGAAGGATCATTATGAGCCAATGAGGGAGTTTGTAGCCATGTTCAACAAATTGTTTTATAAAATTTCATCTTCTACCTATCCTACTACATAGAATCTGAAATGATTCTTTATTAACACTCAATTTCTAGAAGTGAGTTACACAATGAGAAGAGCCAAAATTTCCACTGTGGAAGAAGATCAAACTAGGCCATCAATGTAGAGGATGACCTGATTATGTTAGGAAATTTGAGAAGAGAACAAAAAAGGCTAAAGATTCTATTTCATCTTCATCAAGTTCTGAAAAACTAGTTCAAAAGTTAGCCAATGACATGATTGTTATCAAGAAACAACTGGCTCAAAATTTTCCATATAAGAACATCCCGAGAAGGAATTTCCAACTGAGGAATCATCTCCTTGCTACCCAACCAAAGCTATAAATTGAAGCTCCTCATGTAAAGGTTTCAGTTAATGCAACATGCGAAGTACATGAAGCTAAGGATGAAGTAGTAGCAAAAGATATTGAAGGAGAAGAGGAAACTGAGGAGGTATAAGAGGAAACATATGATTATCAAATTAATTATCTAGTATATGAATCAGACGGCGATGATTATGATGATATAGTTGCTGATACAAATAGTGAATCATATCCTGTCATGACTAGAGAGAGACTGAGCAAGAAGAAGGATGTTGGGCAACCTGTAAAGAAGGAGAAATATAAATAATCTTGAACTGTCATGCAAGTGGTTGCAAAAAGAGGAGCACCCATTCCTACCACCATTAAGAAAGTAAGTGTTGTATCTCCATCTAGTACTTCTTCTTCTTCTTCTTCTTCTTCTTTGCCTAAATTATCAACTCCCACACCTGTATCAAAAGCACCTTCAGCCCCAAAAGCTGATAATCCAAAATCCCCTATTATTTATATCCAAGAAACCCCATTAAATTTAGGGTATTTTTACATCATTTAACATATAAAAAAGACTAAAATTGATATCTCTGAAGCTGAATTTTATCAGACTCACCCTGAGGAATTGTCCAAAGTGGTAAAATTTGTTAATTCCAAGCCTAGTCATTCTTCCACATCTTCTAAAGGTTTCTTTCCTACCCCCAAATCTCTATCCCCAAAAAATTTAATGGCTCCTTCAACCCCTAGAAATATTGATCCCTTACATGTAATTCTATTGATAGTTAGCCATAAAATCAACAACTATGTTATTGACTATAGAACATTAAACAATGTGATGCCTATAAAAGTTGCTGATGCACTTGGTCTTACCATAAATCGAACCTTCAGTTCCTGTTATGCAATAAATATCAAGGAGGTACCCCTAGTTGGAAGGATAAAGGATGCCCAAGTGGCTTTTGCTACCTTTCTTAAAAAATGAGTCAAGGATACTATTCTTGTTGCCAACATTCCTCCATCTTATGGTATGCCATTGAGTAGAAATTTCTATAAATAAGTTGGAGGTAAAATCCATATGGACTAGTCTCACACATTGATTCCGGTTCAAAATGGGATATGAAGAAGTTGTTGTCGGTAGGGCTCATTTTAAGAAGCCTCTAGGAAATTGGAGGTGAAAAATCCCCAGAAAATATCCTGGAACCACTTTCCTAGTAAAGGTGAATATTCCAAGATTTTAGATTCAAATTTTTTTCCTGTCTATTTCTTTAGGGGGAGAATTTCTTCCTAGATTTTTTTTTTGCATGAAAAAGTTTTGTAACTGGTCTTCTCACGAAAACAAACCTTGTCGCGTGATAATAACGTTTCCTATCGTGCGAAAACAAACCTTCCTGTCGCATGACACCAATAAATATGTAACCCCATTTTCGACCATCTGTAATCCCTTTTTGCTCATCAGTAACACTATTTTATCACCCATTTGTAACCCTCCCTTATTTTGTATCAACAGTCATCTTGTTGCACGTCAACAACACTATATTCACAAGTAATTCAGATGGTACCTCAGTAAGTTACTAGTATCCTACAGGGAAAATTACCTAGGTTTATATAGGAGTAGTTTTCAATGGTAGGTGAAGCCAAAACCTAAAATAAATTATACTTGTGATTTTAGGTGAACAGTCTATTAACCTACTTCAAAAAATTGGCCTTTTAATTTTTTTATAAAATGGAATATTTGCCACTAAAAAATCCCTAGTTGTTGGAAAAACAAGCTGAATATATTGTTCAGAAGACAAATGATCCTAAGACACAAATCTTGTCTGAAGATGTGGGTCATTGAAACTATATGGCAATGTCTAATTCTAAAATCAAAATGCCCAGGGTTGTTTAAGAATATATGAATGACATATGGACTCTCTAGTTTGATGGGAGTTGTTTCACGATGGGTTTTGGAGAAGGGATTGTATTAGTGTCACCTGATGGTAAAATTTATCCATTCTCCTACAAACTCTAATTCTCTAATACCAACAATACTACTGATTATGAGGCCATTCTTCTTGGCCTAGCAGAAGTAAAGGATATGGGGATAAATAATCTTTGTGCACAAGTGATGTTGAGCTAATTTTTAAGCAGGTTTGGGGAGAATTTTAGGTGAAGAATGAAAGGCTTAAGAACTACGATAAAAGGCATGGGATTCTATTGAATTTCTAAATTCATTTTAAATTAATGATGTGTCAAAAGACAATAATACTAGAGTATACACTCTAGCAGTTTTTGGATCCCTACTCATCCCTCATCTAGATTTCAATCAAGAAAAGTTTATGATAGAGATGATATTCAAACCAATGTTCCTGATAACTCAGACAAATAGAAAGTCTTAAATGATTACCATAATTTTATTTCCTTCCTTAAATTAAGTGATGATTTCAGCCAATTGTATTTTGAAGGAAACGAGGTTGGCTATCATGAATCCACTACCTATTTGGTTCTTGAGGAAGGAGTTGAGGAAAAATATGATCAAGATGGATGTATCAAACTCAAAGGTAACAAGATAAATAAAGGCCTTGTGAGATTATATTATTTGTTTGATAAGCATGATAGGTATATAAATGGAAAAATTACACAAGATACCAGTCAATCATTAGAATATGAAAAGGTTAATTTAGGAAGTGATGAGGAGCCAAAGTTGGTCAATATTGGAAAATGTTGTTCTGGTGAAGAAAGGAGAAAGATGGCTGAATTATTGAAGAGATACATAGATGTACTGGCCTACTCCTATGATGAGTTGAAAACATTCAAGCCAAGAGAGATGTAACACTTCATTCCCTTGAAACCAGGCATTCAACCATTTTGTTAGAAACAAAGACAATACAATCTGAAAGTTGCAGGAACTATTTATAAAGAAATCCAAAAACTGTTGAATGCTAAGATAATATTTCTTATTCATCATTCAACTTGGGTTGCTAATATTATGCATGTAAGGAAGAAAAGTGAAGAAATTTGGATTAAGCTGTGACTAGTTCCAAGATGTTATTTATGCTTGATGGGTTTTTATGGTATACCCAGATTGAGGTGGATGTGCAAGATCATCATAAAACCACCTTCACAACTCCTTGGGGTACATTTTATTATCGAAGGATGCCTTTCAACTTAATAAAAATAGGTGTAAATTTTCATAGGGAAATGGATTTGGCCTTTGGTGATCTGAAGAACAAGTGCATAGTGATTTACTTGGATGATATTACTATCTTCTCTAAGAAGAGATAATATTATATTCAGCACCTAAAGTTAGTTCTTAAAATATGTAGACATCATGGCATCTCATTGAATCTAAATAAATATTTCTTTGGTGTAATAGAGGGAAAGCTTCTCGGGAACATTGTGTCAAAGGATGGGATTAAGATTGATCCAGAGCAAGTTCATGCTATCCATAAGATATCTCTTCCAACAAGCAAGAAAGATGTTCACTCTTTCGGAAAGATCAATTTCCTAAGAATATTTATTCCTAATTTTTTAGAATTAACAAGAATCATAACTAAGATGATGAAGGGAAAGAAATATTTTCATTGGAGTACTGAAGGAAAAAACACTATTGACAATATAAAGAGAGCTATTTCTCAGACACCTATTCTAGCTTTCCCATATTTTTATAAGGATTTCATCATCTACTGCTATGCCTTTGAGCACAATTTTTATGATATCCTGGTCCAAACAAACTTTCAAGGATGTGAAATTTTCATTGCATTCATGATTTATGTGTTGAAATATCACAATTTAAAGAACTCCTAATTGGAAAATCATGCCATTTTTGTGGTGAAGGCAGTGAAAGAGTTTCATTTCTACATTCTAAACTCACACTCCACTATGTTTGTACCTAATACAACAATGAAGTCCATCCTCACTCATCAAGAATTTGGTTCATAATGAGATAATTGGGTGGCCAAAGTCCAGGGGTATGATCTTGATATTAATTCAACTTATCTTGTTTGGGGTAAGGGTATATTCTAGTTGATTGTTAAAGATTCAAAAAGTGATTCAGGTAAACAAGAGATTGCTGAGATTCCTACTGTGCTTTTCTTGAGCTTAACTGATGAGTGGTATTCCAATATTGCTCATTTCCTTACATATGGAGAATTTATGACACATCTCAGTGCCAAAGAAAAGATAACCGTAAAGCTAAGAGCTTCACAATATGTCCTTTGGGATAATTCTTTGTTCAATAAAGGAATTAATGGATGTTTTCTCAGATGTGTGGACAAGGAACACCAAAATAGATTACTAAGAAATTTTCATGATCAAGCCTGTGGAGGTCATTTTTCTTCCTCAGTAATAGCTCACAATATTATCGGTGGAGGGTACTAATAGAAAAATAGGTTTTAGGTACAAGAAATTCAGTTTCAAAATGTAAAGCATGTCAAAATTTTATTGGTAGACCCAAGTTGACCACTTTTCCTTTGAAACTAGTCGTTATTGAAGAACTCTTCCAGCAGTGGGGGTTAGATTTTATCGAAACTCTCAATCCAAATTCAAATATAGGTCACACTCATGTTCTAACTACTAATGATTACGTCACGAAGTGGGTTGAAGAAATTCTAGTCAAAAGGACCACTTATGAAGCTGTATGTGATTTTATCAAGGAAAATATATTGGTTAGATTTAGAGTCCTAAACAAGATTATGACAGATAATTCCCCTAACTTCTCTTCTCATGAGCTTATTTATTTTTGTTATGGGTAGGGATTTACCTTGCACATTCCTCATATTATTATCATCAAGGGAACAGACAAGCCAAATCAACCAATAAGAACCTGGTAACCATTATTAGGAAAATAGTGGATGAGTCACAGAGGAAATGGCATAAGAAGCTATATGACATTCTTTGGGATGAAAAAATAACACAAAAAAGAGGCATTGGGATGTCTCCATTTCAATTGGTCTTCGGAATGGAAGCTTAGTTTCCAATTACAATGGAGCTACCTGCATTACACCTTGCCAAAGCCATAGAAGATGAACAATTCTTAAATACCATGGAGAAGAGAATATTGTACCTATAGAAGATAGATGAATAAATATTGCAAGTTGTGGATAGAATCTCTAGAAACCAACAAATAGTCAAGTAACTTTTTGATAAAAATACCAAGTCCCGAGACTTCCAAGTTAGAGATATTGTCCTACTTTTGGATAAAAGGCGCGAACCTCGTCGAAGTCATGGTAGGTTCGATATTCTCTGGCCTGGTCATTTTAAAATTTGGAACTTTGTTGGTGAGAATTGCAATTATTTGAGCTATATGGATGGAAATAATCTTCCATTGCCATATAGTGGCCAATATCTGAAGTTTTTTAAGTTAGAAGTGGATATGAGTCCTTTGAATATAGTTTTGTAAATAGTCTTGTATAGTCCGTATAGTCTTATATCAGTTAGTTGGCTCATTTTGGTTTGTGTTCTGTCTTTTTTTCCTTTTTTTGGTCTTGTTTTGTATGTATTTTACCAATGGATGTATGCATTGATAATGTAACCATGAGATTATGAGGTTATTTTCCCTATCTTGTTTTCACTATGTTATGTTAGGTCAATTCGCAGAAAGAGCCTACTGTTGTCACCTATCCAAAATTGGGAAATTTTTAGCTAAGTGACCCCTTGCCTTAATGTATTTTCCCTTGTTGAAGTCTGAGGAGTGAAAAAATTCCAAGGGTTAGTTTATTTTGAGTTGATTTGAGTTCTTTTCAGTTCTTTGCAATAAATGCAGACATTAGAGAAATAGGAGGAACAATTCCTCCGTTCCTCCCGTTCTTCAATAAAATGGGTTTTGGGGGTTTTCCTGAGATTGGATAATGATGGAAAGGGGAATATTTAGGTCTATGGAGGTATTAGGAGTTCTCAGAGGTATTCAGGAATCTAGTATGGGTGATTATATGATTGTGGGTGATGGAATGGTTGGGTTCACAGGAAGGTAACAAGGGTGGGATGAAAATGCAAGTAAAAAGTTGATAACAAATGTGAAGAAACCTTTTAAATTGAATAAATATGAAATGAAATAGGTGATAAACACACTTACCGGTGTTGCAGGTATGATGAATGGAAGATAATGATAGTTGATCTATGAAGTGGTGGTCAATACTGCGGCAGTGCCTCCTGGAATACTACCATGAACGCAAATACCTTCTGATTAGTTATGGTGCTGGCTATGGCTATCTGGATGTGTGAAAGGGTTCTAGTTTTTTCTTACATAAAGATAAACTTTGCTCCCAAACTTGAGAATGTGGCAAAGCTCTCAAACAAGGTTACCAAAATGAATATATGGTAACCAATGAAAATTTAGGGTGATCGACATTGGTTTAGGGTTGACAGGTGTCAGTTCCAGATTAACTAGCATCGGTCATACCTCACCGATGTCAGTCTCTATATTTAGTAATCCTACCAATAATAGAAACCTAATAATCTATATCCAATTGACATAAACTACCCAGAACATAACCTTGACCTATCCCAACACCTTGACTACTTACCCTACTTCCAAAGCTGAACATAACTTAGCCCTAGTTAAAGAAATTACTATACATATGAGAGGTGTGGATGATTGTAAATATTTATTGTATATCTTTTCAAATATTTGGATAATAGATTGGCTTGTTTCTTGGTGGACATAGCCCACACTAGGTGAAGCACGTTAAATTTGGTGTTGATTTATGTCTCTTGTTTTGTATATTTCTTCTGGTAGAATATCCACTTTTATTTACATGTATGCTTAGATCTGATATATTATCTATACAACCGGTGTGCTAACCCCAACAAATGGTATTAGAGCTTTGTTGAAGGGTTTTATATGTTGAAATATTTACTCACAGAGGGGTTTTTGATTGAGTGGGAGCTAATACAATGGAAGAAGAAAATAAATACAAGGTAGAGAAGTTTAAAGGTTGAAATTTTCAATTATGGAAGATGCAGATTGGGGATTATCTATATCAAAGAGATTTGTATTTATAGTTGGATGAGAAGTCTAGACCTACGAAGATGACTGATGAAGAATGAAATATTCTTGATAGAAATGCTTTGGGATCTATAAGATTAAGCTTGACAGCATCCGTGGCTTCCAATATTACATAAGTGACTTCTACGGTAGGGTTAAGGAAATCTCTTGCTAATTTATATGAAAAATATAGTGCTTCAAATAAAGTTTATTTGATGAAGAAAGTATTTAGTTCTAAGATGTATGAAGGTGGATGTACATCTAGTCATTTGAATTATTTCATGTCTATTGTAAATAAGTTAAAATCAGTTGATATACGGTTTGATGATGAAGCGAAAGAAATTTTATTCTTATGTTCTTTTCCTGATAGTTGGGATAACTTGGTAATGGCTGTTAGTAATACAACATTTGCTAATAATATTTTGAAGTTTGATGATGTGGTTAGTTTAATATTGAATGAAGAAATTCGCAGGAAGAGTACATAGGAATCATCATCTAGGAATGCTTTGAATGTAGAAAGTAGGGGTAGGCAGAAGGAGAGATCCAAGAGTAAGAGTAATGGGAAATAAAAGTCAAGGGATAAAAGATCTAAATCTAGAGTTAAGGGAATTACTTGTTGGAAATGTGGAAAGAAAGGACATGTAAATAAAGATTGTTGGTCAAAGGATAAAGAGAACCAAAAACCAGATAAAGGTGAAGAAGAAAATCTTGCTGCAGTAGAGGTAATGCAAGATGCTTTTATTATTTCTTTAGATAATATAATTGAGTCATGGGTTTTAGATATAGGAGTTTCTTTTCATGCAACCCCTAATAAGGATTATTTCAAAAATTATGTCTAGGGAAATTTTGGGCATGTTTATTTGGGTGATAATGAACCTTGTAGTATTACTGGTAAAGGGGAAGTTCATCTAAAATTGCAAAATGAAAATACACGGGTATTGAAAGATGTGAGGCATGTACCAAACCTTAGGAGGAATATTATTTTTACAGGGCAACTAGGTGAATCTGGTTGCACGGTTAGTTTTACAAGAGACTCTTAGAAAGTCACCAAGGGTGCTTTTGTTGTGAAAAGAGGTAAGAAGGTAGGAACATTATATTTATCTACCTATGTTACTAATTCCTTTTCTACCCTATCTACTTCAGATTCATATGTATGAATGTGGCATAATCAGTTGGGACATATGATTCAAAAAGGAATGTAGATCTTAAAGGCTAAGAGTAAGTTATTAGATTTGAAAGATTTATATCTTGATTTCTGTGAGCATTGTATTAAACGTAGATCTAATGTTTTTGAGACATTTAAAGATGGAAAGCCCTTGTTGAGAATGAATCAAATTCTAATTTAAACTACCTTAGATATGAAAATGGTGGTGAATACTGTAGAAAATATTTCAATGATTATTGTTCAGTGAATGTGATATGTAGAGAAAGAACGGTTCCAAGAACACCACAGGAGAATGGTGTTGCAGAAATAATGAACAAGACAATCATGGAACATGCTAAAAGTATGAGGATACATTTTGGATTGCTCTTGCAGTTTTGGGTATAAGCACTTGATACAACAGTTTATTTGATTAACCGTGGGCCTTCAAGTTCAGTAGATGGAGGAATACTAGAGGAAGATTGGACCGGAAAAGAGGTAGATATTTATTTTCTTAAAGTTTTTGGTTCAAAATATTTTTTGCATGTTGATAAGGAAAATAGGAAAAAGTTGGATGCAAAATCCAAGAGGTGGACTTTCATTGGTTATGGATTTGGTGATTTCGGTTTCTGTTTTTGGGATTTAGATCATTCTAAAATTATTAGGAGTTGTGATGTTAAATGGAATGAAAAGAGAATGTACAAGGATCAAATTTTGGTACCCAAGGATGAACCAGTTGAGAAGTTTGTAAATGAAAATGAACTATTGGATTTAAAAGTAATACTGATAGGGTTACATAGTAACCGGTGTCAGCTGACCCCTGACCGAAATCATTCAAAAGAACTGGTATCAGTTACAGAAGAGCCGAATCAACATCATTTAGAATAACTAACGTCGGTTAGAGGTGACCAGCGTCAGTCACTGACATATTTGGATACAAATGTCCAAAAGGTCTAGATTGAGCCTCTGATACCCCAAAATCCTTTGAGAAGGTCACAAAGGATAAGTAAACCTCCAGAAATATTTACACCTTATCTATTTTATTTATTATTGACTGATAATGGTGAACTAGAAAATTTTGAATAAGTAATGCAGGATAAGATCCACGTCTAGTGGAAGCATGACATGGATGAGGAGATGGACTCCTTGGAACAGAACCAGACTTGGGATTTGGTTAAGTTGCCAGCAGGTAAGAGGAAATTGCATAACAAGTGGGTTTACAGGATTAAGGAAGAAGAGGGTGGACAAAATATGTACAAGGAAAGGCTTGTAATAAAAGGGATTTACACAGAAAGCATGTATTGACTTTGGTGAAATATTTTCTCCTATTGTCAAGATGACTTCATTCGTACTGTATTAAGTTTAGATGAAGTAAAAGATTTTCATTTAGAGAAACTAGATGTGAAGATGACTTTCCTTCATGGTGATTTGGATGAAGAGATTTATATGAAGTGGCCAGTTGGGTATGAAGTCAAGGGTAAGGAGAAATTAGTGTGCAGGTTGAAAAAGAGCCTATATGGGCTCAAGAAATCTCCAAACCAATGGTACATGAGGTTTGATAGTTTTATGCATCAACATGGTTACTTGAGAGGTGAATATGACCATTGTGTTTATTTCAAGAAGCTTGAAAATGAGAGCTATATTATTTTGTTACTGTATGTGGATAATATACTTATTGCATGATCTAGTATGCAAGACATTGGTGACCTTAAGGGAAAGCTAGCTCACACATTTTCTATGAAGGATTTAGGAGTTGTAAAAAGAATCCTTGTCATGAAAATACACAGAGATAGGAAAAACAAGAAATTGTATGTCTCAAGAATATTATATCTACAAGGTGTTAGAAAGGTTTAAGATGCAGAATACAAAACTTGTTAGTACACCAATGGTTGGACACTTCAAATTGAGAAAAGATTATTGTCCTTCATCACATGAGGAGGTCAAATACATGACACGAGTACCATATGCTTCAGCAGTTGGGAGTCTCATGTATGCTATGGTTTATACAAGACCAGACATTGCATAGGTAGTGGGAGTTGTGAGTGTTAGGAAATCAATTATTTAGTGCTCCATGGTTGATAATATAATAGTAATATTATAATGTAATTTGGTGACATTAATGATATGTAACAATAATGTATATTAGGAGTTTGTTGTGTACGTGAGTTTAGAGATATTTATGGAGGAGTGGTTGTAGCCACCTCCTTGATCATAGGAGAAGTTTTCCTATATAATTGTATTATATGAAGAATTATCTGATATGAGTTAATATGAAGATCATTATTCCTTGCACTTTATTCTACAAATCTGGTCCAACTCTTACAGTGAGTAGATATATGGCCAATCGAGGTAAAGAGCATTGGAAAGAAATCCAATGGATACTCAGGTATTTGAAAGGGACATATAAAATGCAGTTATGCTATGGAGATTCAGATATTTCATTATGTGGCTATGTTAATTTAGATATGGCTATAGATCTAGATGGTAGGAGGAGCACTACTGGATATATTTTCACAGTAGGTGGGACGACAGTTAGTTGGATTTCAAGATTGTATAAGGTTATGGCTTTGTCTACTACAGATGTAGAGTATGTTGTAGCTACAGAGGCTAGGAAGGAGATGATATGGATGAGTAGGTTCATGGAAAATTTGGGAAAGGAGAAAGATGATTTTAAACTGTTCAGGGACAATTAGTTTGTAATTCATTTGACAAAGAACTCAGTATTTCATTCAAGAATGAAACACATTCAGTTGTGGTGTCACTTCATATGACAGGTATTAGAGGATGGAAAATTGAATCTAGAAAAGATTTATATGAGCAAAAACCCCACAGATATACTAATGAAGCCATTAGAAAAGGATAAGTTGGAGATACACTCCACTTCTATTGGTCTTCAAGTTTGAGAATTGAAGAGGAAAAAATAAAGCTAAGGAAGGATCCAAGAATGATGCTGTACAGGTATGGTGTAGTAATTAATCTCCAAATGGGAGATTGTTGAGTTGTGGAGCTCAATTACTTTAGATTAGCATGTAATGTAAAACTTGCTAGAAAACACAGTAACCATCATCAGTTAGGAGGGACCGGCATCGGTCACCTATGAGAAGAATCGGTCAGGCAAGGAGGAACCGACATCAGTTAGGGTGAACCAACATCAGTTACCTGTGTGTGAGTGTTTTAATTAAATATTAGGAATTAGATTTATTTTAGCATTAAAGTATATCTATTGATCATAATTGCATGGCTAAGTTCCCTACATTTATAAACACTTATATAAGCATAAAATCTAGGCTCTAGAAGTAGAGAGTTAACAAGAATTAAGAAGAACTTGCAAAAGTTGGTGAGAGTGAGAATTCTTGGAGAAGAAGAAAAATCTTGAGTGAAAGAAAGTAGTGTACATCTGAGATGTGTGGAAGATTATAAATCTTCATTATATATCTTGTCAAAGATTTTTATAATATATTGTCTTGTTTCTTGGTGGACGTAGCCCACACTGGGTGAACCATGTTAAATTTGGTGTTGATTTATGTCTCTTGTTTTATATATTTCTTCTGGTAGAATATCCAATTTTATTTACATGTATGCTTAGATCTGATATATTATCTGTACAACCAGTGAGCTAACCCCAACATTTAGAGAAACATCCTTCGTTCCTCCTATTCCCTGTATCCCTGTATCACCCACAATGCGTTGAGCTCTAGTATTGTGTAGATTTTTGAAATCCCTGTGGAACTAGTTCTATCAAACCCCTTGTTCCATGAAAATCCTAGTTCTTCGAATTGATTTGTTCCCCATGCAATAATACCTTTCCGTATCCCATCATTTTCCCTTCTTCGTGGCCTTTGTGGAAATCTTTAGAAATTGAGGAAATTGTTCCTATCGGGCTGTTGTTCCCTGCACACTCCTTTTTCCCGCATTTCTTTGTATTTCCTTTGATTATGGGTAAAGCATAAATTATTGGAACTTAAATAATGTGTTCCATTCAAATATGGCTTCCCCATACCTCACGATTCCCTGCATTTCTCCCTAACCTGCAAGCCTTATGTTTCATAGTTATGTGGAAATTTCCAAATCGGATAGAATGGTTCTTACAAGAACCCCATTCCCCACAACCTTCAATCCCCCAAAAATAATTTGATTTATTTATGTTTTGGATGATGCATAACTTATTGGAACACAAGGTAACCATTCCCTCTTACCTTAAGTTCCTCGCAATCCTGGTTTCCTCGCATTATATGAGTTCCTTAGGTTCTCCCAAACCACGTCATGTCCGATTTTTAAAGGGATTCATTAAAAAGAGTTTCTAAAGGCTTGCTGACTTTCACATTTCATTGTGTTACTCAAATGAACCTCATTTTTGAATTATTTTTCTATAAAATGTTAAACTTATTAATTTTCCACCATTTCAACTCAAGTTTTGGCCGTGCACTGCTCACCTCACTTATGCGCCATAGGAAGGCATTTTTGTCCATATATTTCTCATTTCTTGTCCAAATTTGAAAATTTAAATTACGTTGGGACTGTGGTGGAGGTGTTGTTATTTTTATATTGAAGTTGAGTGATTTAATTCCCTTTTGGTATGATTTGATAGTTTTTTGTGTTTTTTAATCCTCTCCTTCAAGTTTCTGTTGAAAACCACTATTAATCCTCCATTATTTTTGAGTTTTCTTCCACACCGTCATGATGAAGTTCCAATATGGAGGGTAGGAGAACATTTCTTCCCTTAAGACTGCTTTACCTAATATTAAATATAGTAATGTTAGGAAAATGAATTTAGATGACTTTCGGGCCCACATTTATGAAGATAGACAACCCATTATAATTTCCCAATGTATTAAAAATAGTGGAATTACCTATACTGTTGGGTTTACCCTCTCTATTCAATGCACTGATATTGTCCTTGCATGTGCCTCAAGTTTTGAACCAGAAACCAAAGAAATCAAGGATCCTCAAGGACAAATTATTTCCAAGCTTGATGCCAGTTATATAAATGTAACCATCGGTATTCTTACCTTTGAGAACTCCAATACCATGACCCAAGTCTAGGATTAAAATATTTTTTATCAAGATAAAATAGGTATAAAATAATGATAGCCAAATCATTGATCAAAACTTAAAAGAGGGGATATTCCAAGTTTCCCAAGGTCCTCTATCAGTTTTATTTCAAAGAAGAACTGTTAGATATGATCACCCTATTAGAAAGAATTATGGAATTTCCTTCCACCAATGATTTCAGTATTGGATGTGTGTACATATAGATGTCATTTGTGAGGAAAAGCAAAGGCTGAATTAGGGGATATCATTTTTGAAAACCTAAGTGAGCAGTTGGTAAATGTGTAACAAAGAAAAAAATTCTATTTGACATCCTACCCTATGTACACAATTGTAGCCTACAGGGTATGGGTAGAATTATCACCACAAGATGATAAGAATAATGTACCAGTGTATGAGTTCTACCCTCAGATTACATATGAAAATAGTAGGACTCACCACAAGAGAGTTAACGATGCCTATACCATGTTCGTAGTCAGATTATTAGAAGTAAATGTGGCTGAGAGAGTCTCTACATAGGAAAGATAGTTGATCTCAACCTACGGTATCCTCTTCATCTAGTTTAGAAATTTTTCATATATTAGGATAGCTGGTTTTCAGGGTGTTCCTAACAAATTTCCAATGTATTTTAATGCCAAGTTGGTTCTTGTAGAAGTTTGCAGGTAATTATATATGTTACATAGAACTTGTAGAGATAAAAAAGATCACCGATATTCATTTCCCTATCTCATTGGGAAACTACACATGCAAGTATGATTTGAATGCTCAAAATATAGAAAGAACATATCATATTTCAAGTCTCATACTTATCAAAAGAGGTCCTCCTTTTATAGTAAATGTTTTATCTCCAAAGATCTGAAAATGACTTAATATCATATTCCTACATTTGAGGACTATTAGGAAGATTGTGTAGATGAGTATGAAGTAAGGAAAAGGTATTTTGGGAGGCTTTCACTACAAAAAATCAAGGATATTAACTTGTACCATGTTCTTGAAGGCCTAGAGGATAATGAATGTGATTTTTATTTTGTGGAATATCTTAGAACTATTCTACACATGCCTATCCCAACCATTTATTGGTCACAGAAAGAGAAATATGATCCTTCTGAGTTGGATAATATTGTTCTAGTAATGAAAAGACAATGGTTCAATGGGAAAATGAAGGAATATAGAGAAAAAGTCAAGAAATATTCCTCCCAATAAGCCTCCACCTCACAAAAATAAGCTTCTATTCCTCATCAAGAAGCTCCAACTCAGTTTAATCCTTCTTCTTTACCCTTAGAATCAACAACCAAGATGTATACAAAGAAATATAAAACAAATGAGGTAGAGAAGATTGATGAAACACCTGTGAAAGAAGTGGAGCAAGAGAAAAATCAAGAATCAGTTGAAGGAATTTCCCATGTACTTAAACAAGTGACACAACCTTTTGAGGAAGAGATGAAAGCAATAGATGAAAAAAAAATCAGAACAAGAGGGTGAGGAACAAAATAATGATTAGAATGATGAGGAAGAAGAGGAAAGTGATGAGGAAAGTGAAGATGAGGGAGATGAGGTAAAATTCATAGAGCCAAATTTAGAAAAAAACAAGTAGACATAAGCTTGAAGTCAGGAGACCATCTTCTTCTTCTATTGGGGTTCCTACTCTTGAGGTTTCCACTGCTCAGCCTCTTGATCTTCCTAATGTCCTTGCATTGACACATCTTCTAGCTCTAACTTCTAGTGATTCATTCATATGGCTCCATCCAATTATTGATAGTAGGAAGAAGAAGGATTCTTCACATATTGTGGTTCATGGATTTGATGCAGTGGTTTACCTCCTTAGAACAACTCCTCCTCCTCTAAAGAAAGCCAAAAAAACCTCTCGTTTAGTTTTAGATGCTATAGGACAACAATTTATATAAATTTCTAAGCCAAAGGGAGATAAAAATGAAAAGGAAATGATTATTACAGACTTGGAATTAACAAGTATTTCACTTGGAGAATCCACTCTTGAAGGAGAAGTTCAAAATCTCAAGGATACTGTTTCAAAAGTTAGGTAGAGAAAATAAAACAAACAAAATAAAAACTTGAGGAACATGTTCAAGTTCTATCAAAATTCATTAAATCCTTTCTCTCATCTGAAAAAACCCCTCTAGATACTACTCCCCTTTCCTCACTGCCTCATGCAACTCTTACTTCTGAAATTGATATCAAATCCATAACAAAGATTCACAAGAATGCAACATTTGGAAGAGCTTATGAGGCTTGGGTACAAGGAATTTTGATTTTTGGTCAGGGTTTCATTGATGAAGCATAAAAAATGTATGATGACATCTCTTCATCACAAGATCAATTCAATGTAACAATTGGTACTATTGACAAAGAACTTAATATTTGGATGCATAAATTTCAAGATCTTAGAATTGTAAGTACAACAAATGAGAAGGTTTTGCTGTCTCATAATATTTTTTATGATTATAAAAATAACCTATCCAAGAAATTAGTCTATAGTGTTGAATGGAGGATTAGAGTCCTTGAGGAAGCTACAAGTGAATTGAAAAATATGGTACAAAAGGGTGAATCACTGAAATAAAAAATATTTACTGATCTGGAAGCCCTCTATTACCAATTCTACAAAGATAATTATATGGAGAGAAAATCAATTGATGAAGTCAAAGAAAAATTCAATTCATTAATAAAGGAATACTTTTTCAAAGAAGACTCAGTTAACAAGGATAAAATGGAGGAAATCTCCAAGTTACGTAATGTAGTTTTGGAAGCCACCAAAGGCCTGTAGAAGAATGGTGGGATAGAAAAGAGATGGAGTTTTCTCTCAAAAGTTGGTTAGCTTCCATTTCTAACACAATTGTTCCTAAATGTATGGAAATATTAACTGTTCTTACCAAATTTAGGAATCATGTTCTCAAGGTAAAGGTTGCAACTATGCCTATTCTAAACATTCTTGATGTTCCTTCTTCTTCTGGTTCATAATATTCTCTTCTATATAATTGTTATGTTTTGAAGTTGGCTTTATTGTTTTGAAATTAATTTGTAAAATAAAGCCAATTTATGTAATTTACTAATTAAGTTTTTAACAATTAATTAAAATGCAATTAGTTATAAAGCTGGCTACATCCTTCCCTCAATATATATAAGGCTCCTCTCTTATTTGTAAAGGGGTTGGATATTGATGCTCATGAATTTAATTATAATTTTTTGATCAATATAGAAGAAGACATATTTCTTTCTCTCATCCTTGTTATTTTCCTTTCTCTGTTCTTGAAATATGTGGATGTGATAGTTTAGTATATGTGAATTCCGAAACTTTGTTTTCAATATATAGAATATGGTGTGAATAAATTTGTGTCTATCTACATTTATATTAAATAGATTTTCATATTTATTGACTCACATGTTCTTAAACTCTTTTACATGCATCATTAAGGTCTAAATATGTATTCTCTGTATCTGAAAGTGCTGCCTTCTTCACTTCTTTCCTTACAATAGTGGGTAATATTTCACAACCAAGGAGGGTACTTGAATCCTTGATAAATGAGTTAGCCTGAACTTTATTTCCCTAATTCATACTTCTTACCTGTATAAGCTATCGTTTCTTCCTCGAAACCCTATTCCTTATTTGTCTTCTATATAGAGAATATGGAATCATTCACATGCATAAATATCCTCATCTAGATTAGTTAGCCTGTATATTTTTATATAGTTAGATTCTCAATTTTTTGGTGAAATAAGGGCACCTCCCCATAAAAGAGGAGGGACTGCTATCCCCTGAACTATTTATTTCTCCCAATGACCAAATTCCCAACTAAAATTGTGTCTTCAGGTCTTCAAAAGACCCTAACAGAGCTAAGTGTTTGTCTTTCACCTTCTCAAATAACTTGTAGAGGTTCTTCCCTTCGTATTTTTGTCTTCCAGTGACTTACACAGTAAAAAATTATGTCACGAAAACTCTAAAATTAGAAAATTATATATCTAACAAAATTGAATCAAAATTATGGACAACTTTCTAGTTTACACCAAGATCCAAAAATGCCTTTAAATCGCTCAAATTTTTTTATTTCCATAATTGCTCTATTATCTCCAATACACAGTCCTTAATATTACTCTGTATAAAAACAAGTTTGCATATATATAACCTTGTGGCCACCTTATGGCCTAATGACAGGGCATGAATCTTAGGGAAATGTGGTTGTGGGTTCAAACCTTCCCAACCACCCACCATTTTGTTTTAACCCTATATGGGAATTAATCCCATATTCCAGGAGAGATAAGTTTATTCAAATATTTTAATAAGGTTAAAATACCATATTTTCACGTGAAATGGACACACATAAAATTTTTCTACCAAATTCGGAGGTCCACATAGGACATGAAAGATTTATTAAGCGAATGAGTTGGAACTTTAGCCAAGTTTAATATGTGATCTATCATGTCCGCCTAAAATGGAACATTATTAGCACAATTATTGATAATAATAATGCCAATTTTAGAGCTGTTTGGTTCAATAATATAATTAAAACAATAATAATGGGAATATTAGTCCGACATGTACCATAACAAAATAATATGTGGCATTTAAATATAAAATTATGACTATGGTAATATGAATTCACAGAGGCAAAGGCACCCCTTCACAAAAATAGTGTGTCGACCCTGGTTAAGGGCTCTAGCTAGCAAATAACAGGGCCAACCTTTCCAAACTAGAGCGTCGGAGAGCAGAGGGGAAAACCAAAACACCCTTTTACCATTTTTGTCAAATTTTCACTTCCACATGTTGCAACCTAATTCGTCATTTGTTCCTCTTTTTTCTCTTTCAATTCAGCTTATGTAGGTGATATATTACTCTAACAGAGTCCATTTTTCACGTTCTTACATGTGACATAAAGATCTTGGAGTCTAATACCATATTATGAATATACTGGGATATTTAGGGAAACCTTGTCCATTGTTTTGATCTCCAGATCACACATACCTTGAATATGAGTCCTAGAGATGACTCAACCACTTCACTGTATCCCTTAAGCTTCTCCGAAGTATTTTCAAGTCTCAAAACATGCTATTTTACTGTCTTTGGATAACTAACTTACTCCACAAGACAATGTTCTTGCAAACACATTATATTCTTCCACACAAACTTCTCTAACCACCTTCCATACCTAAATAGATGACAAAATAGTATCCCAATGTCTTAGAGACTTCCTCAAACTTGTAGCATATTGTTTCATTCCTTTCACAGACCTTAATGCCTTGTTATCATGGAAACTACACTCATAGAGTGTAAAAACCTTGCAATATCTCACTTTTCATGCCAAAAAATGCTTCCACACATATCAATCACTTAGATGGATGAAAAATGAGGCTCCCCTACCTTGATGGATCTTCATAGACTTGTAGCTTCACATTTTGGAGAAAAAATGACCATATACAATATTCTTAGAAGCATTACCTTTTTGTGAGAACTCAGAATAGTGTCATTTTGGCTCTTCATTTAGATAACAAGTTTTTTGCACATTTTGTAGATGCACCATGATCATGCTTGAGACACACTCAACACTCTAAAAATATTCTTTAATTATCATCCATCATATATTGGCCTCATGTGTATACTGACATAGTGTCTACCTAATTGCTTTGTAACTTTGCTCCTCAAATTTTTACTAGCTTGAAGTTCATCACTCAAAGAGTAAGGCCCCTTCTCAGGCATGAATATTTTTAACAAAAGCTTCTTAATCTCTTTTTCACACCTATAGGATAATAATTTGGCACACAATAACCACCATGTTTAGAGGAAATGCTCATTCTGGGTGCATGAAAATTCATCACACAAATATCACATGCATTCTAGGCATCACATCTTAAAGATTTAGGGTACACAAGCTTTTGCTCCTCCTTATGCATCGCTTTGATGACACCATGATCATAGTCATTTCACTATATAATAATTCCATGACCTTAAAAAAACTGATATCTCTTCAAAAGTGAAGTTATGGAAAGGAATACCTTTGACTGTGATGGATTACTCTATTTCTTGAGCTCACACCATAGTGTACTAACTTACTACTGCATCTCTGATCAAGCAAAGACTACATGCTTCCAAGAGGCTATAAAAAAAATTGTAACCCTTATTGATGTCATACCACAATAATTATTAGCCAAGAAAACATCATTACAATATTCAAATACTATACTCAACCCTATATACACCTCTGTCATCAGCCTTAACCATCCTATACCATTTATAACACTTCTTTAAAACATTAGATCATTATGTCCCATGCTTATCTTACCCTTATACTTGGAATTTTCAATACACACTACCTTTGTGAAAACTTCATCCATTGACCAAATCCTTGGCATACACAGACCTCTCAATAATTCATAATAATTTGTGTCATGTCATAATACATCTTCCATCTTAAACATAAAAATCTTCATATATGGATCAAGAATGGAAATTTACCTCATATCCTAACTTCAAAGACCTATTGAAGAAAATAAATCACATATATACCATATCATACAAATGATTGTAGCCTTATCAAGTGTACATCTAATTTTAGAACATTGTTTACCTTTCTTCAAGTTTTCAAACTCAGACAACCTATCACATCTACCACCTACTAACACTGTTTCGGACCATTTCTGAGCATAATTTTCTCTCTAAAAATCTTCATGCCACAAATCAACCACTTTTGAATACCCATTTCCATGCTTTATATATATACCAAGATTCACTACAGGATTATTTGGAGAGGATGGATCAAACATCACTTTCTAGTCTCCAATTAGGTATGTGGATTGAATCAATAATGTGAACTGAAAATGTCATGAACTATAGGAAACCAATGATTTCTTAAGATATAAACCAAAAAAATCATTAAGAGGAGGATGGAAAGGTTATATGTTCAAATTTTCAATGCTTGATTCAACCTCTTATGACTTCATTTCACAGAAACCTCGCTAAACGCTAGATAGAATTTACTAGAGTCCAATATATAAGATTTAGCTAACTCTTGAAATAGATAGAAAAATTCTTGAATCTTATACATACCTAGAAAATCCTCATAATATATCTGTTAAGTGCACATACTTGATGTGCTTATACCAATGGCATCTATGATAAATGTTCTGATATAACTTTGACATAACATGACCAATATACAAGATGAAATGAGATAGAATCTTAAAAGACTAAAAAGACCTAAACCTCAGAATAAGTCATTACTTTTGAGATACATTGAATCTTTTTATGACTCCATCCTCAACCTAAAACACTCAACTTTGGACCACACATAAACATATCACAATAATACCTTGAATGATCAGGAACAAGACCTATTACACTTCAATAGTGGCAATAAAAAATTGAATACATGACTGCAAAAACTCAGATACTTTGACTATAACCAAACATTATATGAAAGAAACAATAAAAATAGATACTAAAATACCTTGAAAAAATTGTGACACATCTTTACCAACCTTGACATCATGAAAATATTCCACAACAACATACTTAAAACACCTAGCTCCCCCTCTTTGCAATGCTTCATTAGGATAATTACACCTCTAAGAAACCTAGTAGAGGCATACATCATCATGTTTATTCTAGAAGAGGGAATTGAATAGGTATTAATCCCTCTTAGAACCTGAGAATCACTTCCAATCACTTGTTTCTGATATGATTTCTGAAACATACCCTAATTTGCATTAACATTTTCTCTTGTTGGAATGTTGTTTTTCACTCTTGGCTCCCATGTCTTGTTTTATCTTCTAACATGAACATTAGGACCTTTAAATTTTATTCCTTTCCTTGTAGGGCCATGAAAACCCCCATCAACATGTCAAAACCTATTACAAATGAAGCATAGAATTGAACTCTTTCCTTTGTATCCTTCAACTTGACTAGGTGGATCATAGAAACCATATCTAGTAATATGATCTCTCTCATGAAAATTGTAACACACTAAATTCTTAGATTTCTCACTCCTAGTATCTCTCCATGGATGATCATCTATAGAAACACTTCTACACTCCTTTTCCATATGACCAAATCCATTACAATTAAAACAATAACCATTAAATGACCTTTCATACCTTGAAGCATTAGGTTGTCTAACTGACTTTGTCTTCACATTGTATTTGGTGAAGTTATCTTTCTTTCCTTTCTTGAGGCTCTATTATTCATCATTATTTCTTGGAACACTATCATCTTGCATATTTTCTTTCCCCTTGAGTTCATTACTAAACTCAAAACCTGCTATCATCTATTGATCTCTATTTGCTAAGAATATCATCAAGATCCTTGGTACTTTTCTAAAATTTATGAAAGGATTTATCCTTCTTACCAGCATATAATAAGTTTTCCCTAATAAAACATATATCCTCTTAAAATTTGGTGCATTTAATCTATTTTTTATTACAAATTAGTGACTAGAAACTTTACCTTTTCTTCTAGAATTCTAATAGCCTCATTTAGTTTGCTTGTTTCAGACCAATGCTTCTCTTCTAGATCACGAATATTATCTTCAAATACTTTGACTTGAGATATCAAATTTTTGTTCTTCTTTTCAGCATGCCTTAAATTAGTTTGGATACACACTATCTCATCTTTAAAATCATCTTATTATTCCTAAAAATATCCGAAAGAACCTGATATGAAATCACCTAATAATGTAGAACCACTACTAGTAGATCTCATGTCATGTTTAGTCATGAAAAATACCTCATCTCTAACATATTCATGATTAGATTCAGACTCAGAATCTAAAATAACTTTACTAGCATTAAACAAGAAATCCTCTTCTTTTGTGTAGAAACTTCTTTTCCCCTTCTTTTTATGGTTAAAATTCTTGAAGTTCTTCTTACCTTTACTGTACTTGTGATTCTTCTTGTAACGATCATCATCATGGTCTTCATCACCTTATTTTTCATGCCTATGAGGAAACTTAGAAGTATAGTGACCTACTTCACCACAATTAAAACAATTAAAGGGAAGTTTACCTTTGTACTTACTAGATTCAACATTAAGTCTTCTAGCAACCATTACAAATAGCTCATCATCATCAATTTTAGGAGCATCATCCACATCCTTAACATTATTTCCCTTGGTTTTCATTTTAGATTTGAAAGCAATCTATTTCTTATCTATTTTGGATTCAACAATCCTCATTTCGTAGGAAGTCAAAGTCCCATGCAATTCATCCATTTTCAAGAGTGTTAAATCCTTGTCTTTTTCTATGATGGACATTTTGGAATCAAACTTAGAAATTATAGATCTTAAAACCTTTTGAAATACAACTTATTATTTCAAATATTTACCTAACTCTTTTATGGTATTGAAAAATTTTTCAACCTTAAGTAAATATGTAGAAAAATACTCATCATCATTCATTTTTAGTCCTTTAAACTAATTTATGAAAGTTTGAAGCTTAGAAATTCTTACCTTGGAGTCTCCTTCATACAAGACTTGAATCTTCTCCAACATAGCCTTGGATGATTTGAAATGTATCACCATCACAAGCTTAGATTTAGCTAATCCACTCGTGATGGCATTCATAGCCTTGGAGTTGTCACTATAAGTCTTCTTGTCTACAACAGTAATAGGTGGAGTAGCAGGAACAATATAACCATCCTCCATAGATTTAAAAATATAAAAACCTAAGGACATGATGTGATTCCTCATAATTAGACTCCAAAAATCATAGTTCAAACCATCAAACAATGGTGATTTTCCAGAAGAAGAGCCACTCTGCTGACTCACCATGTTTGTGCTTCAAGGATCTCCTTTTAAGTGATCAAACTTTTTAAAAAGGACCTAATATGGTACCAATTGTTGGAAAAAAAATGGACTGAGTGGGGGTGAATAAGTCCTTTAAAAATTTAAAAAATTTCAGATTTTACTTTCTTAAATCATAAAGCACGAAACCATCAATGTGTGCACAACATCATACAATATACATTCAAATAACCATGAACATGTTAGAACACCATAGCACAAGATATAAGCGGGGAAACCCTCAAGGGGAATAAATTTTTTTGAAAATTATGATTATATTATTCAAATAAAAAGTAATTATTGAACTACCAACTTCACAAGGATCACCAACCCCTAGTTTAGTAGAGCATTAACCCTACAAGGAGTACCAACCCCTAGTTTAGTGAAGCAACAACTCCACAAGGAGGATACAACCCCCTAAGATGATAAAGTACCCAATAAACCACATTTTATAAATATATATGATGTATTGTTTCTTCTATAACTGATGGAGATCACTTATTCATCTCACACACCTTCAAACCCTTGCTTAAACCCTCTCTTCTTCAACTCGTTATATCTCATACTGTCTTCACTTATCTTGACTTCAAACCCTTGCAAAAATTCTCTATAACATTTAAAAACATGTTACACACTTTCTCATATCTAAATATATTCCTTCATACATTTTTCAATCACACACTTGGGTCACACTTTTTTCCCTCTCACTTAACTAGTGAAAATTTGAATTCAAACATGCACTTTATACCTTTCTCTTCTTACAAACATGAAAAAAGTTAGTAGTTAATGAATAATTCAACCAATAAATATTAAAAAAATCTCAAAAAATTATAAAATCAATCATAATGGAACCATATAGATCGTCCATGCTCAAATGCACTAGACAAGCTCAAAAACAACTTAAAACCCCATCACCTAGATGACTAAAAACCACAAAGACCATAACAATGATTAGTAAAGCTCCCAAATCAATCAAAAATGTCAAATATGGCATAAAAAATCATCCATAGTTTTTAATTATCTTTCACCAATCACATTTATCCTAACACTACTAAGAAGGCTCATATCCTTCATAAAACCGTTATTTCCAGGAACCAGTCTTCACCTTTGGGCCTCAAGAACACCAAAGAACATATAAAATATCGCATGTAACCAATAATTGGAATAATTTTTACCTATATATCACATACATGATTTCTAGAGCTCATGAAACATCCATATGTGAAAACCACACTCACTTTCTTCTTCACCAAATTGAGCTTCCTAGAAATCAGTTTTAGAATCTCAACTGGTTTGAACCATTTTTGCCACTTTCAAGACCTCAAAATTCCTTAAAAATTAAAAAAAATTCATCCCTATCCACTCTAAAAATTATATAAATCATAAAACATTATATTTAATGCATCATCTACCTCAATCTTCTAGTTAGAGAAATTCCATCCTAAGAAACAAACAACCTTCTTCTTCAAAAATTGATCTAGTTATCCTATAAAACCTCATCATAAATACATAAAAAATATACCATTGTAAATAAATATGAATATAATTTTCATCAAATCTTACATTTCCTTCCAACTCCAAGTGTAAGGCCTTCAACTAGGTCCATCTTTGAAAACTCTTCAAAGCCGCCCCAAAACTGCCTTAAGACCAATCTCCATAAAGAGGGCACACTTTTTAATTTATAAGAACAACCATGATATGAAACCATCATGGAAATAAATTAAAAATCCCATGATAAAAGTAATTTTAATTTATTTCACAACTCCTTTGGTCAAATTTGTCCCAAATTGAACTTCTTCAGAAAATTTCCTATTTGAGTGGGGTCTACTCATCACCACATGATCTACCATACCTTTCTAGAAATATGAGGGATTAATATAAAACATAAAATAATCATACTAGCACAATAAATAATTTCTAGTCACTTATCATGAATATCTCTCCTACTAGTTTTGAGCTAGGTTTTCAAAGCTATAAATTTTTTTTTACCTTCTTAACATTCGTTCATAAAAATGTGACAATGAAATTACTTAATTATTTTTGTGAAATATTATTAAATAAATGAAAAATCATCCCTGAAAGCCAAAATGTCCCATGAAAATCCCATAATTCATGGTGAGCATCATAATTTCACAATTAGAGCTAGATTTGCACTCTCAAGCACCTTGTTTCACCAAAACAAATTTAATTGCAAAACACTCCTCATGGAAACATTAAAATTTTCCCACAACATTATGCCACACCCTAATAACATATATAATCATAAAAATTCACAAATAGCTATGAATCTTCTCAACCAATCTCATTTTCATGACTAGCACTTGGGGTTTTACATGTTTTAGGCTAGGGTAAAATGAAACTACAATATAACTCATTAAGAAACCTCTCCAAAATGCCCAAATAACCTTAATAAATAATTTATCACTCACCTACATGAATCCACGAGATCACATGGCTCTAAAAATCATCCTTATACCTCCAAATACCTATACCAAGTCTAGATGAGTTCCTGCAACTAAGTCTTCCACCTGTACCTACACTCTGAAACTCATGTGAGAGACTAAAAAAATCTCCAAACACACTATAGAAGATGATACCATGCTCATAAAATCACTAAGATACTCAAACCATCATGCATCATAACCTAGGCAAGCTGGGTCACCTGAGTAGGCTTGCTAGACCAAGACTATCTCACTTAATCACCTCATACCATCATGAAACCACCTGATACTCCATTTCATCAACCTACCTACCACGATATGACATAATATCCATCATCTTATTTGTCATTAATGAGATTTTGTATCATTGATAACGCATAGAAATCAACATGCCAACATGAACTGGAGGTGATCTCGACAGGTAAAATACTGAAACAAGCTACAAAAAGTGTTGTTAATGATCACTGGAAATTCCAAAATTCAGGAACTGTGTAGGAAAAGGGATCCCATAGGAGAGAAGAGGTGTTTGGGCATTTACGACTAGATCTAGGTTCTAGTGGCCGTGTAAATACTCAAAAATTGATTTCTTGTATTGCAACGGTTTCACTGTTGATTCTTGTCTATCACTTGATATCCACTCTTTCATCACTGAGGGTACCTGTAACCTGTAAAATAAAATGTCTACATATAAATTTCAACAAACCACATCAAATATTATAAAAAATATGTATAATGTGGAGTCATACTGACCCCGATGGTGACTCGAAGAGTGAACTTACTACCGAGCACTGCACTACTTCTCAAACCCCATGCAATTCTTGTGTGTGTGTAGAAAAGATTCCCTATGATGCCCTTGTGCAAGTTGTAAAAATGATGGTGGGTTAAATCTATAATGTAATAATGTGTATTATGTGTGGATGGAATAGAATAAACTTCCCCTCTTATGCAGTGTATGTAGAAATGATGTAACCCTTATCCCTTGTATGGATGCAAGATGAATTTATTTGAAGTGCTTTAGTGCCTTTGGAATGTGAGATTAGGTGGTAATAGTAATAATTAGTGCTTGGTGCTTATTTTTAAGAAGTATCTAAGTATATATATGAATCCTTTGTTTAAATTTTGTAATTAACAACTGGAAGGCCGACCCATAAGTGAAAAATATTCCCAAAAGATAAAAGAGACCCAAAAAGAGTGAGCAAAGGTAAGAAAGGGTCAGGAGCACCCAGTATGGACAAAAGTTTGTGGGAACTAGTGTACTAACTAGAGGCCAATGTCTATGGCCATAAAAGATAAATCAGTTAGGTTTCATCAGGGCTGTAGGGTGTGTAAGACCAAAGAGAAATCAATAAAAAAAGAAAAAAGGCCAAATATAGTTGTTAACCACTAGTTTTCTTGCTTAGAAATCATGTATAAATTATTATGATTTTGGAACTAGAAATGTACCCAAGTGTGTGATTTTGTGTCTACAGATGCACTATATCTTAGACTCCATATAGTTCTCCATGTTTGTGTGGGTAATGATGCTCTAGGTTTCCCTTGTGGAAGTTGCACTATGATAGCGGTCTAGATCTATATTATTCCAAGTTTACAAGATGTGTATGGAAAAATAAAATGAACTTACCCTCATATGTTATGTATGTAAATCAATGTATCCCTTTGTCCCTTGTACGAATGTGCTATATGTATGCTTTGTAATGCTCTTGTGTCTTAAATGTAAGCTTAGGCGATGATAGGTAATTTTTATAATGTTTGGGACCTTATTTGAGAGCTATAACTAAGTATATATATGATTACCTTGTTTGAATTTCATAATTGACAACTAAAAGGCTGATCCAAAGTTCTAAAAGGTGACCAAAAATTATAAGAGACCCAAAATAGTAAGAATAATATAAAAAAGGTCAAGATCACCATGAAGGGGCAAGAGCACCTAAACACTTATGTCCTAATTGGGCGCTAGTGTCCAAGGTCATAAAAGATAAATCAATTAATTACCAACAGAGATGTAAGGTGTGTAAGGCCAATAAAAGTGCAAGATACAAAATAAAAGGCCCAAAAGAAGTTTTCAACAACTAGTTTTCTTTCTTAGGAATCATGTATACATTTGTATGCTTTAGGACCTACAAATATACCCAAGTGCATAGATTTTACATCTACACTCACTCAAACCCTTGCCTCTAAATAACTTAAGTCAATTTGATATAAACATAATATTCCATCACTTTGGTTATCTAACAAGCTCTTTCCTCATTAAGATTATCATTCAGAAGAAATTCTTTCACACTAACATATGAAACCATAAGATGGATCTTTTTGTTGGGCACTAAATTTTTGAATTTCTTCAAGCCCCTTATGATAGCTAAGGCATGCTTCTCAACCAAAAAATACCTTACCTCATAATATTTACTATTATGTATGAAGAATGCAGTTGGTTTCTCTTGACCTCCTTCATTCAATTACACAAGCATGGAGTATGTTGTGTCTGCACCTCTAAAGTCATACAAGATTAAATCCTCAGTGAAATATTAATTTATGATCATTGGGGCTCGTGCAATTACCTATTTGGTGGCCTAAACAATTTCCTTCCCTTTTATAGTCCACTTGAAGAACATGTTTATCTTCAACATTGATGTCAATGGCTTGACAAGATTGGAGAAATTTGGAACAAAATGTCTAACAAAGTTAATTATTAACAAGAAACTTTGCAATGCTTTCTTACAACTAGATAATGACAATGAAAGGATGACACTTAATATTTCCGTGTCAATTGCAAGCCCTTATTTTGAGACAATGTGGCCAAATATTTTACCTTCATGTGCTAGGAATATACATTTCTAGGGATTGATAGAATCCCCAAACTGTCTACATGTCTCAAATAATTGTTTGAAATGGATTATACGATCATTTGTATCCTTAGAGAAAACCATGATATCATCCAGTTTTACAAGAATAATGTTATTGATCAATCCCTTAAATTTCATATCCATGGCTATTTGGAAGGTTGTTCCTAAATTGGACAAACCAAATGGTATCTTATTATAAGAATAGGTTCCCCACTTGGTGGTAAATCCTTCCTTGAACTAATCCTCACCATTCACCATGATATGCTTGTATTCAGAGTAGCCATATAAAGGAGAAAACCTTTCTAACCCTACTACCATTTGTATAATTTTATCCATAGAAGGCAGTGGGTAATGATCCTTCAAATATGCTTTATTTAAATATCTGAAGTCAAAACATAGTTTGATTTATCCATTCCTCTTCTACAATGGAACTAGATTTATAACCCATGATGAATGCATGGGGAAAATGATGTTTTCCTCAATCATTTTATTTAATTCTTTCTTTATGAGAGGCTCAATCCGCGGATTAACATGCCTCTATTTTCACACAATGGGATTTAAAACTGGGTCTAGTTCAATGGTGTGCTTATCTATATCAATATCAAAACCCCTAGGGTCTTTATAACTCCATGCAAAACCATCGGAAAATTATTGAAAAAGGCCAACAATTGCATATTTCTCTTGAGGATCACATACCTTGCTAATATTAAGTAATTTTTTTCTTTCCAAATGAGATGGATTCATATTCCTCACCTTTGACTATCATGTTTTTATTTTCTTTTTTGAGTTGATCATAAAAATTAAAGATACACTCTAAAGTGACTAATCCTTTAGGTAATTTTTTGATTTGAGTTAGACAATTTAGTCTCCATATTGCTTCTATAATTAGTCTTGATTCCTTCATGAAAACCAACTTATTCTTGGATGAAATTGAAAATTCGTTGATCACTCTCAAACATTTTCAATTCTATATTATTGTCTAATACAATTTTCCTCACCACTACTTGATATGTGGCTGTAACCTATAATTCTTGATATTTTAAGAAATGTAATTTTTTTCTCCTACAGTGGCCAATCTATCCATGGATTCATTCTCTTTCCCTGGGATGGTGTAGATATTGAAGGATTCAAAATCTTCCAAGAGTTCCCATACTCTATGCTTGTAATTTATAAGTCATTTGAGACACATTAAACCCTTTTACTTGATTTACAACTAATTCACTATACCTAAAGGTATGCAACTACTTGACATTTTCTTTCTTTCCCATTGCATGCCATGGATGACAGATTCATACTATGCTAAGTTGTTAGAAAAACTAAATTAGAAACTAAAAGTAGAATAGTACCTCATAAAAGTAAGATATAAAATTACCACACCTCCTCCTGCTCCTTATATGCTTCTTGATCCATCAAAAAAGTTTTTTCCCAATTCCATCATCCTGAAGATTTTTATAGGACATCAAGAACAAGTGAATCTTCCTCATACAAGCAATAAATGTCAAATCCAACTTCATCAATCTATTTGTATGGATCAAAACAATGAATGTTAGCTCCCCACTGATCAAGTGTAAAATGTAGGATGCCTTCAATTTAATTATATACTTATTATACATTTGTGTGATCCTCTTGATCAAATATCGTGAAATTAGCATTGATGGGGTTGAGAACATGAGGTTCTATATGATATGTGGAAATAGGTTTAAACCTGATGGTATTCTTAGTTCCATATATGGTAATGAAAATCATGTGAGACCAATATCGCAGATAGGTATCCACTAATCTTAGTAGTGAGATCTGTTAGGAAATCTATATATTGAGATTAGTGGATGGGGGGTAAAACCTATTGTAAGTAACTTTTTTTAACAAATTATGTAGATAGTTTGATGGAGTATATTATGGGTTTAGTGGTTCAGCCAAACTCCTAAAATATAGGAGATAATTGGCCTATTTATTTGTATGAACCCAAATGAATAATAATGAGAGTTTTATTGAATATTCGGTCGTGTTGAATTGATCCAAAACCAAGATTTAGTATCAGAGAAATAATGGTTCTGTGAGAGGGTGTGAACGGAAGGTCAATTTACTTTTCCCGAAGGATGAAAATTTTATTACTTGTGTAATTCTATTCATTTTCTATCCTATTAAATATCATCCACCTGTGCAGATTTGATAATATATATCAATTCAACCTCTACTTGTTGTTTTAGTCATTTTTATATTCATGACATACCTACAGATATTCTAGAAGGAGGTATAATTACATCCACATATGATTGGGACAAAATCCCACAATCATTGAGTGGATCTACTAACTTGGAGAGTTTGGATTTGAGTTAGTGTAATCATAGATGTGATATGTGAACTAGTTGATTTTCTCTATCTTCTTCGTCATATCTGATGGCTTTCTACAATTATAAAGGTTTCGTGGAATCATTAGGATTGATTACGTAACATCAGTTTCATTACATCTATTTTGGCCTCTACCATTTAGTACAGTCTCCAACATTGCATTATTTGATTTCTACCTAAATTCACCCAGATGTAAGCACGCCCCACCTTCCAATAGCTACATTGATGGATTCATCACCAGGAGCTTATTCACTAATTCCATGCCAAACTTCTTCCGAGTAAATGGTGTTCTATTGACCATGGTAATAGATCTATGCATCAAATTTAAGACAAAAAACATTGGATTGCTCTTCGTTTAACCACAATACGTTCACATCTGCTTTCATATCATCCCTCACATCAGGAGAATACACAACTGTCTCTCAAATTGCCTAATCGTGTCATCTACTGCAATGTATTCTACATTAATTTGATCACCCACCATTTCTACACATGCTCAACAAAGCTTGTGGTTAGAGATCTGAATTAATTTATTTGTTATTATAAAATCTGGTCTACTCCCAATCCATTGCATCAAGTGCAGCTATCCATGGTTCACCTCATTCATTGGATTGAATTCTATACATATTTTTCAGCTACACAGGTTTGATTCTTCACCATATTCCTTCCACTTGTGCATTTGTGTTGAACAATCTACCATAGTCGAGTCTTATACAATATATTTGTAAAATATTTTTTAGATATGTTCTAAGTGTATACGTTGAAAGTGGTAATGTTTTTATAGTATATGGTTAAATCTATTGGAGTCTTTTTGTTGTAAGTTGTCAATTTTTTATTTTTCCACCCATTCATTATATGTCTCTGTTAACATTAGTTTCGTCCACCAAATTGAAGTGTTCATCTAATTTTTGTCATCAAAAGTATCATCTTTGTTTATCAAAAAAAGTAAAATTTATTTTTTAAATATTTCGAGTGTTATCAAAGTTTGTATTGTAATCAAAATTTTGTGGGTTGTAATCCATTTAAGTCTTGTTTTTTTATAGTGTTATGTTGTCTCATTTTTTTTTTATTATTAAATGGTCTTCAAAATAAAATTCAAAGAGTCATTTTTTAATTTTGAGTCGTCATTGTGATATTTTGCAGTATAGTTGTTAATATCATGGTGTCAATGTCAAAATAAAAATTGAGTCAAGAGTCAAAAATTGTAATTTTTTTCCCTCATGGATGCATTTTCATTGTTACCTAATATCTGAAAAATAAGTCATTTCACATTGCATAAGGGATACTATATAATAAACAATTTGGAAACAATTGAGCATCACAAATTTATCTAGCTGAGTTAGCAACACATTCATTGGAGGACGGAGGCATCAAATGTTAGAGTTCGATCATCAAACTCTCTTCAGTCACCAATGACGGGGCCAAACGAAGCTATGGTGATAGTGTGTGTGTGTGTGTGTGAATTTTCTTTCATTTCAGAGTTACAAGTTTTTTCAATTATGTGCAGTATGATTTCAGAGTTCATGTTTTGTGTTAAATAAGTGAAATGTTCACATTGAGGGGGAGAACATGGTCTCAATGTTCCATTTCCATTTTTCCTCTTTTCAGTTTGTATTTAGTGAGAAATGTTTCCTACATAATTCCTTGAAGGAAAAACACAATGAACAGACGAAAGCACAAGAAAAAAGAAACATCATGATATTTGGGTTGCTGATTGTCCTATAAAACCATCCTTGTCGAGGTTGTTGGCTATCCTATAAAACCATCCTTGTTGAGGTTGTTGGATGTCCTATAAAACCATCCTTTTTGAGGTTGTTGGTTGTTCTATAAAACCATCCAGATCACGAGCACGCATGAGCGAAACGCTGCGAAAGAAGTGTGATTTTTTTTCTCCCATGTTCTCACTAAGGGGGGAATGTTAGGAAATCTATATAGTGCTCACAGTATTATTGTGAGATTAATATTTCCATGTATGGATGAGTGGTAAAACCTATTGTAAGTAAGTTGTTTTAACAACTTACAAAAATATTTTGGTGGAGTATATTATGGGTTTAGTGGTTGAGCCAAACTCCTAAAATATAGGAGATACTTAGCCTATTTATTTGTATGATCCCAAATGATTAACAATGAGAGTTTTATTGATTATTCGGTCATGTTGAACTGATCCAAAACCAAGAAAATACTTTTAAGAGGAATAAGGAGAAGAAAAGTGGCAAGATCAATAATGAAAATAACATTCAAAATTGAGAAATTAGGACATGCCTGCAATGTGAGGCTTATCCCTCTTACTACTCCAATAGTTCCCACCATGGTCCCATCTAATTGTACTAATCCTTTAGAGAGTGACTCATATTCAAGACCAAAGTGATATGCTATTTGTTTGCGCATCACTAAATTTATTAATCTCGATTTAATCATGTAATTGTGCACAAAATGATTTCCTATGATGAAATACATAGAAAGGTAGTGGCTTCATGTTTTTACTTGGTTTTTCATCCTTTTCCTGAAATGTATAGGTGAGCACCACTTTGTTATTTTATTTAGATGAATCATGCGACATGGGGATATTGGCCATGAAATATTGCAAAATATCTCTTTGTCTAGGAATAGATAGAGATTCCCACATTGAAACACTCACATTGGTTCTCTTCATTTGCTCTAGAATGTTGAAAGGAATACCCACATATTTTTGTAATACATGAATGATGTTTTTCTTTCTTGTCAGCTCTATCTATATTAGTTAGTTTTTGGTAAATGTTATTAAGTGTTGAAAGTACCTAAAACTCAAAATAGCATGATTTATTGATACCTACGATGACAGTCTCTATGTTAGGATGATGTAAAGTGGAAAATGAAAAAGCACTACTCCCTTCATCTAGTGAAGAGATCTGCAAATAGACACAACTAAACAAAAGAGATTATATAGATAGGATAATGAGTTGCTCGGCAAAGGTCAATCCTAGGTTTCTAAAGGGACTTCCTTGAAGGGAGCCAACTCATTATTACAATTAAGTAGATTGGATAAATATAATATAAACAATACAAGATGGAGGAATCTAGAACTCAAGATGGATAGAAAGATCATGTTCAACTCTCTAGGTGGCCTAGGCTAGGGCTGTGGCGATCTCAAAGTCCTCAAAGTGGGTGTACCAATACTCCTCGGTTACTTCTTAGATCTTGTGGAGGATGTTGAACTATTATTCAATATCCTTAAGGGTCAGTTTAAATCTGATGGCACATAAAGTGATCTCGTGGATGATTTCAAACTACTCCCACACAAATGGTTGTTGGATGATCAAAATATCGTAGATGCTTGTGATTGGGTGGGATTGACTTGGAACGATCATCTACAACAAATAAATTCTTGAAAATAATTAATTAAATTGGGATAAAATTGGTAAAAGTGATAAAATTGATAATAACTGATAAATTATTGTAATATTACAGTGATCATTAATGACCCAGGGGAATCGTGAGTGATCTAGCAGATCTCTAGTGATTATAAAAATCATTAGCAATCACTGTGAAAAGTTAATTTTTTTATTATAGAGATAATTGATGATGACATAAAATACAAATTAATTGATTAATATTTAGTTTGTTATAAGAAAAAAATGAAATGGAAATAAGGGAAATTTACTCACCTTGATAGGACAAAAACAAGAAGTTGGTTCTTTGAATTCTTGGAGATGTTGGGTGGATCTTTGGATAGCTTGATAAGTGTGTTGGTGATGTCTGGATATCTGTGACAAGGTTGTATGACTTCATAACGTGGCAGAGATTCTCTACAATGATCCTATATCCATTAGATAAGAGCTTTGGGATTCTATTTATAATTGTTGACGATCGGTTAAGATCATTGGTGATCTAGATTTTGTGAGAAAAATAGTTTGAAAATGGTTTTAACCACTTTCAACTTAGGATTATATGGATAGGGATGCAAGGTAAGGAGGTTAGGATGTTAGGGGGTTAGATAAAAGGGATAATAATGGTTTTATATAGGTAATAGATGGTTAGGGAGGTTAGAGGGGGGGTTAGAGTAAGGAATATAATATTTACATAGGGTAAAAAATGATTTTATGGGGTGAGGATGGTGACTTAGGATAT
Organism: Taxus chinensis; assembly: GCA_019776745.2. Lineage (NCBI taxonomy): Eukaryota > Viridiplantae > Streptophyta > Pinopsida > Cupressales > Taxaceae > Taxus > Taxus chinensis. Next base: position 525,753,984 of record CM034149.1, read on the forward strand.
GTAAGAATGATTAATTAAATTTTTTAATGTGTATCTATGGGGTATAGGTGGGAGATGAAAACCTGATGTCTACATTTACCCCTTTTTTTCACATGATTTGTGATGGAAAAATTGCTAGACAAAAACTAGTGAGATGGTTTTGACTTGTTCTTGGATGGGTGATTCCCCCTTAAAGTGGGGGTGATTATGAAACAATGCAATAATCACCAGTTTGGAAGAGTTTGTTGACTAAGATAGGTTTGTTTGATGTTTTTGTTTAGCTTTGAGTTACCCCAACACTAGGGATGTAAAAAATATTTCCATTAAGGTGGATTTACGTAACCATAGAGTCAAATGATGGGGGAACTAAATGATTCATAACCCATTGACGTATTACTCACAAGAAGAAATTGAAGGAAATAAGATCCCAGTTGGGTATGCTATCCATGATGATGTTTCCAAAAAAATGGTCTTAGATAACCAAGAAGTCAAGTGATATGGGGACCAAAGGGGTTGTGTCTTATAGATGTATGAATAATTGGTGCTAAGGCTATAAAAAGCCCAACATGGATTCTTATAAGGATAAGTTTGGACTGATTGGGCTGCGAGATTGAGGGATACTTTGATTGATTGGGATATGAGATCAAGGTAGGATTTGATTGATTGGCCATTGATTTTTCAAGGATCATGGAGCCCTAAAATGTATAATTTTGACAAGGGATGATGAAAATGATGGGTTAAAAGTGACTTGGATGTTTATATATTGTGTTAATATCGTTTGATGAGGAATCACCGATGATTTAAGGAAAATATCCAGGAACTAGAATAATCATTGGCAATTACTAGGTAGAAAATTTGTGCCTTATAAATAGGTGAAATTTACCATGGTAAGTTGATTACTACCAAATTTTTTTGAGATAAGGGCTATGAATAAGAGTTCTTTAGTGAAAAATATAGAAATGGAGGTTATTGGTAGATCCAGGAGACAGAGGAGGCCCACTCTAGGAGAGGTGGGTCCATTTTTGTATTTTATTTAGTTTTTAAATTTTTGGATTTTGGGCCCACGTCAGGCACCTTTGTATAATTGTAGGAATCACTGACGATTTGGTAAAATCACCTATGCTTTGAATGAAATGCCAGTGATTTTCATGAATCTATACCGACTAGATGAATATACAATTTGATTTGATTTGATGTTGTAATTTGATAGAATTTCAACTAAGTGATGTTCTAATGGATTTTTTGATGTTGTGGATGTAGGCGAGGGATAGTTTGATTATATAGGACATGATTCCAATGATCCTAGATGATGTTCGGGCATCTTTGTTAGATGATGATTGGGATCACTTAGATGATTTGGGCCTAGGCGTGATGCGTCACTATAGACATATCTACAGACAATATGTTTTTTTTTAAAATTTTCTAGAGAGATGGGATCCAGTGATAAGGACTTTTTGGTTGCTAATGGGGGTGATGACCCTCACTTTGGAGGATGTGCACAAGATTTTTAGATTACCTGTTTAGGGGAAGTAGGTGTGTTGGATTGATGAGACACATAGTCATGAGGTGATGAGGAGGACTTACTAGAATGAGGTAGATTAGGTGGAGTTTTCTTCATGAGGATTTTCATATGGGGAATTATTCAGGCCCTAGATAGAGGGTTTATAACTCATGACCCTGATGATGATTGGTGACAACTTTTATGCCTTTTCCAACTCTGCTAGAGTTTGGTTTTCATGGATGTTGACATGGGTATTGGTAGGTATGATGGAGAAGAGGACTATTTTTGCATGGGTCCCTACATTACTCATACATACTTATAGGGAGTTATGGTCATGGAGGGAAGGGAGGAGGTTTTGTATTGATATGAGATTCTTATTACAATTTTGGGATTATGAGCACATTGCGATGGATTGACCAAGGGTCTACCATGGGGAGGCTTGAAAAATTTAGATGAGACAATTAGATTTGTATGATGGTAGTCAGATAGGGGTGATGCAGGGGAGTAGTGTATGAGGGAGCATCCCATTGATGGATGTTCATTTTAATAAGTAGATATTATAGATACAAAATTTATGCTTTTGGGTACATTTCTAGGTCCTAAAACGATCCTAACATTTACATGATTCCTAAGCAAGAAAACTAATAATTGAAAAATCTCTTTGGCCTTTTTCTTTGTCTTATGCACTTTTATTGTCTTTATACATCTATTACTCCTGCCATCATTTGAGTCTTTTCTTTTTATATGGATTTAGATGCTCACGCCTAGTTCAGATATTAGTGTTAGGTGCTCCTATCCCCCTAGGTGCTCTTATCCCTTTTTATATTTTTCCTACCCCTTTGGGCCCCTTTCATTTATCAATTACTTTTTATTGCTATGGGATGGCCTTTTAGTTGTCAATTACAAAATTAAAACAAGGGATTCATATAAGTACATAGTTATTCTTTCAAAATGAGAGACAAAGCACTAAGCATTATTATTACACATAATCTTGCATTCAAAGGTACAAGAGCACTTCAAAATAATTTATCTAGGAAATCCATTCAAGAGAAAGGTCTATATAGTTGTACATACATAATTATTTTCCAAATAACTCTCATAGTGATTTGGATAAGTTATATACATCTTATGACTATGAGCTCTTCATTGCAAGGTTACACGTGATCAAATTCCCTTAGCACATTCATTTCTTTTCCTCACGCACCCTTGTGCACTTCCCCTTCTTACCTTCCTTTCCTTTTCTTATTTGTTCCATCTTCCCCTTGTGCATGACTTCTATGCATTCGACTTCTTCCTACGCGTGCACCTTACACGTGCTTCAATTTGCTAAGTCCCTAGCCCTCACGTGTGCCTGGACATCATATTGTAATGGTTACACCTTGACCATGCATTCTCTGCTCAAAATTTTACCTCATTTCCCTGCATGCATCGCATGTGTGTTCCTCTACATATTCCTCTGTTTTCTTCCGCATGCTCTTCCCTCACGCCCTCCTTTGTTCCCTTTTGTGCCAGGTCATATTTTGACATGCTTTAGTGTGTGACATGCAACTAGTCAAAGCATGTCAATAGGGCACTAAATCATTGCAATAAATTAGTGAGTGAAACGTTGTAGAAATGATAAATTTTTTACATAGTTAGCCATTCTTTCAGCCAATTTGTATGTGCCACATGTCTTGTATGTGCAGATGGCCCTGAAATCCTCTTAAAATCATATATTTTTCTATAGAGCTTCGATCAGTGCGCACCTAGAATTTTCAGAGAGATGCTGACATCAACCACAATGCTAGACACTCAAATTAAAATTTTGGTGGATCTGGTAGGTGAGAAATGGGAAAACATCTTTCTGAGCATTAATAAGTAGATATAATTGCTTCAACCACCTGATTTGATATGATCCTCCCTCCTTCCTCATCCAACATGCCAAAAAGACCCAGGGAAGTGCATTCGATAGATTCTTAGGTGGATTTACAAACATCGAATGTTATTTATTGGTGGTTGTATTTCAAATTCAGGTTTTCCCTCCTTGTCTTCTCCTTCTACAGATTCATCTATAAATGTAAGAGCATGGCTCATTATTAATGTTGGTTACTCTGGATCCTTACGCATTTTTCTAAGGAATCCATATTTTATGTATTCTAAGTTGCAAACCTCTAGATCTAGCTCATGCATGTGGATATCAACATATTTTTCCATTGTAACAGCTCTGTGCATTTCTAGAAGTAATAAAAGCATAATTTTGTGACTATTCTCTGTCCTAAGGTGTTTGCATTTCTTCTTCTTTCCTTTCTTTTACATTACATGTTCATTGTGCCACTTCACGTTCCTTGCAATTTTTTATTTATTTATGTTATATGAGAATGATATGGTAAATGTGATTTCAGCTATGCTACTCATTCCTAGCCTCCTTTCACTCGTTCCCTTTTCATTCCCACTCAGAACAGATAGTATTCATCCTTCTTTTTATGGTGCCATTTCCTTTTGAGTGTAGTTCATTTTCATGTTAGCCTTCTATCCTTGGTGCCTTGGAATTTATTAGCTTAGTTTCCCTTTTCAGTACTAGGAGTAGTAGTAGTAGTAGAAATAGATTGAGGAACATGCCTTCTATGGAGATCCATCTCAAGTGCACAAGGTCCCACAACTTGGAGATGGTTCCATTTTTATCTCAAACATCTCAACTCTTCTAGATCTGAGACGCGGGTGAAAGTTTGAAGACCAATAGTTTCTGGCACGCTCGGTGGGACCAAAAATGAAATCTTAAATTTCATATTGCTAAGTTCTGGTGTATGGACTTAGTATTTGAGCCTTTAGAGGCTCATTTCAACACATCTGGTGACTCCCAACATTTTTAGATCTCTAGTTTACCAATTTTGAGTGCGTTTCATGAGAAGAGTGCATATAGGAAGAAGTTCAACAACTGAATATTGTTTCAAGTACCTCCATCTATCCCCGAGAAGATTCCATTCTAGAAAGTCTATGCACATATCTCCATCTTTAGCGTTTCGCACCCATTAAAATCCTCCTCAAAGTAGACAACCTATGTTCCCTGTAATGACACATGAGCCACCTCTTCCACTTAGAAACTTTTCCAAATTCATTGGAGGAAGTCATTTGGTGCCAGCTTTGCAAAATGACATACCAAATGATGTGCTCAAAAGTATTCCATACTTTACTGGTGAGAATCAAGTTACCCCTCAGGAGCATATCGAAGATGTAGAAAATGTGTGTTCACTCTATTTGATCACACATGATGATGTAGCAGTAAGGTTAGTTACAACCTCTTTCAAAGGTAAAGCAATTCAATGGTACTGAGTCTTGAGACTCTGATCTATTATCACCTAGGATGAGCTGGGAACAACTCTTTGTAATTAATTTGAAGATAAGTCAGATCGCCTATCTCTGGTGGAGCAACTGACAACAATAAAAAGGGCACCCAATGAGAAGATGACTAATTTCAACATCAGATTTTAGAAGAATTGGGATATAATCCCTCTTTTGGTAAGACCTACAACCCAATATTATTTTCTGTATTATCTAAAGGCACTGAACAATTATATCTCAGTCATGATTCAATATATGTGAGGTAGGACATTACTGGTTTCTTATAATATTGCATTAAGGGAAGAAAATAGTCTTATTTAGGTGGGAAAGATAACTTCTAGACCAGCTATTCCCTTGTTCCCAGAAATTTCACAAATGCCCCATCCTTCTATGGCCCCTATTCCTATTCCTGAGCAAAGCGCACAACCAATTGCAATACTTTCTGGAACAAAAGGAGGATGAAGAATTAAAGGATCTGATCAGAAATTTATCAAACAAAGTCATATCATTAGAAAAGTAATAGGTGCAAGCCTATAGAGGAAATTCTAACCAGGTGCATATCTAGAACAATCAACCTTGGTGGAATAAATATGGAAACCAAATATACGTGCCCAGCCAACAAAATTATAGATGGCATGCTAACATGAATCTTCCCTTGCAAGTTGTTCCTCCCACGCCCTCTCTTCTAGTACCTAGTACAAGTTAGGCACTTGTTCCAGTTCATATTTATTCGGCGCAAGATTCAGAATGGTGATACCCTTGAAATATTCCTCATAGTCAATATCACTGTGCAAATGTTGCACATGCCCAGACCTACATGATCCAAAACACTTCAACCTGTGAGCCTTCAACAAGTGCATCTGAAGCAGTAAAAAACCAAGGAAGACCAAAATCTACTCCAGAAGAAAATTTGATGTTATTTGGAGCTGAGGATTTATGTGCAATTAACCAAGGAGAAGATGATACAAATAGACTACACACCCAAGTTGCAGACAACAAAAGATATAAAAAGAGAATGTTAGACTCAGGCGTGCAGGTCACAATCCCAGCAATGCAGGATGATCCTCAAAAGTAGAAAGAAGAAGCCAAGGCATAAAGTAGTAAGAGTGATCTGGTCCCTACATAAGAGGCCTTGTGTAAGGCTCTTGAAGTGGCGTGTGCTCCTCCTTTAGTAGGTCAAGCTACTGCTTTAGCTAAAACTCTTGCTTCCGTGCCTAAGCAATCAAAAAGGGATGTTGTTTCTCAAATGCACAAGTCAATGGGTCTCCCATTCAACATTTTTGACCAGATGAAGAAGAAAAATATAAATGTCACAATGTGGGATGCCCTGACTATTCAATCTCAACATGACCTGTTGCATGAAGCTCTGGCCTAAATCCTACAAGCTGATTCAGCCATATAGAAGCCACAGGATTCTATCAACATCTCCCAAGGAGGGGAGAAAAAAGGAAGCAAGGTTGTCAAAAACCCACCCTTATATATGTACTTGATCATAGGAAAACATCTTGTCCATAATTGTATGATAGACTCGGGCACTAGTACCTCTGTTATGCTTAAGAAGATATCTCATGTCTTAGGTCTTAAGTATATCCCCTTATCTACAGGATTCCTGTAACTCGACGACTCAACTATCAATACCTTGGGAGTCATTAAGGATCTTGAGTTGACCCTTCATGCATGTCTAAGTTTAACAATTACTCAAGATGTGTCGATCATTGACTTACCTCCTTTGTTTGCCCTATGTCTGTTAAGAGATTTCACTGCTCAAGTGGGTGGTTACTTGTCTTCTAATTGGTCTCATATGTTACTCAAGACAAGTTATGGTACTCGGTTTACCATACAAGTTGAGCTTATATTTTCCTATCATGTAGAGCCATATGTGCCATCCCCTCTCCAAGCCAATTGTCTAATACAAGAACAAGCTTTAATTCCTAAAGAACAACCTCTTCCACCCTCTGTTCTTGACCTAGTACTTGATTAATGGGAGGAAAGGCACCAGAAATTTGGTACATATGCTGAAGAACTACAAGCTTATGAACTTGGGCTTGGTAATTACTGCATTCTTGAAGAAGAAGCTATGCTACCACACGTGCTCAAGAAATACCAGGTTGAACATGGCCTATGAAAGTATAATTTGATGGTTCTAGAAGCAGGAATGGTAAGGGAGTAGGAGTTGTTCTAATTCCTCTGAAGTGTTTGATAGTGACGTGTAAATCGTCTAGTTCATTCAAAATGAAGTTGAGTTCTCATCAAGAATATAAGCTGACTTATATGACAACTATGGTGACTAAGTAGTACAAATGAAGACAAATAAGTTTCCTAAAGGGCTAATCAACTTAGAGAAAATGTTTAGCCCTAATGATGAGTTCAAGGGTGAAGAAAAATATATGCGCGTTGTGCAAGAAGACTACTCCCCAGTCACTATTGTGCACAGAAAGGAGTTACTTCTTAGCAAGGCTTATACACATGATGAAAGGCATTCCTTCATCTCTCTGTGTAAAAAATACAGTGATATCTTCTCATGGGAGTATGAAGACCTCAAATATTTTGATCCAAGTGTTGCTCAACACTCCATTGATATTAATCCCAGTATTAAGCTCGTTAGACAAAAGCAACGACCAGTCAATCCAAATATAGAGCCCCTCATGAAAAAGGAGTTATCTAAACTAATTGAGGAGAATATTATTTTTCCCATCAAATACTCTACTTGGGTTACAAATTTAGTTCCAGTGTGAAAAAAGAATAGTGAAATCAGATTTTGTGTTGATTTCAGAGATTTAAATAAGGCATCTCTAAAGGATCATTATCCTTTGCCTTCAATGGATTAGATTCTATAGACTGTGGTCGGTGCATAGAGGTTCTTAATGTTAGATGGTATTCAGGTTTCAATTAGATCATGGTCAAGGAAGAGGATCAATTCAAAACAATGTTTATAACCAAGTGGTGAACATATGCGTATTAGAAAATGCCCTTTGGTCTATCAAACACATGCACAACATTTAAGCGTGTCATGGACATTGAATTCAAAGGTTACATAGATGAGTTCATCTTGGTTTACCTTGATGACATAAAAATCTTCTCAAATCAGAGCATAGATCATATGGCGCACCTGGAGAATGTCTTTAAGAGATGTAGAAAGTATGGGGTGTCTCTTAACCCCAAGAAGTGTAATTTTTTGGTGGCACATGGAAAGCTCTTGGGCCATGTGGTTTCAAAGGATGGTATCAAAATTGATACTAAGAACATTTCAACTATCCTATCTCTTTCCCTGCTAGTGCACAAGAAAACCTTATGGTCCTTCCTTGGTAATATCAACTTTATTAGGCGTTTTATCCCTAATTTTGTATGACTGGTTCAGCCCATCACCTTGATGTTCAAGAAGGACACAACCTTGAGATGGAAAACAGAAGGAAGAGATATCTTCAACAAAATCAAGCAAGATATTACTTGTGTGCCAATACTCATCAACCCGGATTATTGCAAGGATTTGATCCTTTATGCTTATGGCATTGATACTAATGTTGCTTCTATCATAACATAAGAAAATGAACAAGATTTGGAAAAACCAGTGGCATTATTTAGCCAGATGCTAAAGGATTACACATTAAGATACAATCACATAGAGAAGAAGGTATTTTCCATCTTGCGTGTGCTCAAAAAATTTAAAAGTATGCTCACCAAAAATCATATCAAGGTATTATTATCCCACTCCTCTGTCAGAGACTTCATCATGGGAGCAGAAATACATGAAAAAAGAGCATGATGGGTGACCAAAATCATGGAGTATGACGTGACTATCAAATCCATAAGACTGGTAAGAGGTAGCGCACTTTGTAGGAAGATTGTTGAGAGCATGCACAATGAATCTGAGAATTCATTATTTATGGATGAAGGTCTTCCGCGCACAGAGCTTGAGAAAAATACAAATCCTGGTGCACATGACAGGATGAAGGATATGATCACATTCCTTTACGAGGGTGCATACCTTTGTGGTTTGAACAAGGAAAAGAGAAGACATCTGAAGTTACAATCTATCCCTTATGTTTTGGTTGATGGACTTCTCTTTAAGAAAAATATTGATGGCATGGTGTTAAGATGTATTAATGGCATGAGAACTAAAAAAGTGTTAGCAAAATTTCATAATAGATTCTCTGGTGGACACTTTTTTACATGAACTACAACAATAAAAATCATAATGGCATGTATCTTCTGGCCTACCCTATTTGCAGATGCACACAAGTGGGTCACAAAATGAAGAGAGTGCACTTTCTTTGTAGGAAAGAAAAAATTGGCAGTGCTTCCCCTTCGACAAATCCAAGTGGATCAGGCTTGCCAATGGGGTCTTGACTTCATAGGCATGAAAAATATACCTTCAAGCACTGTGTTTTGTTGTGGATCTCAATTAATTTGGATTAGCATGTAATATGAAACTTGCTGGAAAAAATAGTAACCAACATCAGTTATGGAGGGACTAACATCGTTCATGCAATGAGGAACTGAAATCTCTTAGGACTAACTGACGTCAGTTACCTATGTGTGGGTGTTTTAATTAACTCATGAGAATCAAATCTATTTTTAGTATTAAAGTAGATCTATTGATTGTAATTACATGGCTAAGTGCCCTAAGTTTTTGTACACCCATATAAGCATGGAATCTAGGGTTTAGAAGTAAGAATTAAGAGGAACTTGCAAAAGTTGATGATTATTGTGAGAATAATTGTGAGAGAGAGAATTCTTGGTGAAGAAGTAAAAGCTTGAGAGTAAGACAGTACTGTACATCTGAGAGGTGTGGAAGATTGTAAATCTTCATTGTATATCTTGTGAAAGATTTGGATAATAGATTGAATTGTTTCTTGGTGGACATAGCCCACATCGGGTGAAGCACATTAAATTTGGTATTGATTTATATCTCTTGTTATGTATATTTATTGTGGTAGAATATCCACTTTTGTTTGCATGTATGCTCAGATATGATGTATTATCTATACAACCGGTGTGCTAACCCCAACAACTAGTATCAGAGCTTTGTTTGAGGGTTTTGTGTGTTGATGTATTTAATTACAAAGGGTTTTCTGATTGAGTGGGAGCTGCAACAATGGAAGAAGAAAACATATACAAGGTAGAGAAGTTTGAAGGCTGAAATTATCAATTATGGAAGATGTAGATTGAGGATTATCTGTATCAAAGAGATTTGTATTTACCATTGGATGAGAAGTCTAGACCTACAAAGATGGCTGATGAATAATGGAAGATTCTTGACAGAAATGTTTTATGATCTATAAGATTGAGCCCGATAGCATCTGTGGCTTCCAATATTATAAAAGCAACTTCTACGGTAGGATTAATGAAATATCTCACTAATTTATATGAAAAACCTAGTGTTTCAAATAAAGTTTATTTGATGAAGAAAATCTTTAGTTCTAAGATGCATGAATGTGGATCTACATCTAGTCATTTTTAGATCTATTATAAATCATTTAAAATCAATTGATATACCATTTGATGATGAAGTGAAAGAACTTTTATTCTTATGTTCTTTTCCTGATAGTTGGGATAACTTGGTAATGGCTATTAGTAATACAACATATGCTAATAATATTTTGAAGTTTGATGATGTGGTTAGTATAATATTGAATGAAGAAATTCATAGGAAGAGTACAGAAGAATCATCATCTAGGAATGCTTTGAATGTAAAAAGCAGGGGCAGGTAGAAGGAGAGATCTAAGAGTAAGAGTAATGGGAAATAAAAGTCAAGGGATAACAGATCTAAATCCAGAGGTAAGGGAATTACTTGTTGGAAATGTAGAAAGAAAGGACATGTAAAGAAAGATTGTTGGTCAAAGGATAAAGAGAACCAACAACCAGATAAAGGTAAAGAAGAAAATCTTGCTGCAGCAGAGGTAATGCAAGATGATCTTATTCTTTCTCTAGATAATAAAATTGAATAATGGGTTTTAGATTCAGGATCTTCTTTCCATGCAACCCCTAATAAGGGTTATTTCAGAAATTATGTCTAGGGAAATTTTGGGCATGTTTATTTGGGTGATGATGAACCTTGCAGTATTACTAGTAAAGGGGAAGTTCATCTAAAATTACAGAATGGAAATACATGGGTATTGAAAGATGTGAGGCATGTGCCAAGCCTCAAGGGGAATATTATTTCTGTAGGACAACTAGGTGAAGCTGGTTACATGGTTACTTTTACAGGAGACTATTGGAAAGTCACCAAGGGTGATTTTTTTGTGGTAAGAGGTAAGAATGTAGGAACTTTATATTTATCTACCTGTGTTACTGATTCCTTTTCTGCATTATCTACTTCAGATTTAGATGCATGTATGTGGCATAATCGATTGGGCCATATGAGTCAAAAAGGAATGAATATCTTAAAGGCTAAGGGTAAGTTATCAGATTTGAAATATTTAGATCTTGATTTCTGTGAGCACTATGTTTTTGAAAAATAAAAGAGAGTGAGATTTCTCAAAGTCAGGACAACTAAAAAGGAGCAGAAATTGGAACTTGTACACTCAGATGTGTGGGGACCAGCTCAGGTAGCTTCTCATGGAGGATCCCCAGTATTATGTTACTTTCATTAATGATGCTACAAGAAAGGTATCAGTTTATTGTATTAAACATAAATATGATGTTTTTGAGACTTTTAAACGATGGAAGTCCCTTGTTGAGAATGAATCAAATTCTAAGTTAAAGTGCCTTAGATCTGACAATGGTGGTGAATACTGTAGCAAGGCTTTCAATGATTATTGTTTAGTGAATGGGATATGTAGAGAAAGAATGGTTCCAAGAACACCACAGGAGAATGGTGTTGTAGAAAGAATGAACAAGACAATCATGGAATGTGCTAGAAGTATGAGGATACATTCTGGATTGCCCTTGCAGTTTTGGGCAGAAGCAGTTGATACAACAGTTTATTTGATTAACCATGGGCCTTCAAGTTCACTAGATGGAGGAATACCAGAGGAAGCTTGGACCAAAAATAGGTAGATCTTTATTTTCTTAAAGTTTTTGGTTCAGAAGATTTTGTGCATGTTGATAAGAAAGATAGGAAAAAGTTGGATGCAAAATCCAAGAGGTGCACTTTCATTGGTTATGGATTTGGTGATTTCGGTTTCCATTTTAGGGATTTAGATCATTCTAAAATTATTAGGAGTTGTGATGTTGAATGGAATGAAAATAGAATGTACAGGGATTAAATTTTGGTACCCAAGGATGAATCAGTTGAGAAGTTTGTGAATGAAAATGAACTCTCAGATTTTAAAACAATACTGAAATGGTTACATAGTAACTGATGTTGGTTGACCCCTGACTGACATCGGTCAGAAGAACTGCCGTATCGGTTACAGAAGATCCAAACCAACATCGGTTAGCAGAACCAACATCAGTTACAGGTGACCGGTGTCGGTCACTAACAGATTTGGATACAAATGTCCAGGAGGTCCAGATTGAGCCTCCGGTACCCCAAAATCTTGTGAGAAGGTCACAAAGGGTAAGTAAACCTCCAGAAATATTTACACCTTCTCTATTTTATTTATTATTGACTGATAATGGTGAACCAAAGAGTTTTAAAGAAATAATGTAGGATGAGACCCATGTCTAGTGGGTGCATGACATGTATGAGGAGATGAAATCCTTGGAACAGAATGAGACTTGGGATTTGGTTAAGTTTCCAGTAGGTAAGAGGACATTATAGAACAAGTGGGTTTACAAGATCAAGGAAGAAGAGGGTGGACATAAAAGGTACAAGGAAAGGCTTGTAGTAAAGGGATTTACACAGAAAGTAGGTATTGACTTTGGTGAAATATTTTCTCCTGTTGTTAAGATGACTTCTATTCATACTGTATTGAGTTTAGTTGCAGTAGATGATTTGCATTTAGAGAAACTAGATGTGAAGATGGATTTCCTTCATGGTGATTTGGATGAAGAGATTTATATGCAATAGCTGCTTGGGTATGAAGTCAAGGGTAAGGAGAAATTAGTGTGCAGGTTGAAAAAGAGCCTATATGGGCTCAAAAAAGCTCCAAGGCAATGGTACATGAGGTTTGATAGTTTTATGCATGAGCATGGTTACTTGAGATGTGAATCTGACCATTGTGTTTATTTCAAGAAGCTTGAAAATGGGAGCTATATTATTTTGTTATTGTATGTGGATGATATGCTTATTGCAGGATCTAGTATACAGGACATTGGTGAGCTTAAGGGAAAACTAGCTCACACATTTTCTATGAAGGATTTAGGAGCTGCAAAAATAATCCTTGACATGAAAATACATAGAGATAAGAAAGAACAAGAAATTGTATTTGTCTCAGGAGGATTATATCTACAAGGTGTTAGAAAGGTTCAAGATGTAGAATGCAAAACTTTTTAGTACACCTATGGCTAGACACTTCAAATTGAGTAAAGATCAGTGTCCATCATCACATGAGGAGGTCAAATACATGACACGAGTGTCATATGCTTCAGCAGTTGGGAGTCTCATGTATGTTATGGTTTGTACCAGACCAAACATTACACATAGGCAGTGGGAGTTGTGAGTAGATATATGGCCAATCTAGGTAAAGAGCATTGGAAAGTAGTCCAATGGATACTTAGGTATTTGAAAGGGACATCTAGCATGTAGTTATGCTATGGAGGTTTGGATATTTCATTATGTGGCTATGTTGATTCAGATATGGCTGGAGATCTAGATGGTAGGAGGAGCACTACTGGATATATTTTCACAGTAGGTGGGATGGTAGTTAGCTGGATTTTGAGATTGCAGAAGGTTGTGGCTTTGTCTACTACAGAGGTAGAGTATGTTGCAGCTACAGAGGCTAGCAAGGAGATGATATGGATGAGTAGGTTCATGAAAGAGTTGGGAAAGGAGAAAGATGATTGAAAACTATTCAGTGACAGTCAAAGTGTAATTCATTTGGTAAAGAACTCAACATTTCATTCAAGAACAAAACACATTCAGTTGAGGTATCACTTCATACAGAAGGTATTGGAGGATGGGACAGTTGAATCTGGAAAAGATTCATACAAGTGAAGAACCCTACGGATATGCTAACGAAGCCATTAGCAAAGGATAAGTTGGAAGCTACACTCCACTTCTATTGGTCTTTGAGTTTGAGACTTGAAGAGGAAGAAAAAAAGCTAAGAGAAGGATCCAAGAATGATGCTGTACATGTATGGTGTAGTAATTAATCTCCAAGTGGGAGATTGTTGAGTTGTGCAGCTCAATTACTTTGGATTAGTATGCAATAAGAAACTTTATGGAAAACACAGTAACTAACATCCGTTATGGAGGGACCAGTAATGGTCACCTATGACCGGCATCCGTCATTGGGAAAGGAGGAACCAACATTGGTTAGGGCTAACCGGCATTGGTTACCTGTGTGTGGGTGTTTTAATTAACTCATGGGAATTATATCTATTTTTAGTATTAAAGCAGATCTATTGATTGTAATTACATGGCTAAGCTCCCTAAGTTTGTATATGCCTATATATCTATGAAAGCTAGGGTTTAGAAGTAATAATTAAGAAGAACTTGCAAAAGTTGATGATTATTGTGAGAATAATTGTGAGAGAGAGAATTCTTGGTGAAAAAGAAAAATCTTGAGAGTAAGATAGTACTGTACATATGAGAGGTGTGGAAGATTGTAAATCTTCATTGTATATCTAGTGAAAGCTTTGGATGATAGATTGACCTGTTTCTTGGTGGATGTAGGCCACATTGGGTGAACCACATTAAATATGGTGTTGATTTATATCTCTTGTTATGTATATTTCTTCTAGTAGAATATCCAATTTTATTTGCATGTATGCTTAGATCTGATGTATTATATGTATAATCAGTGTACTAACCCAACACGCTGAACACAAGTGGGTGTTTACAACTACTAACTATTTCACTAGATGGAAAGTAGATGTCACACTCAAGTAATCAACCAAGTAAGTTATACTTGACTTTCTCGAAGGTATAGTCACAAGGTTTGGCATCCCTCAAACCATTATCTTCGATAATGAAAAATCCTTCCTTGGTACTAAAATCACTGATTGGGCGCTACATCTAAGCATCTACTTGAAGAATTATTCCAATTATTACCCTCAGGGAAATGGTTTGGTAAAAAAACAAGAACCTGATCAGAATCATGAAGTGTAAAATGAACATCAGCCAAAGAAAGTGGCATACTAAGGTCTCGCACATGCTCTAGGTAGATAGAATTATAGTTAAAAAGGCAATAGGAACTTCACCTTACAAGCTTGTCTATGGTAATGAGGCTACCCTTCCTTTGACACTAGAGTTGAACTCATTAGCACTTTCCCAACAGCTAGAATTTGAAGGCACAGACAAGAGAAAAATCAGAATGATAGAGCTGGTTAATCTTGAAGAACTATGGAACTCTGCCATGATCAAGCTAGAACAACATCAACAAGCAACAAAGAAATGGTTTGACAAAAAGGCAAGGCCCCATGATTTAAAAGTTGAGGACTTACTCTTAAAATGGGATGCTAAAAAAGCTAAACCAAGGCACCATTCAAAGTTTGATGCACTTTAGAGTGGCCAATACATCATCAGTTCGTGCAAAGAGGCTAACTCTTTTGAGTTGACTCATCTTGATGGAAGCGTATTGTGAATCCCAGTAAATAGGATCTATTTCAAAACCTTCCATTAAGTTTACTAAATCATTTTGTATATATATTAGAGTAGTTTCAATTTCTCCAAGTGTGCTGTGCATACATTATTTGTTTGTACATAGTTCTTTCCTTTCATGCGCTTCCTGTGTGTGGTATTATTTTACTTCCAAAATGTATATCTTCTTTCAATAGTTGCAAGATTCAGAATCAAGTTAGAAATGGTCCTTTAGGTGACTTTAGGGGTAGTTTTTCAAATAATTACATAGTAGACTCCATGCCCAATGGATTCTTCAGGCTATTGATCTTCTTCATCTAACAAGCAGATGGCCTTGAAAGTTGGTAAAACTATTATCCAAATAACTCTCCTAGTGATTTGGATAACTTATATACATCTTCTAGCTCTGAGCTCTTCATTGTAAGGTTGCACACACTCAAGTTCCCTTGTCACAATCCTTTCTTTTCTTCATGCACCCTCGTGTGCTTCCCCTTCTTCCCGTCCTTTCCTTTTATTCTTTGTTCCATCTTCCCCTTGCGCTTGTCTTCTAAACATTAGCCTTCTTGCTGGTAGCCATTCACTCTACACACACACCTTTCACGCACTTCAACTTGCTAAGTACCTAGCCCTCGTACGAACCCACACATCATCTTGTAATGGTTGCACCTTGACTATGCGTTCTCTGCTCACCAGTTTTTCTTATTTCCCCATGCGCATCACACATACGTTCCTCTGTGCCTTCCTCTATTTCCTTCCACACACCCTTTCATCATGCCTCCTTTTCGCCCTTCTGTGATAGATCATCTTCTTATACGATTGAGTTTGCTACACGTAACCAGTCAAAGCACGCCAACAGGGCACCAAATCATTGCAACAAATTAGTGAGTGACATGTTGCACAAATGATAAACATTTTTCATAGTTGGCCATTCTTTCAGCCAATTTGAACATGCCACGTCTCTTGCATGTGCAGACAACCATGACATCCTCTGACAACTGTATCTTTTGATACAAAGCTCTGATCAGCACACACCTGGACTTGTCAGAGATCTGTTGACATTAGCCACAATGCTAGACATTAAAATTCAAATTTTGGTGGATCTGATAGGTGAGAAATAGGAAAACATCTTTATGAGCATTAATGAAGTAGATCTGATTG
This sequence comes from Taxus chinensis, assembly GCA_019776745.2. Taxonomy (NCBI): domain Eukaryota; kingdom Viridiplantae; phylum Streptophyta; class Pinopsida; order Cupressales; family Taxaceae; genus Taxus; species Taxus chinensis. The sequence goes on from CM034149.1 coordinate 525,770,567, forward strand.
CTTCAACCACCTGATTTGATATGTTCCACCCTCCTTCCTCATCCAACATGCCAAAAAAACCTAGGGAAGTGCATTCGAAAAATTCTTATGAGGATTTATAGGCATTGAATGCTTCCTGTTGGTGGTTGCATTTCAAATTTGGGTTTTCTCTCCTTGTCTTCTCCTTCTACAGATTCATCTATAAATGTAAAAGCTAGGCTCATTATTAATTTTGGATACTCTAGATCCTTACGCATTTTGCTAAGGACTCTATATTTTATGTATTATGAGTTACAAACCTCTAGATATGGCTCATGCATGTGGATATCGACATCTTTTGCCATTGTAATAGCTTTGTGGATTTCTATAAGTAATAAAAGCATCATTTTGTGACTATTATCTGTCCTAAGGTGTTTATATTTCTTCTTCTTTCTTTTCTTTTACATTGCATGTTCATTGTTCCACTTCACGTTCCTTGCAATTCTTTATTTAGTTTTGTTCCATGAGAGTGATATGGTAAACACATTTTCTACTATGCTACTTGTGCCTAGCATCCTTTAACACGTTCCCTTTTCATTCCTACTTAGAAAATATAGTTTTCATCCCTCTTTTTCTAGTGCTATTACCTTTTTAGTTTAGTTCATTTTCATGTTATCCTTATATCCTTGGTCCCTTGGCATTTATTAGCTTAGTTTCCCTTTTTTAGTACTAGGAGTAATAGTAGCAGTAGAAATAGATAGAGGAACACGCCTTCTCCATAGACCCATCTCAAGTGCGCAAGGTCCCACAACTTGGAGAGGGTTCCATTGTGATCTCAAATAGCTCGAATCTTCTAGATCTGAGACGCGGGTATAAGTTTGAAGACCAAAAATAACATAGGATGAGAAAGTATATTCTATTCCATTCAAACATACTATATATCATCTACATTCTAGATCTAGCCCATTATCATTTGTGTAACTTACACAAGGGCATCCTAGGGAGTTATTTATACACACACACAAGTATTACATGGAGTATGAGATGTAGTGAAATGCTCATTCATAAGTTGAATCTTCAGGTGACCACCAAGGTCCATCTGAATCCAAATTCTATATTGCATTCTCTCTCATAATATTTCTTTTTACTACTAACACTTGTTACTAGCCTATCTTGTTTTCATGTGCCTTGGTTTCTATGATGCATATGCCCTACCCCCTATGGGTATACATTTCTGATTGGTTCAAGTTTTCTCATTTGGACCGCATGCTCCTACAATTTTCATATACACCCCAGATGAGGGGGGACATCTATTGGGTGAAAAAATCACCCTTACATTAGCATAGATCTTAGGAACAACATAATATAGTACACAATCAACATAGGAACACAGTTTTAGACTAGCTCAAAATCAAATTTCGGTCAGAATCTTAGAGTAAAAACTAGTGCCTAGTCTTGGATAGTAGTAGTGGCTTGTGTCATTGTTGGACACTAAATTTCTGGGGGAAAATAAAGTTACTATCCTAGATCAACAAAGTTCACAACAGTTCTCAGAGTAGTTCTCTAGTAGTAGGCACTATCCTCTAGGTACAAAATTTAGTTGTGATCAATTACAAATAGAAACATGTTGGGACCTGAATATAATAAGTCCCAAGGAATAAGTCAGTGTGCACGGGATGAAGTAAAGAAGGAATGTGCTCAGGAAAAATTACACAAGGGAAACACATGCGAGAGAAGAGGTTGACTCACGGGAGCAGGAAGTTTTGGATACTTATCCATATTTTGAAGAATTTGTCATAGGAGAAACATGTGAAAATCCCAAGTAGGCATGAAAAATGGATAAGGTGCCATCCTGGAGCTTTGGAGGTAAAAAAAAGAATATTCTACGTAAGGAATATTCCCAGGATGATCATTACAGGTAGTGGAGGAATTTGAAATATGGCATAGGAATTTGAGCATGGATCACTTCAAAATATTCAAAGACGGCTCCAGATCCACTTGGCATGTGACCTGTTCATGAAAGATACCAAGGTGATGCATCCAGATCCTATTCAAAGGAGTGCTTGGGTTTGATATAAGAGAAGGAGAGAAATAATGAAGTGTTGTTAGGATGCTAGTAGGGATAGAGAGGGTTTTAAGTAGTAACAAGGTGCTTCCAAATAATTGAAAGGATGCTATTGAGCATATATGTATGGGTTTGGGTATGAGAAATGGTTGTAATGGGTAGAATATCTAAGAAATCTCTCCTTGCAAAGTATTTTGTAGGGTTTAAGATAATATTCCTTGATGTATTCGGTCTATATGACCCTTATGATGTGATGAGGCCACTGTAAATGTTTATAAGTTAATATATGTGTGTGATTCTAGTTATTCATGTTCTTAAGTGTAAACCCATGTGTTCTTCATATTATTCTAGGTTAGATCTAGTTTCATTATGCCTATTTACAATGTTAATTTCCATTTATGATGCATCTGTGCACATATTTGTTATTTTTATCCTCTATTTTTTAGTGAATGTCTATATTTCCATTCTTGGAACTCATTCTCCATCAATGGTGGATCATTCTTGTGAGGATCACATAAAGGAGGGGCTCGGTGTCCACGCATGCCTCAGGTGAGTTCCCAACGCATGCTGGGTGATAGCCTAACGCTCTTGGGGTAGAAAGAAGGTATATGAAGAAATGAATACATTTTTGTTCTATTGTCGGGACCTCTTTTTGAAGCTATTGTAAGAATGAGGTGTGATGATGAAGCACTTGACCTTGGAAAATTTTGAAGAATGGATTAAAATTATGGAGGACGAGTTTTCTCAGAGATTTAACACTGGCCCTGAGTTCGATGCATGTAAATGGGTAGAGAACCACCTGTTATCCAAAATGTGCCCCATGCTCATTTTATGGCTAACTCCTCTCATTCTTCCCTCTCTTGTGCCCTAGTCATAAAATTTTTCTTTTTAGGCACTCAAAACCTTCTGGAAATGGCACCATTAGATAGAGCTCTTTCTCAGCTTTCCAGAAAGGTAAAGTTTTCCTCCTAACTTCATGTATTTTTGAAGTTATGGCTCGACGAAGTTTTTTGGAAAAATTTTCCCCTGAAAGGCCCGCAGCCAATGAGATGCCACCACGTGGCACCTAGAGTGGTGGAGCATGGGGAAATTTTGGAAAATTTTCCAAATGACCAAAAAGGTGCAAAAATTCAAATTTTTTCCCACCGACCTGATTTGGCCCTGTTTTGCCCTAAAACTTCAAATCACCATATCTTTCGATCAAGAGCTCAGTTTTTTGCGTTCTTTATATCAATGGAAAGATGGTGAAATTCTCTACAAGATTCTGTGGTTATTTTTTCATTTTGGTGGAATTTGGAGAGATAAAATCAAGAAATGCCTCTGGCATGTGGTCATGGACAGAAATGACATTTCAACCACCGTTTTTAATGAAGAATGGCTTGCATTCTCCCCCAGCATGGTTAAAAATGTCAAGGAATGGGTATGTTAGGGAACCCATGCTGTTTTGATGGAATTTTGGTCAATGGTTGAACCCCTTGCACATTTTCCCACGTTTCTCTCTCCTGGGGTCGTGGTTTGCACTGTAAAAGACAGAATGAGTTCATTTTGCAAGGAGAGACACTTTTTCAGCTCTACAACTTCCTTTTTCTTCCTCGGCAGAATTTGTGAAGAAATTTTACCTTTCCATGTAATGCAGCACCTTTTCTTGCCTCTAGATCACTGTAATGTACTGTATTAGATTTGAGATGTTGATATATGTTCTGTGATTAAAATCCCTCAATCCTTTCATATATCTATCATTGCTTTCTTGATCTTTCATTACATTTTGAGCATTTGTGCATGTTTTGTGTTTGGTTTCCTTGTGGATTATGTATTTCATGCAGTATCAGGTGTCTACAACTCCTTTGGTGCATCACCTATTAGCATTAGTTCTTTCTTTTTGCATTTTCTATCCTTGTCCCTTTGGAATTTAGATTAGATTTAGGAGTTTAAACCTCTGCAATTGTGCAAGTGAAATAGCTGATCAGAGGAGTTGAGGAACCAGCCTCTAATCTGGAGATTCCTCTTCCATTTTTGCAAGTCCCACACTTGGAAAGAGGATTCAATGTTGTGCAATCACACTGGATGGTTAGAATGATCAAATTAGAAGCCTGATCAACATCCAGGGGGTGTTGCTGATTTGCAACAATAGTTTTGGCATGCCCGGTGGGACCTTAGAGGTCTTTCACTTTATCTTTGACAGGTTGGTGTGTTCCTGTTAAAGATTCAACCTTTTGGAGGCACTTTCAAAAGCACATTTGGTGACTCCATCTAGTAAACAACTCATTCTCTAAGTTACAGACCTGTTTTCCATTCATTTCCATCCATTCTTCTTTCCATCATTTTCATTCTTTTCCATTCCATGAAGTTGTGCAATCATGACTTCATTTCCATCATGGAATTCACATTTACAACAGCAGTATATCACACATCCAACATGTTTTATGAATCCTCCAAATCAGAATTTTGATCAAATTCAAAATCAGCATGTCTACCCATATGAGCAGCAGTGCCAAAGTCAGTTTGGATATAAAGCATGTCAAGCAAAAAGGTATGTTGGTTGTGAGGGCAGTCAAGAAGAAAATGCAGATCTGCTGGAACAAATCCAAAAGATGGAGGTAAACATGGTGCTATCCAGGGCTCAAGCACAAATGAAAGCTTTCAGAATTGGTTGCAGGACTCCTTGTCCATGGGGAGGCCCTTTTCTAAGACACTTCAGCCCTCGAGAGAAGCTGGACTTCATGATGAAGATGCTGCCCCAACTTGCACAATGGACAACAGAAATAGAGGCTTATACACTTGGTGTTGAACAACCTTGTCAATGGGTAAGTTCTACACCATCATCTAGTTTTTCTCTTCCCATTACTCAAGTAGTATGATCTCATTTGGAATTTCAAATTCTAAATCCAGTCAATGCTGCCCCTGGAGTTAATTCCATTTCTCCATTCCCTAGTCTTCCACCACATCTCAATTCTTCCTTCCCCTTTCCTTCCAAACAATCATCCCCTCCACAAAAGCTGACATAAATACCCTCTCCTCCAAAGAAACAAGAGTTTCTACCTCCTCCACCACCACAAAAAATTGACGAGCCATTTGAGTTACAATCCACTTCTCCTCTTGCATTCCCAAACCCATGTTGGGAGGATAAAAATCAGAATTCTAGTCAAGGAAAACAATAGCAAAAAGAAAAACTAAACAAGGATGAAGAAATTCGAAGTCTCAAGAGTTGGGCTCTTAAATTTGGGATGAAAAAGATCCCCTTGATGGTTAAGCCTTTAGAAGAGGTTGGAGTTGGAAAACAAGTGGTGGTTAGGACTGAATTTGCTGCAGCAGTAGAAGAGCAAAAAGAAGAAGTAGATCAACAATCAGTTTTCTCAGAAAGTAGTGTCCATGTTAGCATTCTATTTGAAGAGAATTCTGATTCAATTCAAGTTGCACAATGAGCCATAGAGGAAGAAAACTCAGAAGAAGATCTTGCAGTTCCAACTTATCCTCTAGAGCAGCAGATCAAAGAGTTTGACTTAACAAACTTCGTGCTAGAGGAAAAGTTCTATCAAGAGCAAGATTGTCTTCAAGTAGTAGAGGAGGAAGAAGCTGCTCAAAATCCAAAAGAGGAGGAGCACATTCTATTTTTGGAGGAGAAAAGTGTAGATCCAAGGGCTTTGAGCACAAAGCAGGCTACAGGAGAACCTTCAGTTCTTCTTTCTACTTCATCTCTCTCAAGTTCTAGTGCTGAAGAAGAGTTTGATCTCTCAAACTCAATGTTGGAGGATGAAAGAAACCATGATGATCAAGTTACAGATCAAGAGGAGACCATGGAGGAAGTTGAGCATTTGCAGCAGGACAACAATGAGGTAGTTTATCTGTCAGATTTGGAGGACTGTTTTGATGAAGAAGAACCAGCTGAGTTCCTACCATTCTCTCTTTCATCATCCACGTTCCAAACACCTGAGCCTATTGTCATGAAGGAGAGCACCCATTTGTAATAGCCTACATCTTATAGCAGTGCTTTGGAACCAAGATTGGAAGATTTTATTCTTTCATGTCCTTCATTGGAGGAAGAGAAAGGGAAAAAAGGTTCTACCATCGCTTCCACATCATCCATTCAAGAGGGTCTACAAGAGAACTCTATTCTTGGAGTTTAAAATCAGGGAAATGGGCATATCAAACGGATCATACCTTGCCCAATAAGGTATTTGACTTCATTGGAGTCAAAGGAGAAGTCACAACCAGTCATGCTTGCTCCTAAGCATGAGGATGAGCTACAAAGAACCAAGGATCAGCTGTCATACCTCTCTATTCCAAATGCAGAACAACTAAAAGAGGTATTGAATTTTCCTTCACTTGATACCTTGATGATTTGGGTGGAAGACCAAATTCTTGTTGATTTTCCATTCATCCAATCAGCCATGTTCAATGCCAAATCAGTTGCATGGTTTCCAATTTTGAAGAAGATCCTACAGTCCCAACTTGTCCTCTAGAGCAACAAATTGAAGATTTTGACTTAACGAACTTCGTGCTAGAGGAAGAGTTCTATCAAGAACAAGATTGTCTTCAAGTAGTAGAAGAGGGAGAAGCTGCTCCAAATCTAAAATAAGAGGAGCACATTCTAGTTGTGGAGGAGAAAATTACAGATCCAAGGGCTTTGAGCACAAAGCAGGCTATAAGAGAACCTTCAATTCTTCTTTCTACTTCATCTCTCTCGAGTTCTAGTGCTAAAGAAGAGTTTGATCTCTCAAACTCAATGTTGGAGGATGAAAGAAACCATGATGATCAAGTTACAGATCAAGAGGATACCGTGGAGGAAGTTGAGCATTTGCAGCAGGACAACAATGAGGTAGTTTATCTGTCAGATTAGGAGGATGATTTTGATGAAGAAGAACCGGTTGAGTTCCTACCATTCTCTCTTTCATCATCCACGTTCCAAACACCTGAGCCTACTGTCATGAAGGAGAGCACCCATTTGCAGCAGCCTGCATTTGATAAAATCTCTTTGGAACCAAGATTGGAAGATTTTATTCTTTCATGTCCTTCATTGGAGGAAGAGAAAGGGAAAAAAGGTTCTACCATCGCTTCCACATCATCCATTCAAGAGGGTCTACAAGAGAACTCTATTCTTGGAGTTTAAAATCAGGGAAATGGGCATATCAAATGGATCATACATTGCCCAATAAGGTATTTGACTTCATTAGAGTCAAAGGAGAAGTCACAACCAGTCATGCTTGCTCCTAAGCATGAGGATGAGCTACAAAGAACCAAGGATCAGCTGTCATACCTCTCCAATCCAAATGCAGAACAACTAAAAGAGGTATTGAATTTTCCTTCACCTGATACCTTGATGATTTGGGTGGAAGACCAGCTTCTTTTTGATTTTCCATTCATCCAATCAGCCATGTTCAATGCCAAATCAGTTGCATGGTTTCCATTTTTGAAGAAAGGAAGCTATTTTGCACAACCAGTTGCAGGGTTTGTTTAGCTTACCTTTGCTTCTAGTTAGAATAGAGTAGGTAGGTTTGCTTTCAGTAAAAGAAGTGCTTGTACACACTCTGCATGTTCCATTTGGAGCATGTATGATTTTCAGTTTTGTAAATAGTTTTGGTGCTGCTGGTTTTGCTCTTGCACAACTGTTTTAAGTGGCATTTTGGTGAGAACAACTCTAATTTCAATGGGTTTCAAGTGGCTCAGAGGGAAGTTTTCAAGATATCAGGTTGGTTTTAGGTTATTTCTTATGAATCCATACCCAATGGATTGCTAAAAGGCAACTGGTAACTTCATCCAGCAGGCAGATGACCCCTCTGAGTCGCCAAAATTGCTATCCAAAATGTGCCCCCCTGCTCATTTTGTGGCTAACTCCTCTCATTCTTCCCTCTCTTGTGCCTCAGTCACAAAATTTTGCTTTTTAGGCACTCAAAACCTTCTGGAAATGGCACCATTGGATAGAGCTCTTTCTCAGCTTTCCAGAAAGGTAAAGTTTTCCTCCTAACTCCATGTATTTTTGAAGTTATGGCTCGACGGAGTTTTTTGGAAAAATTTTACCCTGAAAGGCCCGCAGCCAATGAGATGCCACCATGTGGCACCTAGAGTGGTGGAGCATGAGGAAATTTTGGAAAATTTTCCAAATGACCAAAAAGGTGTAAAAATTTGAATTTTTTTCCCACCGACCCGATTTGGCCCTGTTTTTCCCTAAAACTTCAAATCACCATATCTTTCGATCTAGAGCTTAGTTTTTCACGTTCTTTATATCAATGGAAAGCTGGTGAAATTATCTATAAGATTCTGAGGTTATTTTTTTCATTTTGGTGGAGTTTGGAGAGATAAAATCAAGAAACGCCTCTGGCATGTGGTCATGGACAGAAATGATGTTTCAACCACCATTTTTAATGAAGAATGGCTCGCATTCTCTCCCAGCATGGTTAAAAATGTTAGGGAATGGGTCTATCAGGGTGCCCATGCTGTTTTGATGGCATTTTGGTTAATGGTTGAACCCCTTACATGTTTTCCTGTGTTTCTCTCTCCGAGGGTCGTGGTTTGCACTGTAAAAGCCAAAATGAGTTCATTTTGCAAGGAGAGACACTTTTTCAGCTCTGCAACTTCCTTTTTCTTCCTCCTTGGCAGAATTTGTGAAGAAATTTTACCTTTCCATGTAATGCAGCACCTTTTCTTGCCTCTGGATCACTGTAATGTACTGTATTGGATTTGAGATGTTGATATATGTTCTGTGATTAAAATCCCTCAATCCTTTCATATATCTATCATTACTTTCTTAATCTTTCATTACATTTTGAGCATTTGTGCATGTTTTGTGCTATGTTTCCTTATGGATTGTGTATTTCATGCAGCATCAGGTGTCTATAACTACTTTGGTGCATCACCTATTAGCATTAGTTCTTTCTTTTTGCATTTTCTATCCTTTTCCCTTTGGAATTTAGAGTAGATTTAGGAGTTTAAACCTCTGCAATTGTGCAAGTGAAATAGTTGATCAGAGGAGTTGAGGAACCAACCTCTAATCTGGAGATTCCTCTTCCATTTTTGCAAGTCCCACACTTGGGAAGAGGATTCAATGTTGTGAAATCACACTGGATGCTTAGAATGATCAAATTAGAAGCCTGATCAACATCCAGGGGGTGCTGCTGATTTGCAACAACACCACCTATATCATGATTTGTATGAAACATTCTTTTGTTGTTTCCCAGTAGAGTTGTATCAATGGCTTTGAACATATACATCTAGGTCAAGTTGGTACTATAGATCTCATGTATGGACCCAATATGAGTATTAGAGGCTACATAATGATGATTTGACCTGGACCCGTGTAACTGATCACTAGTGGAGTAGTGTGTTGACTAGTTATGCCTTAGAATACACTATTTCTACATATTCTTACCCTGAGATTGCTGAGTTTAAGTTCTTAATGGATCCTAAAGGATCATTATTACGTGCTATTCCATTGGTTATCAAGATCATGGTTATTACTTTGAGTTTGGAAGCCTTCCCCATGGCTAGATAAAAATCCTACCAGGCGTAGGGTGCAAAAGCTGGCATGGTAGAGGATTGCGGACCTTATGGTGGAAATGGAGAAAGAGGAGAGATGAATCATGTATAATCAAGCTAGGGGAAAGGGAGTTGGTGAGACAACATGAAGTTGTAGGAGTGATGGATTTATGGAGGTAGATGTTTCAGGAAGGATTTGAGGTTCACGAGGAGGACATGGAACCTGAGCAGTTTGAGCTACCCCATCTTAGCAATCACAGAAGAGAAACCCCCTCATCTTCTGGAGAGATCCTCATATGAAGAAAAGAGGAGATCCCACCCACGTGGCGATCAGAACCTTGTGCTTATTTTTCAGTTCTTGAGATAATTTTTGATAATTCAGTTGGTATTGGTATTGGTAGTCAAGTGACACCTATGAGGTATAATTTTTCATTTGGTACATCTATGGTTGCACAGTAATTTCCTATATTCAGAGGTATCCTATCTGGTATGACATTAAGGCAAGGTGTGGGTTCTCAAATTTTGGGTATCACATCTAGAAATGGCACGGGAAACACATCTGGGAGTGGGTCAACTTTGCAAACTGTCAGTGCGTAGTTTAGTGCGATGGTGGGATCAAAGGGCATAACTATGTTAGGCCCCTTACCTATGATAGGAGGAGGATTTTTTGGATCTGGAGGAGTTTTCACTAGTGGATGTAGTGGTGGCGGAGGTGGTGGAAATATTGGAGGAGGCCAAGGTTTTGGATCTGATGGAAAAGGGTCTCAACAACCTCAGCAGGTATTTTTTGAGATGTCTTTGCATTTTCCTAATTACAAAGGTGTGGAAGATGCTGCGGAACATGTGTATAAATGTGAGTTATTATGGAAAATGAAGGGTATCACTAGACCATGATATAAGGGTAGTCAGTTTTCAACCATGTTGTAAGGGCACACACATAACCAGTACATGAAGTATGATCCACACTAGACAATGGTGGATTACATTGCACTGCATAATGCATTTTTTATGGAGTTCCACATACCTAAATTTGAACATAAAATCATTAGTTTATTTAAGAATATTCAAAAAGGAATGGTAGAGAGTGTGTGGGAGTATGATGCACATTTCAAGACTTTCCTATCCAAGTTGTCTTATGACATTCACCCTTTGCAGCATGCTTAGTGGTTCATCGAAGGACTAATAATACCATTCAAGAGGGAAATTTTATAGATCCACATGAGGCCTTGGAGGCTACTTTGTGTGCTAAGGTAGTATGAACTATTGATACAGGCGTTAGTTTGTTCTTAGAAGCCTAAATTGCTGCAATGACAAAACAACTGGAGAAATTGTCTGCGAACTTGGTTGATACTTGCAGTGGGTTATGGTGTACGGATTATGAAGTAGAGTGTCATACAAAGGAAATTTTCCCACAAAGGCCAGTTCATGCCATATCAGTGGACTGTGTGATTTACCATAGAGATCATGATGTAAGTAGATGCCAGTTGCTACAGTGTACGATCTGTAAGAATGATCATGCTATTGTAAAATTTGCACCTCTATTACTCATGACACTAAGGATTGTAGATTGATTGACCAAATACATGATTCCATTGATACTAGCATATTCCAAACTAGCATTTCCAGTAGTTTCAAGGATGATGGCTATCATGATGAAGGGAACATAGATCAAGGAGGTTGAGGTAGAGGATTTCAAGGAGGATTTAAAGGTCGTGGAAAATGTGGGAGCGGAAGAAGTGAATTCTCTCCTAGAACCTACTATATCTGTAGATCTATAGGACATTACAAAAATGAGTGTCCCGATTTGTTGTAGTGCTCTTGGTGTGGGAAAAAGCACACATATGAGGAATGCCCATAATTTTTTGAACACATGAGCCAGAAGTAGCTGAAGGATAAAGGCACTGAGATAGGAAGTATAAATCAAGTTGATAAATAGTGGAACTTATACGTGTGACGAAGCAATCTAAGGCTACGCATGCCAGGGAGATACCAAAATAGAGACCACTGGTTACAAGAGAAGAAGTGGAACATGGGAAGTATCTAGACCCTACGCATTAGAAGGAAGTTTATCAAGAAATCATCGATGTTATTCAAAGCCTAAAAGGAGAGATCCAGTGCCTTAAGGAGAATTCATGGTAGTTAGAGAAAAAGAAGAGCATTGAGGCTCCACAGAAGGATCTAGATGAAGTCAGGGAAGTATGTAAGATGATGAGACAAAAGAATATCCTCCCTCTATTAAGAGAGTGGCTGAGAGGAAAATTACCAAGCACCAAAGGAGAGTGCGAGAAGTAGGCTGTTCATACTAATATAGCTCCTCATAGTCTTGACTATGATACGGAGATTACCTTGAATGAAGTTTTTGATGGATGAATCCTATGTAATATTATGATTGACCTTGGTGTGGAAGTTAATGTTCTCACCTTAGATGCATGGAATCAAATGGGAAGGCCACCATTACATCCATCTTTGAATGTGTTGTATATGGATAACAAGACAAAGACAATGCCCATTGGTGTCTTATTGGATGATGTCACTATCCAAGGGAAAAAATTCACTGGAGACTTTAAAGTCTTGGTGCTTGCTAAGGTGGACAACTTTCCAGCATTACTTGGGTGCCCCTGGTGCTATAAGAACAATGCTGACTTACATTTCAATAAGGGGTATATAAGTTTTGAGAAAAAGGAGGAACATGCTATCATTCCTTTAATAGATGGAAATTCAATGCCCTATACTTAGCCCTTGATAGAATAAGACCTAGATAGAATCTATGTGTGCACTATCAGGGACCCTGAGGTTGTGCAACCAAAAAAATAAAGTGATATTCAGTGGGAAGATGCTTAATCTATAAGTGACATAACTAGTGTGGCATGTGGCAATTGGGTGCATGGGACATATGAGTTAGTCAGAAGGAAGTTAAGAGGATTTCTGAAAAGAGTAACAAATTCATGCTTAGTCAAGTGCATGGGAGGAAAAAAATTGTCAAGTTACACTAGGGAAGCTAACCCTAATGTTTTCCTGCGAGCAATGGAGACCCAATGGAGATGTGAGATTGAAAGAAAAAATATTCTTAGCTAGACATTGCTTGGGAATGCAACAAATTGGTGGATGACCCAGCAAGATAAGATTCTAGAGTAGTGTGAGGTGAAAATCATGTTCTCGGTTAGGTTTCTCTAAAGTAATGCACCTACTGTTGCACAAGAATATCATGGGAAGCAACCTACCTCATTTCACATCTAGGCATTTGAGAAGGCCTTGATAGAAGGTGCGTAAGCTTTGCCTCCATATTTTGGGTGCATAAACTTTACTCCACCTTAAAAGGCTACACGTGCATGTGGTACATCCCTTCAGAACTATGACGTCAGAAAAGAAACTCACAAGAGTTGATGACTACTATCATTCAAGATTTTGAGTATTGAAGTACTAAGCCATCAGTGGATAAGGTGCTACAAGTTGTTAAGCACCTAAATATGTGAGATAGTTCCATGGAGGAGGCTAGAATACTGGAGTTATTGGGAGAACCTAACTTGGAAGTGTGTTTTGATGAGGAAGAATTAGAGGAAGTACAACTTGAGTGCGCTTCCATGGAAAAAGAGAAAGGAAAGTTGGTTTATGTGATAGATGGTGAAGAGGTGGAAAACTTAGATGCTAACCATACTGTCAGTACACATGAGGTTATGAATAGTGCTTATGAGTAAGTGTGTGCCTACCATGAACACATGAAAACCAAGAAGGTTAATATTGGCTCAGAGGTGGAACCTAAGGAAGCTACTATTTGAGATTACTGGGAAAAGGGAGGTTTCAAAGGTCATTGATTTGTTGCATGAATTTCAGGATTTGTTTCCATGCAGGTACCACAAACTCAAGGGAGTTCACTAATCTTTAGGAGAGATGTAGATCAAACTTAAGGAGGGTGTGCACCTAATTCAGAAGAGACCTTATCAAATGAATTTTAATCTGTGCATCAAAGTCAAGGATTATATTGACAAGATGATCACATTAGGTATCATTCAGGCTGTTGAGGAATTAGAGTGGATAATTCTGATGGTCAACATCATTAAGAAAGATGGGAGGATAATGATTTGTGTTGATTACATGGATTTGAATGTGGTGTGTGTCATTGCTCCTTTTCTAACCCCTTTCACTGAGGATATCCTGGAAGGAGTATCCAGGTGCAAAAATTATTATTTCACAGATGGATTCTCAAGATATCATTAGGTTAGAATTGCAAATGAGGACCAAGAAAAGAAAAATTTCTCTACTAAATGTGTAAGTTTTTCTTATACGGCCATTCCTTTTGGACTGAAGAACACACCTATTGTGTTTTCACACATTCTCATTCAGGCATTTCAGGACTTCATCCATAAATTTCTACAAGTCTACCTAGATGAATGGATAATATATGGATTGGTGAGGGACCATTGGGACAATCTGAGACTGATGTTTAAGAGATGCTGACAGTTGAGTATATCTCTCAACATTAAGAAATGTGTTTTTGCTATTCCATTTGGCACCCTGTTGGGACCTATCATATTTAAAGAAGACTTACTAGTGGATCTTGCCAAATTTTTCGTTATTGTAGGTTTGGTGGAGCCTACTAGCTAGCGTGCAGTGCTCAAATTCCTTAGGAATTTGAGGTATTACATGAAGTTCATCAAGGGATATGCCATGATTTCCGTGCCATTAGAGGAGTTACTAAAACACAAGATTATTTTCCATTGGGGAGAGGCGCATCATATGGATTTCGACACACTGAAGAATAGACTCATTACTACACCCATATTACACTCTCCCTCTTGGGATAATCCTTTTCACGTGCATGTTGATGCATCTGGTATGGTGATTGCAGTAGTCTTAACACAACTTGGAGAGGGAATTTTTGACAATCCCTTGTGTTTTACTAGTAGGAAACTAACCCTAGCAGAAAAAAATTATACTACCATGGAGTGCGAGGCATTATCAATGATTTACGCATTGCACAAATTTAGAAATCATTTTTTCAAAACACCCTTTATATTCTATGTAAACCACATGGAATTAAAGTACTTGGTGAACAAGCCCGTCTTGAAAGGGCACATATATAGGTGGGTCCCACTGTTTCAGGAGTTTGAGTTTATGGCTGCTATAAAACTAGGTAAGATTAATTTAGGGCCTGACCACTTCTCAAGGATTGAATTAGGAGAGGACACAAAAAGTATTGAGGATATAATTCTAGAAGCACAACTATCTAGATTACAGTGCACACACCCTCATTTGGAAGATATCGATGTGTTCTTAAGAATGGGTGTGGCGTCAGAAGGGATGAAGGAATTAGAAAGGAAAGAGTTAGCCATACATGCCACACCTTATATGTTAATTGGTGGAGAATTATACAAGCTGGGACGTGATGAGGTTTTGTGCCGGTGTATGTTAGAGCATGATCACATTGCAATCATGGAAGAGGCTCATGGTGGAATAGTAAAAGGAAACTATGCGGGGAATGCGACTGTGTGCAAGATCCTCTTAGCTGGCCTTTAGTGAGAGATGGTTCACAAGGATTGTATTGAATAATGTAAAGATTGTGATCATTACAAACACCTTGGTAATTTAAGGAAAAGGGATGAAATGCCATTGAGACCAATAACTAGTGCTGAACCGTTCAAAAAATGGATAATTGACTTTACAGGCCATATTTCACCTGACGCATGAAGGATGGGTTTGCAATATATCATTATTTGATTTGATTATCTAACATAGTGGGTGGAGGTAGCACATATGAGGGATTTCATGGTGGCCACAACAGTAAGATTCCAGTGGGAAAATATAATCAATAGATATGGGTGCCCACTGAGTATAATGAGTGATAGGGATACACCTAAATGAAACTATCAGGATTATTTTGGTAGAATTCATGGTGCCCCATCACAAGGCTACTCCTTATCACCCTTAGGATAATGGGAATGTCGAGGAATTTAACAAGATATTGAGTCATACACTTAGCAATATTTGTGATGTTAGGAGGTAGGATTGGGTTTACAAAGTCTCATCCATGTTACGGGCATATATAACAACTTACAAGAGATTGAAAAAAGAAACACTTTTCCAATTGGTGTTTGGCATGGAAGATATTTTTCTGGTAGAGTTTATGATACCCTCTCTGTGTATTACATGTGTAGGAAGATTGGATGATGAACATAAATTAAAAGAGCGCATTAACAAGCTAATGATGTTAGAAGAGAGGTGATCACTTGCTAAGTGGAGTCAAAAGACTAATAAGGTGAGACAAAAGTCCTAACATGATCTTCACATAAAGAATAAACAATTTGAGGTTAGGTAGATGGTTTTACTTTATGATTCTAAGTTCTTGCACCATCCTGGGAAGCTCAAGGTCCATTGGTTATGATCATTTTATATAACCCATATACTTGATTCAGACACTTTCTAGCTACAGGCGCTAGATCGAACACCACTTCCTAGGTATTTCAATGGAATTAGGTTGAAGCCCTACTATAAAAAAGGCTTCTTGGTGTTTGTAAATAAGGCAAATTTGCTAGTTTGCTTAGGATTTCCCTTAATTCATTTTTTCCTTTCTTTGTGTTTCCCTTTCTTGTTGCTTTGTCACTTTTGGTTTATTTTGGGCATGTGTGTGCGTCAGTGGCTAATTATATCATCAAGGTGTTATATACAGAGGACCACACATCTTTTTAGTGTGGGGTGGAACATAAAGGGGGATTGAGTAGGACGTGGTAAGAGTTGGAGAAAGTGCCTAGAGAAATGGTGATATGATGGACCCGGTTGTGAAGTCAAAGGCACATGGAGTCAAAAGAGTGCATGTAGAAAAGGTGAACATGAGAATATTGGTGTCAAAAAGGATTTGAGAAAACCACGTACAAGGATAAAAAGTGCAGGAGAAACATGAGGTAGGAAGCGGAAAGAACTTGGTCCAAGACATAGAGTAATATTGACTTCGGTGTAGGAAAAATCATGAAGAGTTCTATGGTCGAGGAATTTGTGCACCAAAAGGTTGTAGAAGAGTTCACATAGGTTTACACATGGAGGGAAAGCACTAGGAGAAACACGCAGAAGAATGTCATTATAAAAAGCTAACTTTAATGTGTTTGTTCATTAGTAGGTGGCATCGGGGTTTGTGTGGAAAAATGAAAAAGCTATAAATAGAAGGTCAGGGGAGAAGTATTCTTTCACCTTGCATTATTATTGAATAATTTCTTGCAATCTAAGGTGATTATTGCAAAGAAGTGTGAATAGGAGTGTGTGAAGTCAAATAAATTGAAGGACTTGTGAACTACTGTGGAAGCAAAGTGCACGGGCGCACTCAAAGGAGTTCTTTTGTGGGTTCATGCAGAAGGATATGGCATCTTGTGGAAAGGAAGTGCTCCAAGTTAGGGTTTACATGCTAGGGCACATGTTTTTGTGGAAATTTCATAGAAGTAGAGCCAAGGGTTTGAGCAATAATAAAAATTGATGCAAGGGAGAAACTACAAAGGACCAAGGAAGAGAAAAATGGTACCAAGGAAAGGATTTAATGTTTCACCAAAGAAGGGCAAGGGAAAGGGAAAAGTGAAACCCGCAGTATCAAAATTTTTTAATTAAGAATGGTTTTTAGAGATTTAGTACCCATATGGTGTACTGATAGGGAAAGAATGGGTGTCGCATATATGGAAGATAGCCATGAGTGTTTAAAATCATCGCATGAGCACAATAGAAAATGATATGACCCTGGAGTTAGTTTTCCCAATGGAGAAGAGTATGCTTGATGGGAAAACCATCTACGATGAATAAGTAAAAGTGAAGTTATAAAAGTCTGGGCTTCTGTAACTTTATGAGTTTCCCTATTTTAGAAAATGAGAGTGACTATACTAGTGGTTAATGTCACACGTGCATGAGGACTACTTATATTTTGTAGGAAGGAGGATGTGCATAACCCCATAGTTGATTTCTACGTTCACTGGCCTGATATGTCAAGGAGAACCACTAGATGAGGACTTGTGTGACAAGGGGGAATGAAAAAAATATTGAGGCATATGATTATAAGAAGGGTATGCGGTACTTTGACATCACTACAATCATCGACCATGTTATGAGGATGGCTGTGTGCTTAGTGACAAAACTAAATGGGAAGGAGAGATGGACACATGTAAACAAGGGTTGGTTTAATGTCTATCACAAGATCTCATAGGGCACCATTTACAACCTATCACCTTTCATATAAGAGGAGATTATTGATGGCATGCGCAACTAGGAGAAGATCATGTTTGGCAATATCCTCTGTACCATTGTATTTTCAGAGATTGGAGTGTGCGATGGGCCATATAAGTTTTTTTGGGAGTACCCAGATGAGAAAAAATCTCCCACAAAGAGGTTTAAAGCTTATACTTGTGACACCATGATGACCTCTCACAAGGAACACTTGGATAAATGATATAAAAAAATGCGTGACGCCTTCGGAGCTGAATAGAGTATACTAGAATAGCTACCTACACTTGTGGATGGAGAAGCTGAATTCGCCATATACCAAGCAATTTTGTATCGGCGGGTTTACCTTGTTAAATGTCTCCAAGAGTCCTTGGTGTAAATTTCCCTTCTCCCTCACAGTCGTAGTATTTTTAAGGCATGCGGTAAAATAGTTTTAAAGAGGAAAAGAAAATGAGATTTGATCTAATTGTTTTAGATCAAGATCATCACGTGAGATGCGTCTAGACCTTAGTGTATCCCAAGAAGTGTACCTATGTAGAAACATACGTATCTCATGATGTACACATGGTAAAATCGGTGACATTTCCTATTACAGGTAGGATGACGAAAAGGGTGTATGTGTGGCTAAGGCCCAAGTTTGAGAAGGGCACTTACGTTGAAGACGATGTATCAATCCCTGAGGACCCCTCCGGGAGAAAGAAGAAAGTAGTAATTAAGAAGATAGGATGAGAAGAGACTCCCACAGAGAAAATTCCAAGCACGCATATAGTGAAAAATATTGGGGCATAGGAGTCAGGTGTGGGTACAAGAACCTACATTCAATGAAAGAAGTCTCTTGTCAGGAAGGAGTCACTAGAGAAAGAAGAGTCTTCTAGGAGAGAAGAGTCACCTGAGAAGGAGGAGTTCCCTATGTTGAAGTCACCTGTGAAGAAACAATAAAGGGTGGCGTAAGGTTTGGACTTAGAGAAGACAGAGAGCATTAAGGATGATGATTCTGAGGAGGAAAATGAAGGAGATAATGAAGAGCACAAGGAAGCTCAGAATCCTCCTATGTATAATGGACATGAGTCTGGTGAAGAAGGGGACGGAGAGGAGGAGTATGAGGAGGGTGCCCATGCCAAAGCACAAAGTGAGGAGGTGAACATGCATGGTCAGAGGAATCCAACCTTTACCAAGGAACATATAAATGATATAGTTAAAAAGGAGGTGACGAGCATTATACGAGATCTAGTGGACCACCAGGTCGATTGCAACATTGATGAAGTGCTGAAGGAAATTGAAGAGAGAGAAAGTATAAGAAAGGAGTATGGGAGCATAGACGGAGACCCTAGCTTAGTAGTAAGCTTCCCAATGACAACACGCATAGGTGGGAAGGGCATAATAATGGCGTAGGAACACACTATGACTTATAACAATGATCCAAAAAAATTCTTTCATGCGCGGTTCCAGAGTGCCCTTAGATCAACTACTAGATTGTTCTTCTTTGATGAAGAAAGTGCATACATGTAGACTAGGAAAATGCTATCATGGGAATTTGAGTCCCACATCAATGAACTTGAGCTTGAGGTATATAATGAAACATTGATGGAGACACTGAGCGGTGAAGGAATGAACCCACTTGTAAATACTCAAAAGCTATCAGATGAAAAAGTTTGAAACACGCTCAACAAGGTGTTAGTAGAAGTGGAGGCAATAATTTTTGGGAGAAATGACAGAATAAAATCCTTGGAGGAGGAACTTGGAAAGAAAATGAGGAAATCATTGAGAGAGATAGGGAGATAAATAAAAATGAGTTAATGAATGCATAGTTAAGGCGTGAATTGAGGGATGAAAAGGAAAAGGTGTGGGAAGTATACAAGAAGATATAATCCATTTTAGATGCCATTATCTTGAAGCACCCAGACATAGCCCCTCCTGAGTAGAAATACGAGTCAACAATGCACTACTTGGAAGAATTGACGTGCATACTCACCATGGAGAGACAATCAATTGCATTGGAGTCAGTAGAAGAGGCGATGACACACCAAAAGGGAGAAGAAAAGTTGAAGATTAGGGAGATATAAATTGGTACTCTGATCTCCTTACCTCAGTGAAGACCATGACACAAATGGTAGAAGTTGTATATGAAAAATGTGGCAATAGGGACATAGTAGCAAGCATATTAGTTTCCAGCCATGAAGCGGATCTGAAAGAATTTCAAAAGAAAAATAAGGGCAATAGGGTGGATCAGGACAAGATCTTGGCTGAGGTAGAGAAGAAATTAGAGGCGATTGAAGTGTTAAGGGTTTCAATTAAAAATAAATTGAAAGAGTTTAACCCCCAAGTTATTCACAAGATGAACATGCTGGGAGACATTAACAAGAAGATGGAAAGAATTGGATATACGTTGAAGGCTAAGGGGGATGAGATGAGTTTTGACAAGGTCAATGTCATGGTGGGTAACTTACTTCAACATGCACAAAATGAGGTGGATGCTTGGGTTAAGATTAAATCCCCCGTTAAGAAATATTTCCCACTTCTCATGCAGCAGTAGAAGGATTCTTTCATTCTTCCATTCTTTATTCTTTCATTTCCTCTATTCTTTATTCTTTGATGGAAGGGTAGAGTGTTTTCGAGGAAAGACAAAACACATAGTGTGGGGTAATGTTGGGCCCTTGATTGACTAAGTCCCAAGGAAGAAATCAACACGTGTGGGAGGTATTAAAGAAGGAAGGTGCTCATGAAAAAGTGCACAAGGGAAACACACATGGGAGAAGAGGTTTACATGCCTAGGAGAAGGAATGTTTGGGGACTTATCCATATTTTGAAGATGTTGTCATAGGAGAAACACATGAAAATCCTGAGTAGGCATGACAAATAGATAAGGTGCTATCCTTGAGCTTTGGAGGTCAAAAAAAGAATATTCTAAGTAGGGAATATGCCCAGGATGATCATTATAGGTAGTGGAGGAATCTGAAAGATGACATAGGAATTTGAGCATGGAGGACCATACTTCCACTTGGCATGAAATCTATTCATAAAAGAGAGCAAGGTGGTGCATCTAGATCCTATTTAAAGGAGTGCTTGGGTCTGAAATAAGAGAAGGAGAGCAATAATGAAGTGCTGTTAGGATGCTAGTAGGGATAGAGAGGGTTTTAAGTAGTAACAAGGTGTTGCAGAAATACTTGCAAGGATGCTATTGAGCATATATGCATGGGTTTGGGTATGATCAAGGGTTGTAATGGGTAGAATAGCTAAGAAATATCTCCCTGCAAAGTATTTTTTAGGGTTTAAGATAATATTCCTTGATGTATTCGGTTTGTATGACCCTTATGATGTAATGAGGCCACTGTAAATGTTTATAAATCAATATATGTGTGTGATTTTGGTTATTCATGTTCTTAAGTGTAAACCCTTATGTTCTTCATAATATTTTGGGTCAGATCTAGTTTCATTATGCTTATTTATAATGTTAATTTCCATTTATGATGCATATGTGCACAAATTTATTATTTGTATCCTGTTTTTTTGAGTGAATGTCTATATTTCCATTTTTGCAACTTATTCTCCATCAGTGGCAGATCATTCTTGTGAGGATCACATAAAGGAGGGGCTCAGTGGCTGCACACACCTCAGGTGAGTACCCAACACATTATGGGTGATAGGCTAACATGCTTGGGGTAGAAAGAAGGTATATGAAGAAATGACTACAAAATAAGTCAGAAGTAATAAAAAATAAATAGGAAGAAATCAGAACTAATCAGAACTGATTGGAACAAATTAGAGAAAATTAGAACATGTCATATACAATGGAAATTTGGGAAGTAGTCATGCAAGGAGGGAAAAGATAGAACTTTCTCCTTGAAACTCTTCTTCCATGACATGAGATCACTCAAAAAAATCGTACTTGGCATGAGATCAACCTAAAAATCTCATGCTAAGTACGAGTTTTCTGTGCACAAAAGTGTTCATTTTTGGTCACTTCTTATCGCACTGGCTTCACTCCTTGATCTCCTAATGCACTTGTAACATGAAAGAAATAATTTCACTCGCACATACACATAAACCACATCAAACCTAAAAAGAAAAATGGGGATTAGGAGTAACCCCGATAGTCACCCCAAGAGTGAACTTACAACCGAGCATTACACTACATCTCAGACTCCATGTATTTATTATGTGTGTGTGTAGAAATTATGCCCTAGGATGCCCTTTTGTAAGTTTCCTAAATGATGGCATGATAGATCTAGAATGTAGAAGATGTATAGTATGTATGGATGGAATATAATAGACTTCCCCTTCCTATGGTTTTTTTGTATAAGTATGTATCCCTTTCCATTGAATGTATGTGATAGATGAATTCCTTTGAAGTGCTATTTTTACTTTAAATGCAAGCTTAGGTGATAATAGTAATGCTTAGTGGTTGGCCCCTTATTTGAAAAGCATAACTATGTATTTATATGATTCCATTGTTTGAATTTCGTAATAAAGACCTGAAAGGCCAACTCATAGCAATAAAAAGTAATTAATAATTGAAAGGGCCCAAAAGGGGTAAGAAAAATATAAAGAGGGACAAGAGTGCCTAGGAGGAAAGAAGTTCCTAATGCTACTGTCTGAATTAGGTGCTAGTTTCTGAAGCCATAGAAAAATAAAATAGTAAAATTCGTTTAGGAGTAACAAATGTATAAAGCTAATAAAAGTGCGGAATCTAAAGTAAAATGCCAAAGAGAGTTGTCAATTACTAATTTTCTTACTTAGGAGTCATGTAAATGCTAACATGCTTTTAGGAACTAGAAATGTACCGAAGTGTATAGATTTTGTATCTACATTTTTCTACCACTTTATACTGTTGAGTGAATACTCGATATCATAAATTAGATAAAAGATGCATACCTTATGATCATGTAGAGAAGTGTGTATCCGATAGTGTGCCGAGTGGACAAGTGATGCGTGAAGTGATTTTAATGTGAAATGTGGAGATTAAGAAGGGGAGGTAGACCTTAGGGGTGAAGCGTATGCATAATGTGTTGTTAGAACTTGGATTTTGATAAGGACAACACATTACACATATGTTTAATCCATAAGCTATACCCCCCTTATTAGTCTCCACATTTCACATTACAATCACTTCATGCATCACTTGTCTAGTCGACACACTATCAACTACACACTTCTCTACAATATCATAAGGCATGCATCTTCTATCTAATTTATGATATTGAGTATTCACTCAATAATATAAAGTGGGGGGAAAATTTAGACAAAAAATTGATGCATTTTCATACATTTTTAGTTCCTTAAATCATGTAAACATTTACATGATTCCTAAGCAAGAAAACTAGTAATTGACAACTCTCTTTGGCCTTTTCCTTTGTATTCTACACTTTTATTGGATTTATACATCTTTTAATCCTATAAGAATTTGACTACTTTATTTTTCTATGGCTTTGGACACTAGCACCTAGTTCAGACTATAGCATTAGGCGCTCCTGTCTTCTTGGGCACTCTTGTCCCTCTTTATCTTTTTCTTACCCCTTTGGGCCCCTTTTTCTTATTAATTATTTTTTATTGCTATGGGTCGGCCTTTCAGTTTTCAATTACAAAATTCAAATAATGGAATGATATAAATACATTATTATGCTTTCAAAATGAGGGGCCAAGCACTAAGCATTACTATTATCACCCAAACTTGCATTCAAAGGAAAAATACCACTTCAAAGGAATTCATCCAACAAATCTATTCAAGGAAAAGGGCTGCATACTTCTGCATACACAACATAGGAAGGGAAAGTCTATTATATTCCATCCATACATACTATACATCTTCTACATTCTAGATCTATCTTGCCATCATTTGTGTAACTTACAAAGGGAATCCTATGGCATAATTTCTACACACACACACACATAAGAAATACATGGATTTTGAGATGTAGTGCAAAAATCAGTCGTAAGTTCACTCTTTTGGTGACTTTTGGGGTCATTCGAAATCCCCATTCCGCATTTTAATTTTTATGTTTGATGTGGTTTATGGGTATGTGTAGCTGAAATTATTTCTTGTAGGTTACAGGGGCATTTGGAGATGAAGGGGCGAAGCCAATACAAAAATAAGTGACCAACAACGAACCCCTTTCCACACAGAAAAGACAAAATTCTAAGTGTTTGCACATACGTCAGTGCCCAGACATAGTCACCACTACCCAGATGTCCTTCCTTCTTCTACGTACTTCTTCCATGATCAATTTTGATTCTCATAACCCCAACGATCCTTAATGACACTCTTTTCATCCTATTCTAATTATTAATCTACCCAGAACACCTTAAGATAGCTCAAAGATTAGTTAAGTTCTTATATCTCTCTCTCTTGCTTAGGGTTTCAACATAATTGCATGCTTGTAGCTTGTCCAAATTATGATATTTTATTATTTGTACATCATTTATTATAGTAGTTATTCTATAATTAGATTTAATAATCAAAACATTAATTAATCAAATACAATGTTTTTATGTATGCATCTCTCTTTAATCCTATATTGATGTATAATTTTGAGACTCATGATGATGTACACACACACACATAAACACAAACACACATATACACATGATTATTATTTTAATTCATGTGTTGATTTATTTTTATGTTTATAATGTGATTATGTAATGTATAGATGTCATGTTGACATAGTTTTGATGTGGTGCTTTTAGATGGGATTTAGATGTACATGTATTTACCATGATATTTGATGTGATGGTGAGATAGATTAGATATATTTGATGTGATTTTGAGATGATAGTTAGATGTATAGATGTTGATCATAATGTTTTATGTGATGTTGAGATAGGCTAGATATATTTGATGTGATGTTGAGAAGATAGTTAGATGTGATGTGAAGTAAAATATAATGGTATCGATATATGTATATCAAAATTTTCTTTAACCATGGTTGGGAACAAAATGTGAATTTTTTTCTTTCAGATTGAATTTGATACATATGTGATGGTAAAATAACTATGTACTCTGGTGCCTTGTAAAATTTAACATGTAACTAACAATAAATAGTCACATGTAAGATATTGGATATGGATGGAAATGAATTTATATATCTTCCTAAGACATGGGAAGGGTTGATATATATATCTTGTATGGGAGAGTAGGTTCTCCTTTTGATGGCTTTGTAGGCTCATGCCCCAGCTATATTTTATTGATACAAACTGATCAATATAGGAAGTTTACTTTAATGGGAAAGGTGATCGATGTGGGAAGATTTCCTAGGATAATTTTGATATTTTGAATTTTTAAAGGTTGATTGATGTGAGAAGCCTTTATAATGACATGGGTAGTCATCCTTCGAGAAAGTGGACTACAATTTTGAATTTTTTTTTTTTGATTTTTGATTTTGAGTATTCATACTTTGAGGGATCGGTCTATATTATGGTAGGCATATATTCTTCAAGGGATCAATTTGTTTTTGATAATCATATTTGATAGCTATCCTTTGAGGGATTAGTCTAAATTTTTTATATGATGCATCGATAGATATTCTTAATTTTTTTTTTCGTTGAGGGTAGGCCTAGTAAAAAACTTAAAGGAGTGGAAAAGATGTGTGTATAGACTACACATGTACCTAATAACATGTTTTCAGTAGATATATAAAAGGTGGAAGGATTTAATGATTATGGGGTTCCTATTTAAGGAGGAACTTGTCCATGTGAAATATGTGATGAAAAAAGCCATGGTACTCATCTTTAAGGTTTTTATTATAGGATAGTGATGATAAACCACTTGCATTTAAATAATTATAGTGTTAAATGATAGGTTGGTGATGGAATGAGATATTTTATGTGAATATCATCATGAAATTCGATGTGTTAACAAAAGAAAGGATGCAAGTAAAATTAATTCAAATGTTATTTTTATAGTGTACCATCGAGGAAGGCTAGACAATAGGCTCCAGATCCATACTTGTGAGTGATGACAAGTGAAAATTTGATTTTATTTACAACAAGATCACCTATATTGAAGTCATGTTATTTTACATGTTTTTTATATGCACTTTTTATGTTCTCTTGATAGATACGATGATTTTTGATAGCTTTCAAGTGACGTTCATTTAACAAATCAAGTTATGCTAGATATTCTTGATGATAGTCCTCATTATAGATAAAATCTCTAAGGGATAAAAAAAGTGATTAGATATGAACTTCAAGGGGTAAGACCACTTCAGAGCCATAGAATAAGGAGAAGGGTGTAGAACCTTTAGGAGTACATATGCTAGTTCGGTAAGCCCATAAAGTGAACGGAATTTGAAGATGCCAATTCTTTCCTGCTTGGTCGATGGTTTTCATGAGAAATTTGGTAAGTGTTTTGTTAGAAGCTTCATCTTGTATTTTTTCTTGTGGATAATAATGTGATGAAAATATTAGTTTGATGTTGAATGTGTAAAAACATTTCTTAACTTACTTATTCTTGAAATATTTCCATTTTCGGTGACTAGTTTATGAGGAATGTCGAAAGGACATATGATATGTTGATAAAAAAAATCATTGATTTTGTTTTCCTTAGTAGAGACTAGGGGAATAACCTCTACCCATTTAGTTAAATATTTAGTAGATTTGATGATAGAGTGATTTCTTTGTGACAAACAAGGGTTGATGAGACCTATGAGGTCAAGTAATCATTTTGAGTGGGATGTAGAGCCTAATCAGGAATGTGAGTGAGATTGGAGTGATGTTGACATCTAACACACTTCTTGAAAAATGAAATAATCTTGATTAATATTAGGCTAGTAATATCCCATTTATAGGATGTGTTTAGTGACAAACATTCCATTAAATTTTCCACCACATATAACGTCGCTGACTTATTGAATATATTTAGTGGATTCATGGGATTCAAGGCACTGTAGAAAGAGTTCATCAAATCCACATTTGTACAGGGAAACACCTACAATGACATATCAAGTGACGTATTGAAGAAAATATGGCTTAGAATTCTTAGTAGGATGGAGGGAATTTTAGATTTTGAGATATAGTCAAATGTTTGAGTGTACCATAGGTTAACTTGATTGTCTTTAATGAGGTTGATAGATGGAAGCTCGTTATTGTGGGATGGTTGATCAAGTATATTAAAAAAAATATTTTTGAATCATTAGTTGATAGGGGAATGAGTGATGCGAGAGAATCCATGGTGTCCATAAATTTATTAGAAGATCATGAACTATTTGGATGGTGTATTGATAAAGGATTCTAGGAGGAATTCAACAATGATTTTTTATTTCTACAAAATATCATTTTTATATTGGTAAAAAAATTTGATTTGATTGTTGATAAGTTTCAAT
Source organism: Taxus chinensis (assembly GCA_019776745.2). Taxonomy (NCBI): domain Eukaryota; kingdom Viridiplantae; phylum Streptophyta; class Pinopsida; order Cupressales; family Taxaceae; genus Taxus; species Taxus chinensis. The sequence continues at coordinate 525,797,567 of CM034149.1, forward strand.
TCTCCATAGATTATAGTATTTGAACACCAAACATGATGGAATTTTGGATACCCATGATAAGAGCTTCATATTCAGCCATGTTGTTAGTGGATTTGAAGTTTAATTTGAAATATAGAGGTATAGGAGTCCCCAAGGAGGTATGATAAAAATATCAAAAGCCCCCTCTTGCTGACACTTAGATCCATTGTAGAAGAGTGTCATTTTGATAAGAGTGTATTCATGAATGATGGTGTTAATAGATTCATATGGGAATTGTTCATGAGGTAGTTGATTGTCAGGAAGGGGAGCTTCGGCGAGCTGTTCGGTGATGGTTTGTCCCTTAATAAATTTTAGCAAGACAAATTCAAGTTTAAAATCAGTCATGAGCATGAGACACCAAGTGATACGATCATTGTAATATGGTTTAGAATAAATAGTTTTAAGGCTATTCAAGCTAGTAACAACATAAGTTTTATGGTTAAGTAGATAATGCTGAAGTTGCGAAGTACAAGGAACAACACAACTTTTCTACTTTGGTGTAACAATTTTTGTAGTTATGTAGAGTGCGACTGATATAGTAGATAGCCTATTAATAGCCTTTCTCATCTTGATGAACAAGAATATCACCCAAGGCATGATTAGTAGTATATATGTAGAGGTAGAATGACTCCCCCTCGCATGGAGGTGTAAGCATATGAGTTGATAGAAGGTATTGTTTTAGGTCCTCAAAGGATTTTTGACAATTGTGATTCCATTTAAAATTAATACCATTTCGAAGGAGATGATGGAATGGCTGAAAATGATCTGAAAGATGTTAGATGAAATAGAGGATTGATTGGAGCCTACCTTGACGGTTGTAAAGCTGTTTGAGGTTTGATGGAGGAGGCATTTCATTAATGTATTTGATCTTGGTGGTGTCTACTTAAATTCCCCTAATAGAAATGATGAACCATAATAGTTTACCAGTGAGAAAACCAAATACACAGTTAAAAGGTTTAAAGCGAAGGAAATCTTGGATTAGTTGAGAAAAAACTGTGTTGAGGAAAACAAGATGGTCCCTACATTGCTTAGATTTTCGTAAGAGGTCATCAACGTAGTCTTCTACATTTTTATGGATAAGGTCATGGAAAATGTATGTCATTGCATGTTGATAAGTGGCCCCTACATTTTTAAGTCTGAAGGGCATGACGTGGTAGTGAAAATTCCCCTAAGGAGTAATGAAAGATGTCGTGTGTTGATTGTTGATAGCAATAAGGACTTGATTGTAGCCAAAGAATCCATCCACAAGGGAGAGTGTTTCATGGCCAACAATGAGATTAATGAGTTAATCCATCTTTAGGAGAGGAAACTAATATTTGGGGAAAATGAGGTTAAGGTCTCAGAAGTTTGTGTAGATGCATAAATTTCCAGAGGCCTTAGTCACGGGTATGATATTAGAATCCCATTATGTATAATCATTGTTTAGATGAAATTATAAGAAATAAGATGTTGTAACTCTTCATTGATGAGGAGATCCATGCAAGGATGCATCCTACATATTTTTTTTTGACATGCTTAATGTTGGGATAGGTGAAAATATTGTGAATGATAATGTTAGGGTCAATACCTAGCATGTCGGTATATGACCATGCAAAATATTGAATATGCTTAGAGAGGAAGGAAGTGAAGTCCTTCAATTCTTCTGAATCTAAGGATTGAATAAATTTTATTATGTGAGGATCCTATGGAGTCCCTATGTTAATGTTGGTTGTGGATTCGTTGAGAAGTGTGGATGTGTTAGGTGGAATAGTCTTTTAAAGGTGATGGTCCTTCACCCCCATGTAAGAGAGGATAGATTGATATTCATGGTATTGAAGGATATCAATGGTAGGGGAGTCCTCATCTATCATTTTAGGTAGCATGAGTGGGAGGGTATTAGTAGCCTTTTTAGTTTGATAAGTTATCGGTCCTAAGGTAATCATATTATATAAAAAAATTATATGGGATGGAAATGGTGTCATCAGTGTCCATGTAGTCATCGTGTAAGGATGAATAAAACGGTTATGGTTATGTTAAGGATCCAAATGTAATGCTTGTGCATGATTATGAGGAAGGATGTTTGAAACCTAACCCATATTTTTCATGACGTTTGTGAGAATGATCAAGTATTAACTCATGAATACCCTATTTATAACATCCAAGGCCAAATCCATTCCAAGAACAATTATGGAGGTACATCTATGCAAAGGTTTGGTTATATAGAAAGGAAAAATTTGATATGAATGGTTTTATGTGATATTCATTGTTACAATGTGGGGAAGGTAACTCAATCCCTTCATAGAAGAGATTAGTTTTGAGTTTTGGTGGAATGAAAAATATGACATCTCTAATGTTAAGCTCATACATGGGTTATTTTTTGGGTCTTCCATATGTCTTCAGTGTAGGAAGATAAGTAAGGGTAAGGAGGTGATACTCCCTAAGTGAGAGATGTTGCATGATATCATTGAAGGAGGTGTCATTAGGTAATTTGGATGTAGTGATGGAAGATATGATAGAGGCTTCATTAGTAGATATTGAGTTTGTTTTAGGTATCAGCACGTTATTAGGCTAATACATCATATGCCATGCCTTAAAAGGGTTCGGGTCAACATGAATAGTGAATATTTTACCTTCATGTTCATATTTGAGACAATGATGGAGGGTGGATGGGATACATATCAAAGCATGAATCAAGGGTCTCCCTAATAACATGGTATATTAGAACTCTCCTTTTACCAGATACAAGAGTTTGTGGAGGGTTTTTATGCTAACTGTTATGGGTAAGATAACCATGCCTAATGTGGGAGTGACAGTGTCTGAAAGAGGGATTTTACGTCACACCAAAATCTTGAACTGATGGTGGAGAGGGATCTCATCATGTTAAACAGATACTATGCCAACACCCTCCCGCACGATGGAGCCGGGTATACACCTAATCAGGCCTAACAACATTAGGAGGCAGTGACACCAGGAATTTCCTGGGAGGTCACCCATCGCCACACTACTCTGGAGCTGGCACACTTAATTGCTTGGATCTGATACCAAATGATGGTAACATCAAGCCAATGCAATACGCAAGATTCAAAAATAATGGAAAGAAGATTGCAAGTAAGAAGAATTGGTCTACTCATGCTCATAGATCAAAAAAGAGGAAGTACAAATAGGGGTGATGTGTAACCCCCATGCCTAAACAGGAAAGAATCTCAATGATGCCACTGATGCATATGACATTGACTGACGCATATACGCCACTAGAAGAGGAGTTACAATTCCAAATAAGGAATGTAACTCCTATGAAACATTGACACAAATTCCAATGTCAGATTATATGACAAAATATGACACTTGTCATTTGACTTCCTAAGACCTATGACTCTCGCAAGGTGAGATGACTCACCTAGGTGATGTGGACAATGACTGGATAGTCAGACACACCAACACCCCCCCTTCATTGAAGCCATGGAAGAGGACAAGGTAAGCCATAACAGAAAAGAAGACTCCCCTAGACAACTAAGAAAGATCTGTCAATGGGCCCCAGTAACTAAAGGCTTGATAAGGTGCCCATGTACAAACAACATCTTTCTGGAAAGAAGAAGAGGAGAAGAGGAAAAAAGGAGCGCTATCCATCTCCCTCGAAAGATGATTTCTGATGGACTCCTAATGAATCTGAAGGGACCAAAGGTCTGTGATCAAAAGGAGGAGGAACATGGAGAGTGTTGGAAGGTGGCCCAATATGAGAAGGAGATAATATATCAAGAGAAGCAGTGAAAATCCTGTCAATCTCTATAAGGTGAGAGTCTGTAAATATAGATATATCATCAAGAGAGCCCTGAAGGGGAAAATGAACCTACTGTGGTGGAGAGTTAGTGGAAGCTGGTGGGATGGAAAATTTGGTCTTAGAAGATGCAGTAGGTTAAAGAAGATGCTGCACTGTGATGTTGGTATCCTCGAGCATATCATCCATGTATGAGTCAAGGAAATCAGTGTCATGTTGTGGAGGATTATAAGAACCCTTTGAAGAAGCAATCTCAGAGTCTCTGGAAGCAACAAGGGATGGAAGAATCTCCAGGCTAGAATCAATGGAATCAGTAGATGCTCGTGATGGGGAAAACCTGAGATCCAAGGTAGCATGGTGTGCAGGTGAGATTTTAACCGAAGAGTCTTGGAGAGAGTCACTAGAAACTATGATAGGAGCAATACTAAGTTCTGAAGGAGCATGCACATACATATGTGTGGGTGGCCCTTCGTAAGAAAAATTATCGGTGAAATCACTTTCCTCCATGGATGCAAGATCATCAGAAGATCCATAACCAGATGAAGGAGGATCAAAGTCTCCATGAAAATTCTGAATGAAGATCCAAGCTCTATATGCAGACTCGGTGAATTCTAATCGACATTGAAGGTCCTCCGGTATAGTAAGACAAAGAAGCCCGTATGTCATATCATTCTTGTTTAACCAATTTTGGTGATGAATGCGGTCAATAGGTTCAGGTTCCAACCCAAGAAGATGTGGTAACAAATTGTACATAATTCAATGACCGAGTATCCCACTCTTCCATTGTAGGTATTTTCCTATTCCTAGTTGAACAACGAAGAGATGAAATTCAATGTCCATGATGAGAGGAGACTCTAAGGAACACAAGTTTAACCCCCCCTTTTGTGGCACTTTATAGTTTAGTGCATTGATTAAAACTAGATGCGACTGTGTTTCGAGAACTAGTCTGTCACTCACCTTGCAATTAGCGTAATAACGCGTAATGGTGGAGACAACAATCAAGGTTCGTAGGGCACAATAGATCAACACTGTAAGCAAGCACAAGAACGAGAGAAAACAAGAAGGGGAAGAGAAAGCCTTGTGAGAAATAACATCTCACATCACACGAAAGAATCCCTTTTTTGTAAGACTGTGGTGGACGCACTCACAAGTCCACAAGAAAAAAGGTATAGAACAAAGCTCAAGAAAAAATGATCTGAATTAAGTAATACAAAGACACCCCCCAGAATGCGGCACTTTATAAAAATAGTGCATTTGTAAAGATAATGATCGCATCATCTAGAGTACGAAAAAACATGCAACTTTGACTAAAGAAGTGCTCAAAACCGAGCAATGAATCAAAAGTTATAGCAAAAACCAATTCCTGCAACTGATGAGAAAAAGTCAATAAGTTTGCAAATGGATTAAAAAAGTGCCCTAAACGCATGCAAAAGGTGTCGTATGTATGCCCATTGGAAATGGCATGGAATTTGAGATAGGGTTTGTTTGTATTGCAAGGGGGGATTAGCCACCTGCCAATCCTAGACCTCACCCTTCATCTTCGGCACTCGACGGAAGGTTAAAAATACAAGCCAAAAGACCAAATTTTATAATGCCAAAGAAATGTAATGTTTTTACCTTATACCTTTTAAAATTAATGAAACAAAACGTTTTAAAAAAAAGTGATAAGGTAAAATGAATACAAACATGTTTTTTAAAAAAAAGTGAATAAAAAAACATATTTTTGGAAAGATATTACTTGACAAAAGAATTGTAATTGTCCACACGTGCTGGGAAAACGTAGAAATGTCCTAAAATGCCAGAGCAGTGCAAAAAAATATTCTTGAACAGTGTAAAAAATGCCAGCTGAAGGAGAAAACACCTGAACAGTCCACAAAAACACCTAGAATAGAGGAGAAAACGTAGTAGTGGAGAGAAAAACACCTGAGGATAGTGCAAAAACACCTGGAAGGGAGAAAAAACTCAGAACAGTCCAAAAAAAATGCCTGGAATAGGTTTGAATGTGGGGAACAGTACAAAAGTGCAGCCAGCTGAAAGAAAACACCTGAGGACAGGGGAAAACACAGTTCTGAGTCACAGAAGGTGAACGTTGAAGCTGGGGAATGCAACAAGGCTCGAAAAAACATGAGTAGGCTCCCAAAAACGTGAGAGACTAGGAAAAAACATGAGAGACTAGACAGAGATGAAATACTGGTGAAAATGACCAAAAACGTGCATGCAAAGGTAACATTGAGACAACAATGAACCACGGTGATGAGGAAAAATCTCGGAATAGTCTGAGTATACACTGGTGAAGAAAAAACAATGATCCCAACCAGTAATTATAGGTCCATGCCAAAAAACGAGCTCTTCTTTTACCCTACAGGTGCTGATTCTGAACACAACCAGCAAGAAACACACAAACAACCCAAAAACAACAGCCACAAATATCTAGAAATATCCAAATATGAACTCAGATGATAAGCAAACCAACCAAATACCTTAACTTGCAACTACTGAAACCTCAATACGAGGTGAGAAATAATTCCAAAATGATAATAAAAAAAAAACTTACACATGAGGAAATGAGAAGAAAACAGAAGTAATAAACAACTGAGAAACGAAGAGTTCACGTTTACCGAAACCAACTCTAATACCATGAAAGAGGGATTCGTGAGGACTAAGATTGAAAAGTGATGCACCACAACAAAGTTGCACTTCGATGGTAACGTCAAGCCAATGCAATACACAAGATTCAAAAATAATGGAAAGAAGATTGCAAGTAAGAAGAATGGGTCTTCTCATGCTCATAGATTGAAAAATAGGAAGTACAAATAGGGGTGCTATGTAACCCCCATGCCTAAACAGGAAAGAATCTCAATGATGCCATTGACGCATATGACATTGAATGATGCATATGATGCCACTAGAAGAGGAGTTACAATTCCAAATAAGGAATGTAACTCCTATGATGCATTGACACAAATGACAATGTCAAATTCTATGACAGAATTTGACACTTGTCATTTGACTTCCTAAGACCTATGACTCTCACAAGGTGAGATGACTCACCTAGGTGATGTGGACAATGACTGGACAGTCACACACACCAACAGTGTCATTGAAGGCTCATAGTATGACACGTGACTGGGTGATGAAAATGTTAGGTAACTTGAGTTGATCGAAAGCATGTGATGATATAATATTGATGTTGGAACCGTTGACGATCATAAATATCTTAACAATAATATCATCAGTTTGGGAGGTGATGAATAAGGGAAGGTCATGGCCTTCAGGTTATAGGGATGGGATTTCAGAGCTCTCTAAAGAGATGGAAGTAGACATCTTAAGGGTGCCAACAAGATTTGTAAATGGTTATGTATTATTTGAGGGTACTGATATGGATTAAAGTGATTCAATCATGGCTTGAAAATGTTTTGGTGAATTTTTCACAAGCTCGTAAATGGACATATTTATTGAAGCTTGATGCATTTGTTTTAAGATGGTATTCTGTATTGAAATAGTAGATTGGGAATGTAGAATGGAAAGGATGGATACCTTGGATTTGACACAAGGTGTTAGAAATCAAATTATGGAGTTAAAGGGATGGAGACCTTGGAATTTATTTTATCTGTGGTCTTTGAGTCATGTGTATTATCTCTAGTATTTATACGCATTACGTTGATTTGATGAAGTGGGAATTTTATGAAAGAAGTCTCGCCTTTGCTAGATATGGATGTAATAGCAGGTGATGGTTTGGATATAGTAGTTTAGAATGTTTGATGAGTTGTTTTAAATGAATTTTATGGTTCTTTATATGTGAGAATAAGTCCTTTATTACCAAGGCTCTAGATAACAACGTGAAGGGATTTGTACTCCTCAATGGAATGTCATGGTGTTTGATGATAATCATAAAAGGCTTCAAAGTTATCCTAGGAGGGTGTCTAACCCCGAGAGCCAGATGGCTTGAGAGGAGGGAAGTTTATCATAGATTTTTGGATGATACTTTCAAGTATCTTGGCATAATTTCCTATTAAGGTTGAGGTTGAAGGGATTGATGCTTTATTGGATGATCTAGAGGTCGATGTTGAAGGGATCATTCGTTACGTGACATGCATAGATGTTGATTTAGGAATGATCTTGGATTTTGTAATGGTGAATGAAAATTTGGATGAGGGGTGCAGCCCCAACATAGAGGGAAAGGAATTTGGATCCCATACTAGAGTTGTCATATGGTTTGGTGGTATGATTTTAGATGGTAGGATTGCAAGTCATGTAGTGGATTTTTTTAGATTTTAGACATAGTGTCGAGTGACATGATTTTCTTAAGAGCTCTTTGTGAATTTTATGATGGGTTATTTTGTAAGGGTCATGAAGAAGGACCAGGTGAGTTTGAAGTGGATGTGATGGATGTGGGGAGATTTGTGGTCTTACCAGAGGCAAGACTAAGAAGGTTGTGTGACTTAATGATTGTTTCTAGGGAAGAAACACTAGGTGTTGATGATGTGGATAATTCAAATGATATTTATGTGATAGGAACAATAGGTGTTGATGATATGGATGGTTCAGCTGATGCTTCTGTGATAGGGGTATTAGATGCTGAAGGTTCAAATGATTGATTTTTAATGGTGTTAATAATGTGATAAGTTTTATGTTGTGGAGCCTATTTTCATGTGTGGAAGTGTTGAAGACTATATACTAAAAGTATTGTACACTCTCCAAAATTTTCTTGCCTCGAAAAATGTAACAACCACTTTATTATTGTAGACACATAAAATATGCATTTTACTTATAATTTCCTCCAATTCATTCAAATTGACGATACTTCATTAATTCCCCATTCTTCACTCCATTCTCGGATGCCCATTCATGACACTCTTTCGGTCGTATTGCTCCTATAATCAGCTAATTGGGCTAATATCTCTCTTATTAGCTAAACATTCCTCCTTTCAACCATTCAGAACCTCCCTAGTTCTCTATAAACCACTTCTGTAAGCTTCATAGGCTATCTATTAGTAAAAAATGATTAACCAGGCCCCTCCCAACTCTAAATGAGTCTCTAATCACTTGCTAATCAAGTTTAACTAGCCTAATCCTATCTTAACTAGTCTAAATTGTGTTTACTTTGCTCCTAATCATAAATTTATTTATGACTCTCCTTTAGTCCCACATGCACCCAAATTTAAAACTCTTCCTACCAAAAACTATAAATATAAGGCTAGGCCTACCCATTCAAACTTACAACTTTACATAACACAAAACCAAAACAAGCCTAAGAAAGCATTGGGGTCTCATTTGTATTAGCTTTAAGCTAATTAGACATTTGATCTTAAGCTTAATTCCTCCATTGACCTTGATCTAACACCTCCATTTGTATCCTTAAACCAAGTTTTGAGTAACATGTAGAGAACCATTGGCCTTATCATGAATGATAGATGTTAATATTGTTTAGCTCTTATCATGATGGTTTAGTGTAGATTAGGTTCATGCTTTGAGGTTACATGTTTTAGCTTGATTTCCATAGCTTATCTAATTTATTCATGAACACATTTCGCACGCCCGGTGGGACACTTAGTCCATCCTCCATTAATGCGGTCATTTTGAAGCTTTTATTTCAGTTTCTAAATTTTTACATGTTTTGTAGGGTTAAATATCTTGCCTTGATATTTTTAGCTAGGTTTTATGCAGTTTACCCTCATTTTCATGCTTCTTTGTTAATTTTATGCTAGAAACTACATTTAATGGTTAAATTCTAACCTGTTGACACTTTAAAAATTTCATTTTCCTTATTTTTTGGTGGTTTTTCAGGAAGGCGTGCATACACCTTTCTGCCAGTGTAGGCACCTTCTGACTGTCATTTTTAGCAGAGGTGCGTAGGAACCCAAATCCACATACAGGTGCATAAAAGCAGGAACAAACACCTAAATCATGCTGCACATACCCTTCTGCCAGCGTAGACACCCTATAAAAAGTCATTTTTACTAGGTGCGCACATACCCAAATCCACATGCAAGCACCCCGTGTACTCTCGACCCTCTGTAATTTTTTTACCAGGTGTTCATATGCCCAAGTAGGTGCGCACACACCCTTTTGCTAGTGTAGGCATAGCTCAGGTAGTGCAAGCACCTTGCAGACCTAACTGACCATCATTTTCTCAGAGGTTCGTACACACATAAAATGGCGTGCACACACCCTTTAGGGTGCGCATGTATATCAATTTGATCTGGATTTGTTCACATAATTTTTAGTGCTCCTAGTTTGGGTCATATATTTTGACCCATTGACCCATTTTTAGAGTTTGAATAGGCGTCAAAATTGAACAAAGAAAAATTTGTGAGGGAAGGTTCAAAAGTAATATAACTTTGGTATCTTTATTTCTATCATCAAACTCCCAAAGTGCCTTGGAGACCTCTAAAAATGCAAAATACTAAAAATAGATTTATGGAATTTTCTAATATTCTTGGTTTTCTAAATTTCTCGCAGGGTTATGACAGTGGTTTACAGGTTTCTTTTCCTTCATATTTTTATGCTAACTTAGCTAAGTGTTCACATTTTTCATTTGTAGGGGTCCTTTGAAAAACATATGCTCTTCCCTTGCACCTTCTAGGTGATATTGGGAATGAAAAACGTTCCAAAAAATTTCTATTTTGCTTCTAAAACATTTCAATTTAAGCTTTAAAATGGATAAAATTTCAAATTTAGCTAAAACGAGTTTCCTTTTTCAAAACACTCAAAGTATTTTTCCATAAAACTTGTTTTAGTAGAGTTTCCATGTTGTGTATGCTCCTCCTTTGCAACATTTTGGTGACCTTAGGAATAAAAAACAACATGTAAACTCTCTTTCTTATTTGATGGAAAATTACTAACTCCTTGCATGTAGAGCCTAACAATTTTCAAAGAAAGGAGGAGTCAAGACAAAACAAAACCTTCTAATACATGTTTTCATACAGATTGCCAAACAATGTGCTACTTAAAACCACATTAAGTTAAGAAAGATAAAAAACACACCATTTCACTTCAAATTGTATTGCAAGTTTTGGAAAATGGTTGGTCTGTATCCACTCAATTGGAACATAACCCCTTTAGCATAACGCCTTAAGATATAATAATGGGGGTGGTTCTAGGAACCCTAAAGTAATCCACCACTGAGTAACCTCATGGATGAAACAAATTAGAGTCAAAGTTTTCTATATCGAGACCCCAGTGAGAATATGCTTGAACACATTTATTGCTCTTCATATTTGAAGGTGGTAAAGTAAAGATGAGATACTCCTAAATTAGTCATTGCGATTCTTTGGGTAAATCAAGCTCACATTTAGAAAACTTGTGACACTTAGTTGAGAGATCTTATTAGGGAATCCATTCTATCATGGAGCCCACTTTTCTAGTCCATTGTCGCATCACGCCATCACGAAGTGATGACTTACTTGGATTCTGAATCTTGTTTTTTAAACAAGGAAAATATCCCATGTAAGTTAGAACTAATTTCCTTTCATTATGAAATTAAACGACATCTCACTTAGCTCAGTTTCATTCTCACCTTAGGATGAGGCAAAACTCTAACCAAGTGGTGCTTAGTTTATTTCATCTTTGAATTTATACCCTTACATTCTCGCTTCCCATTTTAAGGTGAGAAGGAAGAATACCTCATGAGTCTTATCAAAGACGGTATTTTCCACTTTTTTCTTTGTTTATGCCCATCCATGTTTGCGGCTGGGTTGTTAAACATCTAAAGTGCACAAGTACATTTTCGTATCTTTGATAGTCCTTTGATCTTGATTTCAAGATCATCTTCATAGTTAGGATTGGGTCATCATATGATCCCCTTTAACGTGTTACCTTTCTCACATTGCCTCAAAAAAATTAATATAATTACATCATGTTTTTCATAAACATGATCTAAGTATCCACATCATGGTGTTACGTTCCACACATTTTAGCACATCCTTAGTATACTTTGAATTTGTTTAAATTTGAACATTTCTCCAAATATTGATGGGTTTCACTTACTTTATTTTACGTCGTTTCGATACAAATTTGAAATTAATATCTTGCTTCTCTGTGAAGCTTGATAGATGTGTCCATTTGGTTTGGCTACGTAGCTTATATTTGTAATCCTCTCCCTTTGATGTTTAGACCTTGCTTGTCTCTAAACTGGTCATAGTATCCTTTAAGTGGGAATCATATTTAGCCTTTTTTAATATTTACGCCTTGTTTATTTCAAGCTTGACGTAAGTATTGAAATTGTGTTGATCATCTTTACATCAAACTATCATTTTCCACACACATTTTACACAAGGAGTATTTCCTTATTGATTGGCTTTGTATTTAACACTTGCATGATTATTCCTTGTGATTATTCATAAAGAAAACTTGTTTTCTAGGACAGTCATTTTTTGATCTCATCGAGATCACATCATCATGATATCTATTTTCCTTAGACCTTCTTCAGAAAATCATGCATTCATCTCCATATTTATGAGATGTCTATTTGGTTTCCCTTATGCTACCCGAATCAACATGGAACTTTATTCACTTTAAAGGAATTTTATCACACTAGCTAAGTCTAGGAATTTGTACCTAAATGACACGAGCAATGACTGATTATCACGTTGTTCCTCACACTTAAAAAAATACAGAACCTAGGTTTAGGAATTCAAATCAAAATATTCCCATTACGACTAAGCCTTGTTTGGTTCTTTGTGCTAGAGGGACCATTCAGGTACCTTGTTCCCCACCTTTAGCTCATAGTTGGTGGCATAATTTGGATGATTCTGATCCAAATTATTATTTGGGTTCCCCCACTCTTCTTCTGATTCAGATCCAAACTACTGTTCTGATTCCCACTCTTCTTCTGAAGATTAAGATCCCAACTATAATTCATATACCCCTAGATCAAATCTTGAATCACAGTCCTCATTTTCTTCGAAGGAAATTCATTCCAAATCACATCAATGATGTCTTCCTCCTTTGAATACTTGTGGGAATCTAAGTTCTATTGATCAACGATCTAATTTTGTTCTTGAGTCACGGTCCTACCTTTCTTCGCAAGAACTCCTTCATCAGCCGTCTCGACGACCTCTTCCTCCATTGAAATTTTTCATGACTCAGATTCCCTCTAAGAAATCATCCAATTTGAATCCTACGTTGTAACTTAACAGATGGCTATGTGATCCTATTTTCTCTCGCACATTAGGTCATATTTTAGAAAAATGATCTAGTTCCAGACCCAAATCATCCATTCATGAGATGCTTGCATGCAAGCCTACATCCTATTGTGAATCATCTTATGTTATTAGTCCAAATTCAATCCTTTTTTGGCCCTTGATCCCTTTTAACCATATCATACCATTTCCTCATCCATCTTCTAAAGATCAATGTCTGCGACCATGTCAAACCATTAGAAAGAATCTATGTGCTAAGAAATATTTTCAAAACACTATCAAAACTCTTCATGGGGGTGATAAGGCTAGGCATTCACCTTGTCTACATCATCTAACATCTTCATCTTCTTCTGTCAATCAATCTTCCTCGCTTATCGAGCCCATTTCTTCTAGTCAACCCCCTATGGCCAAAGAACAACAACATCTACCGATTGATTTCTCTCAGAGTGAAGGAGCAATTAGACTACACAATGATATCCCTTTAGAGGATTACAAACAAGGATTATTTCTATAACTCAATACGCTTGTGTATGGGGAGGAATAAGTTTATTCCTTTTATCAAAATGTAAAGAAAAAGCCTAAGGTCATGGAACTTGACTCTTCTTCTAGCATTCCATCTTCACCTTCTTCTGAGCATGATGAGATGTCAAGGTCTAGCATTGATCCATGACCTATCTTCTCATTACCAACTCATTCCTTATATATCATCATTCCTCAATCAAAATCTCACCTTTGGTCACTGTTGATTAGCCCATCATTGTCTTCTATCTTGGATCCACCCCTCGGTAGCCCTCTATTTTCTATTCTTAGGCCACATACTAGTATCCCATTACCTTCTATTCTTAGGCCACATACTAGTATCCCTTCATCCTCTTCCATCTATGGGTCACCTCATGGCAGCCCATTACCTTCTATTCTTGGGCTGTGTTGTAGTAGCCCTTCATCCTATTCGATATTAGGGCCATATTCTAGCATCGCTTCATCATCTTCTATTAGGGGCTCACCTCCTCATAGCCCATCCTCTTCAATTATTGGAATGTATCATTTTCATCCTTCTACCAATGATTGGGGCAGGCCCACCATCATTTATTTCATTCCTATCATCAGTCATAAATGTTCGATTTCTTCTCCCACTTCTCGGGATTAGACTAGTCACGCGTCAGCTTATAAGAAATCCAAATAGTTTCTTAACAAAGCTCAGGTCAAAAATTCAAAGAGCTCAAAATATCCTAATAAATCAAATGATCTTAAGGTTAAAAATCAAGAGCAATTGAAGAACACACACCAACGTAACCATCAAGTATGGTGCAAAGTCAATAAACCTATGAATAGGAAATTCAAGCTCCCACATGAACAATCCTTGTTTCATGATAAATCACAGTCATTTGTTGAGTATGATCTTACCTCGATCATTGAGATCGAGGATAACGTGAATCTTGATAAAAAAACACACCTAGTATCCCTTATTAAGGAATTTAAAAACATTTTTATTGAATCTTACCACATAGAGTGACTATGTTGTTCCCACCTTTCCAAAAACTATCAAAAATCTAAAAACCAAACCAATTCAAAAATACAAAAAAATTGAGAAAACATAACAAAATAAAAGGTACAAAGATAAAACATTGCAATCAGGTATTGTGAACACATGGATGTTTCTATCTTACCTTCCTTGATATTCTTCTGCAAGTATTCCTACCATTTTCATTCTTTCAGTGATATTTTGGTTAGCCTATTCGCATGCATTTTGTGACATTTATCTCTATGGTATCTATTTGACCTTGGTATTTCATCACCTTGGTAAATTAAAGAATGACTGACCTCTTAGAGATCCTATCACATTCGACATATAATAAACTTGAATTCAAAAATACAAAAAATATAGAAAACATAACAAAATCAAAGGTACAAAGATTAAACATTGCAATCAGGTATTGTGTACCCATGGATGTATCTTTCTTCCCTTCATTGCTATTCTTCTGAAAGTCTTCCTACTATTTTCATTCCTTCGTTGATATTTTTGTTAGCCTATTCACACACATTTTGTGACATTTATCTCTATGGTATTTTTTTGACCTTGGTAAATTAAAGAACAACTGACCTCTTAGAGATCCTATCACATTCAACATCTAATAAACTTGTTGCGAAGATATTTTGGACATATTTGTTGAAACTATCCAATTTCATAATCACAATCACTTCCACCTCCTTTCATCAAGCCATCAATGGTTATTAACCCCTTATCAAGCAAGAGAGTTGAAATAAGTTTTCGGAAAGAAAAAGAATCAAAATCAATAAAAAAATCAAAAGCTAAAAGCTAAAAGAAAAGGTAAATTGATATACAACTCTCTCTTGGGGTATTTCCAATAATCTCTACTGGAGATATGGATTCCTGGTTGGCAGTAGAGCAATATTGTGATTAGAATCAAATACATCTTTGTCAGGGCTATGGACACATGGTTGGTAGTGGAACAATGTACAAATATTCTTCCACCATCCATTTACAAAATCACCTTTCAAATTCAATCATTCCTACACATTGCTAGTTTGTCTTCACTTGTTGTCTATTAAATCTTCCCTTCAAGAGGTAACTAATTTCCATGTGCACACACTAGATATCTATGAGAAAAAATGGATTAGTATGTTACCAAAGTGTATTTTTTTGGACCTTTTTCAAACTCTTTCTCTATTCCATATCTCATCTCATGATTTGTGCCTTTGGCTAATCAATTTTTTGTCGCTAGAATTCTAAACTACATTCATAAAATTCATTGCTCTTATACTTTGTCCAGAACATCCATGTGTATGGTATTTCCTTTTTAGACACCTTTTTCCCCTTTCACAAAAATAGTTGCTCCTTCCTTTCTATCATGTGCTTTTAGGCCGACTTACATTGGGGGCATCCTTTATTCTTCCTAACACTTCATTGGTTAATGTTCTTCATCACCTTGAACCTATCAATAATGGCCTTGGGTCCCACTTCTATGCATGAAGAACTTTCCTTTGAATACTCCCACCTAATTGTTGGGGCATTTTCACATCTTCATGTTTCTCGTACGCATGTGGCCTTTTGACCTTGTATATACCATATATCGCCAGGGACATCCATGCTTACTCATCTTCCTATACATAGCTTCAGAAAACTTTCAAAATAAAAAACATTCAAATATGTTAGAAAAATCAAAACATTCAAATATGTTAGAAAAATCAAAACATTGAAATATGTTTCAGAAACATAAAAAATAATATATATCATCCTACAAAACGCCTCTCTTTAGTTCTTACTTGTTCATGAGCATGACTCATGTATCATCTTGATCTACCTTCATCAACCAAATCTAGGTTGCTTACTTCATCTATACTCTGGGGCACAACGAGTTTCCTGGTACTATTTCATAGTGCACATTACTTTTTCATCGAACCCAAGTGTCCTCCGTTATTGTCCTCTCATGTATCCTTGCTTGGGGCACCGTCATTAATCCTTGTCGTTAATTTGAATAGGTTGGAACTAAAGCTCGATAACATTTCATTATGCATCTTTTACTTTCTTGTATTACATTACATTTTGTATGTTGCATGAAGTTGTTGTATTTTAGCAATGGAAATTTTTTCGTTTATGGATTTTCACGTCATAATACACTTTTGTTCATTCCTTTTAATAAGGACCGATGATGAAGATCACTAGCAATATGATGAAAAATAAAGTTGTTTAAAAGGAACTGGATGGATGTTAGCTCATTCCCCCTTCCTCATACTCTTTTTCTTCTATATCCCCTTTCTTTTCTTCACACTATTCTTTCTTCTATTCTATTTCCTTCATATTTTTGATCGTCTATCAATTTCTTCCATCACCCATTGAAAATTGAGGGGACATCCTTCATTCTACTCATTTTTATTCTATCCCTTCAAAATTTTCTACTTGTTTATGCTTGTCTACTTTCTTTGAAGTGATGTCACTTATGACACCACAAAGAGGGGAAAACGTAGACACCTAAAATATACATTTCACTTAGCATTTCCTCCAATTCATTCAAATTAATGATACTTCATTAATTCTCCATTCTTCACTACATTCTTAGATGCTCATTCACGACACTCTTTCAGTCATATTCCTCCTATAATCAGCTAATTGGGCTAATATCTCTCTTATTATCAAAGCATTCCTCCTTCTGACCACTCAAAACCTCCCTACTTCTCTCTAAACCACTTTTGTAAGCTTCCTAGGCTATCTATCAGTCACAAATGATTAACCAAACCCCTCCCAACTCTCAGTGAGTCTCTAATCCCTTGCTAATTGAGTTTAACTAGCCTAATCCTAGCTTAACTAGTCTAAAGCATCTTTACTTAGCTCTTAATCATAAAGTTATTTTTGAATCTCCTTTAGTCCCACATGTACCCAAATCCCAAACTCTTCCAAACCAAAAATAATAAATACAAGGCTAGGCCTACCCATTCAAACTTACAACTTTACATAACACAACTAAAACAAGCCTAAGAAAGCTTTGAAATATCATTTGTATTAGCTTTAAGCTAATTAGATATTTGATCTTAAGCTTACATTTTCCATTAACCTTGAGCTAACATCTTCATTTGAATCCTTAAACCAAGTTTTGAGTAATATGGAGAGAACCATTGGCCTTGAAGCCTTTAATGGTGAGACTCCATTCTTGAAAGCTTGAAAACCATAAACATCTAAATCACTCCTTTGATTGCTAATTTGATCTTTTTAGGTTCAATTTCTAGTTAGTAATCTAAAGAGTAGAGAGTAGCATATATCATGTTAGGTTAGATTTAATCTAGTTCATAAAATGATAGATGTTAATCTTGTTTAGCTCTTATCATGATGTTTTAGTGTAGATTAGGTTCATGCTTTGAGGTTACATGTTTTAGCTTCATTTCCATAGCTTATCTAATTTATTCATGAACACAATTATTTTTCTCAACTAGGGATTTTTTTTTATCAACTCATTAATTACAATTAAGGCATTCAATGAATTTAACACACAATGATTAAATTATAGCACACAAGAGTTATAAATCCCTTAAGTTGTCATACATTGAAATCAGTAACATCATTTATAACACTCAATGAATTATTTCAGCATTAGTTAATTATCTTGATGCCTTGATAGGCATATTTTTTAAATTATGATATCTCTTTAGCCACGCTCTATTGACATAGCCTGACAGTTATTTGAGTTCAATGATTAATCTCTTATAGTAGATAAATACAACATTAATTAACATTCCAAATCCAACCAGAAAAGATATGCTAACCATATGTGACTGCAAGGGTTCAGATCCTACTCGATCCACTCAATGCTCCTCTCGAGATGATATAGCCACTACATCATTTGGTTATACCTTTTAAAAATGTTCAGAGAATGTTTATCTTCTTAGTGTAGCCTCTCAGGCATAACAAAAAAGAAATGGTGATTAGACAATATAATCATTCATTTGCATTACCATGTCTGTAGTTTAGGGCATCACGCTAGCTATCCTAGTTTTCATGACTGCACACTAGTCACATGAAACTTGTCCCTCCATTCACCACACAATCGTATCATTCATAGTATCTAGATTATTCCATCTCTTAAGTTATTATGTTCATAGTTAACAAATTAATAATTCATTAATGTCCTTAATTCATTATTAAGTCGATTCAGCTTCCTTATACTGATAAGTATATTTGTACTTATCGAATCAATCACGAAGAACCTTTGTACTTCACCCCATACCATTGTGATTTGGTTGTTCAACGATGGTACTCAACCATATAACTATATGCCACTGCTGGTAGAAGGTAACATTTATTCTCTAGGGGAATAAATCATATAAGTTGATTTATGGTTACTGTCCTACCTATAACTACAAGTATAATTTGCCACTATAGTTAATAAGCTAATATCCATCTATATGATTTGATTTTTATTACTAGTTTTCTTTTATTAGATTTCCTCTAATAAATCTAAATCACAGTTATTGTAGTATTATTACTTCAACATAAACATAATATAAGGTTTATAACAGATTCCAAAATATATTCACAATCAAAATATCACTGATTTAATTAATCACTTGGTAATTCTATATTAATACTTATTATATAGTCATAGAAAAATTTAAATATTATCATTATGGGAATAATAATGATTGTAATACAATAAGTATTATTGAAGATAATACTTTATTATTAATTGGAAAAATTGCCTTTCCATCATTAATATCATGGTGAAGTATTACTATCACTTCTTAGTTAAATACAATAAAATTAATTGCATTTCTCAATTCAAAACAACATCATTAACAGATAATCAATAATACATGTCCACAAATGATTATCATAATAATAATAACTTGTTTCAAGCATCATGTCTTACTAAAATAAAATTCTTTTCATATTTTCATAACAAGAACAACTTAAAAGATTTCATCAAGACATAGCAGTGAGAAAATGTGTAAGTCGCATCTTCCCTCATAATCAACCTATAATGTTAATAAATTACATGGACAATATTCCATTGTACATGGTTAGTTCCAAACAAAGTAGCATGATAAGTCCTATTTCCCACTTAATAGTTTGTGCCATTTAATATTTGCATAAATGAAAAGATACAATAATTAGAACCATATCCAACATAGCAACCTGTAAAATCATTTAGCATATGCGTAGGATAAATCAATTTGCAATCATCATATCATCTAACATTATTATGTTCTAATGCCTTAATGGAAAATCTAAAAATGAAAAAGTTTATCAAAAAATAATGATCTCATTTTTTTAGACAAGATATCATCTATGAAACAAATAGGAAATAATACTCACATAAGATAATCATAGTATAATTCTGCAACTGATATACAATTATTCAGAGAAAAAAATGTTCTTCAAAGTCAAGCTATTAATATTATTAAGGGATTAATTATCCCACAGAAGCTAAACAATAATCAATCACCAAGTGTACACACACACACATATGTATACGTAATTTCCAAGTCAATATAATATCTTGTTCAAACAGACATAACATTATTCAAGAATTCAAGTGCATAAAGCCTCAAGATTCTTATATCTACAACGTAGATTGATAGATGATCCTGTGACCAAGTAATTCACTATTATTTACAAAAGTAATGATTACTTATATGGATTCAAAGGTGTTAAGGTAATTTTATTTTACCTTAACCCAAAAAAATACCCAAGGTTCATTCGTCATTGTATTAGAATCAATGAACACATAACCACCAAACAAATCTCATAGTGATAATGTACTTAATGGATATCTGACTATCTCAGGATAGGTAATAGTTAATTAAGACTAACGAAAGCAAATATACCTTCATCTATGAGCAATTCACACAACATCACAATTCCACAATTAATCAAACAAAATAAGAATACAAACTGGTGCCAACGAGCTGAAAAACCTGAGAGCATTTATTAAAATAGATAACACCATAAAAAAAGACTGTAGTAGCCATACGATTAAATATTTACATTGATAAGGTCAAACCAACCCTGATAATGACATTAATAATAGTTTGGAAACTTAAAGATAAAAACCTTGTTTACCTTAGTCAATTCTAGTAAAGAAAATCAATAGACACTGTACGACGGAAAAGTGACAAGCGAGCTTGGGAATCTACAAGTAACTCTTCCTCACACTTGACATCCCGAGGTCGTGCCGAGAAAGCAAGTGGGGATGGAATATGCGTGGGATGTAGACAAACTAGTTAGGAAATCTAATGTCTTTGATGTGAACTAGTGGAAATTGTGAATCTAAGGCAAAGAAGGCCCTCCTAACCTAAAATGGTGTGATAGATCGATCAGCAAGGATGAATCCTCGAAGGTTCCAATCAATATCGAGCTCTGGCGTGATTCGGTATATAGGTTGTGGAATATGTGGAAAATGTCTTGGGATAGTTTCGTGTATGTCCCCCGATAAGGTCATAGGACGGATGATAAATATAATTGACTCTATGGGTGATTCTCTGGCCTAGTCTAGAACTCCTTAGCTTTGTTAGCTGCTATGTCTAATAAGGATAACTGTTCGATGATGATAGGTGGAAGTGGAGTAGATCTAAATACTAGTGTACGTAGGCCAACATCTATGTCTGATTCACCTATAGGCTCGTTGGGCTATGGGATTTGTGGGTCACACCTGTAGATTCGTATTTGTTCTGGTCCTACTATGGTCATGCACGAAATCAATCCCTAATCCCTAGTATCCAATAGTCATATGCCTTTTCAGCTTCTATATTAAGAATTAATAATTGTGCGATCTTCTCAGAGTATCTTACAGGCGTTTGTGCAACCTGAATTCTCAAGCTAGTATCTATGTCTGTGAGAGTATCTCCTACGTCTGGCTGTGGGACCAAAGGATCACAACCAAAGGTCTGCTCTCTTTCAAACCCTTCTATAGTCATGTGGATATGAATCTAGGGTAATCTGTAGTTTGGTTGATTTGACCAAAATGTGTGTGCTTGGTCGTCTTCTATGTTTAACCCGTGCAGTTGGAAACTGATTTGTTGTAAGTTTACCGTTGTTTGGAAGACTTGGATCCTAAGATTCTGATCTATATCAGTTATGGCTGTGATGAGATTGGGTTGGGGCATGATTGGCTCGAATATGTATTCCCTGGGCTCTCTAGGTCCCGTGATTGTCATACAAAAGCAATAATGCAAATTGAATGCAGTAAAATAAAATTAACTATGTGAAGTATGTCTATAACATGTATAACTCCTATATTTTTGTTATTTTCTGATGAATTTTAAATGAATTTGAAAGAGCAGCTATTTTAATATATCTAGAAATTGACAATTTAGAATAACAAATTAAAACAAACAAGATAACCGAGTATAGCTATTTGTCTGTGCAAATGTAAATCTATTCTAAGCAATGAAATAACTGATCTAATCTATTTGCAAGACTCTCGATCCTACCTCAGAAGTGAGAAATGAATCATAGTTTCTCAGAAACTATCAATCCCCACAGCTTCCCTGGCAATATCGAAAGTAAAATTGACTGAAATAAAGTGATTGGCTACTCTATTTGATATGCTTCTAATTAGAACTTTGAAAGCTAGAACCTGGATTCCGCAGAACAGTGGCGAATCTGATGGTGTGTGTGGCTATGTCCCCTCAGTGTGATCTCCTCGTTCCTTTGTGTTCACGTGGATCCAGAAAAGTGTGTAATGCTAGCATCAATAGAAGTAGATATTGGGACAAAGGCAGCTTAGGATACAGACTGAATACAATACGAGTAGGAGAGAGATAGCACAAGAGTACAGAGCTTGGCTTATGAAATTCCTAGCGGGATTTATTGCGAGTCATGCAACATAAAACGTCTAGAACCTGAAACTATCCTATTTGAAGAACAAAACCTGTAACTTTAATAGCTTCCTATTGAAAACTAAATATTTTACTCCAATGGATTGGATAAAATATCAACAACATTTGCACAAGATGGATATGTGGCTTACTAACAGCAAAACAACGCTAACTAAGCATGCAATGAAAGAAACTAAGAATTCTAAGAAAAATGAAAGACTAATCTATTGCAATGAGAAATTCAGAGGCAAATTTGAGGGGCCATTTGCTTGAGCACAAGCCATCTATTTATAGCATTTGGATTTACCCAAGGTAAAAACCAAATAGAACTCTTAAACTATAAACAATGGAAAAACACTATTCTAGGGAACCAGAATCATTAAT
This sequence comes from Taxus chinensis, assembly GCA_019776745.2. Lineage (NCBI taxonomy): Eukaryota > Viridiplantae > Streptophyta > Pinopsida > Cupressales > Taxaceae > Taxus > Taxus chinensis. Next base: position 525,820,196 of record CM034149.1, read on the forward strand.
GCAAGCTTATGGTGGTGAAAAAGTTGGTGAATTGTTGAAATTTACGTGAGTCGTGTTAAAAGAGCATTCTAGAAAATGCGTAAAGGACCGCCACCCTGAGAAGGGCGGCGGTCACGAGACAGTCGCCCAGGCGGGGTGGTGGTTTCGTAACTGAAGAGAAAAAGGCCAATAAAAGAGGGAAAAAGAGAAAAACAAAGCACGTGGGGGCTAAGCGGGGCATGTGGGATGTTAATGCATACTTGGAGAGATTTTCCAGATCCTGAACACCTTACGAGGAGACCTGTATCATCATTGGGGTACGTGTTACATTGTTCCGATGGTGCAGTACCCTATAATTTTGGGTACGTACATATTGCCCCCTCGGAGAAGTGTTTTAGCCATGAAGAGGCGTAAAACGGTGGGTCCGAGTATGGCGGTCCCGAAATGGGAAGTTGAAAGTTATACCTGATACATCCGTGTGTCGAAATGACACCATCCAAAATTCCCGCTCCCTGCAAAATGAAAAGAGAACTCAAGTGCAGATAGACAAGATAGATCGGAAAATAAAATCTAAAATAATGGGAAATGAGGACGTACCATTTGTGCGGGGGTAAGAACTTACCTCCGTCGGTGCTCCAAACCTGCGAAAAAAAACATTTTTAAAACAAGTCAGGCTGCTATATATATGAAAGTGGGCCCATTTTCCTATTCATTTGCGCACGTTGATTTGATTGATTTTGAGCTCTGGGACCCACGGTGACGGTTTCTTGTGTGAGTAGAGCCAAAACGTTCGTGACAGGATAGTGATCATGCCTCCGCGAGCGGAACATCGACCCGCGAGATCACAGGTTAGTTTTCTTCAATTTATTCTTTTCACCCCCTTAATTTTAAAATGCTAAAATCTTTGTCATGGGGGGGTAATTTTTGAAAATGTTAGGTTCAAAAGGTCCATCTAGGGGGGGTGCCTACTGGGTAGGCCTTGTTTTAGTAAAAATGGTCCTCTTTTGGCGTTTTTAGGCTTTTTTAGGTTTAAAAACCCGCGTGGGTTTTTGGGCCATGACCGCCGCCCTACCCAGGGCGGTGGTTACACGACTGCCGCCCTGTTCAGGGTGGTGGTTACATGACCACCGCCCTTAAGGCGGCGGTTACAAAACCACCTCCCTGCTCAGGGCGGCAGTTTTGCACAGAATGCCAAAAGAACATCTGTTTGAGATTGTTTTTGCATTTTTAGCATTTCTATGTGTTTTCATGATTTTTCCAATGTTATTCAGATGCTAACTTGCTCTGTTTTGTGTGTTTTTGGGTGTATGCAGGAGAGAGAGGAGTATATTCGGTGGAGTCGAGAGAGGGAGTGTGACTAGCTCCTAGCAGTACTAGATGCACATTCTCAGGATGAGGAGGACACTCTTCAGAGGGCCGAGATACTATGTATCTCACACGTTTCACATGTTGCACCATCCAGTCACATTCTTTGTGACTTATTTTCCTATTGGGATGCTGATCGGAACACCTTCCGATTACCAGGGGTCCGTGGTGAGTGGACCATCACTTTGGAGGATGTTTATCGCATTCTGGGGGTCCCGATCATTGGGAGACGTCTGACCCTTGAGACATCAGGTTTGCGGGCCCAGATAGCACAGTGGGCTTCCTATATGAGAGATGCATTCATCTCTATGGGGTAAAAGAAGGGGGTTAGAGTTCGATCCATTCCTAGTTTTCCCATCCCCTTGCTTCGTCAGGCTATTATGGGGATCCTTGCCTCGAGACTGATCAGGGACAAGGGAGGAGACACACTGCTATACTGCTGGTCCCCCATCATTGCACAGATAGAGGGACATGGCCGGATATATGCCTGGGGAGTAGATATACTTGGGACTACCTACCATGATTTATATAGGGTAGTTTGTTTATAGGGGTAGTCCTTGAGCCACCTGACCCTGGTCATGAGTTGGGTTTATGAGCACTTCATCCCCTATGGTAGAGGTGTAGAGGTGATAGATCCTAGAGCTGTGAGGGCAACTAGATGGACAGATATGTCGGTGCTCAGAGCACCTCATCAGCCAGTTGCTTCCTTGACCACCGATGACATGGAGGCCACACCATATCAGACCATGGCAGGCATATGGGGTGAGGAGGCTCTTACTTTGATCTCCTGCTCCACCACAGGGCAGCTTATTGACAGAGTGGGGCGAGTGGAGATACACCCCTTTGGTTGAGTCCCTCAGTAGTTTGGCCTACCCTACATGGGCATGCTTCCCCTGGTAGTGCCAGTATACAGGTCAGTTCAAGAGGCCAGAGGGGGTCCTAGAGGCTGGGGTTGGATAGTTGTTACTCCTGGCGTCCCTATTACAGCCAGGAGGGTAGTACATGCTCGAGGGAGAGCCGGTGCACCTCAGGCACCTTTTCTTCAGATTGTTGTGGGTCCTGCCCATAGCAGCGATGACCCCATTGACATAGACTCCGAGTTTGAGGAGTTTACAGGGGGAGAGACAGAGGAGGAGACTGATCCTCAGTGGCATGATACTCAGGATATCATACAGGTAGAGAGGGCCGAGCAGAGTGTAGAGAGGGTGACTCTGGTTTCAGAGGAGCCACTCTCCCAGGGCCATGGCGGGGAGGATGAGTCCATTGTGGGGTGCTACGTTGCTCCAGTCATAGGAGCAGCACCTCAGTCAGCGGTGGCATCCGTGGTAGGTGCGGACCCTACAGATCCATCCTGGAGGCCTGGTGATCCGAGTAAGTTACCACCCTTCTCTTTAATGTTTGTTTTTAATTAGGATTGCCTTAGTTACTATTTCTCCTTTTTTTTGCTCTTGTATTTTATCTCTTGTTTTGTTTCTTATTTGTTTGCAGAGACCGCCAATGAGTGGCGGGACTTGATTCACAGGGTATGTACTGATACCCTGATGAATACCAAGGAGAGGACCAATGTAGAGTTGTTTATGGATGCTGGGGAGCCCTCAGCAGCTGGTAGACACACTGACATCTTTGCCCCATTCTAGCATGTGGCCAGGATGGTATCGAATCTCCGCACGAAGCTAGCGGGGTATAGGATAGCCGAGCGACTGATGAGGAGTCATTCTCATGGCAAGACTGCAGTTGCCCCTCAGGATCCTGAGCTCGCCGTTCACTCAGAGTGCTGGCATAGCAAGAGTTCTAGGTGTGGGCGTGCACCTTCGGAGGGGTCTCATAGGGGTTGAGAAGCCATTTGGCTCTCCTAGATTTTTCATGATATATTGTTTTGTATATACCAGGGTCTTTGATCGTTTTGACCATGCTTGGCGCATGATGGCATTATACAGAAACTTTTATTATCTATATATTTATATTCTCTTTGGATCAGAATTTTGACATTTATGGCTTTGTTTCCTTTCCAGTTTCCTCATGTAGATTATGATGTTTATGCTTGTATGCTCTTTAGAATGTATGCAAATGGAGAACAAATGATACAAATGTTTACTTTCTTTTTGTATTTCATGATGCTGATATATGATAATGTAGATACAATGTGATTTTGAATTTTAGTTTCTGTAAGTAATTTTGGATACTTCATGTTTGCTTTTGGCAAAGTGGTGAAGACAAGTTGATATGATGAGCAGATAAACTTGCCCCTACTCCTAACCCCACGCAACTAGTAAGATGCGAGGGCTCATCACTGAGAGTTAGAAAGGGCACAAGCTATGAAATGTGTTGAAATGATTTTGATGAAAGATAGACAAAGCTTTGGCGGAACCAAATTAGGATGCCACAAGCCTACTCCACTCGAGTGACTTCATAGTTTTGGGATGCAACTTGCTTTGCGGTTTATCTAGACTTAGATCCTTAGATGGCCACATGGTAGACAAAATCTAGGTTTTTAGGATTTTAATTCTCTTGGAATTTTGGACATCTGATTCATTTGTTTTTGACTCAATATTTTAAGATTTGAATTGTTTGTCTATGACCTTTTACGTTTGTTTGTCATGAGGACCCCCTACACCTTGCCCCATGCTACTAGTAAGAAGCGTGGGTTTATCACCATAGGCAAGGCATAGGCGAGTAAGGGCATTTCCATCCTTTCCCAACCCTACGTCACTAGTAAGAGACGCAAGCTCATCACCGAAGGTTGGTGGGGCAAGGAAATGTGTAAATTTAAAATTTTCTATTTGATCTATATTTGACTTGTTTATTTGAGAAAAACGTCAGTGTGTTCTTATTTCCAAAAATATATATATACGGGATAGATGTGACACCGTGAAGCTTCTAGAATATACCATAGGCAAGAAACCTATCTTAAGAAGAAACCAAAAGTGAGAATAAACCCGCAGATCTTGGCATGGTTACCGTTAAGACTTTGTCATATCTAGCTTTATTTGATGAAATGATTCCGAAATAGTTTGATGATATCATGGAAATGGAGAAGTACGATTAGAGTGTTTATGCCAACAACATCATGAGTTTGTAATGAATTGCTTTGAGAACAAATTCCTTGATCACAATTTTTGTACGAAACAAGCGGACAAAATGATCCTAATCTATATGAAGATGTAATGTAGATATAATTATAAATAGTGCTAGTTTCTTACGCGTAGAATCATTTGAGGTGCAAGGAATTGACTGTTTCACCAAATTCCTCACCTTCCAGTGTACATAAGAGGTATGCACTATTTCCATAGTCCTTCATGACTCGATATGGGCCCAACCATTTGGGCCGGAACTTCCTTCCTTCGCCGATTTTTTTGTCGATCTAGCTGTCTAGCCTTAGAACTAGATCACCTTCATATATGTCGCGTTCATAGACCTTCTTGTTATATTGCCGGCACATCTGGTCAGCATAGACTCTGTGCCACTGTTCAGCATCTAACCTAGCTTCATCTAGACTTTCTAGTTGGGAAAGACGTGCTTCTCTATAAGCGTCTTCATCTAGGATCCCTTGTAATGAAATGCAGAGACTGGGTATTTCAACCTTAAGTGGGAGAACTGCTTCTGCCCCGAATACTAGCAAGAAAGGAGTCACTCCTGTTGGTGTCCTTATTGAGGTTCGGTGGGCCCATAAGGCCGGATATAACTTCAAATGCCAATCTCGTTTGTTTTCTTTCACCGTTTTAAGGAGAATGGACTTTTAATGTTTTATTTTTCGCCTCAGCCTGTCCATTGGCTTGAGGGTAATATAATGAAGCCGTATGATGGCTTATTTTAAATTTATTACACAATTCGCAAACTTCATCATTCTTAAAATAATTTTCATTATCTGAGATAATGATTTCCGAGACACCATACCTGTAAATGATTTGGTTCAAAATGAACTTGGCGATTACAGAACCTGGTACAGTAGTAAGAGGCATAGCCTCTACCCACTTGGTAAAATATCCGGTGGCCATGATTATGAAATTATGGCCATCTGTAGACAAGGGAGAGAATTTCCCTATTAAATCTAGGCCCCACGTAGAAAAGGGCTAAGGAGTAGCGATTGGTTGTAGAGCTTGTGCTGGCATGTGAATCTCATGAGAGAATTCTTGGCATTTATGACACCTTCGTACAAACTCTACTGCGTCATGTTCTATAGTAGGCCAGAAATAGCCCATTCGATGTATTTATGAGTGGTGGCATGGCCACCGAAGTGGCCTCCACACATCCCACTGTGAGATTCATGGAGAATCTGCTTGGATTCTTCTGTGTCGACACATCTTGGAAGCATTCCATCGAATGCTTTTCGATAGAGCACTTGCTCTATAATGACGTATTTGGCTACGATAATGTGTAACTACCTTCTTCTTTGCAACGTAGCATCTTTTGGATACGTATGGTCCATGATATAATTAATAATATCGGTATAAAAGGGACACTTAGAGATAGAAGGTTGGGTTTCGATGTAGTATACGCACTCATTTGGAAATTCCAGATCGACTATATCACCTCTGTTTAATGGATTATCAGCTAACCAATCTGTGATGCTTTGTCCTTTAACTGACTTCTGATTTATGAATGTTAATTAAAATTCACCCATTAAAGTTATAAAGCACCCAACCTTTTTAGACAAGGACCCTTACATGAGGAAAGTTCGTAAATGATTTGTTTTTACAATGACCTTTGTTTCTTGATTTAACATGTAATGTCTTAAGCATTTTGTTGCAAATACTATGGTGAGGCATTCTCTTTCTTCTTGTGTGTAGCGTGTTTCATAGTCAAGTAATGTCTGGCTAATGAAATAAATCACGCGTTCCCTCTTGTCATCATCCTCCTGGGCCAACATACAGGCTAGTGAGACATTGGTAGCTCACGAATATAAAATTAACGGACTATCTGGCTTAGGTGGCATTAACGTAGGTGGTGATAACAAGAAATGCTTAACTGTGTTGAAAGCTTCATTGCAGTCTTCAGTCCAATCAATGCTATAGTCTTTCTTGAGTAGATTGTTGATTAGATGAATGGCAAAACTTAAATCCGGGATGAATCTCCGGATCACGCCAAGTTTTATGAGAAATGATCTGATTCCAGATTCATCTGAAGGTGGAACCATTTTGAGAACAACCCGAATTTTGGTTGGGTCAACATCGATCCTGCATGATGATATAATATAACCTAGGAGCTTCCCTCCTATCACACCAAAGACACATTTTTCTGGATTTAGCGTGACTCTATATTCTATCAGACGTGAAAGGATGATGCAAAGTACTTCCGGATGGTCACAACGCTTCTTGGACTTAGCCAACAAGTCATCTATGTAGGATTCCACAATTTTGTGAATAAGATCATGAAATATATATGTCATAGCTCGCTGGTATGTAGCGCCAGCGTTCTTGAGTCCGAATGGCATAACAACATAGCAATAGGTTCCCCAAGGAGTTATAAATGTGGTTTTAGCTTGATCTTGTTCAGATATTCTGATTTGATTGTATCCCGAAAATCCATCCATGAGAGACAAAATTTCAAATCCAGCTGTTGCATCAACAATGACATCAATGGATGGCAATGGGAAGTCGTCTTTAGGACACACTTTGTTGATGTCTCGGAAGTCTATGCAGATGTGTATCTTTCCATTCTTTTTGAGAACCGGAACGATATTAGATACCCATTGAGAGTAATCGACTGGTTTGATGAATCCTACTTGGAGGAGCTTTATTACCTCCTCTTTTACCATGAGAGCTACTTTGGGTTTCATTGGTCTCGATTTTTTCTTAACTAGTTTTGCATCTGATTTAGTGACGAGGTTATGTACCGCAATGTGTGGTGCAACTCCTGTCATTTCTTTATAACTAAATGTGAAATCCTTCTGATGTTCTTTGAGGATGCAAGTGTGTATTTCTACTTCTAATGGAGTTAACGAGGATCCTAACTTCAATATCCTTGGTTCATCTTCCATTCCAATGTTAATATTAATTGTTTCTTTGATTAGAGAAGCGTTACCTTCTTCAAACTCAGGTGGGGCTGGGGGTAGCTCCAACTCATCTCGATTTTCGACTACATATATGCTAAGTTCCTTTTGTGGGGGAAGCTCTGTCATGGGATTCCTGTAATAGGAAGACGAATGTGGGATTAAGGAAAAATCTATCATGTGATGGGAGAGATGTAATGCCGCATAGGAATTTAAGTAATTCAGAGTTTCCATATCACTACCAACGTGGTCTAGGATAGTAGATTTGTTCTCATCCTTGCTTGTTAACAGAGAATTTGACAACAATTTTTTTACCAATGGTTCGGTATGAAGGGACACCATGAAATGGGTATCTTGGAATTCATTGTTTGGAGTGAAGCGTGATGCTGAGGTTGCTATAGAATCAGCGAGAAGATTTTGTTTTCATGGGATTGCTTCAATTGATATGAAGTCAAACTCTTTGCTTAAATCTAATACAACTGTTTTGTAAAGTCGTAAGTGCTCAGCTTTGGTTTTGTATATCTCAGAGACTTGGTTTGCTACCAATTATGAGTCTCCTAACACCCTGATGTTACCAACACCAATTCTCTTTGCTAGGATGAGGCCAAGGATAAGGGCTTCATACTCGGCGCCATTGTTAGTGCATTCTAATTTTAGCTTAAAGGAAAATGGTAGGAATTTTCCCTCAGGAGAAGTAAGGATTACGCTTGCCCCAACTCCGTAACGACATCTAGCTCCATCAAAATGGAGAGTCCAATACTTAGCTGGGAACATGGGCACTAGGACACTTATTATGTTAACATTCTCTACTTCTATCATGCAAAGATCCACTACTGGAAGAAAGCTAACTCCTAGGGTGCACCCCATGCCTACAGAATCAAATGGTAGGAACATTGGTAGATCCTGTTCTAGTAATTCAATAATTTTTGTAGTAGTTCCTAATGACACTATTTCTATAGTGTTAGCCTCATCTTTGGGGTCTGGGGTTACCTTGGCTAGGCTCATAGTTTCAAGGTTTGTGGTAGGTACCAATTTTTCCGTTGGTTTCACGTCGGTAGGTTTATTAAGTTGGTTTGTTGGGAGTTCAAACTCTGAGTGTACGCATGGTATTTTTTTAAAGTCAGCTAGGTGTACATCGAATGGTTTTGGATGACCTTTGGCTATGAACACCTTTCCTAAATGCAAGAACCTTACTTCTTGAAATAGCGTAGAAGGGATTTCCTTCATGCGGTGTATCCATGGTCAGCCGAGGATCATATTATAGTTAGTTTCCCGATCTATAATATAAAACTCAATCAAGATGGTTTTGGGTCCTAAGGTGACTGGTAATATTATAGTTCCAATTGAAGTGGCTTTAAGGCTATCATAGCCTCTTAGCGTATTTCAAGTCGTGGAACAATTGGTTTCTCCATACCCTAGCTTTTAAAGGAAAGAAAAAGGGACTATGTTAACGGTTTCCCCATCGTCAACCATCACACGTTTCACATAATTTTTATAGACCCACACTTGTAAATGTAAGGCCGATCACCTTGGCGCGCAACCTCAGCGTCTGTGGGCATTTTGTTTATTTCAAATATGAATTCAATGTCCCTATCCGCATGTCCCGGAGGATTGGATATCAAAGTATATATGATTTATCTGTGTTTCAGGAGGTGGAGTGATGTTAATTAAATGACCTAAACCCAATGCCTCTAAAAGAGCAACCCTGTGAGAAGGGGAGTTCTTTAATAAATCCAAAAAGGAGATGTGCGATAAGGTTTTTGTTAGATCATTAATTAAATCATAAGCACCTATGGGTTTTGTTAATACTTGTTGGATATTGTTTGTTTCTAGCGAGTAGCTTGGAGTTAGCTGAGAGGAATACTCTCATGTCCTTGTTACAGCTTCTATGGGGAGTTCGACATCTAATTCCACTAAACCGACTATCTTTGGTCGTGGCTGATTTCCTAGTTGTGGCGCAACTAATGGATTTAGTGAAGTTGAAGCCTTATGATCATTGTTTCCTGGAATTACACCCTTGTTTTTCCCACTTAGATTTAACTTGTTATTGTTGTGATTTGGGAGCGGATCATTGAAGATCTTGAGGGGTGCATTTTGAGGGGAAACTGCCCCTATAAAAGTATTTGGTGCTAGTGACGTAGGATCTGCCAAGAACATATCTATGAAAAGTTGTCTTTTTTCATCTGGCAAGTGTTGCATGAATTTATTATAGTCATGACACATTCTAGTGTCATGGCTCTGAATTTTGTGGAAACCACAATACAAATTAGGATTATAATTCCTAGTTTGTTGGTTTGGTGCATATTGTGGCCCAAAACTTTGATCAAACCGTTACCTATTAAAGTTTTGTGTTTGTTGTTTTTGGTTTGAATTCTTGTTTTGATACCTAGTTAAAATTTGATTTGGATCCCGTGTAGGGATTCACTGTTGTTGTTGTTGTTGTTTTTGTTGTTGTGGATGATTAAAATCCACTGCATTGATTGTCAGGGTAAAGTTGTTGTTTCATTGATTGTTTATTTGTGGTGGAGTATTCACAACATTTATCTTTCTAGCCTAATTGGTTACTCCATCCGTTGTCACTCCATGATTTTTGTTAAGGATTTTAGGTCCTTGATTAACATTTGTGATAATAGGATAAGTTGTAGTGTTTTGGTTGGAGGTGATTAACCTCCCATTTGCTCCATATGTTTTGCGACCACTATCAATTGTCGCTTGATCTATTCGAAGAATGCTCTCAAGTACTTCATCGTAAGTCCTTAGTGGAAACTTCTGGACTTCTTCCTTTACTTCTCTGCTGAGAGAATGAAGGAATAAATCACATAGTTCCATTTGATCCATGTTCGGAGCAATTACCGAAGAATAGAGAACTGTGCACCACCTTTGGATGAAATGGGCGACAGATTCATTGTGTTCCTGTTTAATGTGCAAGAATTCCCTGATTCCTATCCTTAATAGTTTGTTCATGTTAAAGGCCTTGATGAACTCTGATACGAGTTGCTTTAATGGATGGATGGAAGCCTCAGGTATCCTATAATACCAATCGAGAGTGATTCCCTCCAAAGTTTTGGGGATTATTTTAGCAACAACCCCATCCCATGGGAGTAGTTCTCGGATGGCTGTAGCGTAAGATTTGATATGTGCATTCGGATCTCCCTCACATTTGTATTTGGGAAAATTGGGAAGAGGTATTGGAAGCATGACGCTTTGTATGGTGAAATCTAAGGGCTCTTTCAAATATTCTAAGTCCCTATAGCATAGGTTTCGACCCTTGATGGTGCCTGCTGAGGGAGCGGAGGTGGAATGGGTTGTTGATATGGCATTGTATATGCATTGGTAGGAGCATAAGGGAACCCCTGTGGTTGAGTAAAAAAATCGGGAGAGGAGAACATATCCCCTTGTGGTGATTTGGAGTACATGTTTAAGTATGAAGGGGTATTGTCCAAGAATGCATTACTTTATACCAGACCGGGAGGTATTGGAACGACGTTAGAAGAGGTGGTTCTAATCGGTGTTTGTTGTGAATACTGAGGACTCATACCCAACATGCCTAATCTTGTGAGGAGGTCTACTTGGCTAGGATGGTGTGGAGGATTGGAACTTCATGTCTGCATGAATTGGGAATTTTGATTTGCTTGAGCAAGTTCTAACCCTCTCACTTTTTCTACTAATGTTGAAATGACTTCATTTGGTGAAGTCACGGTGCTTTGCCTTAGCGGCATTTGTTGTATATCATGGTGTTGTATAGGCATGTGATATCTTGCTATGAATTGATCACTGCCCTACCAAGTTTCCTCGAGGGCATTTCCTATGTGTAGTGGCATGGAGGTATTTCCTTGAAAATAGCACCCCTGGATATTGATCAGTTTTCTAGGTTGATCATATTAATATCCAGTGTGATTGCATAACATTGAATCCTTTCTCCAAGTGTGGGACTTGAAGAGTGAGAAAGGAATCTCCAGAGAAAGGCTGGTTCCTATTCCTCTGTTCAGGTGCACACGAAATATGCAGAGGGTTTTCTCAAAATCTAATCTAATCTGCCAAGGAGACAAGGTAAGAAAATGCATAAAATAAATCTAAGCTAATAGAGGTGATGCACCGAGGAATGAAGAACATATGCTTTGCCACATTAAACACAGACCATGTAGATATAACACAACACCATGCACAGACAGCAAAAATGCAATGAAAGATCAAGAATGACAGTAATAAATATGTAAGAGGGTTTAGAAGCAACCACAGACACATATATATTGCTCAAGGATCGATTCAATACATTGCAATAGCCAGAAGGCAAAAAACGGTGTTACAGTCTATATGGGAGGTTTGAAAACTCCACAAATCTTCTTATGAACAGGAGAGAAGGGAGGGTGCAAAGCAGAAAATGTCCAACTACAGAAAGAAACCCCTCCTTACAATTTATAGGAAGAATGGGAGAGAAAAAAGAGAGGAATTCGAAATCTGCCCCAACCACCTCTAGGTTGCATTTAATTCGTCCATCATGGCAGAAGCGGCGGGTTCTGGCAAAGCGGCGGTTTGCCTAACAGAAGCGGCGAACTGTCTGCTGCATTAAAGTGGTTGTTGAAGTATTACCTCTGCTTGTTATTTCGTGCCAGAGGCGTTTTCTCAATTTTCTCCCTCTGGACTATACCAAAATGCAAGATTGACCCTGGAAACGTGTAGAGAATTTCAACAGCTTTCCATTGATATCAAGAACGTGCAAATCCGAGCTCTGGATCGAAAGATATGTCGATCTGAAGATTTAGGACACGGAACAGGCGAAAACGGATTTTGAAATATTTTCCCGCGCACTGCCACTTGGACGCCACGTGGCATGCTCTGATTCGCTGAATAATTCTCTCTCCTCTGCTTTTCGGTGGGCTGTCTCTTGAATTTTGACTTTTGGTGCTCTTGGAATATTTTCCACATTTTTTTCCCATGCCCCGCCACTAGGGATACGTGGCATGCATTGGTTGGTTCACGAACCTGCCGGGTCTTCCTTCACTTTTACCCCTTTTGGCTTAGATTTGGCCAAACCTTCCAACTCCTCCCCGAGCTCCGCACTTCTATGCTCCATTGGACACGTGTCCAATTTCTATTGGCTCGGGCCAGCGCTTCAAATCTTGCCCTTTGACCCTTCGGCTTTTCCTTGATGACACGTGGCAATTTCTCAATGGTTCTCGGGCCTGCCGGGTCTTCCGCGTACTTCGCGTCCATTCGTCCCGGATGTCCCAGTGCTGCTTGGGACAAAAACCTCCGATCCGCCCGAAATGGGCTTCCTTGTCCCTCATTTGGCCAAAGACACGTGGCACCTTTTGATTGGCTTTCGGCTCCTTCGGCTTCTTCGCGTATTTCGGGTCTTTTTGTCCCGGACGTCCTATTTTGATTTTGGACCTTTTGGGACAATTTCGGCCGGTTCGGGTATTTCTGGCCCGCTTGTCCCAATTGCTTTTGGGCTGACTTGTCTCTTTTCGGCCGGTTCGGGTATTTCTGGCCCGCTTGTCCCAATTGCTTTTGGGCTGACTTGTCTCTGTTCGGCCGGTTCGGGTATTTCTGGCCCGCTTGTCCCAATTGCTTTTGGGCTGACTTGTCTCTTTTCGGCCGGTTCGGGTATTTCTGGCCCGCTTGTCCGGTTTGGGTAACTTGTCCCGACTGCTCCCTCTAGAAGGACTTAGCCAATTTTTTCACTTTTTCCTGGATCAATCCTATTTGCCTTTCTGCAACTTTTCGCACTTTCTCAAAGCTTGCTCCTTCCTTCTTCGGCCTGGGGAGTTTAGAAAGATTCCTGAAGGGACCCTAGAAACCTGATTTTGCTCTGAATCAGTCATTTTTCTTGGAATTTGGACATCCTGATGCATGTTATCAAATTTACCCTGGGGGGTGAATTTTGGATAACAATTTGGCGACTCAGCGGGATCATCTGCCTGCTAGATGAAAAGGCCAGTTGCCTGAAGCCATCCATTGGGCATGGAGTTAAGCATTAACCTGAAACAAGCCTGATACTGCAACTTCCCCTCCAGCAACACTCTGAACTGTAGAAAACAACCTGAGAGCAGCAAAACCTGTGCCAAAGCACTTAGGGAAAACAAAACTAATCTACAGCAAAACAATGTGCACAAGCACTTGGAGGAAAGAAAATCTAAACTAGTATTTACAGATGTAGTGAACCTCCCTCTAGAAGCAACGCTTGAGATAGATTCCATTTACTGGAATCTGCAGTTCTTCACCATCCAATGAGGCCAATTGGAAAGCATTGTTGTTCTTGCACTTTGTGACCATGTATGGGCCACTCCAAATGGCATCAAATTTTGAATGCCTTCCTGGTTTTGCTCTGTCCACATCCCATTTCAATACTAGATCTCCTATTTGAAAAGATCTATCTTTGGCCTTCTTATCAAAGGTCTTCTTGATCAAAGCCTGATCCTTTTCCATTGCTTGGAATGCCTGATCTCTGATTTCTTGCAGCTCCATCAATTCTGCATATCTCACCTCCATGGGCCCAAACTCTAGCAACTCCAGCTGTTTCATGAGTTCCAACGTTGGCAACTCAAGTGACATGGGCAAGACTGCCTCTCTTCCGTAGACAAGCCTAAATGGAGAGTTACCTGTGGATCTTTTGGGAGTTATCCTATCTGCCCATAAGGCTGATTTCAGTTTGGTATGCCAAGCCTTCTGATTCTCATCAAGAGTCCTCCTAATGATCCTCAGCAAGTTTTTGTTTGTAGACTCGGCCTGGCCATTACCTTGAGGGTAATAGTTTGATGAAGTGCTCAGGTAGATTCCGTTCTTGACAGCCCACTCAGTAACTTTAGATCCAATAAATGCCAATGCATTATCAGAGACTATTGTAGCAGGTACACCAAATCTGGTAGTTATTCCCTCGTAAAAGTCCAAGATGCTAGACTCATTCGCCTCTTTGACTGCTACTGCTTCTGTCCATCTGGTGAAGTAGTCTGTGGCTGTCAAAATCCATTTGTGCCCTTGGCTCGAATTGGGATTGATGACTCCAATGAAGTCCAGACCCCATTGCATGAATGGCTGGTCAACTGAGATTGGATGTAATGGGAGGGCTGCAAGTTTCTCTTTTCCTGTGAAAAATGCACAATTCTTACACCTCTTGATCCATGCATAGCAATCACTGAATATTTTAGGCCAATAATAACCAGCCTTCATGATTTTCAGAGCTGTCACTCTTGGTGCAAAATGGCCACCGGCTGGTCCATCATGAAACTCTTTTAATACCCTCTGGATCTGACCTGTGTTAATGCATCTCAGCAGCACTCCATTCAGGTCCTTTTTGAACAAAACTCCATCAATGATGGTATATGGAATTGCCTGCAACCTGAAGTGTCTTCTTTTTGCTTTGCTCATTTCTAGAGGGCACATACCCGTCTGTAGGAAATGTATCATATTCTGAGTCCAACAGGGAGTGGACACATCATCATTTTCCTGTTTTTTATCATCTTGTAATAGCAGGACAGCGTCCTCTTCATCTTCTGGGCTGTCTGGTCGTTTGGAAGCGAGTTGCTCGCACAAACCTTTGCCTCTTACCAGCTTGGTGATTTTGATCTCAATGTCATACTCCATGACACGGGTGATCCATCCTGCCCTTTTCTCATTCAAATCCTTGTTGAGGAGGAAGTCCTTAACCCCAGCATGTGAGACCAGCAACTGGACCTTGTTGTTTGAGACCAAATGCTTGAATTTCTTCAAGCTCCTGATTACTGCAAGCACATGTTTTTCAATAAAAGAGTACCTCAATTCGCAGTCATTTAGGCTTTGGCTGAAGAAGGCAATCGGCTGCTCATCATTATCTTTATTCTGTTGCACCAAAATGGCAGAAATAGTGTCATCACCCCCAAATGCATAGAGGATGAAATCCTTGGAAAAGTCCGGGTTGATGAGAGTGGGTGCCTGGGAGATGGCTTCTTTGATTGCTTCAAAGCTCTCCTTGCCTTCTGCCGTCCATTTGAAAGCCATGCTTTTCCTTAACATTTTGGTGATGGGCTTGACAAGGGCTGCAAAGTTTGGGACAAACCTTCGAACAAAGTTTATCCTTCCCAGGAAACTCTGAAGAGCTTTCTTGTGACTTGGCAATGGTAGAGCCCTTATGGCTTCAACCCTCTCTGGATCAATTGCTAATCCTTCCTTGGAGACAATGTGGCCAAGGAGTTTCCCTTCATGTGCAAGAAAGATGCACTTCTTAGGATTTAAAGACACTCCAAACTTTCTACATCTCTGAAACACTTGCCTGAGGTGAAAGAGATGGTCTGCAGCATTTTTTGAGAAGACAGTAATGTCATCTAAGTATATCAGTACTGTCTTGTTGATCAAGCCTTTGAATGCCATATCCATAGCTCGCTGGAATGTTGCTCCGGCGTTTGACAGTCCAAATGGCATCTTCTTGTAAGCATACGTGCCCCATTTGGTTGTGAAGGCTGTCTTGAACTGGTCTTCCTCCTTCACCATAATTTGATTGAAGCCTGAGTAACCATCAAGTAGCGAAAACCTTTCTGACCCAGCTACGACCTGCAATATTTGCTCCATGGAAGGGAGTGGATAATGGTCCTTGAGAGATGCCCTATTGAGGTCTCGGAAGTCAACACATAGCCTGATCTCTCCACTTTTCTTTCTGACCGGAACCAAGTTCGCAACCCAGCTTGAGTGCTTGATAGGGAATATAATTGCTGACTCAATCAGCTTGTCCAGCTCCTTTCTCATGAGAGGCTCCATGTGTGGATTGACTGGTCTCTGTTTCTGCCTGACAGGCTTAGTATTTGGATCCAACTCGATGGTATGCTGAGCTAAGTTGGGATTGAAGCCCTTCAAGTCTTCATAGCTCCAAGCAAACACGTCAGGGAATTCTTGACAAAGCTGTATGAACTCATATCTCTCTTGCTCAGTTGTCATTTTTCCAATTTGCAATGGCTTGTTCTCTTTTACCAAGATGGATACCGAATCTTCCCTCTTGACCTGAATATTTGCTTTCTCTTTTCTAAACTGATCATTGGGGTTAAAAATGGACTCCAAGGTGACAAGTCCCTTGGGCAGCTTGTCAGTTCTCAGCTGTATCACCTGGTCACCATATTGCTGTTCCAACTTCTCTTGATTCTTAGCTGAGAACTCAGCTTCTTCTTGCAAGAAGTGGATGATTTGCCGGTCATTCTCAAATACTTGCCAATTGACATTGTTATCCGGCACTGAAGGCCTCACAATCACGTGGATGTTTGGCTGTACCTTATCTTGTTGAATGTTTTCTACAATGTCAAAGGCTGCCCCTACTGCTGCAAGCCTGTCAGCAGCTTGATTCTCTTTTCTGGGAATGGCCTTGATGCCGAAACCTTCAAAATCCTCCATGAGGTCCCACACCCTGTTCTTGTAGCATCTGAGTAGATCATTTTTGGCAGCATGCTGTCCCTTGACCTGATTTACAATCAGCTCACTGTCCCCAAAAACTTGCAAGTTATTTATTTTTCTTTTTATTGCCCAATGCATCCCCTGCACCAAGGCTTCATATTCAGCAGTGTTATTGGAGCATGCAAATTGAAATCTAAAAGCTGAATAATACTTTACTCCTTGCGGTGAAATAAGCATGGCTCCACCTCCTGCGCCTTGTCTACTCCTTGATCCATCAAAAAACAGTTGCCATACCTCGTTGTCATCCTTGTGGTTTGGCTTGGTGATGCTAGGAATAGGTTGACTTTCTTCGTGTATACAATAGACCCCCAGCTCAGATTCTTCTACTTCTTGATAAGGATCAAAAGCATGCACCTTGCTTGCCCATTCATCAAGAGTCAAATCTGGGATACTTCCAACCTTAGTGTCGGCTTCATCAGTGCCGAGGTGATCTTCTTGATCAAATGCTGAGCAATTGGTATTAATATGACTTGGAGTATAGGGTTCAATGTGGAAATCTGCAATAGGTTCTGACCTAATTGTAGCTTTAGTTCCATACCTCGTTCTGAACAGCATGTGTGACCAATCAGCGGACAAATATCCCCCAATCCTGGCAGTAAAGTCCCTTGACAAGCATAGGGCAAAGAGTGGTGGAAGGTCTATGACTGAGACGTCTTGCAAAACAACCACGTTGGGACATGCATGCAAGGTAAGACTCAAGTTTTTTATAACTCCAACTGTGGCTACTGCTGTCCCATCTAATTGCACTACTCCCTTAGTTGTTATTTCATACTGGAGCCCTAGCTGATCAGCTATCTGTTTAGGCATTACTGAACTACTTGCCCCAGAGTCAATCATGCAATTATGTACCAACTTGTCTCCTATGATCAATGAAACATAAAATGGAGGGGGCTTCAGCATTTTACCTTGTTGTGCTCCATGATTTCCTTCAGGCTGGGCAGCATTTGTAAGCACTTTGTCTTGCCTCTGAACCTGCTGATTCGAAATTGGCCAGTCCTTCATAGCAGCTTGCAGCAGATCTCTTTGGCCTGGGATGGATAGGGATTCCCACATAGATATATTGACGTTTGTTTTCTTCATCTGATCAATGATACTGAATGGTGATGAAGGATCTCTCTGCTGTCCCTTGATTTGCACATTTGCTCCTTGAATATGGGCAGCAACAGCTGGCATTTGATTTGGCCAAGGGGCTGTTCTTGGCTGCCCTCGTGCATTTGAAACTGGGTTTTGCTTGCCAATCATTTGTGGAGCTGTGGAAGGTTGTGGATTGGCTGGGGCTAACGGCTGTTCCTCACCCAAATTTCTCCTTTTTGACCTTGTGTTGGCTGCAACACCTTGAGAGACTGCCTGATTCATACCACAGAAATCCTCTGCCTGCCAATTTACCAATGTGGTGTCATTTGGGGCAGGTTGCTGTTGGAATGTTTCTTGTTGTTGGCTGTTTTCTTGACTACTTTCACCCTCCACACCAGCACTTGTTACCATTAAAGCTTGGGTTAAAGCACCATTATAGCACATGGATTGATTATGGGGTTCATTACATGGAAAACACCATTCATACTCCTGGGCAATATTGTTTTGTGCTGGTACTAATGCCTTAGAGGCAGATATGGCATTTGGATTATAGGGCTGGAATGGTCTATTGACAGGAGGCCTTGTTTGATTCATATTTGCAGCTGGATTAGGTGGCCTTTGAGGCTGATATGGCTGCCTATTAGGTTGAGCTTGAGGCTGATACGAAGGTCTAAAACCTTGAGTTTGCTGTCTCTTGAGTGTGACCAGCTCATTACCTAAATTTTGCAGTTGCTTCATGACTTCTTGAAGCTCATTTGGGGCACTTGGAGATGAAGTGGAAGCTTCATTTGAACTCTGATTTCTAGGAGTGGGAGAAGGAGCTAAGACAGGTGCCTGACTAGTACTTGGGCTCTCTAAACTTGGATATAATGGCATTGGAGGCCTAGGAGCTAGCTTGCCAGCTTGAATCAGACAATTTTCAGCTCTAATGGCAATACTATAAGCAGCAGGGATAGTTGTGCCTCCCATGGATTGAATCAACATAGAAATATCAGAATTTAAAGCTTTAAGGTAGTATAGAAAAGCACCTTCTGCTGTTGGTCTGACTGCTACTGGAATTCTATCCCAAGATCTTTGAAATCTGAAGTTGAAGTCAGTTAGCTGCTCATTGGAAGCTCTCTTGATGGTTGTCAGCTGTTCCAAAAGAGACAAGTTGTCTCCCTTCTCTCCAAATTGATTATGAAGTGCAATACACAGCTGATTCCAGTTCGTGATAGAAGCAGCTTCAAGGCTCCTAAACCATTGCAATGCTTTTCCCTTGAATGAAGACGCCAGCAATTTGACAGCTACTTGCATCTCATTAATCTCATGGATTGCACAAATGTTAGCAATGTCCTTGACATGATCACCAGGAGTGGTCTGGTTTTCTCCAGTAAAATATGGAATGTTCTTCAATGCTGCAACTGGGATTGGATTTTGTGCATTGAGAGCAAGTGGGCTGCTGCCTGTGAAGTTGACATAGGGGTTTACTGGTTGCGCCATTCTGAGTGGTCTTAAAACCCTTGTATATTGAAAGAAAGGCCTGTCAGGTGGAGGAGTTGAGAGAGTTCTGTTTGGTGGAGATGGAGACCTTTGAATCCTTCTTCCTCTTTGCCTTCTTCTTGGAGATAGTTGCAGGTATTCAAACGGCACTTCCTCTTCTCCAGCTCTTGACCTTGTGATTCTTCTCATAAGCTTTTAGGCCTGACTGCTGAAACTTAGTTGATTCTTCCCTTTGGAGTCGCCAGATATGCAAATAATAGCTCTTCTTAAGCAAGAAAATTGCAGCAGATGCACATCAACCTTGCTGCAATAAAAAATGAGACCTCTGTCCCACCGGGCGTGCCAAAACTGTTAGTGCAAAATCACAGCACCCCTGGATATTGATCAGTTTTCTAGGTTGATCATATTAATATCCAGTGTGATTGCATAACATTGAATCCTTTCTCCAAGTGTGGGACTTGAAGAGTGAGAAAGGAATCTCCAGAGAAAGGCTGGTTCCTATTCCTCTGTTCAGGTGCACACGAAATATGCAGAGGGTTTTCTCAAAATCTAATCTAATCTGCCAAGGAGACAAGGTAAGAAAATGCATAAAATAAATCTAAGCTAATAGAGGTGATGCACCGAGGAATGAAGAACATATGCTTTGCCACATTAAACACAGACCATGTAGATATAACACAACACCATGCACAGACAGCAAAAATGCAATGAAAGATCAAGAATGACAGTAATAAATATGTAAGAGGGTTTAGAAGCAACCACAGACACATATATATTGCTCAAGGATCGATTCAATACATTGCAATAGCCAGAAGGCAAAAAACGGTGTTACAGTCTATATGGGAGGTTTGAAAACTCCACAAATCTTCTTATGAACAGGAGAGAAGGGAGGGTGCAAAGCAGAAAATGTCCAACTACAGAAAGAAACCCCTCCTTACAATTTATAGGAAGAATGGGAGAGAAAAAAGAGAGGAATTCGAAATCTGCCCCAACCACCTCTAGGTTGCATTTAATTCGTCCATCATGGCAGAAGCGGCGGGTTCTGGCAAAGCGGCGGTTTGCCTAACAGAAGCGGCGAACTGTCTGCTGCATTAAAGTGGTTGTTGAAGTATTACCTCTGCTTGTTATTTCGTGCCAGAGGCGTTTTCTCAATTTTCTCCCTCCGGACTATACCAAAATGCAAGATTGACCCTGGAAACGTGTAGAGAATTTCAACAGCTTTCCATTGATATCAAGAACGTGCAAATCCGAGCTCTGGATCGAAAGATATGTCGATCTGAAGATTTAGGACACGGAACAGGCGAAAACGGATTTTGAAATATTTTCCCGCGCACTGCCACTTGGACGCCACGTGGCATGCTCTGATTCGCTGAATAATTCTCTCTCCTCTGCTTTTCGGCGGGCTGTCTCTTGAATTTTGACTTTTGGTGCTCTTGGAATATTTTCCACATTTTTTTCCCATGCCCCGCCACTAGGGATACGTGGCATGCATTGGTTGGTTCACGAACCTGCCGGGTCTTCCTTCACTTTTACCCCTTTTGGCTTAGATTTGGCCAAACCTTCCAACTCCTCCCCGAGCTCCGCACTTCTATGCTCCATTGGACACGTGTCCAATTTCTATTGGCTCGGGCCAGCGCTTCAAATCTTGCCCTTTGACCCTTCGGCTTTTCCTTGATGACACGTGGCAATTTCTCAATGGTTCTCGGGCCTGCCGGGTCTTCCGCGTACTTCGCGTCCATTCGTCCCGGATGTCCCAGTGCTGCTTGGGACAAAAACCTCCGATCCGCCCGAAATGGGCTTCCTTGTCCCTCATTTGGCCAAAGACACGTGGCACCTTTTGATTGGCTTTCGGCTCCTTCGGCTTCTTCGCGTATTTCGGGTCTTTTTGTCCCGGACGTCCTATTTTGATTTTGGACCTTTTGGGACAATTTCGGCCGGTTCGGCCGGTTCGGGTATTTCTGGCCCGCTTGTCCCAATTGCTTTTGGGCTGACTTGTCTCTTTTCGGCCGGTTCGGCCGGTTCGGGTATTTCTGGCCCGCTTGTCCCAATTGCTTTTGGGCTGACTTGTCTCTTTTCGGCCGGTTCGGCCGGTTCGGGTATTTCTGGCCCGCTTGTCCCAATTGCTTTTGGGCTGACTTGTCTCTTTTCGGCCGGTTCGGGTATTTCTGGCCCGCTTGTCCCGACTGCTCCCTCTAGAAGGACTTAGCCAATTTTTTCACTTTTTCCTGGATCAATCCTATTTGCCTTTCTGCAACTTTTCACACTTTCTCAAAGCTTGCTCCTTCCTTCTTCGGCCTGGGGAGTTTAGAAAGATTCCTGAAGGGACCCTAGAAACCTGATTTTGCTCTGAATCAGTCATTTTTCTTGGAAGTTGTCACCCCATACCGAGAGCGAGGGTGACGATTGCCTATTCAGTTGAGCGTAGTATGCCTCAAGACCTAAGAGAGGCCTACCATATGCATCGAATCCCGACATATTCGGGGGGTATATGAATACCCGTAGAATAATGGGAAGGAGCGAAGGTGATGGTGAAAGCTAATGAGGCAGTGAAGATGAAAGAGTCATTTTAATTTGAAAGAACCAATAATCTGACTCCAGACCAGAAAGTAGAAAGCTTCACGTCAGGTTCACCAATTTTGTATGACATACAAGTGACAAGCTTGCTTAGGAATCTACAAGTAACTCTTCCTCACACCCAACCTCCCGAGGTCATGCCGAGACAGCCGGTG
This sequence comes from Taxus chinensis, assembly GCA_019776745.2. Lineage (NCBI taxonomy): Eukaryota > Viridiplantae > Streptophyta > Pinopsida > Cupressales > Taxaceae > Taxus > Taxus chinensis. The sequence continues at coordinate 525,842,228 of CM034149.1, forward strand.
GGGATGGAATATGTGTGGGATGCAGATAAACTAGTTAAGTAATCTGATGTCTTCGACGCACACTAGTGGAAATTGTGAATCTAAGGCAAAGAAGGCCCTCATAACCTGAACTAGTGTGATAGATCGATCAACAAGGATGACTGCTCGAAGGCTCCAATCAATATTGAGCTCTGGCATGTTTAAGTCTATAGGTTGTGGAATACATGGAAAATGTCCTGGGATAGTTTTGTGTATGTCCCCCGATAAGGTCATAGGACAGATGATAAATATAATTGACTCTATGGGTGATTCTCTGGCCTAGTCCAGAACTCCTTAGCTTTGTTAGCTGCTATGTCTAATAAGGATAACTATTCGATGATGATAGGTGGAAGTGGAGTAGATCTAAATACTAGTGTACGTAGGCCAGCATCTATGTCTGATTCACCTATAGGCTCGTTGGGCTGTGAGATTTGTGGGTCACACCCATAGATTCGTATTTGTTGTGGTCCTACTATGGTCATGCGTGGAATCAATCCCTAATCCCTAGTATCCAATAGTCATATGCCTTTTCAGCTTCTATATTAAGAATTGATAATTGTGCGATCTTCTCAAAGTATCTTATAGGCGTTTGTGCAACCTGAATTCTCAAGCTAGTATCTATGTCTATGAGAGTATCTCCTGTGTCAAGCTATGGGACCAAAGGATCATAACCAAAGGTCTGCTCTCTTTCAAACCCTTCTACAGTCATGTGGATATGAATCTAGGGTAATCTATAGTTTGGTTGATTTGACCAAAATGTGTGTGCTTTTTCATCTTCTATGTTTAACCCATGCAGTTGGAAACTGATTTGTTGTAAATTTACCGTTTTTTGGAAGGCTTGGATCCTAATATTCTGATCTATATCAGTTATGGCTGTGACGAGATTGGTTTGGGGCACGATTGGCTCGAATACGTATTCCCTGGGCTCTCTAGGTCCTGTGATTGTCATACAAAAGTAATAAAGCAAACTGAATGCAGTAAAATAAAATTAACTATGCGAAGTATGTCTATAACATGTATAAATCCTATATTTTTGTTATTTTCTGATGAATTTTAAATGAATTTGAAAGAGCAGCTATTTTAGTATATCTAGAAATTGACAATTTAGAATAACAAATTAAAACAAACAAGATAACTGAGTATAGCTATTTGTCTGTGCAATTGTAAATCTATTCTAAGAAAAGAAAGAACTAATCTAATCTATTTGCAAGACTCTCGATCCTACCTCAGAAGTGAGAAATGAATCATAGTTTCTCAGAAACTATCAATCCCCACAGCTTCCCTGGCAATATCGAAAGTAAAATTGACTGAAATAAAGTGATTGGCTACTCTATTTGATATGCTTCTAACTAGAACTTTGAAAGATAGAACCTGGATTCTGCAGAACAGTGGTGAATCCGATGGTGTGTGTGACCTATTTCCCCTCAGTGTGATCTCCTAGTTCCTTTTTGTTCACATGGATCTAGAAAAGTGTGTAATCAACAGAAGTAGATATTGGGACAAAGGAAGCTTAGGATACAGACTGAATACAATGTGAGTAGGAGAGGGATAGCGCAAGAGTACAGAGCTTGGCTTATGTAATTCTTAGTGGGATTTTATTGTGAGTCATGCAACATAAAACATCCAGAACCTGAAACTATCTTGTTTGAAGAACAAAACCTACAAATTTAATAGCTTCCTATTAAAAATGAAATATTTTACTCCAATGGATTGGATAAAATATCAACAACATTTGCACAAGATGGATTGGTGGCTTATTAACAACAAAACAACGCTAACTAAGCATGCAATGAAAGAAACTAATAATTCTAAGCAAAATGAAAGACTAATCTATTGCAATGAGAAATTCAGAGGCAAATTTGAGGGGCCATTTGCTTGAGCACAAGCCATATATTTATAGCATTTGGATTTACCCAAGGTAAAAACCAAATAGAACTCTTAAACTATAAAAAATGGCAAAACACTATTCCAGGGAACCAGAATCATTAATGCAAGGTTATGGTTGTGAAAAAGATGGTGAATCATTGAAATTTACGTGAGTCATGTTAAAAGAGCATTCTAGAAAATGTGTAAAGGACCACCGCCCTAAGAAGGCCAGTGGTTACAGGACCACCACCTTGATTAGGGTGGCAATCATGAGACCGCCACCCAGGCGGGGTGGTAGTTTCGTAACTGAAGAGCAAAAGGCCAAGAAAAGAGGGAAAAGAGAAAAAAAAAGCACACGGGAGCTAAGCGGGGCATGCGGGATGTTAACACATACTTGGAGAGATTTTCTGGATCCCGAACACCTTACGAGGATACCTGTATCATCATTGGAGTACGTGTTATGTTGTTTCGATGGTGCAGTACCCTACAATTTTGGGTACGTACAGACACCCAACAAATATCATAACAAACATAACCAAAATATACACTACCTTAACATAGTTTCATTATCACTGTAGAGGTTTGAACCCACACAAAATACCATCATTATCCATTAAAGTAAACTATGGTCCTGAAACCATTCGAACTTTGTCCAAGGTTCACACACAATAGTAATAACCAGGGCATGACTTGCTTTCCTATCTAAGGAGCGAGAGACCATGAAATTATGACCACATAGAAATTACCAAGATCAATTAGGATTCAAATGGAATATTATTGTCGAGCAAGAAGAGGTAAAAAATACCCTAACCAAATTTTCTCATCCCATCAATAGGTCATAAAGGTATCACACACTCAAATATAAGGATTCAATACACAAATATAAATGTAAATTTATCCCAGAACACCCTAGTTAATGGGTTTTACATCATATACAAGCCATATAATTATCAGAGAGTTCACATATGAAAAAATACATCCAAAAGGGAATATCACATAGTTACAAACAATTCTATGTTTTTTCGAAGTCCTATTTTATACCCAGATTCATTTATTTACATGAAATCGACAACACCCATAAGATTTTCACCATAACAAAGAAAAACCAAATTTATAAATAACAAGAAGAACTATTTCATAGTTTTATCCATGAAAATAATAGATAGAACAAGCTATTAGGGGAGGAATAGAGCATATCATGCCTAAAAACTATATATTTATCCTTCTCCTTTTGTTCCCAACCTTTATTTGCATACCATGTTTGAAAGTTGATTCAAAAGACCAACCAAACCCTCTTAACTTCTCCATGATATTTATTAAACCCAAAATATTAATGTTTCCACAATTTTCTCAACTCACAGTGGTTTAATACATGCAACAACTTACAAGAACAATCAAATAACACAATGATAGGGGAAGCCTCATACATGCAGAGCTTCATAGCTCAATGAACCATTAAAATAATGAAACAACAAAGAACCAACAAACTCACAATTTTCTAAAAACCACCTTGATATTTCCTCAAGGTCTATGGATAGTTAATGTCATTAATTTTATGCAAGGATGATTTTTCCTCAAAAAACCAATTCCTATAAATTCTCCTTTTGAATTTAGTAAGTCCACTTAATTTCAAAAAATAAATTTTCATGCCAAATTTCAACTAATTGATAGCCATGCCACCAAAGTTTTCCATATATTCCCCATGTTCTTTGTTGGTGGATGATCATAAATGCCTCTTTATTATTTACATTTTGTACATGCCACATATATTCCCACCAACTTAGCTTTATACATTATAAGTTCGAATGCACATCACTTTAACTTTTCCTAGTATAGGCCTTGATGTTCATGCCTTAGTAAATTTTAGATTTAAGGGTAGCCAACATTAGTCTACAATGTTATGTTAACTTATCACCACTAGTCAATTAGTATAGGACCCAAGTATGCATCTATAAGATAAGCATGGTCACATTACTATTACCATATAATTACAATTTTTATACCTTAATTGTATAATATAGCCCCAAGGTAAACATATAATTAAAATAACATGAGTTTATTATCTTTATACATACCATTCAAATCTCATACCATGATCTAGTATATAATTGGCGTTGTCCTCCTAGTTGGGTATAACAACCATAGTGTTGGCACCATACGGGTGTGGTCTAGGATCTAGGAACTTTCCAAACTAAGTCCATCAAATTAGTCACATATGACATAAATTAGGATCAACATAACAATGATACATAGGCATGTTTTGAAATCATTTATAAAAAGTTCGTTACTTTCCAATGTCTTTAGTACATTTAATTACGATCACCAATCTCAACAGAGGTTACGATAAGAATCTTGCATAGGTAAGTCATTAATTTGTACCTTAGCTCTTAGCAATGACCTCTTATAAAGAAGTCACAATCGGTCAAAGATAATATTTAATATAAATTTTTTATACAAGCTAAAGGAATATCACAGAACATAAAACACTGTAATCCAAGATGATGACTTATCCTTCTATAAACACAAATTGAATTTATAAGAACTAGTGAGAATCATACTGGGGGTTTATGACCTCAACTTTTTAATGTTGAGAGAGAATATTAATGAGGTAAAAAAATATGTAAACATTAATGAATTCTGAACATAGGGAAGTATTCTAAGAAAATGATGTACTTAATTAAGTGGGATGTTATATCAGGTATGCAATGAATTAATATAATTGTTGTTCTTAATGGAAATAATTTAATCTTAAAAGACTTAGGTATACCTGAAGTTAAGCACAATACTAAAAGCATGTTGATATGTTAAAAATGAATCAAACAGTTACTGTTAACTAACATGTATGACATATAATTTCATGATGGTGTATTGATGTAGTTCAACCAAACTATGATGATACTAAAAAAATATAAGGGCACATTGTGATCACATGAGGTAGGTGTAAATGTATATACTTAGGTCATTAATGAAGTTTAACCAACACTAAAAATTGTTGTCAAGGCTTGGATTGACTAAATCAAACTCCAAATCACAAGCTGATATAATAAGCAACTGTACGGAGGTAGAAACATTTACAAGTAATGTATTGATAAGGACATTAAGTACCCTATCGTGGTTTGGATTATCATAAATTTAGTTTACCTATCCTTAAGACGAAGGATATGCTTGATACCTCAAAAAATGTGCATCATACCTCGAGAAATGTGTTCTTCTTATGTGGGTGGTATTTTTACCCATATGTTTATTAGGGCAGTTTTGTCTCATGGTTTTTGGTACCCATGGTATTGTAAAACTACTTAAGCAGTTGCATATTGAATTGTTTTTATTCATATGGTAGGGCACATAAATTTGTAGATGTGTGAGTTCAAGTGTGAATTCAAGAGAGTTTGTTGAACAAAGCTCCAAATAGATCTGACTATTGTATTGAGAGAAATAGGTGACTTGTAATAAAATATGAGCAAGTGATTCTTGTTGGATGTAGTCCAAATTGGGTGAACCATGTTAAGTATTGTCTCTATGTTGTTTTTTTTAATTTTCTACACTTTTATTTTAGATTTGTGATATTATTTTGCATTTTAGTTTCTACTATTGTGATTATGTGTGGGATTTTTCCACATATTTTATCCCTTATTTCCTAATAATAAGAGTGGACAATGTTAGATTGTGGTTGACTAGTGGATGCAACATGGTTTAGAAAGGGTTGTTTAAAGACATCTAAGTTATGATTTTGAGGTGCATTTAGATTATCCAGTTACAACTCACCTTTATCAATAAGGTCCTAAAGGAAATTCCTACACAAATGACACCTTTCGATGTCGCGACCCTTGACCCGATGATATTTACAGTAATCATTCTCTCGATACCAAGAGGGTTTTGAGACAGATGTATCAATAGGACAAATAGGTGGAAGGGTGATCATACATATACCTAAGATTTTATCAAAGAATGTGTTGTAAGATTCGATGATAGGTGTATAACTATCCTAAGGATGATTGAGTTTGGGAGCCAAACATTCTTTAGAGGTGGATTTTATGAAAACTACATTTGCTGACGTTTTGGATTTTTCATGACTAGAAGATGGTTTAAATGAGGATTTCGGTTTAGGATTTTTTGGTCTGAGCTTAACCCTAACATCCTCGATGGCACAAAGTTTGAGTTTGTGAGCCATAGTGAAGGATTTTTCAAATGTTTGGAAGGATAGAATTTGTAATGTTGATGATATATGTTTGGCACATGAGTGAGAAAACAACTTGATTAATTCTATTTGTGGGAGGGAGAAAGATAATTGATTGATAATACCCCTCCAGTGGGAAATTTTTTTGCAATAGATTCATCTTCGAATCATTTGACAAGGTAAAAATAGATTATGATGACTTTTTAGGTGATATTGATTGAATTTTTTTAAAGAAAAGTTGAGAAAGCTATGTGAAGGATAAAAATTAATATTGTAGGATACTTTTATAAAAATATAATGCAGGTCCAACTAAGGACAGAGAATGTTCTCAGCATGATGTCTAGGTCATGTGCGATAAGGTAACAGGCATGACGGAAGGCCCAAATCTATTGTTGAGGGTCTTCTTTACTATAGAATTAAAGGAACTTAAGAAGTTCCCATTATGGAGGGTATACTTTTGTATGGTACAAAGGAATGGATGGGTTCATTATAATTATTTTCGTAAGATAGTGTGTTTTTAGGACCCATGGAGGAAAATTTGAGGCTAGAGATCTTGTTCTTAAACACCTACAAGGGATCATTATATGATGATTTTTGGTTATTTAATGATGAAGGTCTTGGTTGATTATATGGATGTGGGTTTGGTTGCTGATATGGTAAGGGGGATATTACACTGGAGTAGAGTAATCACAACAATGTTGTATATCGATTATGAGACTAAAGGTTGTGAGGGTTAGATGTATTGATACTGGATAGGCATTGAAGTGTTTAGAAGAGGTTGTGACTACTTGGGTATATAGTGAGATGTGTTGGAAGTATGGATAAAGGATTATGACTACAGTGGTATATGTTGGAAGGGGATGGAAGTGTGGATGAGGGGTTGAGATTATTGTGGCATGTATTGAGATGAGATGGAAGTGTTATTAAATGGTTGGGATTATTGAGGTATGTATTGAGAGATGATTTTTGAGATGGGGGAAGTCGATGATTTTTGTGAAGAAGGGTGGACACTAGAGATAGAAATTGTATTGATAAGGGGTGTCGATGTTGGAATCGACATGACCACGTTTTGAATGGATAATGTGCTTATTACAAATAAGTAGGTTGAGATACACTAAGTAGGATGGCTATCGATCTTGTAGGATTTGTGTGGATCATGGAAGATACTAGAGGAGTGTAGGTGGAAGAAGATGTGTTGGTGTTATTTTGCGAGGAGGATCTAGATGAGAAATTTGGTGATGAAGATGATTGTTGGCTGGTTGTATCTTGTGAAGAAACACCATTAAGATCAAATGTGATGATGGGGTCTATGACTTGGGACTTGATGTTCCAGATCCACTGAAAGTGGAATAAGGATGGAGCTATTAGATGACCAGCTCGTGGTTAGGATCAACAAGCCACAAAATTCATAGGTGACATTAGTGACAAAAGGTCATTTTTCAAGCATAGATTGTTAAAGAAGGACACCCTGTGTAACCAAGTAAGCATTAAGGGCCATGGTGTTTGAATCTAAAATCTTAGTGAAAAATGGATCAACACTATTGAATAAACATGGACTATGTGGATCAAGGATTTATGATGTGGTGGATTGATTTCTAGGAGAGTGTGGGGTTATTGATCATCTGTTAGTGGTGCTGAAGATGCTCGATATTGGTAAATGATACATGAAATGTCATTAAAGAGAGACTACACATTTTCTAAGGTTTTCTAGAAAGGTTTAGTCATGTTGTCATATTTTTGTAGATGGGACTTTTGTCAGGTTAGGACCATGACACAAATAAACAATCATTAGAAATAAAAATAAACTAGATGGTTGATTACAATCAAACATACAATTCAAACAAGAATTTTTTTTTTAATCTTGATTAATTAAAAAATGATGAAATGTGAAAAATGGTTAAGTGGTCTTAGGAATTGGAAGTCTTTGGTAGGTTTCAAGTGATGATAAAGGATGGAGTCCTCGATATATCTAAAGGTACGTGAATCCAAAATATATGTTGGTATCAGTACAAGGCATGGTATTTGGGCCTACCCCCTCACTTCACAGTCCCACAACAATAAGGGTGTCAGGTGATTAGCTGATATACTACCCACAAACTTATTTATACTCATCCAGAACACCGATTCGGCTTATTATCTTGGTGATAAAATATAAGTAGGTCCACCTGGCAAGCAATTTTTAAATGCAAGTTGAGTTTTTAGTGATTCGGTTGTGTGTGAGAGGAGTTACATGAATGTAATTTGTTAACCCTTAATTAAACTATGTGGTCAAGAAATATGAATATTTGTTTTAGATCCCAAAAGAATGTTAATTCAATGAGGACAACAATAAAATATAATGCTAGAAAATAAAATAATGAAATAGGAAAGAAAACCTGTGATAACTTTTCCTTTTTTATTTTTGATTTTAGCTTCTGTTGAATTGAGAAATAGAATATCTAGAGTAGAGAACCTGCAATGTTAGATGAAAGCAAGAATAAAAAGATATAAAATTGATGTAAAAGGCAACTGACTAAGTAATAATAAAAAATTCAAAAGAATTATTGGTGATTGCAATAATTACCAGAGATTTACTAAAATCATAAGTAATTACAAAGAAAAAACAAAAAATGACTAAAAATAAAATTAAAGAAAAGAAAGGGAACTAGGTCCCATCGGGCATGCCAGGAATGTATTAGGTAGTTTTTGGTAAATACTATCAAGTGTTGTAAGTACATAAAACTACAAAATACTAGGGTTTATCGATACATGTGTTGACAGTCATAATGTCAGGATGATGTAAAGTGGACAATGAAAAAGCACTCCTCCCTTCGCCAAGTGAAGATTTCTAAAAACAAACAAAAAAAAAAGATTAGAAATATAGGATAACGAATTGCTCAATAAATGGAAATCTCAAGAATCCAAAGGGACTTCCTTGAAGGGTGTCAACTTGTTATAATTAATTATATTGGATAAAGATAATATAAGTGATATAAGATGAAGGAAGCTAAAACTCAAGATACATATAAAGATCATGTTCGGATTTGTTAGCGGCCCACACTATGGATGTGGTGAGATAAAATTATTTTAATTAGTTGTACCAATACTCCTCAGTTGTTTCTTAGATCTCATGGAGGATGTCAAACTATTCTTCAATGTCCTCAAGTAAGTGTAAATTTGATGATGTAAAAAATGATCTCTTGGAGGATGTTGAACTAATCCCACATGAACAGTTGTTGTATGATTGGATGATCATAGATGCTTTTGATTGGATGGCATTGACTTGGAACAATCATCTATAACACCGACATGCTTTCAAATAATTGACTAAACTAGGATAAACTTGATAAAAGTGCTAAAATTTATAATAACTGATAAATGATTGTAATTTGACAGCGATCGTTGATGATCTAGGGAAATGTGGGCGATCAGGAAGATCACTAGCGATTAGACAAATCATTAGCGATCACTATAAAAAGTTGATATTTTGATAACAGAGATAATCGATGATAACAACGACTACAAATTGATTTATTAAGATTTAATATGATATAAGAACATAATGAAATATAAAGAAGGGAAATTTACTCACCTTGACAGCACAAAAGAAATCACTTGGTGCTTTGATTTCTTGTTGGAGATGTCATGTGGATATTTCAATGGACTGATAAGTGTGTTGATGGTGAATGGATATCCGTGATAGGTTTATCTAACTTCCTAATGTGGTAGAGCATCGCTACAATGATCATGGGTACCTGAAACATGATATATTCAAAGAGTATAATGTTTTTCTCAATCTCACCTTTCAGGAGAGATTACCCCATTAAATACAGTGGTTGATTTGGTTACACACGGGTGCACCGTTTCACTCTAAATAATTTAAATCATAATATTTAGTTTAACACATCCACCTTAAGTGCAAAGGGGACCCAAAATATAAAGTTTATAATTAAACTTTAAATAAATTGTGTAAAGTTATGGCCCACCTAAATGGTGTCCCCACTTAATGGTGTTAAGTGGTGAAAATGTTCCAAATTACCTTTTTTTAAAAAAGGATTTATAATACATAAATCATCAACGATGATTTAGGGTAGCATGTAAACAAGAGAAATCATATAGATTTTCCCACGCAAAAAAATTCTTAAGAAAATTGCTTTATATATGAAGACTTATATCAGATTATGGAGCCTTTTATAAAATAAGGAACTCCCATAACTAATGCTTCATTGGGATTTATAAGTAAAATCACATGGTGTGATCATTTACTTAAGACTCACATACATTGATATTTTACAAAATGGATGAAGTATAGGAAATTTAAAAAAATTTGTTAAGAGGTGGTATTGACATACAAACCCCCCCAAATGGAAACTATCAAAGGTCTAACAAGGCACACAACTTGAAAAAATTCACAACACTCAGTGGCTTCATGAAAATATCCGCAACTTGATATTTATTTAGACAATACTAGAGATCGATATCACCATAGAGAACCTTCTCTCACATAAAGTGCATATGAATCTCCATATGGTTTGTTCTTTGATGTTGAATTGGATTCTTAGCAAGAACAATGCAAATCTAGCTATCACATAGAAGAGGAGTACTTACTTTCATTTCCATGTGTATCTCTTCCAATAACCGCTTTAGTCACATGACTTCTTTTGCTGCTTCCATCACACTTCTCTATTTTTCCTCAATGAAAGAGATGGAGACTGTTGGCTTCTTTTCACTGCTCTAAGTAATGGAACATGTACCAAAAAACTTGAACACATATATAATATATTTAAATCTATCACAACATCACCATGGTTAGAGTCAGAATATCCATATAGACATCAGAACTAAGCAGATAATATTCTTTATTGACACTTCATCTCTTAACCATAGATAAACGATGTCACCACTAGTTGGATCTAACTGTAACTGACAGAACAATATGCTTAATAACTGAAAACTTTGTTGTATTTTTACAAATTTGATGGAGAGGATTAGCTAGCCAACATATTCCTTGCTTCATACCCTAAAAAAATACTAACAAGTATATTTGTTTCCAACCTCCACCCTGACATTACGATATCCACTTATAATACGCATTTGTGGCAATCACAGATTGAAGAGGTCATCAAATTAAAGGGAGTCAAATTGATAAAATTGTTGTTAGCCAGGGGGACTCTATAAACCTAATCTCCCGCAATCATAATGATTCTACATCTCAATGAAAAAACATCATCCATTGATCCCTAATAGGATACAAAAAGGTGAGGTTTTGTTCACATGATGGGACTAGTAGACATGACCAGGAAATGAGATACAAGCCATTGAAAATAACACTCCTTTGAAGCTTGCAAAGGGAAGCTCTGCCTACGTGGAGTATAAGCGAAAATCGTACTGTTGGCGCACTCCCTATCATAATATAGGACGGGGTCGAGGGGCAACTCCCCTCGATGCTCAACACAGAGGTGGTTAATATGGTTAGATCATCTTGAAACTGACAACCTTATGAGGATCTATGTGAGCTAAACCATCATGGTTCCATTAGATAATGAATATTGTCAATTCCACTAACGAATAAACATGTCACATTTCGATAGATACCAGTAGTTTGAATGTTGCAGCATCCTACATCCAAGACTTAATTGATAGAAATTAGGTTTTTGTGGAGGAAGAAAATTACAAAAGGTTTTAGAAAAAAATCCCTGTCATGCCCAATTTTAAATTTTTGTCCTTTTAAACATAGTTAGAAAAGAATGATAAGTATGTGTCTAATGAGGAGAACCATTTTGATGTTGTCACTCATGGTTACTGTAGATACACCTGAATGATACATTGTCAATTACATCAATAATCAAAGTATGATATCCCCATGGATCTAAATTTCTATGTTCTAAGGCATGTGTCGATAAAGATATGGTATATCATAGTAGTTTCACATACTATATGATAGTATAGGATACCTATATTTTTAGCATATCCCATTAAAGGTAGTTTATAGTTTTTAAGTCGAGCGATGTGAATAAAAAACTCTAACTAATTTGCCTACTTACCAAACCAAGTCCATGTGGAGCATGAAGATACCGAAAAGCTCATGGAAAAATAAAGTCACCAAAGGTTTTTTAAGCCTTTTCCAAACCACAGAACTACCGAAGGAGGTTAGATATTTTTGTTTTTATTAAAATATTTTTTTAAAAATATAATCAGCCAATACATGCCATGTCAAAGCTCGTGCCACGTACCACATAACAACTACTCCCAACCTCCAACATCCGTCGGGTAAGCCACTTAATACCATGCATATTATATTGGATAAGTTTTCCTTTGACATAAAAAGTGACCCCATAAAAAGTTAAGTTTTAATTATGGTATATATTTCATTTAGGGTGTCAACTTGGTCAAGTATAGAGGGATCAAAAATATCCAGATTGAGGGGGATTCCCTCATTATTATTAATTCTCTTAAAATATTAACACTATTAGTTTGATGTTAATAAATGTTCTTAGTGATGTCATGGGAATTTTAAATTTTTTTGACAAGTTCTCAATTAATCATACCCCGCGCCAAGGCAATATGTGTGTGGATAAGTTGGAAAATTTTGGTGTACAACACCATGATTACAAAATCTGCAGTAAAGGTGATGAATTTCCATCAACAATTAATGAAGCAATTGGTAGAGATAGACTGCACTAAAATTTATGATTCTTGCATGAGTGAGCCATGGTGTCACTTGAGCCAAGACAATTTACTTAAGGGGAGCAATTTCAATTTATGTCTCGATGTTTCTAAAAATTATTTGAGCATTAGAGGTGTGAGAAGGTGTGATAGGTATTGCATTGCAAACATGGCTGGTGATAGAATAAGGGTCTATCTGGTGAGTCAGGGTATCGAGGCTTTCAATTGACCTTTATGGAATAATCTCAGGATTGGAGGTTTTCAAAATTTTATCTCTAAATTGCATGGTTACAATCCTTCATTTTCGAAGGAGTTTTCTATGGATTGGAATGAGGGAAAGTTTACAGTGAGAGGTATAGAAATTTAAGTCGCAAAGAGCACCATTTCTCAAGCTACGGAGATGCAGATGGAAGGGCTTGAGATTTTTAAAGGCAAAACCCACAGGGAGCACAAAATTGAGACGTTTTTTGTGGGTAAGGTGTAACATCCCCATTTTAAGATACTAAACAAGGGAATTTTTTTATTTTTTATTTTATAAATAACGTTCTCTGTTATGAATTATAAAATTCAAACACACGTTCAAGTTTTAATAATTGTTCTCTACCCAAACAACACAGTTTGGAACACACAATTTCCTTTTAAAACTAATGTTCCCTATTCACATATTTACAATATGGAACACACATTCAATGCCATTCAATATTATAACAGATTCTATATGCTGCTGTAAATGACTCGAAGAACTGCCGATCTCCCATTTTCATGGCTCGGAGTTTCAACAATCCTTCATTTCATGACTCGGCAACAACCGATCCTTCATGTTCGTTCATGCATAGTATATTATATATACAAGTTTTCTTAACCGTTACCGGTTATCGAAGTGATCCATTTAAGAAGCCTATCTAAATATCTGTTACTGATATTCATCTAACATCCTGCATCTTAAATTAAGTGATTAGGATAACGCAACCAGCACTTGCGATACTTTGGCCAAAGATTTTCACATGCTTTGCATGATCATATTCCTGGATGTGATACACATCAATGGAATACGTCCTTCACTTCACTTCACTTGTTATCTAGAATGGTCTTTCCTAGTTCCTACCAGTCCTCTCAATTTAAGGTCAGATTTAAACTTCCAATTTCCAACTAGCAATATGAACGAATATAGGAAGGCACTCCTGGTAACTAAAGATACGCAGACATACGATGTCATTCCCTACGACTCCGTGTGTCTAGTTATCTTTAGTCCTTCGGAGTCACTCCGCATACGTGATCATACTCCCATCCCCAATCAAGAACTTCACATTCAGCCTATGTATTCTTGATGTTTTAATTCGGGAGGGCATTGTAATATGTCAGCTATAACATTGTGTCGTCATGAAGACCTCGTCTTCATGAAGACACCTTGCTGTAGTTGGCGTATGTCAATGTCCTATGGAATCCTCCCATCGAGAGTACACATCCTACTCAAGTGATTTGGATATGATCTTAATATTTGAGATCAACTTCAGCAACCATGCTGATCCTTTATCCTCGTTCCCGTTACAGTTGTACATAGCTAAGAGAGACTAAATCCATCTTCTAGCTTGCTTTACATCTTCTCCTTCTTACCGAAGGGTTGCGTTTTTCCTACTTGGTTCTCTTCTTAATCGTTGGATTAAGCAGCCCATTACCGATGGACGTGATAAGTTTAACCTATTAAACTTAACCAAGATTTTTACAATTGTAACTAAATTCAGAATTCCAGCTTACTAGATGTCATTTAAATGAGGTATAATTCCCAATAAATGTATTCATTTATTCTCCTTAACATTACATGGTTAAGGTCCATTAGTTATGGATATACTTATCCCATATCCTTTCTTTCTGAATTTAACATACGAGGTCATTAATGGAGTTCGAAAGAGAAGTTCGATTACTCCAAAGTTAATTGATATTCCTTAGCTTCCAAGCTAATCTTGAATACCTATCAGTTATGGAATCATATTCTTCTTAATCTTTTTTAATGTCAATTAAAAATTCATCTTTACCCAAGTATGAACTAATTGCACATTTCAACTTAAAAGTTGCATTAAGGTAAGAATAGATATCAATTCCTTTTTAGCATCCATCCAAGGACAATTAAATAAACCCAAATCAAGAAATAACATTATATTTCCAATTAATCAACAATATCAAACTGATATAGTATTTAAAATATCACACTTGTATTTGTATTCATCATCCATCTCATAATCCGTAAATTTTCCAATCCAACTGACTGGACTTTGTTTATATAAAACATCATTACAACTCATAGATAGAAGAATGTACTTTCTTCTTTTCATAATTCCTCGAAGAGGAATAATAGTAAACAAATACAATTCATCTTCAGACAATCAAAGAATCATCAGAAAACAGCCATGTCTTCGTTCTAATCAATTCCATCTACAAAATTTCTTTCACGGGTCAGTTCAATGAACTGAGCATATTAAGCACTTATCATTAAAATGAGGTGCTTAAATTAACTGTCTCAATAAAAGAACCCTGCTTTTATGAAATGACAGTAAGAACATCAATCAAAAATCAAGCATCAAAGAATGGACAGAATAACAACTGAACCATCAAATACCATCCCAATCAGCCAAAGAACTGCTGTCCTATTTTCCATATAACCATTACAAGTTCCAAATTACAATATTTGTAAAGTTTAGGAATACAAGTAGCATACTGCTAATATAACATAACTGTTATCCTTTCCACATAATAAATACAAAGGGTAAAACTAACTGAAACGTAAACCAATTACTTTCCTTTCAGTTCATGCATCACATTAGATTCCAAGCAATCTAGCACAGACGAGAAAGCATACAGCAATGCATATAGTTGCTCATATCTAAACACTACAAGATTCGTTATTAACGATTACAGATTTCCAACTGAATGAAAGAAGAAAAGATAATTTTTTCCAAGTTATCCATCCACATTCCTATCTCTTTCCTCATGACTGTTCTAAAAATTGAATCCAATCGAGACACAAATCAAGATAACCGTTCAGAGTGAAACTTACAAAATCCATTCGAAATTCACTTTCTAGCAGCAAGAATAATTTCAATCATAATCAGCTTTAAATGAAAACAAGGAAGAATTTATCATCCTCATCAATACTTCATTTAAATCAGGCTCATAAGAATACCCAAAAACAGGTTAGTACAACATCGTATTTATCATAGATCAAATAGTATAAGGATGCATACTTTGTACTTACGGTACTAGAAGGATCCATATTTCTTTCACTGTATTTTTAACCAAATAACAGTTATACAATCACGAAATCAATTATTCACATGAATTTCTATTTCCATGAACACATACAGTTCAAAATACAATTTACTCATTACTGTTACCTACAACAAGACCAATCATAAAGCACAGTAAGGCTTCCAATGCTATTTCCAGAATTCAAACAGCAAAAAGAGAAAATTTCATTCCTTTAACCTTTCACTAAGAAAACAATCATTTTCTTCAGACTCAACAAGAATTTTTCAGGCCGATTCCAGTTCTTCTAAATGACGGTGCCAAGATCAGAAGACCACACGAAACAATTAAGTATTTCATTTGTACAGAAAGCACAACACTTAGAAAATTAATCTAAATACCGCTGTCACTTCCAACAATCCAAACTTATAAGGTTCAATAAACCTAGTTACTATTTCTTTCGAAATCTAAACAGTAGAGAAAGGAAGAACTAATTTCCCATAATTTCAGTAAGAAACAATCATTTTCTCAGAATGAAATAAAACACCTAAATCGAGCTCACTACCAACAAACATTTCTACCCGAATCCATTTCTCAAGTTCATGATAATGTGTAGAACTTCAGAATGCAATAATCAGTTATCATTACCTCAATCGAAGTAAACCCATAGAGGGTGTTAAATGCATAAGTCTGGTACAGTCAAGACAACCCACACAACAAGACAACATTTCCATGCATTTATTCTTTTGCACAGCAATCCAAAGCTAAGTCGTATTCACAAAGACAGTCCGAACTAGAAGATTGAACAACATCAATAAACACAACAATTCATCCAACCCCCATAGCAAGAATCAACATAATTCATTTAATGCACAGAAATACAAGCCAAGCTCGTTTTCACAACTACTGTCCGAGCTGTAAGATCAAGTCGATCCCATAAAACACAATAAAATCAACCTTTCATCACAGCAAGAAGAATGTAATCATCTATAAGTGCAAAAGAAAAACAATTTCTTTTCCAGCTCCCACGAATACCCAAATCGTATTCATCTATTTCTTAAGCAAGAAAAAGGAACAACAAAAACGTATTACCATTTCTTCCTTCATATCGAATTCATATGCTCATACAAAACCCAAACTCCATTTCCATCAAAATCTAAAACAACAGAAGGAAAAAGGATCTTATTTCCTTTAAAATTTTTAGTAAAGAATACAACTTCAAACAACTCGCACAGCCTGTAGAGATTTCATTCCATAAAATCATTTAAAAAGAATTATCCAGTTCGAATTATTATTAACAACCATCTTGAAATTGATTTACTCTTAGCTGAGTATTTATAAGCATAATTTCTTATAGTTTTAGTAAAGAACATCCTCAATACTGTCAAACAAACCTTCACAAGACGACTGTATTTCAAACTCATTTATACATGCAAAGACAGTTCCAAACACAATAGCAAGAAAATGATTTTACCCATCATTTCCAAAAATGACAACAAGAATCGACTAAACCCAAATTGTCTCAACATGACAACAATCAAATAATCCAAAAACCCAAGAGCAAGGTTTTTTTAATGAGACGCTTAAACAAAGAAAGTATTTTTAAAGAGAAGGGCTTAACATGCCTGTAAATTCTTCCTCGAAACTCGAAGAAAACCGCGTCTACCAAAGGTATTTCCTTCCACGGCGACAACACGAGCTTCCAAAATCACCTTTTCCTCTTACAGGCTCAGCAACAGCCTCTAAAATTTCCAAGGAACAGTGATAAAAACCAAATGAAACTGGTTCGACTAAACCAGCAAAAACCAAATGCAGAGCAACTTCGCAAAAATCCGAACAACACAATAAACAATCAAAATTTCCCTCATACACCTTCCAAGGCGAGCTGATCGCAAAGACCAAAAAATTTAAATGCATTAAAGGCTCTGCCTTTTCCTAATTTTCCATGCCATCGCTGACTTGGGTTGGCGAACCATGAAATTTAAATTTTGCATGCAAAACCAAATTTAGCCTCATAACCAACTAACTACCTCCATCTTTCTCCCTGTCCTCGCCAAACTGGCGTTGTCCACGTAAGGACTCCTCATTAACTGCCATTAATTCCCTTTCATCCTTATCCTCTTCCCCCAAGGGTCTGCGTGTCCCCTTTAGGTTAGGATTAGTTTAAGTTTCATTAGTGTTCGACCTAAGTCATAGCCTAGTCTTTAGGTTAATAGGACTTAGGTCTATGTTAATCATTTTAGAATTTAAAAATCCACTTAGGATAGTAGTTTAGGATGTAAGGTAGAACTTAGGATTAGCTTAGGATCTAATTCCCACTAACATCTAACACTAATCAACCTCCAATCTAGTCTTTGTTATCCAAATTCACCCCCAGGGTTGATTTGATAACATACATCAGAATTCTCAAGTCCCAGGCAAATGGATGGATTCAGAGCAAAAATCATGTTTCTAGGGTCCCCTCAGATTTTTTTCTAACTCTCCTGTCCAGGTTGAAAAGAGAAAGTTCTGAGAAAAGGTGAAAAGGATGCAAAAAAAACAAGTTTGGGCCAGGAAAAATCGTGAAAATTGGCTAAGTCCAAGTCCTCGCAGCAGCTGGGACATGAGGGATGTCTGGGCGCGAATCGGTCGAAAGGCCGCCAGGCAGTCTACAGGGCAAAGGAACATCTGGGCCGTCGGGACGCGTGGGACGCAAAAAGCCGGTTCGGCCGAAGGAGAAGAAAATCAACTAACTGCTCTGGGAAATTTGGGACATGAAGACGTGAAGGGTGCGAACTGCCCAGTTCGGCCGAAAAGGAGAAATTTCGCGCTAAGCAGTTGGGACATTTGGGCAATGAGGACGCGAAGGACGTGAAAAGGTGAAGAAGCCGAGAGCAAAGGAAGCCCATTTCAGGTGGTTCGGAAGAATTTGTCCCAGATAGTCCGGGATAGTTGGAACAAATGGACGTGAAGGACGCGAACCACCCGGTTCGGCCGAAATGGGGAACTTCAGTACTGGGACAGCTGGGACAAAGGGACGCGTGGGAGGCGGATAGCCAAAGGAGCCAAAAGCCAATCAAGCAACGAAACGTGTCATCAGCTGAATGAGGGACAAGGAAACCCATTTCAGGTGGATCGGGAGTTTTTGTCCCAAACAATTTGGGACATCCGGGACAGAGGGACGCGAAGGGCGTAAAAAGCCGGCAGACCCGCGGACCAATCAAATCACGACACGTGTCACAAGGGAGAAAGTCCAAAAGTCAAAGGGTGAGGTTTCAAGCATTGACCCGAGCCAATAAAAAGAAGACACGTGTCCCATGAAACAAGGAAGGAGAGAGAATTACGCATCCAATCAGTGCTTGACACGTGGGTGGCAGAGCACGGGAAAGATTTTCAAAACACGTTTTCACCTGTTTTGTGCCCTAAATCTTTAGATCGACATATCTTTCGATCCAGAGCTTAGATTTGCACGTTCTTTATATCAACAAAAATCTTATGAAATTCTCTACGTGATTCTAGGGTTAATCTTGAATTTTGGTGTAGTCTAGAGAGAGAAAATTGAGAAACGGATTTGACGCGGTGTTCATGGCTAGAAGTGACATTTCAGCGACCAGATTTAATGCAGAATGGGTCGCATTCTCCTGTAATTCAGTCAAAGTGATAGGGTATGCGTTTGTAAGGTTCCCATGCCGTTTTAATGCATCTGCAGTTGAGGAGGGATGGCCTCTCATGTTTTTTTACGTTTTCTGTCCCCTGGGCTCGACCCTTGCACTGTAAAAGCCAGATTTGGCTCATTTCTAGAGGGAGGAACATTTTTGGGCATAACAGACTTCTTCTTTCACCTCCAACAAGTGATTGATGCAAGGATCAGACCTCTCCAAAGATTGTAATAGTTTTCTTTTACCTCTCTGAGGGTGTAATGTGTGTTTTTGACACTGAAATGATAATGCAAGCTCTGTGAATGGGTTTCAGTCCTCTGTTTGTATTATTTGTTTCATTTCAGATCCTAAATTATACCTTATCAATCTGTGTATGTTTTATGATGTGAAATTTGATATGTGTCTATTTGCATGACAAATATGTTTCACCACTCCTTTTGGTGCATCACCATCTTTAGTTAGTTTCATATTTTTTGCATTTCTATCCCTATCTCCTTGCAGTTTAGAGTAGGATTAGGATTTGAACCTCTGTAGTTTTACAAAATATAGATTTAAATCAGAGGAGTTTGAGGAACCAGCCTCTAATCTGGAGATTCCTCTCTCAGTTTTACAAGTCCCCACACTTGGAGAGAGGTTTCCGTTGTTGTGCAATCACACTGGATGCTAGAGTGATCACCCTAGAAGCCTGATCTACATCCAGGGGTGCTGTGAGTCTGCAACAATAGTTTTGGCACGTTGGGTAGGACCAGAGGTCTCATTTTTATTGTAGCAGGGTTGATGTGCATCTACTACAATTTTCTTGCTTAAAATAGCTATTATTTGCATATCTGGCGACTCCAAGGGGAAGAATCAACTGGTTCCAAGCTCAGGCCTAAAAACTCATGAGAAGAATCACCACAAGGTCAAGAGTTGGAGAAGAAGAAGTGCTGTTTGAATACCTGCAACTATCTCCAAGAAGAAGGCAAAGAGGAAGAAGGATTCAAAGGTCTCCATCTCCACTAAACAGAACTCTCTCAACTCCTCCACCTAGCAGGCCTTTTATTCAGTCAACAAGGGTTTTAAGACCAATTAGAATGGCTCAGAACAACCCCTACATCAACTTCACAGGTAGCAGCCCACTTACTCTCAATGCACAACATCCAGTTCCTTTTGTAGCCTTGAAGAACATTCCCTACTTCACTGGAGAAAATAAGACTACTCTAGGTGATCATGTTAAAGATATTGCTAACCTTTGTGCAATCCATGAAATCAATGAAATGCAAGTGGCTATCAAGTTACTGGCATCTTCCTTCAAGGGTAAAGCATTACAATGGTTTAGGAGCCTTGGAGCTGGTTCTATCACAAACTGGAATCAGCTGTGTATTGCACTTCATGAGAAATTTGGAGAGAAGGGAGACAACTTGTCTCTTTTGGAGCAGCTGATAACCATCAAGAGAGCCCCCAACGAGCAACTGATTGACTTCAACTTCAGTAGTTGTATCTTTGAAGGGTCAACAACTATTCCATTCTTGCTTATAACGTGTCCCAAATAATGCACCTCTGCATCATAAAAGGAACATTTGGATAGTTTTCCATACAATTTCCTCTTTCTTAAAATTTCCAGCACTATTCTTAGATGTTCCTGGTGCTCTTCGACATTTTTAGAGTATATAAGAATGTCTTCTAAGAATACAAGTACAAACTTGTCTAAGTATTCTTGAAAAATATTGTTCATCAGATTCATGAAGGCGGCGGCAGGTGCATTAGTCAACCCAAAAGGTAACACCGTAAACTCATAATGCCCGTACCTCCTCGTTCTAAAAGCTGTTTTATGAATATCTTCTTCCTTTATTCTCAGCTGATGATACCCAGATCGAAGATCTATTTTTGAATAAACTGATGCTCCTTGCATCTGATCGAACAGATCATCAATCCTAGGAAGTGGGTATCAATTTTTAATAGTTGCTTTGTTCAGCATTCTGTAATCAATGCACAGCCTCAATGTGCCATCCTTTTTCTTTACAAAAATTACCGGCGCTCCCCAAGGTGAGACGCTCGGCCTTATCAGCCCCTTAGTCAGAAGTTCTTGTAACTGAGCCTTTAGCTCTACCAACTCGATGGTAGTCATTCTATAAGGTGATTTAGATATGGGTTTCGTTCCCGGTTTAATTTCTATCGCAAAGTCAAACTCAAGTTTGGGTGGAAGACTTGGAAATTCCTCTGGAAACACATCACGGAAACCCCTTAACAATGGATATCTTTCCATGAAATCATTATCTTCCTCAACATTTTCTGTCATTTTTACTGCATACAAAGTGTAGCCTCTGTTTTTAGCCTTTTTTAGTTGCATAGCTGTCGGTTTCCTAACTGTAACTTCACGTTTTACACCTTGAATGACTATTGCTTTCTACAGGTCATCGAAACAACAGATTTGTTTTTCATAACAGTCGACCTTTGCCTTATGTTCAGCCAACCAATTAACTCCAATAATGAGATCATATGATCCTAGAGGAGTGACATACAAGTCAACTTTGGTGGAGAAACTAGGCAAATCAAGAATTTCCCCAAAAAGGCACATTTCAACTGTATGGACAGCATTATTCCCATAATGCACTGTCCATGTTTTATCCATTCTTTCAGCCCTTCTTTTTAATTTCATTGCAAGTTTAGTAGAAATAAAGCATTCAGTAGCTCCAGTATCAAAAAGTATGACTACAGGTGTACCAAATAACTTACCCGAAACTTCTATGGGCATAACTTGCTTTTCAGCTTGTCTGTTAGCCACTACAACGTGTATCCTATGCTGTTGACCGCGATCATCCTTCTTCAAAGGACAGTGATTCGCATAATGGTCCTTTCCATAGTTGAAGCATCCTCCAACTGGCCCTTTTCTAGGCTCAAATTTGTTGCCAGCCTTAAAGTTATCATTCTGGCTTCCATAGGACTTTTGTCCAATGCCATTAACTTTTGTGAAGCTATTCCGCACGCTATTTACCGGTCTGTTCATCACATATTTCTTGTTGTTATCTACAACAGTTTTGTTTTTCACACCAAACCTTTTCAAAGGTCCCCTTTTTGGTGCAAGAGATGAAGAAGAATTGGGAATCTTCTTCCTTATCTCTTCCCTGTGAGCAGATATTGCTCTCAATTTCGGTTCCTGTCTGATTGCCTTTTCGACAACTCCATCCATGGTGGTTGGGCCGTGGACATCCACTTCACCACCAATGATGGGATTCAGTCCCATTATGAATTTCTGTATTCTGAACTTCTCGTCAGCTTGGTACTGCGGCACATACTTAAGGAGTTTAGTAAACCCTTCCCAGTATTCCGTCACCGACAGCCTTCCTTGGGACCAGTTCTGAAATTTAGTCATTTTCCTATCAAAATAGAGTTGAGGCAGCCATCGTTGCCTAAAATAACCCTTAAATTGATCCCAAGTTATGTATGATTCGACAATATTCAGCTCAACCTTACGGTTGTCCCACCATGATGATGCTTCATGAGAAAGCTGATATGCTCCCCATATCACTTTAGTCTCTTCGGAGAAGTTTCTTATTGCAAAGTATTTCTCCATTTCACTGAGCCAATTCTCAGTTCCGTCCCCAAGGGTTGTTCCATCAAACTTTGGAGGACTTATTCTCTTAATATCATTTGTAAGTTCAGCTGTTAATCTTGCCCTTTTATTTTCAGGGGGATTAGGAGCAATTACATTATTATTATAAACACCTGGATTCCCTCTGTTGATGTTGTCCACAGGAGGTGGCTGATCATTTATTTAAGCTTCATCTTCCTCCTCTTCATTGCCCATTGATTGTTGTTCCAGAACAGTCAAACGATCCCTCGTATCAAGTAGGGCAGCAAGGATTTCATACAGATTTTGAGCAGTAGCTGCTTCTCCACCCTGTAACAGGTTATTCATAGCATTCCCTCTTGTTCTGACCATTTTTTGTTCAATAAGAAAATGTAAACCTTATTAATATCGTGGACTCATTAGGTCCAAGAGCTGTAACCGTCAGCTCTGATACCAAGATGTAACATCCCCATTTTAAGATACTAGAACAAGGGAATTTTTTATTTTTTTTTATAAACGTTCTCTATTATGAATTATATAATTCAAACACACGTTCAAGTTTTAATAATTGTTCTCTGCCCAAACAACATAGTTTGGAACACACAATTTCCTTTTAAAACTAATGTTCCCTGTTGGGAGGCATTGTAATATGTCAGCTATAACATTGTGTGTCATGAAGATCGTTTCATGAAGACACTTGCTGTAGTTGGCGTATGTCAATGTCTGAATGGAATCTCCAATCGAGAGTACACATCCTAAACTCAAGTGATTTGGATAGATTTATATTTGAGATAACTTCAGCAACCATGCTGTCTAGTTTAATCTCGTTCCGTTACACAGTTGTACATAGTAAGAGAGGACTAAATATCTTCTAGCTCGCTTTACATCTTCTCCTTCTTACGAAGGGTTGCGTTTTTCCTACTTGGATTTCTTTCTTAAATCGTTGGATTAAGCCCATTACGGGATGGACGTGAATAAGTTTAACCTAAGTTAATTACACCAAGATTTTACAATTGTAACTAAATCAGAATTCCAGCTTACTAGATTCATTTTAATGAGGTATAATTCCTCAATAAATGTATTCAATTTATTCTCTTAACATTACATGTTACAGGTCCATTAGTTATGGATATACTTATCCCATATCCTTTTTTCTGAATTAAATACGAGGTCATTAATGGAGTTGAAAAGAGAAGTTCGATTCTCCAAAGTTGAATTGTATTCCTAGCTTCCAAGCTATTCTTGAATACTTATCAGTGTATGTGAATCAAGTTCTTCTTAATTTTTTTAATGTGAATTAAAAATTCATTTTACCAAGTTATGAAACTAATGCACATTTCAACTTAAAGTTGCATTAAGGTCAAGAATAGAATATCAATTCCTTTTTAGCATGCCTCCAAGAGAAATTAAATGAACCCAAAATCAAGAAATAACAATTATATTTCCAATTAATGAAACAATATCGAAACTGATATACGTATTTAAAATATCACACTTGTATTTGTATTCATCATCCATCTCATAATGTAAATTTTTCTCAATCAACTGACTGGAGTTTGGTTTATATAAAATCTAATTACACGTCATAGATTAGAAGAATGTACTCTTCTTCTTTTCATGAATTCCTGAAGAGGAATAATAGTAAACAAGACATATCTTCAGACAATCACAAGAAATCAAGAAAAGCAGCATGTTTCGTATCTAATCAATTCATTAAAAATTTCTTTCAACGGTATTTCAATGAAATGAGCATATTAAAGCATTATATTAAAATGAGGGTATTAAATTAAACTGTCATCATAAAAGAACTGGCTCTTTAATGAATGAAGTGAAGAATCAATCAAAATCAAGGCATCAAAGAATTGGACAGAATAACAACTGGAACATCAAATACGCATCCAATCAGCAAGAGAACTGCTGTACTATTTTCCATATAACAGAATTAAAGTTCCAAATACAATATTTGTAAAGTTTAGGAATACAAGTAGGATACTGCTAAATAACATAACTGTTATCCTTTCCACATATAAATACAAAGGGTAAAATAACTGAAAAAATATAACTGGGTCTAGAAAGAGGAGAGAAACTAAAACAAATAGAGAAAGAAGATGGAAGAATGAAGAAGAAAAATGATGGAGACCTAGTAAGAAAAACCTAACAGGAGTGAACAGAAAATAGAATAAAGAGGACGAGGAAGCACCATGAAGATATGGGAAAAGAGTGTAGTGGAGAAAAAATTAAAAAAAGAAAAGTGGCGCGGTAAAGACAAACAAATGGGTAAAAAAAAAAAGAATAAACTCAATGCTTACTTTCCTTTCAGTTCATAGATCAACATTAGAGTTCAAGCAATCTAGCATGACGAGAAAGCATACAGCAATGCATATAGTTGCTCATATCTAAACACTACAAGATTCGTTATTAACGATTACAGATTTCCAACTGAATGAAAGAAGAAAGATAATTTTTTCCAAGTTATCCATCCACATTCCTATCTCTTCCTCATGACTGTTCTAAAAATGAATCCAATCGAGACACCAAATCAAGATAACCGTTCAGAGTGAAACTTACACAATCCATTCGAAATTCACTTTCTAGCAGCAAGAATAATTTCAATCATAATCAGCTTTAAATGAAAACAAGGAAGAATTTATTCATCCTCATCAATACTTCATTTAAATCAGGCTCATAAGAATACCCAAAAACAGGTTAGTACAAACATGTATTTATCATAGATCAAATAGTATAAGGATGCATACTTTGTACTTACCGGTACTAGAAGGATCCATATTTCTTTCACTGTATTTTAACCCAAATAACAGTTATTACAATCACGAAATCAATTCTTCACATGAATTTCTATTTCCATGAACACATACAGTTCAAAATACCAATTTACTCATTACTGTTACCTACAACAAGACCCAATCATAAAGCACAGTAAGGCTTCCAATGCTATTTCCAGAATTCAAACAGCAAAAAGAGAAAATTTCATTCCTTTAACCTTTCACTAAGAAAACAATCATTTTTCTTCAGACTCAACAAGAAATTTTCAGGCCGATTCCAGTTCTTCTAAATGCTGGTGCCAAGATCAGAAGACCACACGAAACAATTAAGTATTTCATTTGTACAGAAAGCACAAACACTTAGAAAATTAAGTCTAAATACCCGCTGTCCCTTCCAACAATCCAAACTTATAAGGTTCAATAAACCTAGTTACTATTTCTTTCGAAATCTAAACAGTAGAGAAAGGAAGAAACCTAATTTCCCATAATTTCAGTAAGAAACAATCATTTTCTCAGAATGAAATAAAACACCTAAAATCGAGCTCCACTACCAACAAACATTTCTACCCGAATCCATTTCTCAAGTTCATGATATGTGTAGAACTTCAGAATGCACATAATCAGTTATCATTACCTCAATCGAAGTAACCCATAGAGGTGTTAAATGCATAAGGTCTGGTACAGTCAAGACAACCCACACAACAAGACACCATTTCCATGCATTTATTCTTTTGCACAGCAATCCAAAGCTAAGTCGTATTCACAAAGACAGTCCGAACTAGAAGATTGAACAACATCAATAAACACAACAATTCATCCAACCCCCATAGCAAGAATCAACATAATTCATTTAATGCACAGAAATACAAGCCAAGCTCGTTTTCACAACTACTGTCCGAGCTGTAAGATCAAGTCCGATCCCATAAAACACAATAAAATCAACCTTTCATCACAGCAAGAAGAATGTAATCATCTATAAGTGCAAAAGAAAAACAATTTCTTTTCCAGCTCCCACGAATACCCCAAATCGTATTCATCTATTTCTTAAGCAAGAAAAAGGAACAACAAAAACGTATTACCATTTCTTCCTTCATATCGAATTCATATGCTCATACAAAACCCAAACTCCATTTCCATCAAAATCTAAAACAACAGAAGGAAAAAGGATCTTATTTCCTTTAAAATTTTTAGTAAAGAATACAACTTCAAACAACTCGCACAGCCTGTAGAGATTTCATTCCATAAAATCATTTAAAAAGAATTATCCAGTTCGAATTATTATTAACAACCATCTTGAAATTGATTTACTCTTAGCTGAGTATTTATAAGCATAATTTCTTTATAGTTTTAGTAAAGAACATCCTCAATACTGTCAAACAAACCTTCACAAGACGACTGTATTTCAAACTCATTTATACATGCAAAGACAGTTCCAAACACAATAGCAAGAAAATGATTTTACCCATCATTTCCAAAAATGACAACAAGAATCGACTAAACCCAAATTGTCTCAACATGACAACAACTCAACTAATCCCAAAACCCAAGAGCAAGGTTTTTTTAATGAGACGCTTAAACAAAGAAAGTATTTTTAAAGAGAAGGGCTTAACATGCCTGTAAATTCTTCCTCGAAACTCGAAGAAAACCGCGTCTACCAAAGGTATTTCCTTCCACGGCGACAACACGAGCTTCCAAAATCACCTTTCCTCTTACAGGCTCAGCAACAGCCTCTAAATTTCCAAGGAACAGTGATAAAAACCAAATGAAACTGGTTCGACTAAACCAGCAAAAACCAAATGCAGAGCAACTTCGCAAAAATCCGAACAACACAATAAACAATCAAAATTTCCCTCATACACCTTCCAAGGCGAGCTGATCGCAAGACCAAAAATTTAAATGCATTAAAGGCTCTGCCTTTTCCTAATTTTCCATGCCATCGCTGACTTGGGTTGGCGAACCATGAACTTTAAATTTTGCATGCAAAACCAAATTTAGCCTCATAACCCAACTAACTACCTCCATCTTTCTCCCTGTCCTCGCCAAACTGGCGTTTGTCACGTAAGGACTCCTCATTAACTGCCCATTAATTCCCTTTCATCCTTATCCTCTTCCCCAAGGGTCTGCGTGTCCCCTTTAGGTTAGGATTAGTTTAAGTTTCCTTAGTGTTCGACCTAAGTCATAGCCTAGTCTTTAGGTTAATAGGACTTAGGTCTATGTTAATCATTTTAGAATTTAAAATCCACTTAGGATAGTAGTTTAGGATGTAAGGTAGAACTTAGGATTAGCTTAGGATCTAATTCCCACTAACATCTAACACTAATCAACCCTCAATCTAGTCTTTGTTATCCAACTTCACCCCCAGGGTTGATTTGATAACATACATCAGAATTCTCCAAGTCCCAGGCAAATGGATGGATTCAGAGCAAAAATCATGTTTCTAGGGTCCCCTCAGATTTTTTTCTACCTCTCCTGTCCAGGTTGAAAAGAGAAAGTTCTGAGAAAAAGGTTGAAAAGGATGCAAAAAAACAAGTTTGGGCCAGGAAAATCGCTGAAATTGGCTAAGTCCCCACGTCCTCGCAGCAGCTGGGACATTGAGGGATGTCTGGGCGCGAATCGGTCGAAAGGCCGCCAGCAGTCTACAGGGCAAAGGACATCTGGGCCGTCGGGACGCGTGGGACGCAAAAAGCCGCGGTTCGGCCGAAGGAGAAGAAAATCAACTAACTGCTCTGGGAAAATTTGGGACATGAAGACGTGAAGGGTGCGAACTGCCCAGTTCGGTCCGAAAAGGAGAAATTTCGCGGCTAAGCAGTTGGGACATTGGGCAATGAGGACGCGAAGGACGTGGAAAGGTGAAGAAGCCGAGAGCCAAAGGAAGCCCATTTCAGGTGGTTCGAAGAATTATGTCCCAGATAGTCGGGGATAGTTGGAACAAATGGACGTGTAAGGACGCGAACCACCCGGTTCGGCCGAAATGGGGAACTTCAGTACTGGGACAGCTGGACAAAGGGACGCGTGGGAGGCGGATAGCCAAGGAGCCAAAAGCCAATCAAGCAACGAACACGTGTCATCAGCGAATGAGGGACAAGGAAACCCATTTCAGGTGGATCGGGAGTTTTTGTCCCAAACAATTTGGGGACATCCGGGACAGAGGACGCGAAAGGGCGTAAAAAGCCGGCAGACCCGCGGGACCAATCAAATCACGACACGTGTCACAAGGGAGAAAGTCCAAAAGTCAAAGGGTGAGGTTTCAAGCATTGACCCGAGCCAATAAAAAGAAGACACGTGTCCCATGAAACAAGGAAGGAGAGAGAATTACGCATCCAATCAGTGCTTGACACGTGGTGGCAGAGCACGGGAAAGATTTTCAAAACACGTTTTCACCTGTTTTGTGCCCTAAATCTTTAGATCGACATATCTTTCGATCCAGAGCTTAGATTTGCACGTTCTTTATATCAACAAAAATCTTATGAAATTCTCTACGTGATTCTAGGGTTAATCTTGAATTTTGGTGTAGTCTAGAGAGAGAAAATTGAGAAACGGATTTGACGCGTGTTCATGGCTAGAAGTGACATTTCAGCGACCAGATTTAATGCAGAATGGGTCGCATTCTCCTGTAATTCAGTCAAAGTGATAGGGTATGCGTTTGTAAGGTTCCCATGCCGTTTTAATGCATCTGCAGTTGAGGAGGGATGGCCTCTCATGTTTTTTTACGTTTTCTGTCCCCTGGGCTCGACCCTTGCACTGTAAAAGCCAGATTTGGCTCATTTCTAGAGGGAGGAACATTTTTGGGCATAACAGACTTCTTCTTTCACCTCCAACAAGTGATTGATGCAAGGATCAGACCTCTCCAAAGATTGTAATAGTTTTCTTTTACCTCTCTGAGGGTGTAATGTGTGTTTTTGACACTGAAATGATAATGCAAGCTCTGTGAATGGGTTTCAGTCCTCTGTTTGTATTATTTGTTTCATTTCAGATCCTAAATTATACCTTATCAATCTGTGTATGTTTTATGATGTGAAATTTGATATGTGTCTATTTGCATGACAAATATGTTTCACCACTCCTTTTGGTGCATCACCATCTTTAGTTAGTTTCATATTTTTTGCATTTCTATCCCTATCTCCTTGCAGTTTAGAGTAGGATTAGGATTTGAACCTCTGTAGTTTTACAAAATATAGATTTAAATCAGAGGAGTTTGAGGAACCAGCCTCTAATCTGGAGATTCCTCTCTCAGTTTTACAAGTCCCCACACTTGGAGAGAGGTTTCCGTGTTGTGCAATCACACTGGATGCTAGAGTGATCACCCTAGAAGCCTGATCTACATCCAGGGGTGCTGTGAGTCTGCAACAATAGTTTTGGCACGTTGGGTAGGACCAGAGGTCTCATTTTTATTGTAGCAGGGTTGATGTGCATCTGCTACAATTTTCTTGCTTAAAATAGCTATTATTTGCATATCTGGCGACTCCAAGGGGAAGAATCAACTGGTTCCAAGCTCAGGCCTAAAAACTCATGAGAAGAATCACCACAAGGTCAAGAGTTGGAGAAGAAGAAGTGCTGTTTGAATACCTGCAACTATCTCCAAGAAGAAGGCAAAGAGGAAGAAGGATTCAAAGGTCTCCATCTCCACTAAACAGAACTCTCTCAACTCCTCCACCTAGCAGGCCTTTTATTCAGTCAACAAGGGTTTTAAGACCAATTAGAATGGCTCAGAACAACCCCTACATCAACTTCACAGGTAGCAGCCCACTTACTCTCAATGCACAACATCCAGTTCCTTTTGTAGCCTTGAAGAACATTCCCTACTTCACTGGAGAAAATAAGACTACTCTAGGTGATCATGTTAAAGATATTGCTAACCTTTGTGCAATCCATGAAATCAATGAAATGCAAGTGGCTATCAAGTTACTGGCATCTTCCTTCAAGGGTAAAGCATTACAATGGTTTAGGAGCCTTGGAGCTGGTTCTATCACAAACTGGAATCAGCTGTGTATTGCACTTCATGAGAAATTTGGAGAGAAGGGAGACAACTTGTCTCTTTTGGAGCAGCTGATAACCATCAAGAGAGCCCCCAACGAGCAACTGATTGACTTCAACTTCAGATTTCAAAGGTCTTGGGATAGGATTCCAGTGGCAGTCAGGCCAATAGCAGAAGGTGCTTTTCTATACTACCTTAAAGCTTTGAATTCTGATATTTCTATGTTAATTCAATATATGGGAGGCATAACCTTACCTACTGCTTATAACATTGCCATTAGAGCCAAAAAATGTGTTATTCAAGCTGGTAAACTGGCTCCGAGGCCTCCCATGCCCTTGTATCCAAACTTAGAAAATCCAAACACTAGTCAAGCACCCACTTTGGCTCCTGTTCCCACCCCTAGAAATCAAAGTTCAAGTGAAACTTCTACTTCATCCTCTAGTGCTTCAAAAATAAACTCCAAGAGGTTATGAAATAGTTGTAAAATTTGGGAAATGAGCTGGTTACTATCAAAAGACAGCAAGCTCAAAGTGCTAGACCGTATCAGCCTCAAGCGCAATACAGGCTAGGCCCCCATACCAACAAAATAGGTCACCAAATCAGGCTGTAAATCAAAAGCAAAGCCAAGTAAGGCCTCCCGCTAATAGACCATTTCAGCCCTATAACCCCAATGTCGTATCTGCTTCTAAAGCATTAGTGCTAGTCCAAAATAACATGGCCCAAGAATATGATTGGTGCTTTCCATGCAACGAGCCTCATAACCAATCCATGTGTTTTAATGGTGCTCTTAATCAAGCATTGATGGTGACAACTACTGGTGTGGAGGGTGAGGGCACTCAAGGAAACAACCAACAACAAGAAACATTCCAACAACAATCAGCCCCAAATGACACCACATTGGTGAACTGGCAAGCAGAAGATTTCTGTGGCATGAATCAAGAAGTTTCTCAAGGTGTTGTAGCCAACACAAGGTCAAAGAGGAGAAATTTGGGTAAAGAACAGCCATTAGCCCCAGCCAATTCACAACCTTCCACGGCTCCACAAATGATTGGCAAGCAAAGTCCAGTTTCAAATGCACAAGGGCAGCCAAGAACAGCCCCTAGGCCAACTCAAATGCCAGCTGTTGCTGCCCACGTGCAAGGAGTAAATGTGCAAACCAAGGGACAACAAAAGGATACTTCATCCCCGTTCAGTATCATTGAACAGATGAAGAAGACTAACGTTAATATATCAATGTGGGAATCCCTATCCATCCCAGGACAAAGAGATCTACTGCAAGCTGCCATGAAGAATTGGCCAACTTCAAATTAGTAGGTTCATATGCAAGACAAAGTGCTTACAAATGCTGTCCAGCCTGAAGGAAGTCATGGAGGACAACAAGGTAAAATGTTGAAGCCCCCTCCTTTCTATGTTTCATTAATCATTGGAAATCAGCTAGTACATAATTGCATGATAGACTCTGGGGCAAGTAGCTCAGTAATGCCTAAACAAATAGCTGATCAACTAGGGCTCTAGTATGAAACAACATCCAAAGGGGTAGTGTAGTTAGATGGGACAACAATAGCAACAGTTGGAGTGATTAAAAACTTGAGTCTTACCTTGCAAGCATGTCCAAATGTTGTTGTCTTACAAGATGTATCAGTCATAGACCTTCCACCACTCTTTGCCCTATGTTTTTCAAGGGACGTCATAGCCAAGATTGGAGGGTATTTGTCTACTGATTGGTCACACATGCTATTCAGAACAAGATATGGAACTAAGGCCACAATCAGATCTGAACCTATTGCAAACTTCCATATTGAGCCTTACACTCCAAGTCAGATTAATGCCAATTTCTCAGCATTTGATCAAGAAGATCACCCTAGCACTGATGAGGCTGACACCAAGATTGGAAGCAATCTTGGATCTAACTCTTGATGAATGGGCAACAAGTACATGCTTTTGATCCCTATCAAGAAGTAGAAGAATCTGCACTAGGAGTTTATTGTTTACATGAAGAGAATCAACCTCTCCCCAGCATCACCAAGCCAGATCATAAAGACAAGAATGAAGTATGGCAATTGTTCTTTGATGGGTCAAGGAGTAGACAAGGTGCAGGAGGAGGAGCTATGCTCATCTCACCGCAAGGTATAAGGTATTACTTAGCCTTTCGTTTCCAGTTTTCCTGTTCAAACAACACAGCTGAGTATGAAGCCTTAATTCATGGACTGCACTGGGCAAAGAATAAAGGCATCAAGAATTTACAAGTATTTGGTGATAGTGAAGCTTCGTAAACCAGTCAAGGGAAAGGAAATGCTGCCAAAAACATGATCTATTCGAAGAAATAGCAAAAAATGGGTCATCAGGGATATTATTGATGATCCTCGCTGAAGCTTTTTAAACATAATTCAAAAATCCGCGAGAGGTAAGAAAGAAAGTGAGAGACGCGTTGAGAAGGTTCTATGCAATATATAATGGGAGCTATGCTATATATGGATGCTGTGAGACAAGTTCTAAAACAAGTGAAAATCTCATGACTATCGATATCAAAAATTGAGGTTCTCGTGA
The DNA here is from genome assembly GCA_019776745.2 of Taxus chinensis. NCBI lineage: Eukaryota > Viridiplantae > Streptophyta > Pinopsida > Cupressales > Taxaceae > Taxus > Taxus chinensis. Next base: position 525,875,664 of record CM034149.1, read on the forward strand.
TTGATCAGCTGTTTGTCTGTGATTAAGCAACACCAAGTTGGGCAATCTTAGAAAATGATTTACGCAAATTGTTTTAATAAACTTGCTACAAGAAAGTCTCATGTAAGCCACAGGCAGGGATTTAGGGAACATGGAAAAATTGGCAGGAAGGCCTTGGAGGTGGCATTATGGAAGCTGAGTTCTTTTTTCGGACAATAAAGTCTAAGAATAGCCTGCAGTCAGCAGATATATGGTGACCAACGTGGTGTGCTGAGAACTAACAGGGTTTAGAAAAGAGCTCTATACAATTTCGGGATGTCATATTACAAGCAGAATGATTTAGTTCTGGAGTGAGAAAAGTGAAACATTCAAGTAAAGGTGCTGAAAAAGATATCAGATTGCTATCTTTAGAAGTGGATAGAAGGGCAAGGACCATTGCAATTGGCAAAAGTACTCCAACAAGAGAAATCTAATTTTTGTTCAGATTTGTCAATGAGTTCCCAGATGTCTTTTTCTTGGACTTATAATGATTAAGAGGTTACGAAACTCAAAACAGTTTGACATCAGGAGAGGTCACGTAGTTCGGATTGGTTGATCCGAATTAAGCTGTCTCATGGAAACACAACTACGGTCGGTTGCACAATCAACTAATTGAAAGGGACTTATCATGAGAAAAGATGTCTGAAGTAAGCTCTCTATGAGGCTAGTAAGTCATCTTCTCCTATCTATACAAACTCAAAAGTTGGGTTTAAGGGAATCTTAGTTCACACTCAGAAAATAGATAGAATTGGTGCAGCAAGATTTCAGAGTTTAGTGTGCGATTCAACAGATGATATTGAATATGTGCTGGTCTCTTAAGGAATCATTTTATCATACATCCTTTAGATAGGGAGCAAATATTGATGATGGTTGTATGGTGGTTCAGAAATGGTTTTTTCATTTCGTTACTTGATTGTAGGGCTAAGGTACTTGGCCAGAGTCTATCCATGATTTATTATGAATACTTTTCACGATACAATTCGAGATATTGGTGTAGGGGAAGGAAGATCAAGATTTTATAGAGAAAGCAAGGCCTTCGACGCAAATGGGCAGAACATTTTATGCTAAAGAAGACTGTTCATGTTTGTGGCTATCAAATGTCTGCGAACGTCAGACTTTCAATGTAGCGGCTAATGGAGTAGCTGGCAGTATGAAATGGTGGTAAGCAATTAATATAGTGAGGATTGTTGACTTTTGTAAGTCTGATGACGTATGCAACTTGTGTATGTAAGCTGCCATAAGGCTGAAGTGTGATCATCTTTATTTGGTCATCGAGGCAGGTACTTGGGTCAGAAGTGTTATAGTAAGTCTGGTCGGTTCTGTTCAGGCAGGTTAAAGAGACTGTAACGCATAATTTGTTGCTGCCTTACATTGTGCATAACTCTCAGTTGACGATCCATCTATTTGCAATGGCTGTTTGTGATATTTATATATCTATAATGGAGTCATGGGAATACGCGGATTCAAGACAGGGCTACTATAGTGGGGTGCCTGTGCCCACATTGCAGTGTGTTTCTTGGTATTCAGCCAACAGACTTCAGCAAACATGAAAGAAGCAGTAAGTAGTGCAAGAGAGCGAATTGGAGTCCCTAGGTCGTTAGATTCTTCTATGTGGAGGGGATACCAACTATGATTTGGTGTCTGCCTACAAATATATGGTCATAGATAAGGACGGCAGGGATTCATTTGTGCGATCATAAGGTGACTGTAGTGGTGTTGTACACGAAAGGTGTAGTATAAATTTGATGGGGTTTTAGCCAATTCATGGGAGATATTACCCTAGGGTATGGCTTGCTGACTCTACAATAAAAAGAACTTGTTGAGATCATTTTAGAGGAAAACTCTTTGTAGTGGTAGATTATCGAGAGTGTCTTGCTCTCGAAGCAATATTTTCTATAGACATAATACATAGGCCTTAAATAAGGCTGGGAAATAAGGTATATTCCCAAAAGCATCCACAAGTAACTCTGGCCATTTTGCTATAAGTGCTTGATGCTCATGAAATGAGATGGCTAATTTAGTCAATTTGTTCATTTGGGTGTAGGTATTGCACGTGTTGGGTTAGGATTAATCTTATGAGCAGCTTGAGTTTTGCTAGATTGTTGAGGCTTCCTATGGCTCATGCGAGAGTAGGTAAGCCTGCACGGAGTTGTATCCATCGGAGCATCGCAAGATTCAGAAAACCAGCATCTCCATAGTAACTGGACTCAACGAAATAAAGCTTTGAATCAGAATCCGCTTTTGTGATAGATAATGAGAACAAGGGATAGGCTACATCTCTAATCTAATGATATAAACGCATCTAGTGGTAGAAATTGGTCGGTATAGGACAGTAAGCGAACCGGAAGGTCAGTTTCTCGACAAATTTGAATTGACACAGCTTATCGGAAATGTGGCATACAATACTATGGTCACAAAGTGCAAGAACAACACATTTGCTTCATTTCTCATTTGGCATTCTGTGGACTTGAGTGAAGAAATTACTACATGCTTTTCATTAGAAAGGAAAGTTCAGATATCGCTAATCAAGCGTTTTCTTTCTAGAGGGGAAGGTTTCGACTAATCTGTAAATATTAGGTAGAGCTGAATATGAGTTTCTTACTTTCACGGCGGGAGGCCTTACGCTGTTGGGCTTTTTGGATTTAGCATGCGCTGAATGTTTGGTGATGCTAGTCTTTGTATGTATGTTTGTGCGTGGTTAGCTGTGATTCAGCTTGAGGCTGATTGACTGTCTTCACCGTCCTTGTGTGCAGCTTGGCATTGCTGTCTTTGAAGCTTAGTCTATGGCTATTCCCCAAATTTAAACTATTTCAGTAACTCTTGGGATTTATTTTTTGAAGCACTAGAGGATGAATAAAGTTTCACTTGAACTTTGATTTTAGGGGTGACATGGAAGCGAATGGTGGGTGGCAATGGCAATATACTGTTTGGATTTGTCTTAAGTTTCTACGATACAAGGTAGAGCATTGCATCTGTGCAGTGCTTGCCATCGCAGTATGGAGCCTCAGTTTAGGAGTCTTTCATAACAAGTATGAGATATTAATGATCGGACTACCAAGTGTCCTTCAATTGTGGGCACTTCTTCAAGCAATCGTGGGTATATGTTTACTATAACAGCAGGTAAAATATGCGCCCGCTAATGTATGTCGGCTGACCAATAACAATGTGTAATTAACCCAATTCAGAATATCAGCATCAAGAGCTCTTTTAAGGGATTTAGATAATAGTAAAAAGCACTTCTGACTATTGGCACTGATCGTGTTCTAGGTCTCGCAGAGAAAATGGAGTAGGATCTCTATCTCACGGGAGCAGAACATTGTGTATAGGAGTCCTGCTAGAAGTTGTATGTCTAACTGCTCCTGTTCGAGTCGTCGGAAGAAGACAAGTGTCTTTGGAGAAAAGGTGAAAGAGGCTATCTCAAAATGATTGAGTATATAGAGGCTTGCCTCACAAAAAGGTAGATCAAGGGTGTAGAAATTGGCTCTAAGCTCCTAGTCTCTCTCCAATGCAAGTAGCCGTCGAGATCATGAGGGAATGGTCTGGGAAGAAAGAAAATACAGACCCAGGAGTTACAAGTGCTTGTGATCAAGTGCTGACAAGGGTAAGGAACATCAGCCGTCGGGTGTGTGGGGGAGCCTTCCGCTGAACAGGCTTCGGGCGTAAACCTGAAGTGGGAAATGAATAAATCATGAACTGCTTACCTGGCATTATTTGAAGGAAAGATATAGGAGTGATAGAGAGCATTCGTATACCGCCATGGCTCGGCTGCATAAAGTGTAGACAATTTGCAGCTGAAGTGCTACGTGGGAATAGGATCTGCCACGCAAGGCACGTGAAGGGAGAGGTGAGAAAGAGAAAAGGGCCAGAGAGCAAAGGAAGCCATTTCGGGAAGAATTTGGTCCTAGAAGAGTTCTGGGAGCAGGGGGTGAACAAGAGGTATGGTTAGCGCGAAGGCTCAAACCTCTTTATCATGATCAACCCGGTTCTGGAGTAGCTCCTGATTTTCTTATGAAGTAGGGATTTCAAAGGGAAAAAAGGAACTGGATGTTTGTGGGATTGAGAGTAAGTGGCTGCTACTGTGAAGTTGATGTAGGTTGTTCTGACCATTCTAATTGGTCTTAAAACTTGAGATAATAAAAGGCCTGCTAGGTAGGAGAGTATTGAGAAGTTGTTAAGTGGAGATGAGACTTGAATCCTTATTAACATCTTTGCCTTCTCTTGGAGATATTGCAGGTATCAAAACAGGAGGAGTTATTCATTCTCAACCTATGACTATGTAGGCTAGATTCTTCTAGAGTTTTGGCCTGAGCTTGGAACCAGTTGATTCTTCCCAGTTTGGAGTCGCCAGAGTATGCCAAATAATAGCTATTTTTTTAAAAAAAAAGCAAAAATTGGGGTAGAACACAACTCCAAAAACGACCTGCTACACATAAAAAAAGAGACTCTCACAAAAGAAAGATTTCACCCAAGTGCCAAGATACATGTTCAGGCCCGCACCTGGGATGTAGATGAGGCTTCTAGGTGATACCTAGCATAGCACCAGTTAAGCACAAGCACGGCAAACAAATATTCCAAGTGTGGGGACATATAGTAAAAACGAGAGAGGATCTCGATAGAGGCGGTTCTCAACTCGTTGATTTAATCTATAATTTTGTAAAACACAGAGGTTAATCCTATCCTCTCTAAACTAGGGCAAGGAGATAGGGAATAGAATGCAAAATTGAAACTAGACTAAAGAGTGATGCCCAAAGGAGTGGTGAACATATTTACATGCCAAGACACGATAATAAAATTCACAGTGCCATAAAACAATCAAATAAAAATAAACAAAACAGAAAAAAAAAAATAATTTAGGATCTGAATGAAACAAATAAGTAAAAAAAAGAAGATGGAGAAAACCTTACAAGAGCTTACAAATAAACAAGAAATAGGGAACTATAAACAGTAACTAAGGGAGCAGCTCTGGTTGACAAAAGGGCCCCAGAGAAGGTGACGTGGAAGGCAGTAGAAGCACATAAAATGGTAGACAAAGCTAATCAAGCTAACTAAGCGAGTAGTGGCGAGGTCAGTATGATGGAGGGAAGCGCAGATTGGGCAATCAATCCATACTTCAGGTTTGATTTCGAGGTGGAAGTTTAAGAAGTTAATATGGTCTCTGATATTAAGTGAGTTTGCCGAAAAAATTCTCGGGACAGAGGGCCGCGAAGGCGTGAAGAAATAACTGGCAGACCGCGGGACAATCAAATCACGACATGTGTAGCATCAAGGAGAAAGAGGAAGTGGCATAAATTTCAAAGCGGGGAGGGCATTATGAAGCGACTGGCGGCGCGGAGACCGACCCGTTAAAAAAACATGAGAGGCGAATCCTCTCAAACCGGCAGATGCATTTAAAACGGGCATTGGGAACCTACAAACGCAATACCTATACTTTGACTGAATTTCAAGGAATGCGACCATTCTCATTAAATCTGGGCTGGAAATGTCACTCTTAGCTAGACAGGGCCAAATCGTTTTCTATGTTCTCCTTAGACCCCAAAAGTTCAAGATAACCTAGATCACGTAGAGAATTTCATAAGATTTTTTGTTGATATGAAGAAGATGCAAATATATAGCTTTGGATCGAAGATATGTGATTCTAAAGATTTAGGGGACAACCAGGTGAAACCGTGTTTTGAAAATCTTCCCGTGTTGACCACCCGACTAAGCACCGTGATTGGATGCCGTAATTCTCTCGTCTTCTTGTTTATGGAACAACCCACCTAGAGGAGATATAAAAAGAAGACATGTGTCAGTGAATGTAGGGAAGGAGAGAGAATTACGCATCCAATCAGCGTTGAACGTGGTGGGGCGCAGGAAAGATTTTGCAAAAACGTTTTTCACTGTTTTGTGCCTAAATTCTTTAGATAGAATATGTTCGATCAAAAGCTCAATTTGGCACGTTCTTGATATCACGGAAAGCTTATGAAATTCTCTAAGTGATTCTAGGGTTAATCTTGAATTTTGGTGTAGTCTAGAGAGACAATTGAAAAATGGGATCTGACGCATGTTCATGGCCAGAAGTACATTTCAGCGACAAATTTAATGCAGAAGTGGGTTCGCAGTCTCCTGTAATTCAGTCAAAGTGCAGGGTAATGGGTTTGTAAGTCCCCCATGCCTTCTTAATGCATTGCAGTCGGAGGAGGGATGGGCTTCATGTTTTGTCGTTTTCTGTCCTGGGCGACCTGACTTGTAAAAAGCCAGATTTGGCTCATTTTAGAGGGAGGAACATTTTTGGGATAGCATGACTTTTCTTTCGACCTCAGCAAGTGATTGATGCAAGGATAGACCTCTCAAAGATTTGAATCAGTTTTCTTTTACCTTCTGAGGGACAATGTGGTGTGTTTTTGACACTGAAATAGTAATGCAAGCTCTGGTGAAATGGGTTTCAAGTTCATGCTGTTGTATTATTTGTTTCATTTCGAGAATCTAAATTATACTTATCAGTCTGTGTATGTTTTATGCTATGAACTTTGCAATCTGTGTCTATTGCATGAAATATGTTTTCACCATCGTTTGGTGGATCACCACCTTTGTTAGTTTCATATTTTTTTGTCATTTCTATCCTAATCTCCTTGCAGTTTAGAGTGGATTATGATTGAATCCTTAAATTTTCCCAAGAGTGTGGGTTGTCTAAGTTGGGGATGTAAAAATTCATGAATACTTGACTCAATTTTCCTTTTTTTTGACAGGGTTATTTTCAGAATACTTGAAGGAAGGTGGTTGATTTATCCCTAAAGCTAATTGAACCCATATAACTCTTCCATTTTCCAATTCAGAAGTGAGCATCAATTGACATTGTTTCTTGAGTAGCACCTTACTGTGGGTTTTCTTCCAACATGAAATCTTGAGAGAAGGATCTCTCACCATCAAAAATCTTTTGTCTTAGGAAAAACATTGGAGCAATTTATTTGGTGTGTGTGGAAGATAGCAAGGGAAACACCATCTAGATATTGCACAAGATTGTTTTAAAGTAGAACTAAATCCTTAGAAATGAACTATCAATTAGGATTATAGGACTGAAATGCTTGTGTGGGTAATTTGATTTTGAGATATGCTTGGATAATAGTTTGTTTTAGCAGTTAAGGAAACTTGTTAGGTTAGTCAGAGGTTGATAAGGTCTAAATTTTTGCCCTTTCTACCTCTTCATGGATACCAAATCATTTTAAAAAAGTTCTACAACTGCTTCATGAATTCCTATAAATCACTTGAAGGGCTTCTATAGGTGGATTCCTGACTTGAGCTCTGGCTCTTGGGAATGAAATAGAGATAATTCAGGGTTTGGTAGGCATGGATGTCCCTACCTATGGAAATATGGGAATTGGGTGGTGATAGGGGTAAATTTTCTCAACACTGAATAAATTTTTTTATTCTCTAATAGAAATATTAGAGGTATATGGTAAGTTCTACCTTGATGGAATGAATCATGGCAAAGATGTCATTACTTAAATCCCTTAGATAATAGAAAATGGATACTAAGTGTATATGTCTTAACATTTGGGGAATTTTATCCTAAGTTCTCTGAAATATTGATGTTAAATCATCATCATCTCATTAGGTTCTCTCTCTTTTGTAGTGAGTTGCTCTACTTAGAGATTAGATGGTCTTGGACTTATCTTCAAGATGGTTACAAAGAGATTCCCCCAACTCATTTCCAATTGGTAATATAACTTATTCTCGAAACCCATGTACCATTGTAGAGATGTTCCATTGAAATCAGTAGCCAAAATCTAACTGCGATATTAATTTGTGTAACACGTATCTGAAAAGTATGTTTGCAACAATTTTGACATGTTCAATAGGTGTTGTAGTATTTCTCTACATGAATAACAGAACACTTTTCAGGGTTACAAATGAATGTCATGCATTATTTGGGCCAAAAGTAAAAAATTCCTCATTGGAATGTAAGCAAAAAATTTTTCTTTTGATTTTTTTTTTTTTCCCCTGATGTACGTGAATGTAATGGTCTTAACCCTTATAAGATTAGTAATAAATCCTCCCAAGAGAGGAGTAGAGAGATTAGTTTTTGGAGGTAATGGTGATATCTGAATTGATCTTCCTCTTCTTCTTCTCTCGATGACCAAATTTAAGTAGGTGAAAAGGATCTCAATAGCTATCTTTATATTGTTTGAACTCTTCTCATGAAATACCGATGCATTTTACTACTTAGACCAGGTAGCTATGATAATTGGGAGTCACATGTTGTGTTTGTTGTAAAGCCTCAAAATCTGTGGATATAACCAAGTATATACCAAGATCTTGAGGAGTTGATCAACAAGTTCAATATTTGGATAGGGTTATACAGGATATGGAGGAGACAAATGTAGACTATCAGGAAACCATGATGGAAGTAATTCGGGATTCCAAAAAAATATGTTTAGCCCAAGTGAACTGCAAGTAGAAGATTATCATGCTGGAAAAAAAGTCAAATATTTGAGCGACAGGATGCACATGATGAAGGAGGGCATGAAAAAAAGAAATTTTAATTTGTGTATTAGTAGCTTTGAGGAATATTTGGAAGAAGATATGACTGAGATGATAAAAGAGGAGGAACTCAACAAATATAATCATGTTGACAAAAAGGAAGCTTCACCTACAAGTTAAATGATCTTCTAGTCTTGGATTGTTTACAGGCTTTTTGCGAACTATTTCAGCCTAGTTTTTTCCATCTGTTTCATTTAGTGCCTTTGGTTTTGTGCTCATGGTCTAAATTTTCATTGTAAGAGTTAAGATTTTTTATATCCTTATGGACCTTTCTGTCTCTTTTTTACTAGTTTTTTTTGCTCCTTTTTATTGTATACTCTTGTGTAAGGCCCCTGGGAGCCGATCCTTATTTTTACCTTATCTAATAAAAAATATTTCATTCGGGGCCACAAAAAATGGTGAGGGGTCAGAGCCCCTTAAGGAAAAAAATAGAGGGAGGGGTTGATGTAAGGGATTTAATGTGGCCACAAAGTATTTAAATAATTAAAGTGCCATACATGGATCAACTTGAAAACAGGGGAATGATTAAAGTGGTTCATAGTAATAAAACAACCACAAATGCCATGTTTAAAACTAATATTTTTAAAAACATAAGACTTGCAGCATATGTGATATGAGGTTAGGTATTTAAATGGGATTTAAGCATGTGGAAGAGCCCACTCAAACCACTTAGAATGAGGTTTGGAAAAAATATTTAAAAACTTAGTATATGCCAAATGCATTAGGGTAGAGCAGTTAGAATATATGTTAGATGATAATTTATTTAATTTACCATTTAAGTTATGCTATAAATATGTAGGATTTGATATTTAAACATATAGTTTAAATCTATGATGTAAAAAAGAAAGAGGCCAATATTAGACATAGGTAATACAAACCAAAATAATATATTTCTCATTGTCATAAATTTTCACATGGCCAATATAGAAGTAATTAATTAAAAGAGGGTAAGAGATTAAAAATGTGTAAGATACAATAGTATGTGCAAGGAAAAATAAATTTGAATTAAATTTGAATTTTTCCTCATTCAAATTAACCTCATGTTCCCATTCAGACTAATTCAATTTACCATATTATAAGTTTTCTTTTATTTTTCACATGGGCCAATGAGAAAATTCAAAACCCTATTTCCGTGGAGGGTTGTATTCATCTAGGATACCTTGGATTATAACTTGATTTTCCACAAATTTACTTTTTGTGCTGCACATTAGAAACTATATAAATTAAATAAAAAGTTTCAAACTTATTTATCCATAACTCTATTGCAGAGTGCCCAGGGAGAATTGTTTTGGCACCAAACAAATTAAACCTTTTCCAGGCGAGGGTTTATGAATTTTTAGAGAGGGTATTTTAGAAAAGTGTGAAATATTTTAGTGGGGCCTATTTAAGTACCCCATGGTTTATAACCACCCATTCACTACCCGCTTTGGTACCATATCATATCCAAGGGGTTAATTATATTAACCATTCAAGAAAGATTTAATATTAATTAAATAACATTGAAAACATTACACAAAACATTATAACAAATGCAATGAGGTAAAATAACACTAACACAAAATTTTATGTGGGGAAAACCATAAAGGTAAAAAACCCCACAAAAGCACTTTCCTTTATTTAATAATTTTACATACACAATTTTACCTAACACTTCCACTTTCTCTTCGGGTCCCACAATTATTCACATCATAACTATATTCAAACAATATAATTTTTTTCTCATTATAACCTTTCAGGAGAGATCACCCTATTAAATAGCGTGGGTGATTTGGTTGCACATAGGTGCACCATTCACTCTAAATAAATCAAATTGTAAGATTTAATTTAACACACCCACCTTAATTGGAAAGGGGACCCGATAATATAAAGGTTATAATTAAACTTTAAACAAAGGGTGTAAAGTGGTGGTCCACCTACATGGTGTCCACACTTAATATTAACACCTCAGTAGTTTCTATGGGTAGGGATGCGAGGTAAGGAGGTTAGAATGTTCAGGGGGTTAGATAAAATGGGTAAAAATGGGTTTAGATGGGTAGTAGATGGTTAGGGAGGTTAGAGGGGGCTTAGAGTAAGTAAAATAAGATTTACAGGGGGTTAAAATGATTTTACAGGGTGAGGGTAGTGACTTAGGATATGTAAGAATGATAAATTAAATGTTTTAATGTGCATATACGAGGTGTAGGCATGTGACAAAAACTAGGTGTCTACACTATTTATAAATTAGATTTGGGTAATGGAACTTCTAAATTCCTCAGAATTTATTTACGTTGTGAATTTTGTTTGTCTTGTGGAAATTCCTTATTGCGTAGGATCTCTTTCTTTGGTGGATCACTTGTTGAATCCTTAAATTTTCCCAAGGTTGTGGGTTGTCTAAGTTGGGGATGTAAAATTCATGAATACTTGACTCAATTTTCCTTTTTTTTGACATGGTATTTTCAGAAATACTTGAAGAAGGTGGTTGATTTATCCCCTAAAGCTAATTGAACCCATATAACTCTTCCATTTTCCAATTCAGAAGTGAAGCATCAATTGACATTGTTTCTTGAGTAGCACCTTACTGTGGGTTTTCTTCCACATGAATATCTTGAGAGAAGGATGCATTTTGGACCATCAAATCTTGTCTTAGAAAAACATTGGAGCAATTTATTTGGTTGTGTGGAAGATTACAAGGGAAACACCAATCTAAATATTGCACAAGATTGTTTTAAAGTAGAACTAAATCCCTAGAATGAACTATCCATATTAGGATTATAGGACTGAAATGGCTTTGTGTGGGTAATTTGATTTTGAGGATATGCTTGGAATAATAGTTTGTTTAGCAGGTAAGGAAACTTGTTAGGTTAGTACAGAGGTTGATAAGGTCTAAATTTTTGCCCTTTCTACCTCTTCATGGATACCAAATCATTTTAAAAGTTCTACAACTGCTTCATGAATTCCTATAAATCACTTGAAGGGCTTCTATAGGTGGATTCCTGACTTGAGCTCTGGCTTCTTGGGAATGAAATAAGAGATAATTCAAGGGTTTGGTAAGGCATGGATGTCCCTACCTATGGAAATATGGGAATTGGGGGTATAGGGTAAATTTTCTCAACCTGAATAAATTTTTTTATTCTCTAATAGAAATATTAGAGGTATATGGTAAAGTTCTACCTTGATGGAATGAATCATGGCAAAGATGTCATTACTTAAATCCCTTAGATAATAGAAAATGGATACTAAGTTATATGTCTTAACATTTGGGGAATTTTATCCTAAGTTCTCTGAAATATGATGTTTAAATCAATCATCATCTCATTAGGTTCTCTCTCTTTTGTAGTGAGTTGCTCTACTAGGGATAGATGGTCTGACTTATCTTCAAAATGGTTACAAAGAGATTCCCCCAACTCATTCCAATTGGTAATATAACTTATTCTCAAACCCATGTACCATTGTAGATATTTTCCATTGAAATAAGTAGCCAAAAATCTAACTGCTATATTAATTTGTGTAACACGGTATACTGAAAATATGTTTGCAACATTTTTGACATGTTCAATAGGTGTTGTAGTATTCTCTAATGAATAAAGGAACACTTTTCAGGGTTACAAATAGAATGTCATCATATTGGGCCAAAAGTAAAAAATTCCTCGATTGAATGTAACAAAATCTTGATTCCCCTGATGTACCGTGAATGTAATGGGTCTTAGAACCCTATAAGATAGTAATAAAATCCTACCAAGAGGAGGAGTAGAGAGAATTATTTTTGGAGGTAATGGTGATATCTGAATTGATCTTCCTCTTCTTCTTCTCCTCGATGACAAATTTAAGTAGTGAAAAGGATCTCCAATAGCTATCCTTTATATTGTTTGAACTCTTCTCATGAAATCCGATGCATTTTACTACTTAGACCAGTAGCTATGATAATTGGGAGTCACCATGTGTGTTGTTGTAAAGCCTCAAAATCTTGGATATAACCAAGATATATACCAAAATTTTGGTGGAATGAAAATAAATGCTTTATTGTAGTCCCATTGAGCATTCCAGAACCCTCTGAATGATCATGGAGTATCATAAATTTTGGTGAACATAGGAATGTATCCATGTGTGGGACCTTGTTAAGTGAGACAAACCTATAGATAAGGCTAGTTCCTTCTATTTTATCCCATTACAAACTAACCTACAAATTCAAAATGTAACTAAACTGATTTTAAACTATGTATCCACATGGGATAAGGATAAAAAGGGAATAAATTCTAAAAAATGAAAGAAGGTGATGCACCACAGCTAAAACAGGGTTCAAATCTGACTAGAAAGACATAAACCAAATGCACATGTGAAGATCTAATGCAAACATAGGATTCTAAAAGACATGAATGAATAGAAATCAATGAAAAAAAATAGGGTAAATCTCCACATCAAATATAAATAATTTGGAGGGAAAACAACCACAAATTCATTACATTCAGAAGGTATTCATCATTATTACAAAGCAGAGGTTAAGAATCTCTTGTAAAATGTGGAGTTGCAGAGGTCCAAAGGTAAGAAAATGTGTTGTTGTAAGGAAAAACATGAAAATTCGATAGAAAAGGAACCCATAAAATGTACATGAGAACTTATATTTATATAATACATGAATTGGAGGGAAAATCAAAATTGGACCTTTCATGAATGAAGATAATTTTTCATCCACAAATGGAATTTCACCATTAATCTCCCCAATAGAGCATTATTTTTTCTACAACATGCCATCAAGTTCCGTAGATGAGGGCATGGGATTTGTTTGATATTTTACTCTGGGTAGGTGAGGTGGTTGGGGGCTTAAAATGAGAAAATAATAATTTCCTATGTTCCTCTCAATCTCTCATTATTTCCCCCAAAAATTCCTCCAATCTTGAAACTCCATATTCAAACATGAAGGCTTGAAAGAGATGAAGTGAATGCAAAAAATGTCATGTAATTTAGAGCAAAGCACTAAAATATATTTTCAAATTTTTTTTTGCCTTATCCCATGGCCTTCGAGTGTGATGTGTTTTTCACACTAGAAATTTATTCAAAAGGTGACCCTTTCAATGCTCTTTGAATTCTTTGCAGCTATAATAACATCCTATGACATCTTGGATTTGATTATCTCTATGGATTTATAAATATGTAAGACTGTAATCTCTAACCATCTATAGAAAACTTTCACATGAACCACAACAAACTTCTAATTTCATTACACTTCCCATTCAGACAGACGATTAGAGCCATGAAGGATTTTCCTTCAACTTGATTCCTTTATTTCTTGGACTTAAACATCCATGGAATACTACATTGGGAATATCCATGGAACACTGAGAAGTGTTCACAAATTTTCAGATGTAACAACCAATGTTAATCAAATCTGGATTAAGGATTTTTTTTTAAAACAAACACCTTAACCCCATTCCATGCCTTCAATGATTTTATAATGGAACAATAATAATCCAATGAGTAATGAAGTTTACAATCCATCTGATAACATTTAAAAACCATGTGTAGCTTTAAAGTTCAATTAGATCTACTTGATCCCCTTTAACTTCACTCTATCGAGTGTGCATAACTTGTATGCAATTGTTCAACCTATCATTTAGGTTTTTGAATTAATGCAGTTCCTGAGTGTCTACCTAAAAATTAGCTTACTGAAATTCAACTAGAATCTCACATTGTTATTGAGGAACTAGGTGATTCGACAATGTATTCAACTATTACACTACTTAGGCCAAAAATTTTAAGCTATGATTTGCATGCTTAGTTTTGTGACAAAAAACAAGTCAGATGAAACTTATCCTATCACCACACAGTTATCCCACACAGTTATCTGGATTCATCTTAATATTTAAGTGTATTAAACTTATGTATTAAGAAGGATTAAATTCTATATCTCACCTCTCGATTTGAATATATGCTATTTGTCCCAACTTAGGACCCTTATGGGAAAGATAAAGATTGCTCTTTGAATCACATCAGAAAGTGAACATTACCCTTCCTATAGTCATCCTAAGATGGTATGGTTAGATCACAATCAAATAAAAAACTAGGACTTAAAGCCTAGGTATACTTAACACGTAAGACATTTATAAGATAAGTGTACCATTAAGAGTTAAGTAATATTATAAGGTTAATGAAAAATCATTAATTACACATTCATCAATGTCATTCTATGTTTCGAAACTGCTAGTGACAGTTTACAACTTCTGTTGTTAAGTATCATTTCATAATAATAATCTTATTAAGATTAGGTAATCCTCATAGTCATGACTAGACAATGTCATGTTTATCATGACAATATCTGAATTGAATTATCTCTTTACAAGATATGGGTTAACCCTTTATGCATTTGGATAAGTTTAATTTCAACGTTGTTTTACATTGCATAATTCTTATTTAATCATCAAATATTGGTTTGCATATGTTTTACTATTGTCCTTTGACATCATTATATCACTTAGCTTAGTTAACATAACAAGGTACAATTATACATTCAAATATTAATTAGTTGTACTATATAATGAAACAATTATTATTTTTTTCCTCCTACTATCGAGTATAGAAATATTAATTAATTTCACTACTCTTGTACCACTATCCCAAAACAAAATTATTTGCCTACTTCATTAATTATTAATTAATTAATGATGTCATGTTAAGTTTGTTGTATTTATCATTTAAATAATCAGATTAAATGATAACATTCAATATAAATAATTATTCAAGTCTAATTTATTTCACAATTGTTTTTAAGTACAACAACTGAAATCAACGTACTTCAACATTACATCTCATAAGGATAATAAAGCATGTCGTGGACTCATTTACAATAATCTCTTGTTTAAAAATAACAACATAATTTCAGAATGATGTAATTGGCCAACGACCATTTACAACATTGTGAAATAAAGTTTCACTAAAAAAGGATTGCATGATCCAAGTTTAATACATACATTAAATCAATGTTTACAAATCAGATAATCAATATATATCACATGATGAGCATGCATGTACTAATCCAAATATATCCTTGTAATTCTTAATCCTTCTTGAATTCTAAAAGATAAAAAAGGATAATGTACATGGTCAGTTGTAAGAACTGACATGGATATACATCTCTCTTCCTAGATGTTTAATTAAGAAATAATTGAATTTATACTGATTGATTTAATGCCATTAAAGTAGTATCAATTTATACAAGTCATAAAATATCATTCACTTAAGCTTAAAGGTAGTAACAAGTACATTTTCACAATATGTTAACTATTTACTTTAGCTCAAACACTATTAAAATTTAAGTACATAATTCATCATGTAAACCTTTCCTTTTCATTTACAAGAAAATGTTAATCACAATCCATCAAATTGATCGTTCAACATTTTAACTTAATAATACTAATCCAGAGAACATAATAATATTGATCCAACCTTCTAAGTTCAGACACAAACAATCACACAACTATCATTCAAGAATAATCACTATTACTAATTACTTTGACTGAATGAGTCTCTCAACTTGTCACAATATTATGTAACTAGTAACTTCAACATTTGACTAAAAAGGTCTAAGAATTATTCTCTATATATGAATGTCCCCCAACATTACTTAGCAGAATTATCATGATGGATCTAATAAAAAGGAAAACATTAACTTGTTTAAATAATTATGCAATCCATCATAATAATAGTTTATTGAGTCCAAGAGTACTCAAACACGATTTCTCTTAACATCCTATTGTAATGTCTCTTAAATTTTTTCTTTTCAATTGAAATATTAATATCAACACATAAAAGATAGGTTATCATTAAACAAATAATAATAACCCAAAACTAATTTATTTTCTACCTCCTTCCACATAATATTTCAATAAAATTTTGATAGAATTCTGTTTAGAATAGAGTCTTGATTTAATACTTATATCACGGCTCAATCCCAATTAGAGGCTAAGGATATAATTAAACTCAAGTCGACATTCACAACTTAATGAATAAAAATCCATATTCCAAATATTATTACTTCATGCATTCAATCTAGATTACAAGATCAATAGTTGACCAAACTCCTACTCCCATATGTGTTTATCACCACGACTTATTAACAGGTGGTTAGGTTCGTATCGAACCCAACTATTTTTTCCTACACAGTGACTCTCAAGTCATAGTCACAAACCAAAAATCCCACCATTAAAACATGCAGACCCAGAAACATTAATACATGGTTCGATCTATGGTAACAATAATATTTGAACAGTATCCATCCACTAACCATGGCTAAACTGGTTATAGGAACCTAAAAATAATAACATGGTTCAATCAACCCTCATCAAACAAACCCAATGACTTAACGTCACATTATCATAGAGGTGATAGTTATCCATTACCACCACCATTATGGTGGCTTGAGCTTAATAATATCTTTATAGAAAAACATCCAAAAACCTACAGGTTCAAATAATACCCCTGCAAATAAAATATTCAAGCCAACCTTTAATGACTTATGAAACAAGTTGTAGACACCTAAATTTGAATACGTAATTTTAATACTGAAATTGCTCTCTTTATCCTCTTTCCCATCATTTCTTTATAATTAGTGATTTCTCTCTAATTAGCTAACATTCCCCTTCATTTTGGTCAATTAAAGACACTTCGTTAATTAACTATCCCTCACTTCATCCTGGATACCAATTAATGACACTTCACTAGTTATAATCCTATTTTAATTAATTAATTAAATATTATTAGTTAAGTAACCCTTTTAATCTTATATTTTATTAAAAAACCTTTTTATTGATTAAATCCTCCTTTCAAAACCTTCAAATTCTACTAATTTCCTTCTAAATCATCTCCAAATGGATTTTTAAACTTATCTTGGTCTAGTAATTAAT
Organism: Taxus chinensis; assembly: GCA_019776745.2. NCBI lineage: Eukaryota > Viridiplantae > Streptophyta > Pinopsida > Cupressales > Taxaceae > Taxus > Taxus chinensis. The sequence goes on from CM034149.1 coordinate 525,893,075, forward strand.
CCTAGTTGATTATTTAAATCATCTCCAACTCCCATGAGTTGCTAATAATTTATCAATCTCTTCTAATCATTCTCATCCCTTTCTAATTCTACTTTACCTTTATCCCACATTCACTAGGTTGCATGTTTTTCCCAAATCAGAAAGCTATATAAACAACCAAGTACCTTCCTTCCAATATTACACCATTTACACTAGTGTTACACATTTAAACTATATGCATATGATAAGAGCATTTCATCTTTAAAAATCTTATTGATAAAGAAACCACCTTCTATCCTCTACTTGCAAAGAGTAGTAGGAGAAGAACCATACATGGAAATCAAGCCATATTGGTGAGATCTCTTTCTCTTCGTGGAGATAGCTTCCTTTGATCACACGTAGTCATGTTTAGATCAACAAAAGGAGTACCTAAAATCTAAAATCCCATCAAAAACATCAAAGGATGGCTTAGCATTTCATGCTAATTAGATGCATTATTTAGTTTTTCCTTTTCTATGGCTTTATCATGATGATTTGTTAGATTATATTTTTTATTGAAACTAATTTGTGTTAGTTTGTATTGATGAACTTAGTTTGGTATAATTACACACATACATATGGAATGATCAGTGGGACAACCATTTGTCTCACACACATTCTTTATTGTGTTTAAGTTTATTTTTGCATACTAACCCTCTTTTTGAATATATTGACATAACTTGTGTTTCTAAGCATGTTTTGTTGAGTTTTCATGTGTTGAGTCTTCCTTGAAGGTATAAAGGAGGAGAAGCGGTATCAAAATTGAATATTGATGTGAAAATTTTAAATTTTCTTCGTATTTTCATTTTAAAAGATTCATTTTTCATCATTTTACATGCTAGTTTTGCCAAAATTGTTGAAAATATTAAGTTTTTGAGAATGCATGTTAGTGTTTGATAGTATTGAGTCTTTTTTGCACATATTAGGGAGATGGTTTTCTCTCAAAATTAGATCTTTATAGGAAAATTTCAAGCTTTCTCCATGTTTTCATTTTTAGAGCTTCATTGTTCATCATTCTACATGCTAGTTTTGTCAATTTGTTGAAAATCTTAAGTTTTTTAGCATGTAAGTTAGTGTTTGATAGCATTGATTCTTATTTGCACATATAAATGAGATAGGTTGCTCTAAAAATTTAATATTGATGGGAAAAATTTAACCTTTTTGCATATTTTGGGACTTTTTTTGACATTTTAGAGTATAGGTTAAGTGCATACCCAAGAGTATAAGAACATATGTGTTACCTATTTTCCAGAGGCCATATATTTTTCTCCTGAACTTGAAACAAATCTATTTTTTTTTGTTAAAGAACGGTATTGAAGTGAAATATTAAATGAAAACATAAATTTGGGATTTAGAATTATAGAAAGTGTAGGGTTTTCCTTTATTTTAAAACTGGTCATTTTCTTTGCATGTTAGATTTGTTTTAATTTCATAAACACCACGTATGCTCTTCTCTTGCACTTTTGAGAGACCTTGAGAATAAAAAATGGATATGATTCTAGATATTATTATGACATTATTGTTATCATTTTTTTAGAATTGGCGTTATGATTTTAAATATTTGTTGGAAATCTCCTTTTTTATAAATTCATCGAGACCATGTATGCTCTTCTCTTACGCTTTTGAGTGATCTTGAGAATAAAAAACGGAATTTTTTTTGGATATTTTTATTTTCATTTGGAAATATGACTAATACTTGATATTTTTATAGTTTTCATGGAAAAACTAGCCATTTGAGTTGTTATTTAAAAATCAGTTTCTAACACTTAAATGCCTTGATAATGTTTGTTTTATTCCATTTTCTTAAGTTATATCAAGTGTCATGTATGCTCTTCTCTTGTGCTTTTGAGTGATCTTGAGAATAAAATTGAATTTGATTTTCATTTCTAACATTTTTGTTTACTTGGAAAAATTCATCATTTAAGTTGTTTACAAAAATAAATCTTTCAAAAGAACTTAATTGTCATTGATTAAAGTTTTCCCATTTCTGATTAGTTGGATCAAACATCGTGTATGCTCTTCTCTTGTGCTTTTGAGTGATCTTGAGAATAAAAAATGACCTTGATCCTCTTTTTAAACATTATGGTTTGTATGGAAAACTACTAATATCTTGCATACATGAACTTTTTGCATTTGTCAAAGAATAAAATTGAGCCAAATACTGATACATTTTGTGCAGGTTGCCAAAGGTGTGCAAAAACACATTTTGAATAAAGATTAAAAAACAATTCACTCACTATATTTTCAGGCACAATTGATAAGGCTACATCCCAATTTATTTAACTTTGGGAAGTTCTTTGGCATGAGGCATAAAAATCATTATGAGGAGCACCACAGGAACCCCAAAGTAGTCAACACATTGAGGGAACTGGTTGATGGAAAGATAAGTTCTCCATCACTTAATTGATAAGAATAACTCATGAGGAGTGCTAAATTTTTTCTGTATGAGGCCTTGTTTATTAATTTTATTGTGGGGTAATGGTCCTTTATTTATAGTTAATTTTAAAAAGGCATACCTCTCTTAGAAAATTTATTGGAAAGTGTTGAGAACAAAATCCTAGGAAGTCATTTGGCATTAGGGCCAACTTTACCATTATCCAAATCGAGAGTTTTAAAGAGCCATTACAAAGCAAGACTTACTTGGAGTCAAAACCTTGTTTTTCAAACAAGGTGTGAGTCCATTGAAGTTGTGCCGCATATCTTTCATCACAAATATTAAACGTAAAATTTTGTCTTAGTTTCTACCTTTTTATTGAACAAGGTGAAACAATGCCTAAGTTGTACCATGTATTTTTCATCACCAATTGTAAATTCCCTTGTTCTCTTTTTCGAATTATTTATCAAAAAAAAGTAACTCGAAGTGCTGCCAAAATTATATCCACCACTTTTTCACCCACTTAAATCCGTTCCTCTTTATGAACTTGATTTAAGTGTTGAAAGTGTGTTCGTATGTCTTCATATTTTTGGTAGTTTATCTTCAAACCAACATTAAGACATATCACTTGTAGAAATATATCACCTTGATCCCACTTTGCGTCACTGCAATGCTCATATTATATCAATCCATTTTTGGCACTTACATCTTGTTTTCTTAAAATTTTATTTTAGTTTCCAAATTGTATTGTTACGTTGCTCGTATTGTATTGACCCATTACTATACTTAAAACTTGTTTTTTCAAACTTGATTTAGGTATTGAAGGTGTGTTATTACATTTCTCACCTTGTGTCAATCCCTTTTTAATACTTACATCTTTTTGTCATAAAATTGATATAAGTAATGAAATTTTATTGTTATGTTGCTTGTATTGTATTGACCCATTTCTATACTTAAAACTTGTTTTTTCAAACTTGATTTAGGTATTGAAGGTGTGTTATTACGTTGCTCACCTTGTGTTAATCCCTTTTTAATACTTACATCTTTTTGTCATAAAATTGATATAAGTAATGAAATGTTATTGTTACGTTGCTCACATTTGTATCATCCATTTTCATGACTTAAACCTTGTTTATATTAAAATTGATTTAAGTGTATACATTGCATTGTTACACTGTCAAAATCACTTCAAACCTTTTTAATACTTAAATATTGTTTTATCAAAACTTGATTAAATATTGAAGTTGTGTTGTTACATTATCAAACAACTTTTGAGACATTTGACAGTAGGAAACAATTTCCTTTACATTCGTTCCTTTGTCCAGGACTTCATAGGTTTTCCTTGGTGACCTTCATCATACATTTCATACCCTTAGAAAATTATTCAATTAAATGTTGTTACGCTACTTGTTTTTCCTTGGATTCCTTGTGACGCTTGTTTTCCAAACCTTGTTGGATTGTAAAAATTATGTCATTACGATGTTTATTTTCCTTAGATCCCCTTCGAAAAATCACATAAGCCTCCCCATATTTGTAAAATGTATAGTTAGTATTTGTTACGCTATCTGAATTGACATTGAACTTCCTTCTTTTTGAAGGAGTTTAATCATACAATCTATGTCTAGGAATTTGGTCCCAACAATGCCAGCCATGACTAACTATCACATGGTTACTTACACTTATGATAATAGGGAACCTAGGTCTATACATTCACATCAAAATATTCCCATCATGTTTAAACCTCGATTGGTTATTCACACTAGGGAACCCATTTTGTTACCCCTTTCCCCACTTTCATCTCATAGTCAGTGATATGATTATGATGCTTCTAGGTCATAGTATGATTATGATGCTTCTAGGTCATAGTATGATTATGATTCTCCTAATCATTTGTATCCTTTTAATCCTCTTCACTAGCCCTATTCTCTTGATTATTCTAATCCATGTTATTCTTCTGATTCCCCTTAGTCTTCTGAGCCTCCTCCAATAAAATTTATTTTAAGTAATAATCAGTTGCCTCAACGATGTTTTCATCCTCTAATGATTTATGTTTCCACAGATTCTCCCATCATTCATCTAATTCTACTCTTGAGTCGCAGTCCTCCCTTTCTCCATAGGACCCACTTTATCAGTTGCCTCAACAACATATTTCTATTTTGAAGATCAATATGACTCAATATTCCTCTAATCATGAGACATCCAAATAAAAATATTCTTTTATCAATCAAAATCCAATCCCTCTTTATCCCCTAGGTCATTTCGATCATTCCTTATTCTATATTCATCAATCTTCTAAAGATGAATATTTACATCCATGTCAAGCCATTCATAAGAAAAAATTTGCTAAGATATCTTTTTGAGGCACTATACAATTCATTTGTGGATAAAATAAGGTCAAAGCTTCCCATAATATCCATCATAAAAATATTCTAAAGATTCAACACTTGTCATACCCCTTTCTTCCAACCAAGCTACTATCATCAACCAACAACAACCCATACCGATTGATTTATTTTAGAATGAAGAAGCCATCAGAGAAATCATAGGGCTACACGATGACATTACTCTATAGGATCATGAGAAATGATTCTCTTTTGACCTCAATACCTACACATATTATGGGGAAGATGTTGATTCCTTTCGTAGGAAAATAGAGTAAGATCCTACGATCATCAAAATTGATTCTCCTCTTGTTATTTCATCTTTACATTCCCCATTACATGGAGAAATACATGGGTCTATCATTAATATTTTTCCTATATTCTCATCACCCAATCATTCCTTACATATCATAATTCCTCAATCACAATCTCTCCTTGGGTCACCTCTTGGTGGCCCATCATCTTCTTCTATATATGGGCCATCTTCTGGTATCCCATTTTTGTATTCCCTTGGGTCATGTCCTAGTATCACATTATATTTTATATTTGTCTAACCTCATAGTATCCCATTATCTTCTATACTTGGGCCACATCCTAGTATCCCTTTATATTCTATTTTTGGGTCACCTCTTGGTAGCCCATTATCTTTTATCCTTTGGACACATCCTAGTATCCCTTCATCTTCTATCTATGGCTCACCTCATGGTGGCCCAGTCTCTTCCATCCTTGGGCCACATCCTAATAGACCTTCATCTTCTATCTGTGGCTCACCTCCTGGTAGCCTGTTTTCTTCAATCCTTGTACCATATCCTCTTCGTCCATCATATCATCCTTCTATAGACAATTGCGGCAAGCCCACCATTATCCTTACGATTCCTATCATCAATCATAACCATACAATTTATTGTCCCACTTCTTGGGATCAACAAAATCACACATTAGCTTGTAGGAAACACTAATAATTTATTCATCACTATAAGATCAAAAATATGAAGAGATCCAAAGATCTAAGAAAATACAACACCCACAATTCTAAAAATCAAACACAATTCAAGAATGTACACCAACACAACCATCAAGTATCAAAAAAAGGGAAAAAAAATATGGATAGGGAACTAAATCCTGCACATACAAAATCCATGTTGAAAGATAAGTTGCAGTCACTTATCGAGTATGATCTCACCATGATAATCGAGATTGGAGATAATTTCTCTCTTGATAAGTAAAAAATCCTAGTATCCCTCATTAAATAAATCACCAACATCATTGTTGGATCCTATCACAATAAGTGAAATTTTTGATCCCAAATTCCTAATCATTCATCTTCATTGTCATATCCCTTCACAGTTTTCCCTTCACAAAACCATCCAAAATAAAAAAGAGAGAAAAATATTCAAACATTACAAAAAAAGGTACAAAGATCAAACATTGCAATTAGGTATTACATACACATGGATGTTCTTTCCTTCCTTTATATTCCTCTGGAAACCACCCACCATTTTCATCCCTTTGGTGAAATTTTGGTTTGTCTGTTCACGTTCATTATGTGACATTTGATCTCTAATGTATCTGTTTGACAATGGTCTTTCATCACCTTGGTAAATTAAAGAACGACTGACCTCTTAGAGACCCTCTCACTATATTTATTTAATAAACTTATTATAATGACCTTTTGGTGTATTTTTTGACACTAGCCAATATCGTCATCACAATCAATTCCACATCCTTCCATCAAGAAATTTGTGGTTCTTAACCCCTCATCAAAATAATAAAGAGAGCTGAAATTATTTTTCAGATTGAAAAATTCAATCAAAAAATCAAAAGTAAATCAATAAATGAACTCTCTCTAGGGGTATTTCTTGTATCTCTATCAGGGATATGGATACCTGGCTGATAGTAGAACAATAATGTGACTAGAATAAGATACATATCCATCGGGGCTATGTACACATTATTGATAGTGAAGCAATGTATGGCTCTCCTTCCACCCTCCATTCACAAATCACCTCTCAAAATAAATCATTCCTACACATTAGCTAGTGTGTATTCACTTGCTTCCTATCAAATCTTCACGTCAAGAGGTAATTAATTTCCACATGCACAAATTGGATATCGATGAGAAAACAAGACTAGTATGTTACCAAGTGTTGTTTGAACCTTGTTCAAACTCTTACTTTAGTCCTTATTTTGTCTCACCATTTGTGCCTTTACTAATCAAATTTTCATCACCAATCTTCTAGCTATATTTTCCATATCCTTTCATAACATTCATTGTTCTTATAATTTTTTCTTAACATCCATGTGTATAATATTACATTTTTAATATGTTTGAGGAAATTTTTTTTGCTTCTTTCAATAAAAAATATTGTCTTCTTTCTATCATGTGTTTCTTGTCCATCTGGTACTGGGGGCATGTTTACTCCTTCTTAGCTCTTCATAGGCTTGATTTCATCATCTTATTGAACCTATCCATCTTGGCCTTAAACCTACTTATCTTCCTCTTGTATATACGTGCAAAATTTTCCCTTGTAAATTCTCAGCTCTTACTAGGGCATCTTTGCATCTTTTTTTCATGTACATAGCTTTGAAAAAATTTCAAAAACCATAAAAATTCAGAAAATCGTTCAAAAATACAAAACATTAGTAAAACCTTAAAAAGAATAAAAAATTAGAAAAACATCAAAAATCCAAAAACATTGGTAAAAATTCAAAAATCCAAAAACAATGGTAAAATATCAAAATCCAAAACATTGGTAAAACAATAAAAAATCTAAAAAAATTGGCAAAGCATCACAACATTATAAAAATTCATAGGATAAAACATCCTCAAACATTGAATATTATACTAAAAACCATCTTACTTTAGTACTTTCTTGTTCTAGTGCACAATATGCAGACCATATTGACCTTCCTTTCTTAACAAATTTGGTTTTCTTGTTATGTCTATCTTCCCTTGTATTTATCATTTGTCGGGGCAGTTTCATAGTGCACGTTTTTTTCCCAAGGGACTTCTATGTCCGCCATTTATTCCCCTTGCATGTATCCTTGCTTGGGTCACCATTTTCACCCTTTTTGTATAACTCAAACATTTGGGAACCAAACTCGATAACAAAAAAATTGGTGTAACTTTCCTGAACGTTATTTGTTTGAGTATGTTTTTTGGTTTTTTGGTCTACTTGTTTACTTTCTCATACTCCATTTCTTCATATATTTTTCTTTGAGTCAATCCTTTAGCAATGAAAAAAATAGTATTATGGCTATTCATGTCATTTTACACTTTTTTTGTATGCTTATATCAAATAAATAGTTACTTCTGAGCCCGATGGTACATTAGCTACGTTGCGATCTTACCATTCTCCATCTATCTTCCCATTTCCATTATAACTAACTTGCTACCTATCATTTTCCAATTCTTTCCCCCTCCCTTATTTCTTCCACTTGAGGCATGAGATCCTACTCTTTTTATCGATTCCAACAATGGCCAACCAAGCCTACTTCGTATCCCCTCATTGTTATGAGTTTTTTATTCCAAAAAATCTGGGGCAATTAAGATCATTTTCATCCTCCCCACCCTCCCCGGTTTCTTCCACTCATAGAAGCCTGATATTTTTTTTTAATCAATCACTTTGAACAATGGCCTAATAGGCTAAGTTCAAATCTCATTCGCTTCAGTGTCTAATTTAATAAATATTGAAATATAATTATCAAATTTTAATTAACTACGCAGATATAGATATGTAATGAATTACATATTTGAACCAAGCAAGTAAGCTTAAATTTCAAACCCTAAGTGCAAGAGAGAGGGTAAGATAATTATCCAGTTCACAATAAATATGAAGTTGTGTCAAACTGGAAAATTGATGAAACAGGAAGGAAAAATGTTGCAACCGAGCCAAGAAAATTGTGTGAGCACTTGAAATGTTAGGACTAGGGCACCTGGACTGGGTCGAGGGCACTCGGGGTGCTGTAGACCTCCTCCAGGTGCATGTGACTACTTATAACTTTAAAAACTTAGTTTTATGGGGTCCCAAGATATTTTTTAGATGTCACCTTTTATCACTTGTACTTTGTTTCTTGATCACCAAGTTCATCTTAAACCTACAAAGAGAAAGAGCACCTGTAAAACCCCAAAACACATCAAATCGTAAAATGAAAAAATGCAAATGGGGAGTGGAATTGACATTGGTAGTCACCCGACTGAGTGAAATTAGGATCAGGCACTACACTACATTTCAGACTCCATGTAGTTCTGTGCGCACGTGTATGTAGAATCATGCCCTATGTATCTCTTGTGCCAAATGTACTTGATAGATGCTTAGTGTCTAGTCCTTTATTATGATCATGTAGATTTGTATTTATATGATTCCCTTGCTTGAATTTCATAATTAACCACTAAAAGTTTGACCACTAATAAAATAAGATGCCCTACAAATAGAAAGGATCCAAAAGATGTGAGAAAGATACAAAGAGGCCGGGGGAACCCAGAAGGGACAGGGGAACCAGGGTGGTGTTGTCTAGAATCAGAAAACCTGAAGTGTCGAAGGTGAAACTAGATGAGAATGTGTGTAAGACCAAAAAGGTAAATAGAAAGAAAGTAAAGAGGGAAAAGACATTAGTCAATTAGTACTTTTATTGCTTAGGAATCATACAAATAGTGGTATGTGATCAAGACTAGAAATATACCCAAAGTGTATGATTTAGTGTAAGACTAAGAAGATAGATAGAAAGAAATAAAAGAGGCCAAAGAAAGTGTTCAATTAGTACTTTTCTTGCTTAGGAATCATGTGAATAGTGGTATGTGATAAAGACTAGAAATATACCCAAAGTTCATGATTTAGTGTCTATATTTTTCCCCAACTTTATGTTGTTGAGTGCATGATCGATAAAATAAAGTAGATAAGAGATGTGTACCTTATAACCATGTAGATCAATGCCTAAAAAGTGTGTCGAGGAGACAAGAAAAAGCGTGGAGTGATTAAAAAAATGAAGCGTGGAAGCTAGAGAAGAGGAAGTGAAAAATGATGACCCTAAGGGTGAAAGCGTATGTAGGATGTCACATTGTACATGTTATCAATGTTTCTTGATGCTTGATGATGTGACTTGTTACTTATCATAAGGACATACCAATAACAGAGAAGAGAAAACTAGTAGTCAAATATTTGTATATGAAAATTTGATAAAAATGCGTAAAAAGTGTGTAAGAAAGTATGTTAAAATGCACAAAAGAACATGTGCACCTGATCTATGATGAGTGAAAGAGATAGAAAGGACCCTGAAGATGTTATAGAAAAATGATTTTTTTGGGCGATCTTATACTAGTTGCACCGAGTGTGAATTTTTTGGGAAATCTCACACCAGTTACAGAAGAAGTGTAGGGAGAAAGGTATAGTGTTATTCTTAAACCTTTGAATGCTTCCCAAAGATTAAACACCATTGCAGATGCTGTGTGTAAATATGATCCATTTAGATCGAACAAAAAATTAGGAAAGAAGGTAAAATGCATACATGTTGAGTGCCAAAGGATAATGCTTGTCATGTAAAGGCTACTATGTAAATTGTTGTGAACTATTCCAAACTATGTAACTTCCCCCTAGTCATAGGAACCCAAGAAGGGTTAGGGGTGCCTAGGTCCAACTATCTATGTCAGGGTGTTGTTGTCTTTGTTGTGATGAAAAACAATTCATATTCTGGGTCGTTGCTGAAACTGAAGGCTATGTTATACCGGTATTGAACTGTGAAAAGTTGTGACTGCAAACAATTGTATGGTGTGACTGATTCACCTAATAATGCCCTCTTAAAATTTGGGTGCATGTGACTTTGCTAGGATAATGCGACCCAAAAGACGAACTGACATTGTGCTGAAACTGATGCCCTGTAGGGGAAGGGAATGTGCTTAGTAGAAACCAATGCACATGAAAATAAAGAGATTTGAAAACAAGTGTAAGTACAAACAAGATAATCACCCATATAGAATATGTAAGCTAACAAGCAATAAGATAATACATAAGAAGACAATGTATACTACAAAAATTAGGTTGCAAACATGGGACATCACTCATGATGTCACAAGACAATCGAGGCCAACACGGCCAAAAGCATACAATGTGTACACAATCAAAGTTGCAAAGCCCATAAACAATGGCATATAATGGCAAAAAATGACAAACAATAGCAAGAAAAGTAACACAAGACCATGGTATCAAATAGTTCCTACAAAGTAAACATTACACATGAAGCGCCTATTAACATGTTAGAAAGATAGAAAGTATGTCAAAATGTGTATGATCTGATAAAGTAGTGTGTTAGTATGAATATTGATTAGTATAAAATGAAACAATAACACCTGCGATGTGTATGAAAGTGGATACCCCTAGAATCCTATTGTAGGACTTATAAGAGGTACAGTGCCAAACATCTATGTTGCATGTAATAATCTATGTAAATTCTGTGATCAAAACTAAAAGGCAAGTGAATGCACATATGTGCATATTAAATTTAATGACATACAATGTATCTAGCTAACATAGTAAGCAAAGTGTAACATACAAGCATAAGTAAATAAGAACAATGTGCTACCAAGATATACAATATGTTGTGAATGAATGAGATGAAATGGAATGTAGTGTGAATATGATAGGAGCAACATGCCCCCCAAGAGGGTGTGAATGAGTATGTATGAAATGAGGTTCATTTATAAAAGACCCCTTGGTAGTAAAAAATGAACCATAAATCAAGAGTGTGTCATCGGGAAATGTTTTGAATTGAGTGCAAAAAAGATATGATCAATAAAGTGTAGAGCATAGAGAGAAAGTGAGCACGGTGAGGCTCATTTTATATTTATACCTTCAACATCTGAGTATGAATTGTGGAAATAGAGTGCGTTATAGGGTAGTGATGATGTATGAAAATTTTATGTTAAAATGATGTGTCGTGAATGCGATAGGTATGAAATTTGTGGTGTGATTTGATGTGAGGTTCATGAATGTTGTCAGCCCTCAACAGTCAAGTGTGAACCATAACACAAGATTACATCATTAGGTAATGACAATACAAGTGTATCAAGTGGTTTTTATTGATGCTTAAGATATATTAGATGTTAAACACAAAGCATTAAGTGCATGGGACGATAGAAACATTTGATAGCAATACAAGGTGGGGAAGCTATGGTGCCCCCCCAAGTATGTAAGTGATGGATATCTAGTTGATGATGCTAAACAGATCAATGTAAGGAGTAATTTCCTTGACAAAATTAATTAGACACTGAAGTGGTGATTGATTAGGATCCTCGAGTGTTGGAAGTCAAAAGAGGACAAGTAGATTTTACTTGTCTTATGTAGGGAGTGGTTTCTTATTTGGTAATGCCGGAGAAGACTTGAGAGGAGGAGGTGTTGGTTAATTTTTTTGACTTGGTAATGTTGTAGATGAATTAGTGGGAGGAGGTAATGTAAAAAGGACCTTGAGAGGTCATTTCTTAGTCAAATTGGGTTGAATAGGTGACACTTGTATAGCTCAAGAAGACATATTAGAAGTGATTTCATGATGTTCATGAGACATAGAAGGAGTGAATTCAGGAGCCCATTTGGATGTAACATTTATAGATGATCATGTAACAGAATGTTATGCAGTGAATGAGATAAATCCTTGATGCTCAAGATGCTTTATTTTTCATCGAAAAACATAACAATCATTTTCATTATGTCCATTGATTCGATGATAAGCGCAAAATGGGAGACCTTGATATTTGATCATTAGATAAGGAGGATATCAATGAGTAGTTGGAAAACTAATCAATTGATGACTAAGAAGCTCAATAATAATATCATGGTTCTTAGCATTGTGATTAAATGTGGGAGGCTCCGATAATGGTAAGAATTAAAGCTCATTGATATGAGCACATGTAGAAGACATAAAATGAGGATGAGAAGAATAACTACCATGAGATTGAGAAGCGTCCTTAAGATGTTGTATTTCATATTTTAGAGATGCAATCGTGGATTCCATAGCATGACATTTATCTTGAAATAAGGAATGTAAAGCTTGAATTGCCTCAAATTTGGGTTTATTGGATGGAGGAATGGGACTAATAGACTCATCAGATAGACGATCAAAAATAGCACTCACTTGAGCGGGTGGCATATCTCTAGGGATATACATGGTTCCTAGCTATTTTTGAAGAACCTTTGTGCAGGGTGCATGTAATTGAAGTAATTGAGATAAAGAGATTTGACAAACCTTAGGAGACATGATAGAGAAGATAATATGCCAAAGAAGGATCTGAAAGACCAATCATGAGTGGGGTTCACTAAATGATTTGACAAATATTGAAATATAAATACTAAATTATAATTAAGTAACTGAGTAGATATAGATATGAAATATAGTACAAATTTTACCCAAGCAAGTAAGATAATAAATGTGAAACCCTAAGTGTGAGAGAGAGGGTAAAATACTTAGCTGATTTGTAATATATATGAAGTTGTGCCAAGATGGAAAATTAATGAAACAGGAAGGCATATTGTTGCAACTGAACCCAAAAAATTGTGTGAGCACTTGAAATGTTGGGATTTAGGGATCCTAGACTAGGTAAAGGGCACCTGAAGTGTTATAGATCTCCTCTGGGTGCCTGTGACTACTTAGAACCTAAGGAACTTATTTTTGTAGGGTCGAGAGATGTTCAATGGATGTCTCCTTTTGTCTCCTATACTTCACTTCTTGATCACCAAGTTCACCTGAAATTTACAAAGAGAAAGAAAACATGTAAAACCCCAAAATAAATCAGATAATAAAAATAAAACTATGTAAAAGGGGATTTGTATTGACCCCGACAGTCAACCAACTGAGTAAACATATAATACGGGTGCTACACTACATTTCAAACTCCATGTAGTTTTGTGTGTGTGTGTGTAGAATCATGTCCTACGTAGCTCTTGTCCCAGATGCACTTGAATAAGAAACAATATCTAGATGTAGAAAATTTAGATAGATGTGTGCCTGGAAAAAATAACTTCCCCTCCTATGAAGTTTATGTAGAAGAATGCAGTCCCTTATCCCTTGAATGGATGCTTTGATGCTCTTATAATGCCTTTGGATACAATCTTATGTGGTGATAATGGATGCTTGTTTATTAGTCCTTTATTATGATCACATAGATTTGTATTTATATGATTACCTTACTTGAATTTCATAATTAACCACTAAAAGTTTTACCACCAAGAAAATAAGATGCCCAATATCTAGAAAGGACCCAAAATATACGAGCAAGATACAAATATGTCGGGCTGCCCAGAGGGGATAGGGGTACCTAGGCGTTGGCGTCTTGGCTGGGCCATGGTGTCCAGACTTAGAAAAAGTGAAGTTTCAAAGGTCAGACGGGGTGAGAAGTTGTGTAATACCAAGAGGGAAGATAGAAAGAAAGAAAATAGGCCAAAATACAATGGTAAATTAATACTTTTCTTGCTTAGGAATCATATGAATAGTAGTATATGATCAAGACTAGAAATATACCCAAAGTGCGTGATTTAATGTCTACAGTGTCTTATTCTTCTATTGTGATCATTTCCTTCTTATTTTCAAGCAGCCATCAACCTATTCTAATACCCCATTGACACTCGAAGGGTTAGCATCATCCATTCTACAAATTTTTCTTCTACTGCTTCAAAATTTAATTTCCTGTAATTGTCTACTATCTTTGAAATGGCGTTGCTTCTACTAGACCACATCAAAGAAGGGAAAATGTAGACACCTAAATTTGACTACACAATTTTAATACTAAAATTTTATTAATTATCCTCTTTCCCTTCATTTCATTATAATTAGTGATTTCTTCATAATTAGCTAACATTCCTCTTGATTTTTGTTAATTAACAACACTTCATTAATTAACTAGCCCTCACTTCATCATGGATGCCAACTAACGACACTTTTTTAGTTATAATCCTATTTTAATTAATCAATTAACTATTTTTAGTTAATTAAGCCTTTTAAGCTTCTATTTTATTAATAAACCTTCTTATTGATTAAATTCCCCTTTCAAACCCTTCAAATTCTACTAATTTCCTTCTAAATCACCTCCAAATGGATTTTTAAGCTTATCTTGGTCTATTAATTAATCCTAGTTGATTAATTAAATCATCTCTAATTCCCAAAATTTGTTAATCCTTTATTAATCTATTCTAATCATGATTATCCATTTCTAATTCTACTTTACCTTTATCCCACATTCACTAGGTTGCAAGCTTCTTGCAAATTAGAAAGCTATATAAACAACCCAGTACCTTCCTTCCAATCTTACACCATTTACACCAGTGTTACACCTTTACACTATATGCATATGATAATTGTGTGCAAGTGTTTCTACAATTTTAGCAAGAAAAATACCACCTAGAAATAGCTTCCTACCCTAGCTAAGAATAAGAAATTACACCATCATGATGAAGAAATGAGCAAGTCCTACCATTAACATTAATATCTTTGAAATTAATCAAAACACAATGTAAATTCATGAACTCTATTCTCCTTAATTTCCTAATTAACCATTAAAATGAACCTAATTAGTTCAAATGGAAATTAAATCATATTTTATTGCTTTGATCCTTTAATGGACGCTTGGGTGTGAGGCTTAGCTCTTCAAGAATGGAGGATGGAGATCTCAAGAATGACAAAAGGCTATTATTATGAAACTATGGGCTTAGTTTTTTCTCTTGAGAGATTTAGGTGTAGGTGTAAAGGTAGAGGGAGGGTTGTTTATATAGCCCAAAGGATAAAGGATTCAACACATCCTCATGAATGTGGGAATAATGGAGTTGTAGAGTTAGTTATGGATAAGGGGGGGTTTAAATGGGTTTGAGTTAACTTTAGGAGGGTATAGTTTGTCCTCAAGTGGCTCATGTGGATAAAGGGGGTGTATTAATTAATCAAGATGATTAATTAATACATGTGCAAGATTTTATAAGCTTTTAGATGGATTTTAGTGTGATTTGGACCATTAGGAGGGAATTAAAAAAATTAAATAGTGATTTATTGATTTAATGAGAAGAGAGGCTAATTAATTAATAATAATTAATTAGACTAGATAGAAGGTGTTGATTAACGAGGGGTCGTTAATTAGGGTATGTGCTGGATAGGTGACTTAATTAATTAGTGTAATGTAATCAATTAACAACAATGGAAGAGAAGATGTGCACCATTGATGATAAGTCATAAATTTGCGGGAAAGGAGATAATTACCACAATTTAAGTATTTAAATTGTTGGGGCGTAATTATAGGTGTCTACATTTGCCCCTCTTTGGGGTGGCGTAAGTGACGCCACTTCAGAGATAGTAGACAGAATAATATTTTGAAGGGATAGAAGAAAAATTACCAGGAGAGAGAGATGCACCCTCGAGTGTCGATGGGGTGATGAAAGAAGCTGATCGATGATCGAAAAAGGTGAGAGATAGGTAGAAGAATGGGGAAGAGGAAGGATGCCCCAGTGAGAGAAAATTAGGGGTGAAAGGGAAGTGACGTAGAATAAAAATTAGTAGGAGGGGAGAGAAGAGCTTAGCCTCTAGCTGTTGTTTATGGGAACAATTTTGATATCATCATATTTCCATAGGAACTATATCATTGGTTCTTATGAAAAATATAAGCATACAACAATGGTAGATTGACATGAAAATCCATACCATGAACAATTTTCCATTGCTAAAAGTACCAACTCCATGCAACATAAAATAATGAAATGCAAGATGAAAAGGAAACAAGATCATTTAACAGGGAAAACAAGTACAAATGCACATATCCAACCCAACAATGGTCAAGACAGTTGTACAAATGTTTTGTTATCAGTGCTGAAGAGATCCACAAGTTCATGATTGATGATAAGGGTTAAAAATGATGCCTCGAGAAAGGATACATGCAAGGGGAAATGAAAATGGACATGGGGTCCATGAAAAGTGTTTGTGTGTAACAAAACAACACCAGGAAATGAAAGTGCCCTAGAGTACAGACGAAGCAAGTAGCTAGCTTTGGGAATGGTTATGAATCTGGTGATCTGCAAGTCATATTAATCGGGGAAGATGTGAGACAAACCAATAGGATATGGAGAAAATACCATGCACAAGACACAAGTTTCAGCCATAATAAGCAAGTTTTACCATTTTTGTAGGGTTTTTTATTTTTTAGGATTTTTGAAAAATTTTGCCCTATTTTTGGATTTTTGATATATATATTTATTGTTTCTATTGTTTTTGCTTTCTCAACCATGGTGAATAGTAGAAGAAAGGGAAGGGCCTAGGGGCAACAGAAAGTTCCCTAGGTGGAAGAATGGAGAAACAAACGTCAAATAATGTCCTTGTTTAGTGGACAAATAAAGAAAAAATAATTATTTATGAGAGTGTGAATAAGAATAAAAATCTCTAGGGAGTAATAAAATTGTTTGAGGGAGAAGGAAAGGGGTATCGGATAGCAAAAAATACCCCAATACGGTGAAAAATAAGAGAAAAATAATTATTTAATAAAAATAATTATTCCACAGTGAACAAAGGAGAAAACGGTGATCGAAACGAGCCTCCCAGCCCTCCTAATGGTGAAAAACAGGTTAATATACCCCACCAGCAGGGGTAAAAACATCGCGACCAATTCATTTTAACTGAGCAGTTTAGAAAATTTACCATGAGGCTCTAACATTTAGGAGAACCATGGTGATCACATGAGACCAATTGAGACACGCAGATGCAGTCCAGGGGTACTAGCAACACGCGGATAGTGGCCCCTTTTTGAGTATCGAAACCTTGCTCATTAATTTTTTGTCATTAATGCCCTAAATTTGAGCTTTAGTCATAGGAAAACATGTTGGCACACCTGTGCGCAGGTGCAAGCATGGGATAGGGGGTGCAAGCGCCGTTTTGGGGGTGCAGGCGTCTTTTTGGGGGCACATGCGCCAAAACATATACGCACACACATGCAGAGATAGACAATACACACCGAGGCACACATGAACACATAAGCACATGTGCACACACGTGCATATGTAGAAAATGGGGCACACACATGAAAAGTGTGGTGTAAGCATGAAGAGGGAGGGCACACACACGAGAGTATACGCGTGCAAGCATAAGCACCCAATGTGTGACGCACATGCCAAAAAGGGTGCACAGGCACCAGAAAGGGGGAAAAAGTACCAAGAGACACATGCGTGTAAGCGTAGGTGCCAAAAACTTGGTGCACATGCCAAAAAGGGCACGCAGGTGCCCTATACATGTGGAAAAAAGATAGGAAAGTGTCAAAAACATGACACTTAGAAGAATTTTTAGGATTTTTGGGTTAACCCTAAAAGAGAAGATAGATTTTTAAAAGAAATGCTAGGAACAGACTAGCAGCATGTTATTTTACAGAGATGACTACCAGTTTTGTAGACATGGGAGTGACATACCTGGATTATAGAGCTAGAGGATAGTATGCGCCGGTGTGACTAAAGAGCCATGACGATTCTTCTAGAGGCGATAGGGCTAGGCCCTGTGTCTCAGATGCCTTCCATCATATTAGACCATGGTCTATTGACTGTGCTAGCCGAGTGATGGCATAGTGAGAGTCAGTGTTTTAGATTTCCTATAGGAAAGATGACTGTTACTATTGAGGACGTATAGCAGATTCTTCGTGTGCTGATGATGGGAAATTTGATTGAGTACAGTTCTGATGCAGGACTTATTAGAGCATCTTACAGTGCCCTGTTTAATGTTGATGATATACCACATGACAGGATGACCATAGCATTTCACGAGTGCATCTCTGACCCCACATTACATCAGGGGCCTCTCTACATCACGACTCTTATCAATGGGTTCCTACTCACTGATAAGATAGGGACCTTGTTCCTGAGATGATTACTACCATTGGTTCGTGGCATATACAATGGTGAGAGATATTGCTGGGGGCAGTGTATACTGGCCCATCTATACTATTATTTGCACTTGATCACATACCATGGTAAGAAGACCATGGGTCCAGCCTCATTATTACAGATATGATCATGGGATCATATTACGATCAAACATCCTGTGGGTTGCTTCCATGCCCAAGATCCTGAGGAGCCATCATACATGACCTGGGTAGCAGCTGGTGGAGATATACATGGCCATCTTGGTAGCCTATTCAGATATAGATGAGATTTTAACGAACTGGTAGAGATAAACATCATCTAGCGGCCATACAGGTAGTTCCAGTGGCCATAGGATTCCACAGAGATCAGCATGTGCCTGGTGGAGCACTTTTTTATTGGTAGCCGCAGTTACATCATGGAGCTATATCGAGTGGACAGGTGCCAACGGAAACTTGGTAGGGTATAGGGGGTCCCTTAGCTAGATATCCGGCATGCACACAGGGATTCAGAGAGGCAGACCATGGGGCCTCGTATACTGGTGGCCCGAGCTAGGGCGAGTTTCACACAGGTGGTCCCATAGGTATGCGACCTAGTTCAACAGGTGAGGGATCTCGGGACCACAGCTGACTATGCAGCTTGGTATGTTACAGTATTACCCCAATGTATCACCATTCTAGAGGAGGCTTGGGTAGCAGGCATTCACCAACCTGTAGAGATATGACATGGTGCAGAGCGCAGGGCGAGGGTAGTGGCACAAGGGCCAGATCTAGAGGAACCATTTGATGGCATCCCACATGATGGACAGGGTGCCTCATATGCACAAGGATTGAGGCCACAGGGAATAGTACAGGTAGCAATGTAGCCACCTAGAGGAAAGGTCTTCGAGGAGGGATAATCTTCTAGAGCACCTCAGGGGTCAATCCCTGAGGCACACATAGCCTCCTAGCCAGTGGCACATATAGCCATAGTATAGGTGTAGTTACAACATGGCATAGTCGAGATAGATGTGGCTAGAGTAGAGAGAGACGAGGCTCGAGGCTGGTGTGTGACTTCTATAGCAAAGAGAGATGAGGCCCGATCACACATTATTACTTTACTTTCAGAGTGGGATCAGGCTTGGGCCCAATCTGGCCCATGAGATGACAAAGTAACATTGCAGAGCTAGACTTGGGAGACAGTGGCACAGATACTGAGCCTTCTTCATCAGTCCCAGTCACAGGTGCAGATGGTTGTTTGCACAAAGAGACCATGTATATGCATGATCATAGAAACTACTAGCACAGAGGGACCAAGTCCGTGCCGAGCTGCAAACTATGACTATAGAGAGAGATCGAGAGGCTTCTGCCTTGAGATAGTCTGAGACAAACTTGGGCCGAGTGACAAGTGAGTGAGATACTACTCTTTAGGTAGTGCTCACCTCTGGGGATGCTGACTTGATACGTGACACCACCAGGCTATGTGGTGAGGCCCTATTCTATAGGACTGCTTATTACAGAGTGGTTCCTCCAGAGCAGCGATTAACACTACCCCGGCTGTCAGGGTCTTGTGCATCAGGCTCTCGATCATGGAGATTAGGCCATTCCAACAGATCAATGAGACAGCCCCTACCAAAGTAGCTGGCTAGACCAGCACCATCCCAACATCTAGTGTTCCGTTGACTAGATGACAGATCTGGGAGCCCCTGCGAGGGTGAGAACTATGGTTGAGATCCACACTTTTTTTTGTATAGATTCTTTATATGTATGCCTCTTATGAAGGCCGATTTTTTATGTACAACCTTGTATACATGTATTTTGATGATGCCTCATGATGAAGGCTTGATTCTTTTTGATACATTCTCTTTTTTGATGGCATTATGTATCAATGATGTATTATATTGAGTACCGATCTGGAAATTGTATGTATGTGTATAGACATTTTTGATGTAGCATCTTCGTACACCTCAGCTGAAGGCATTTTTGATATAGAACACTGATTTGTATCCATTTTTGATATAGATGTACATTGACACACATGTATATATATGAGGATTACTTTGTTTTGGATTAGATGTACATGTTTATGAGATGATGTACTATATTTTTTTTGTGTCCTGATGCATGTGACATGAGTGGGATAATTTTATGATGTGAAATACCCTTTTCCGACATTACTCTATGTTGATTTTCATTGCGTGATATGTTTTTTGATTTAGCACCTATGGATGTGTTGTGACACGAGTGGGCATATATTGATTCTCATCACACATTGCATGTTTTGATTCATCACTTATGGATGCGTTATCTGATTTTGTACTTTTTATGTATTTGATTTCAATGTTTGATGTACACATGTGCTGTAGATGTTAGATGATAGATCCTTAGATGATATCAAATACATTTCTCATGTGTTATTTTGATGTATATGGACGGGATGATATGATGATATTGGTGTGGGGGGATAGATTTTTGATCATGCACAACCCCTCTTGCCTCCATTGATGATACAATATGTGATGATTAGCTTAGCATACATGTATGATGTAAAACTTAGCATGTTGTTTATATATGATGTATAGATGTGATGATAATGATGGTAATGTGATGTGAATGATAACAAAACAATGCACATGCAATAAACACAACCAATACACCATGATTCACCATGCTTTATTAACATGCTAGAAACATAATCAAATGCTTAAGAAAGAACATAATGAATTAACACATTACATCATGATTTCCTAAGATTTATTAGCAAGAACAAATCTAATCTAAGCAAGAAAATATGAATCCTAACAAAGTACGCTCAAGCAACAAAACAAACCAAAAGTAAGAATACAAAACAACTATACAAGCAACAAGAAAAGCAAAGAACAAGACAATGAAAACAAATGTTTTTTGTAAGATATGTTTTCATGTACCAATTTTCTATTGTTTAGGTTTTTCTGAAACAATTCTCTATTGTTTAGGGTTTTCATGAAACAATTTTCTATTGTTTAGGGTTTTCTGAAATAATTTTCTATTGTTTAGGGTTTTCTGAAACAATTTTCTATTGTTTATGGTGTTTTCGTGAAACAATCTTCTATTGTTTTTGGTGTTTTCATGAAACAATTTTCTATTGTTTTTGGTGTTTTCTAATGGTTTTCCAAAGCTATGTGCAGGTAACCAAGAAAGCGTGGATGCCCCCAGTGTTAGATTGGGAATATACAAGGGCAGAAGCCATACATTTATGAAGAAGGTGCAGTTGTTGAATTTCCCCCAGCGTAAGATGGGCAATAGTGAAAGACCATACCCCTCACAGACGAATAAAAGAAGGAAAAGCCGGATCAAGGCTAGATAGGATGGGGTTCATAGGGAATCTCGAAGGCAAAACTAGGTATAGGTCAAAGATAACTACCCTCCTGACACAGAATGCTTTTGAACAATGAATCTTTTTGAGGTCCCGGAAACCAGTTTTCACCCAAGGACTTGTCCAAAGTGCTACAATTGCATGGTTTTCACTAGTGAACAACCTGTTTTCTCTTTTTCTCTTTTTTCTAATTTTTGTTGATTTTTTGTTGATTTTTTTGATTTTTTGTGATTTTTTACTTCCTTACACCATGTTTAAGCATAGAACTGCTTAAGATGCATGGTGTTCATGGGATCTTGGAGCTCATCACCATTGGGGTGAGCCAGTTTGTATGTCCTTGTGACGTACTTGGTGACTATGACATAGGATACCAACCAATGTGGTTAAAACTTCCCTTTCTTTTCTTGCTCTGCTCTGGTGTTGAACTGGTTCTTCTTTATGACTAAATCACCAACCTCAAAATGACGAGGGATGATTCTTTTAGCGTAGTTTCTGGAGATTTTGTGTTGATACACTTTCAGGTGATTAAGAGCGCGAATGCACCTCTCATCCAGGAGCTCTAACTTAGCCAGTCTTGCCACTCGATAATCTTCATCCTTATCCAGATAGTCTCGAAGAGAAATTCTCAGGGATGGAAGTTCAATCTCTAAAGGGATGATAGATTCTATCCCGAACACTAGGGAATATGGTGTCGCACCCATAGGAGTGTGAATTGATGTTTGGTATGCCTAAAGGGATGGATGGATTTGTAGGTGCCAGTTACGACCTGTTTTGCTGACCATTTTCTCCATTATCCTTACCAAAGTATTATTTGTTGCCTCATCTTGTGCATTACCCTGAGGGTAATATGACGTGGACCATTTTAATCTGATTTGGAACCATTGGCAAAGATCTTTCACAATTTTGTTTTTAAAGGAATTCCCATTATCTGTAACGATGGCTGCGGGAATACCATATCAGCAAATGATGTGATTCATGATAAATTTAGAAATATGTGCTCCTGTGACATATGTTAAAGGGACAACCTCTACTAATTTTGTAAAATATTTTGTAGCTATGATGATATGTGTATGACCATCAGATGAGGTAGGAGTAAGTTTCCCTATTAAATCAAGTCCCCACTTAGAGAATGGACATAGGGTAGTGATAGGCTATAATGGTTGCGATGGAGCATGAATGAAATTTCCATACTTTTCACAAAGTACACATTTTCTAACATAATTGCAACAATTAGTTTCCATGGTAGGCCAAAAGTAACCTAATCTCAACAGTTTCTTAGCCAAGACCATTCCATTTGTATGTGATCCACACACCCCTTTATGCACTTCTTTGATTGCTTGGATTGACTCCGTCACATCCAGACAACGTAATAGATTCCCATCATAGCCATGATGATAAAGTGTACCTCCTAAAAGGGTGTAATGGGCTATCTGGTGAATTAGGATGTGCTTTTCAAAACAGGAGATATCAGGAGGGAATGTGTTGTCCTTAAGATAGGTAAAAATGGGTTCATACCATGGGGAATCGGGACCAACAGCCTCACAAGCTAAGTAAGATTATGGCATGTCATACATGGGCTGGAGTAGATTTTATATGAATAATGGCATATCATTATTCCCTGGTGGAATACGAAGCATAGACCTTACTATTTCCATGGCATATGCCGACCTGTTCTGTGCTCTTGGGATTTGCTCAAAGGTGATGCACAAAAAATACTCCTTTAGAGTTTCCACTAACTTTTTGTAAGGTATGAGTTTTTCATCCTTAATCTTATATTCATCACTAACCCATTTGATGATTAACTCTAAATCACCTATAACCTTGACATGATGAACATTCCACTTGATGGTTAGCTTCATCCCTGAAATGAGTGCTTCATATTATACAATGTTGTTTGTGCACGGGAAGCCTAGGTGAAAAGCCTGCAGTATAGGATCAC
This sequence comes from Taxus chinensis, assembly GCA_019776745.2. NCBI lineage: Eukaryota > Viridiplantae > Streptophyta > Pinopsida > Cupressales > Taxaceae > Taxus > Taxus chinensis. The sequence continues at coordinate 525,916,976 of CM034149.1, forward strand.
CCGAAGGAGTGATAAGGACCACTCCTACACCTGAACCATGAAATATAAAGGATCCATCAAAATGTATCTGCCACATAATAGATTCTTCAATGTAGAGCAAGGAAGCATCTGGCAGATCCAGATTCAAAGGTTCTGTGCTTTGCAAAGGTGCTTCTGCTAGCTGGTCTACAAGTACTTGTCCTTTAATCAATTTTTTATGGACAAAATCTATGTCAAAATCACTGAGTAGAATGATCCAATTAGCCATTCTTCCTATGAGGGCGGGTTTAGACAATAAATACTTGAGTGGGTCATCCTTGGATATTAGCTTGGTTTTAGTATTTAATAGGTAATGGTGAAGTTTTTGAAAAGTAAAAACAACAGCCAAGCAAGCCTTTTCAATTTGAGGATAATTAAGCTCATAGGTGATGAGGGTGTGACTCAGATAGTACACCACTTTCTCCTTATGTCCAAGGTCGTATTGGGCTAGCAGCGCACCAATAGAAAATTATGTAGTGGAAATATAGAGCAATAGTGGTTCCCTAGGAGTGGGAGGCATGAGGACAGGTGGATTAGCCAAGTACTATTTAAGCAAAGTGAAGGCTTGTTGTTGCTCAGGTCCCTAGATGAATGTGACATCCCTTTTAATCAAGTGGGTGAATGAGTGACATTTATCTGTAAGCTGGGAGATGAAGCGGTGAATGGCTTGAATTTTCCCTTGTAAGCTGGGTAGTTGCTTGATATTCTCAGGTGGAGGAATTTTAGTGATAGCAGACACTTTAGAAGGGTCTACCTCAATACCTCATCTTGACACAATGAAGCCCAATAGTTTCCCTGATAGCACACTAAAGACACATTTATTTGGATTCAGCCTGACTTTGTATTCATGCAGGCATTCAAAGATTCGCCAAAAAATAACAGGGTGATCCTCTCTTGTTTTGAACTTTCCTAGGATATCATCTACGTATTCCTCCATGATATCAAGAATCATATCATGAAAAATTACTATCATGGCCCACTGATAGGTAGCTCCTGCATTCTTAAGGCCAAATGGCATCACTTGATAGTAGAAGGTGCCCCAAGGAGTCGTAAAAGTTGTTTTGTGTTGGTCTTCTTCAGCGATCTTGATTTGATTATATCCCAAAAATCCATCCATGAGTGATAGCATTTCGTACCCTACTATTGAGTCAACAATCATGTCAATGTTGAGTAGCAGAAAATCATCTTTAGGGAAAGCTTTATTGATGTCCCTTAAATCCGTGTAGATTTAGATACCAATAGGTTTTTTCTGGATAGGAACAATGTTTGATATCCATTCAGAATAATCAATTAGCCTAATCAATCCTACTGCAAGCAATCTTTCCAAATCTTCTTTGACCAACAGGGCCACTCTTGGGTGAATCTTTCAGAGCTTCTATTTGATAGGCTTGGCGTCTGCGTGCACGACTAGGTTGTGCATGACCAAAGTCAGATCTAAGTTGTGCATGTCTTTATAAGACCATGTGAACACATCAATAAACTCTCACAGCAGCATAGTGAATGTCTTTTGTTCTTTAGCCGAGAGTGATTCTCCCAGTTTTACTATCTTGGGATCTTCTTCTATACCAATATTTACATCAATGGTTTCTTCGACTAGCAATTTTGATAAGTCCTCCATATGCATAGGATCAGAAGGAAGGTTGAGATCTTCATCCAAGGATGTCTCCATGAGATTTTCATCCTTTGCATGGTCACTTTGTCCTTTGATTTTCATATTTGTTTGTCAGCTAGTGCCTCGAAGATATTTTCACTGTGCAACTTGGACTTTGATTTTTTTTGAGGATTTTCTTTAGAAAATTTTCCCTCACTTTTCTTTAAATTTTTTTGACCACAAATTTCAGCCTCCTCGCCGAAGTAGGCGCAGGTATCTAAGTTGATAAAGAAACATTTCTTATGATATCTAATGGGAATTGTATCCCTTATGCCCATGAACTCTATGATAGCCTCGTCATTCTCAAATAATTCTAGTGACATGTGACATTGTTGGTCCCATTCAACAAGGGAAGGGTATACAAGGTCAAGGGTTAGTTACGTGGGGGTTATGGTTAGGAAAACATTGTTCATGAAAAGGTTTGTGGAGGCCAGATCCTCATATTGGATACAATAGGAATCAATATCACTGTGTAGATAGTCAGAGCTATCCTCACACTCAGAACAAGTGGCATCTTGATCATTGAGGTGTGCTCCATATGGACAAATCCCAATACCGTATCTTTCTGTTTTGAAATACGGAAGAGGGACTAGTTCTCTTTGTCCTTGTTCATTCCTCCCACATCCTAGGCCTTTGTAGCCCATGGAGTACATCATTCTACTAGATTTTTCATTTTCCAGGGTTTGATAATAGGATGGCTGAGTATCCTCAGGGACCCAAGATATAGGTGGATCAATAAATTTCTCCTCAGCTAATAAGCCTCTAGGTAAGAATGACCCAATAGTGTGTTCCTCTCTAGTTATTTTAAAGTAGTAGTTGGGTCGACCTCTAGTCTTGGGTGACAGTGAGAGGTCGGAAACCAAGAGCGCTTGTTGTTAATTATACTCCCCATAACCATATTCGAGGATTTTCATCTCCCATGAATCAAATGGAGATGTTGAAGTAGATGCGCCATGAGTGCAAGAACTAAGAGAATCTCAATCCACCTAGGATTCCATGGTCTCAGACTAGAGAGGGACAACTATATCTGTGGAGGGACTTTTCTCTCCATAGGATTCCATGGCCTATGAATCTCCCCAATCTGGATTTGACTTTTCTGACTTATCATGCTTGGGGAATGGTTCTTTATATATCCCCATTTTCTCGTTAGGTGTATGCATTTTTCCAGGATTATCCACCTCTATCTCCCCATTGTCAATGAGGTCCTGAATATAATGACAAAGTTGTAGAAATTTTTCTATCTTATGTCCTTTGATGTGATGCATTTCACAATATTCATGCTCCTTGTACCATGAAGGTTTCAGAGCGTTGTCATCAAATGGTTGCATTGTAGGATAGGTCATCATGTGGGCCACATCCAATTTTTTTGGTATGGCTGACAAAGGTTCATTAAGAGAGGTGAATTTTCTTCACTTTGGTGGTGGTTGAATTGGGCCCTTGGTTAGTTTAAAAGGTTGACCACTTTGGACCATTTGGAATCCGTGATTCCCTCTCCCACCACATTTTTGTTTTTGTTAAAGATCTTCAGCTTTTCTGTGGGTTGGACACTTTGGTTGTCTCTAGATTGGGTTTTGAGGGTGCCTTTGGCAATGAGATTTTTTTCTATCTGAATCCCTTTCTCGATAACCTCCTCAAAAGTATGAACATAATGCATTTAGAGGTGGAAAGCTATATCCAGGTTGAGATTGGGAACGAAAATACTAACCAGCTTCTTTTCAGGGAAAGTGCAAGGGAAGCAACTAGCTATCCCTCTCCACCGTTGGAGAAAGCTGGCGAAAGTCTCATTAGGGTGCTGCTTGGCACCACATAAGTTTTCCATTGTGACATCACTCTCTATTTTATATGAGAAGTGATGCATGAATCTTTCTGCCAATTCTGGCCAGGTGAAAACTGATCCTCATGGTAAGCGCATAAACCACTCTAAGGCTTGACCTCTGAGACTCTTGGGAAAAATTCTGATGAGGTAATTGTCACTATCAGACACCTCTTGACATGCCATGTAAAAATCTTTAACATGATCCCATGGATCTCCTTTCCCTTTATATTTGTCAAATTTTGGCATATCAAATTTCTGTGGAAAGGGTTGAAGGGTCATTGTCTTGTCAAAAGGATAGGGGCATAATTCTTCATTTTGATATTTCCTGATGCTCCTTATATTTCTTTCTTGTAAGCTCATGAGCATCACTTTCATAGACTACACTTCTTGTATGAGAATTTTTTCTTTAGTGTGAGAAGTGGGGATGTATACACAATGGTACCCTGTGTCTTCTTCTCCTTGGTTTTCTCGATGGATTTCATTGATCTAAACCTTAGGCCTCAACTTTTGAACGTTCTTGTTTACGTATTTCTATACATGGGAAGTAAGAAAAGTTAGTTGTCGGCTTAGGTTACTGATTTTTTGTTGGATTGTGGCTTGGTTTGTGGATTCTTCTTCTAAAGGTTCCTCCTCCTCGTATTGTGGAGGTCTGTCACCTGTCTCATGTTCTATCTTGTTTCTTCGTGGTACTTTAATAAAGGGTATTCTATGCCCCACCACTTTGTCATTTCCTGCGTAAGAAGTGGAAGCATGTTCGTGTGTTAAAATATCTTCCATATTAATAAGGGGACATTCTTCCTTAGTATCTTCATTTGCATGTAGTATTGTTTCATTCTCGATGGGTAATTTGGCCCCTAATTCTATGACCCGTGCCAACACTCTATCTTTGTTTCTGAGAAGAAATTCCTCTAGTAGAGTGGGGTTGAAATCGAAGTCTGCATGTGGTGATTCTAATTCATTTCCACTGTGATCAACCATCTCTTTTGTTTCTTTTTCTACAAAAAGCAACGGTCCTAGGTCTCCCAATCTTGTGCTTTTTGTTCCTCGTATGTCTGTTTCTTTAATCCTAGATGTGTTTTAGGAGCCATGTTTTCATGATAGTTTCTCTAGGGTGAGTTGTAAATGCGTTCAAAGTTTTAGTGACCACCCCTAAGTAAGATGCAAAATTTATTTGTTAAGAGTATGAATAAATCAATAATGTGAGAATACCAATGTGATAGAGTGATAAATCACTAGTGACACAAGCGTTTGGTATTAAGACCTGTTTAAATGAAGTACCTCCTAGACTATGTTTCAAAGAGTAGTTTTGCATCGCAAGATGTTTAGCAAGATGTTTTCACTTATGCTAAGTTCAAGGGAATGAAAAAAATGTAATTAAATACAAGAAGTCAATGCGATCTCCCAATCAAGATATACAAAGAGTGAGCTCAAACTCGATTAAGACCTATATCTCAAAAAGTGCCAATTACAATTTGTGAATGACATAGCAATATCACCAAGATATGTTAACCCACTTTGTGAGAAAGTGAAGTATTGATATGAAGGTGTTATTGATATAACATGCAAAAAGGGTAACACCTAGCACTCTTTGAAATTGAGGTAATAATAGAACCAAACTAAAAAGCTCAATGTATAGTGAGGAATAGTTAAAAAATGTGTGTAGCGTAACCTTACAATATAGATATTTATGTCAAGTTTTTAAGAAACAAGACATAAATATCAAAATTGTAGTGATACAATGCAAACAAGCTAACTCTTCTAAGAAAGTATACTATGATGAACCACACCTAACTACAATGACGATCTTGACATGGGTATCAATATCACAATGGCTACCAATGACGTGAAAACACCTCCGCACACTTTAGATGTTTAACTAACCCAGCCGCAAACATGGATAGGTGTAAACGGACATAAAAGTGAGAGAAACAGTCGATTGGTAACACAAAGGTAGTCACCCTTATTCTGATCAACAAAGTGTCAAAAGAATGTGAAGGAAGAAAATAAAAAAAAGGATGAAAAATGCTGGCTTCACTTTGGCAGAGTTTCACCTTACCGTAAGGCAAGTAAAAACTAGGTGAAAGTAATGTGTCACACGTTTCTCAATGAAAATGTGGTTCACAACTCAACACTATTTTAGAATGGTCAAAGTGGGCTCCTAGCCAAATTATATCTTCCTAGGTGGTTCTCTCGTCCTAGGTGCTACAAAGATTATCCATGAGCGGAACGATTTACCCAAAAAGTTGCAATGACTAGTTTAGGAGTATCTCGACTTTACCCCCTTCAAGCACACTGGCTAATAAATGCATCCAAGTGTGTACTTAAAAGGGTCATGTAGGGACAACTTGTAACTCTATATCATAAAGGATTTACTAGTCAGATAGGTAGTGCGGAGCACTTCCTGTTTCATCCACAAGGTTCCCTCTTATGTGGACTACTTTGGGGTTCCTGGAACCACCCCCATTGTTGTAGCTTAAGGCGTTATGCCAAAGGGGTTATGTTCCAGTTGAGTGGAGAGGGACGTACCCTTTTCTAAAACTTGCAATACAATGTTTTGAATATGTTGTTCATTTTATCTTTTTTAATTAGATGTGGTTTTCTCGAACACCGTTTGACAACTTGTATAACAACTGTATTAGTAGTTTTCTGACTTTTGTTTCGATTCTTTCGTTCTTTGACAAGTGATGGAATTTTGGTCCTATATGAATATTTTTAGTAGTTTTCCATCAAAAGATAAGGCATCATTTTTGATTCTCTAGATCATCCAAGGATGTAAGAGAAGAGCATACATGATTGTCTCCAAAAATCCAAAAAGATATCAAATGGAAAAAACACTTTAATTGAAGTATGCCAAATTAAACAATTTCAACTCAAATATTCATAGAAATATCAAAGCATCAAAATGACTTAAGAATCATTTATTATTCCTAAGATCGCCCCAAGGGATGCAAGGGAAGAGCATACGTGATCCTTATTCCTATAAGTAAATAATGAAAAATATTACCTAATCAAATATAAACATGTAAAAACAGCCTGCAAAGATAAATATATGATTAGATAAACCTGCAAGAATGTTAGCACATCAACACCCTAATTTCAAAAAATGCAAAAGGACACCTGCGCCCCTTTTTTAGCACATGTGCATGAGTTAGGGCGTATGCACCACTTAAGGTTGTTTTTCGGCCCACAGTGTACCTGTGCCACCCGAGAGATGTGTGCGCCACAAAAATAGTATACGCGCCAAAAAAATAGTTCCTATGCTAATCTATGGAATTTTTTGAATTTCCAAGCACCTGCGCCACCAGAGAGACGTATGTGCCACAAAAATAGCACATGCACTACTTTGAGAAAAATAGATAGAACAACCACATTACCAGAAAAATATGCCTGCACCACTAAAACAGTATGTGTACCCTGATTAGGGCGTGTGCACTAATCTGACAGGTTTCAGAATGCAGTGAAGGTATAGTATGAAATGACACCTATGCCCAGGTTAGTGCACCTACGCACTGGTTAGGGTGTATGCGCTAGGGTTAGCGCACATGCGCCAGGGGTCGATAGATAGTGTGACAAGTTTTAACAGTGTGCCTGTGCCACCAGAGAGATGTGTGCACCCTGAAAATTGTGCCTGCACCACAAAAATTGTGCCTATGCCCCTAAAATTGTGTCTATGCCAGACCTGCAACCAAAATATGGCAGCAAACATAAGAAAACTCACAATATCTCAATTTTTTGACAAGTTAGCTTAAGAATGACAATAACCCATTAGAATTATGGCTACGAACATAAAGTTACACATATCAAATGAGCAAAAATTCTAAGAAAATGGACATTAATTACTACATGCGCATATCAAAAGTTAGCCAAAATAATGAAACTTAAACTAAAATGCCATGGGACTAAGTGTCCCACCGGGCGTGCCAAATGTGCGCAAGTGTTTCTTCAATTTTAGCAATAAAACTACCACCTAGAAATAGCTTCCTACCCTAGCTAAGAATGAGAATTACACCATCATGATGAAGAAATGAGAAAGTCCTACCCTTAACATTAATAACTTTGAAATTAATCAAAACACAATGTAAATTCTTAAACTATATTCTCCTTAATTGCCTAATTAAACATTAAAATGAACCTAAGTAGTTCAAATGGCAATCAAATCATATTTTCTTTCTTTTATCCTTCAATGGATGCTTGGGTGTGAGGCTTAGCTCTTCAAGAATGGAGGATGGATATCTCAAGAATGACAAAAGGCTATTAGTATGAAACTATGTGCTTACTTTTATCTCTTGAGAGATTTAGGTGTAGGTGTAAAGGTAGAGGGAGGGTTGTTTATATATCCCAAAGGATAAAGGATTCAACACATCCTCATGAATGTGGGACTAATGGAGATGTAGAGTTAGTTATGGATAAGGGGGGGGGGTTTATATGGGGTTGAGTTAACTTTAGGAGGGTATAGTTTTTCCTCAAGTGGCTCATGTGGATAAAGGGGGTGTATTAATTAATCAAGATGATTAATTAATACATGTGCAAGCTTTTATAAGATTTTAGATGGATTTTAGTGTGATTTGGACCATTAGGAGGGAATTAAACCAATTAAATAGTGATTTATTGATTTAATGAGAAGAGAGGATATTAATAATAATTAATTAGACTAGATAGAAGGTGTTGATTAATGAAGGGTCGTTAATTAGGGTATGTGCTGGATAGGTGACTTAATTAATTAGCGTAATGTAATCAATTAACGACAATGGAAGAGAAGATGTGTGCCATTGACGATATGTCGTCAATTTGTGGGAAAGGAGATAATTAGCGCAATTTAAGTATTTAAATTGCTGGGGCGTAATTATAGGTGTCTACAATAATAGCATTTCAACTTTGAAAATATTATTGATAAAACAACCACCTTCTATCCTTTACTTGCAAAGAATAGTAAGAGAAGAACCATACATGGCAATCAAGCCATATTAGTGAGATCTCTTCCTCTCCATGGAGATATATTCCTTTGATTGCACATAGTCACATTGGGCTCAACAATATAATTATCTACAATCTAAAATACCATTAAAAACATCAAAGGATTGCTTAGATTTTCATGTTAATTAGATGTAGTAGTTATCTTTTCCTTTTCTATGGATTTATCATGATGATTTGTTAGATTATCTTTGTTATTGAGACTACTTGGTGTAAGATTCTATTGATTAATTTAGCTTGGTTTAATTAAAAACATACACAAGTAAATGGGTATCCAATACCCAAAAATTATTTGCATGAGTTATATGAAAACAATCACGATTCACAGTAAAAAAGAAGGGTAAGAGACTTGCAAAAAAATCACTACATGTGAGCCGATTCAAGCACCCATGTGATAAAATAACTAGATTTATGAGAAAACACAAAACACATATTTCAACCTCTAACATGTAAGAACCAGAATAAATCATATTATTTCATAAGGAAATATCAAGAAAAGGTGAGGTATTTCCATGTCTTTTAAGCTTATGTGAAAATCCTTCAAACTCCATGCAATATTCCTCTAAATATCCCTTCAGAAAAAACCAACAGAACAACACAAATTCACTAAAAAATATCCAAAGATACCAAGCCAATCCATTGCTATAAACTGATAAAACCTCCATTAATACCTCCTTGAAATAACTCAATGAAATAGTAGAGTGGAATGCATGTAACAACTTGAGAGGGATAGGGAAGAGATCTCCATTTCATGCAAAGGAATAAAAATAGAAAACTAAGTTTACATAGTAGCTTCTGGAGAAAGATTTTTCCATTTAACGAGATCCATGGAGATGTATTTAATGCATTTATTATTTACAAGTGCCACATAGTGGCCATACCTATCTACTTCCCTCCACCAACTTCTAGATTACCTCTAATGCAAACTTGATGATTACGAGAAGTCGACAGATTAATTAAAACAATAACTTTGCATGGGTCGAGATTCAACTGAATAAATTTATTAATCAATCAATTTTAATGACCATTCGAATATAGTCATAATTTAATTATCTTCTAGAAAATGAATCCTTAATGTAATGTAAGTTATTTTATTCACAATAATCAAACAATTTACATATGATCATTCCCGTATAGCTTAAAATCCATGCATATGAATATGGTCTAAGACCATAGTTATTTTTAAATTTTTAAATAAACTATGTAAAATTAACTTAACCAATTATATATTTCACTGCCCAACCAAGGGTGATCTGACAAGCCATTATAAAGCATTCATGTCATTACATAAAGCGGTCAATATAATTCCTTATTCATCTAGAAAGGAGTATCGATTGGTAGAAGTTAATTAACTGACTCAAAAAGTTAAATCCATATAAAATATTATCAAGATAAAAACTTTATGATCATGTTATAAAATAGATTAATATGTAATCTGAATAAAAAAAAATTGATAACATTTCATTGTAATTAAGATTCTTAAACCTATACCTTATTGAAACCAATATTTTTTACCTATCCCGATTAAAGGTTCTCTCTTTGTTGTACGATCAATGATCGTTAGTATCAAAAGAATTAGTAATTTCAACATTTACCATAATTTTTACATAATGAAATGATACATTGTAACCATGATTAAATTCATCCTTACTTGGTAAGTCATTACTTCCAACAAGAAAAGTAATCTACAAAATCAACAGTAGGTACAACAACAACAAAACATCCAAACATGGAATAATCAAACTTAGAAAGGTAATGCAACCAAGAAAAAAATATATGGTATTAACGTGAGGTATCTGGCGAGTTCTTGGTGATAAGAATTATTACATGGTTAGCTTCACAACTACTCATAAGCATGTTTATCCTTCTCAGGGTAATCGTGTGTACGCCTAGCTGCGATACTATTCAGGTAACACTTCTAGCCCCCAACAATTCATGATTTTCTTTACACTATTCTTCCCATCTTATGATAATCATGAAATGAAAATGTGAGATGTGACATACTTCCCCCTTAATGAATCATCCTCCCAATTATTTTACTCGCTAATAGTAACAATATAAACCACAACAGATTTATATCATACAACAAAGAGAAAATAGTCATGAATTCTCATTCAAATTTGAAAATTTCCAGATTTTCAGTTTATTTTCCATCTATAAATTAGCTGTAACAACCTTATAAAAGATCACTTTTTTCAAAACTATCTGAAATATGACATAATCGTGTCATTTTAGCACCTCAAAGTTATGAAATTATATAAATTTTAACTTGATAAATTAAAAAATATCAATTTTTATGACTGAAACAAATAAGGAAATGATGTCTTCATCTCTTTAAGATCCTCCCAGGTTGCACTTTATTCTATATATTGCTCCCATTGGACCTTGGATTGTGCAATTTCTCTATTTCTCAAGTGTAATGTGTGAGTTTCTAGATTTTTGATCATTTCAACTACAACAATTCCTGGATCCTGAACCTCCAAAACGTTCTAATTATGCACATCTGATACATCTGAATCATACTTTTTAAGAAATAAAATATGAAAAACATCATGCACCTTAGACAATGTGGGAGGAAATGCCAAACGATATGCTACCAAACTTATGATTTCTAGAATTTCAAAAGGTCCAACATTAACCCTTAAGAATAATTTGTCTCCTATTTCAAATGCGATATGTCAAACATTATTGAACTATTTTTGGGATTAACCCTTAAGAATAATTTGTCTCCTATTTCAAATTTCATGTTTATTCAGTTCATACATACATATTATGCCTATCAATAACTTCTTTCAATCATTCATGAATGAGCTTTCCTTACTTTTCCATTTACCTTAACATTTCAGGGCTCACTAACACTCTATCTTAGACGTACTATCCCAAGTGATTGATGTTTTACACCTTCCATACAATGCTTCAAAAGGAGTCATTTTTAGTGATACATGGTCTGTGTTATTATATGAAAACTCAACCGTACTACTTATCCATGCAATACATCCTGAGCATATCATCCATAACTTGGTTGACCCGTTCAGTTTGACCATCTGTTTCTGGATGATATACTAAATTTAAATTTAGCTTCATTCCCAAGGCTAAATTCAAAGTAGTATAGTATCTAGATGTCATCCATGAGTACCTATCCAAAATTATTAACTTTGAAACTGTGCAATCTGAAAATCTCATGCACAAATTTTCTTGCAAGCATGGGAGAATCATCTTTAAGATTTCCCAGTATAAATTGAGATGCTTTCGTTAACTTGTGAAAAACTACAAGTATCATGTCATGTTTCTTTTTTGACATAGGAATCCCCTGCATGAAATCCATGCTAATAAATTTCCATTTATTATGTGGAATTTTTTGTGGACCAATAGACCAGCAAGGTGTAGTTGCCAAGATTTTACACGTTGACATTCCAAACAATGAGAAACATAGTTTATCACGTCCTTTTTTATTCATTTCCAAAAATATTGTTGTTTTACATAAACAAGTAGTTTAGTTACTCCATGATGCCTAGAGTATGGTGAATCATGAAATTCTTCCATAACCTTGACCCTTAAGTCATTTCCTGAAGGTACATAAACTCTACCTTCATATTTCAAGATTCCCTCATTATCAAATTTTAATCCTTTGTACGTTTTATCATTAGGTTTTTTATTAAAGTAGTCTTAACATGTTTATAATAATTATAAACCATCACTTGTTTTTATTCCTCGTCCTTAAATTGGGTTCTAAGGGTAATGATCGTGGAAACATGCTCTTGACGACTTAGTGCATATGTCACTCTGTTTTCTTATCTTTAATGTAGCTTATATTAAAATTATTTTGTGATAATAATTCAATCAATCTTCCCTGTATTGCATTTAAGTTGGGTTACGTGAAGATACACTTCAACTCCAAGTGGTTTGTTTTCAGTTCAAAAGGTTTCCCAACAAGTAATGCCTTAAAACTTGGAGTGTGTGCACTATGGAAGCAAGGTCTAGATTTTGGGGAGAATAGTTCAGCTCATGTACCTTTAATTTTCTACTCTTGTATGCTATCACGTGGTCATTTTGGAGAATAATTCCACCCAAACCTTCACTTGAGGCATCTTTTACCATGGTGAAGCTTCTGTTGGGGTCTGAAACCTTCAAAATTGGTGTTGTAGTAAGTTTATATTTCAATAAATTAAATGCATTCTCTCATTTTTTAGACCAAAAAAATTTCTTATCCTTTTTATGCAGTTATGTTATTAGATCAACAACTCTAGAAAAATATTTTATGGATTTTCTGTAGTAATGAGCCAGTCCCATGAAGCATCTAACTTCATGAATGTTCTTTGGTGTTTGACATTTTGTTATTACCTTAATATTTAACGGATATATAGATATTCCTTATTTATTTATGATGTGTCTGAGGTATTGTACCTCATTTTGATAAAAGAAACACTTAAATATTTTTCCCAAAAGTTTCCTTGTTCTAAGTATGGCCAACACTATTCTTAAGTGCTCATTATGCTCATCAATGATTTTGGAATAGATCAATTTGTCATCCAAGAAAACCAACACACAATTTTCTAAGTATTCTTGGAATATGTTTTTCATTAAATTCATGAATGCAACATGTGTATTCATGAGTCCAAATGGTAAAATCATGAACTCATAATGGTCATACCATGTCCTAAAGGCTATTTAATGTGTGTATTCATCTTTGATTCTCATATTATGTTATCCCAATCTTAGATAAATTTTAGAATATACTGATGCATCACAAATTTGATCAAAAAGATCATATATCCTTGGAAAAGCATATCTATTCTTTATTGTGGCTTTGTTAAGCATGTAGTAGTCAATGCATAACCTTAATGTGTCATATTTCTTTTTGAAAAAAATGACTGGTGTTCCCCAAGGAGATACACTCGGTTTGATTAGTCCTTTGGATAGAAATTCATTTAGTTGTACCTTAATTTCTACAAGTTTGGTTGTTTTCATACAGTAAGGAGCTTTTGAAATAGGTTTTGTTTCGGGTTTGATGTCTATGGTGAAGTCGAATTCACGTCTTGGAGGGAGTCTATGTAAGTCCCTTAGGAAGACATCTTTGTACTCTTGTAGGAGCGTGTAATCAACCAAAGAAGTGTTTCCTTCTTCATTGAAATCAGAAATTCTAATTTCATAAAGTGTGCAACCTTTGTTTTTATCTTTTTTAAGCTACATAGTAGAGATTTTCCTCACTGCTATGTATCTTTTTATGCCTTGAATTATTGTTGTTTTGTGTAAGTAATTGAAGAACTTAATTTGTTTTTCATAAAAAATCAACCATTTCTTTATGTTGTAAAAACCAATTTATGCCTATGATGACATCATATGAACCTAAAGGAGCTATGTATATGTATAATTTAATTGTAAAAATGGGAAACTCTAATTTTGCACTGAAAAGGAATTTGTTCACCATGTGAACAAAATTGTTTCCATATTACACAGTCCATGATTTATTCATATAACCAACTTTTTTTTTTTCAGTTAACTTATTGGAAATAAAACATTTAGTAGCACCATTATCAAAAATAAGAGTTATAGGTAATTTGTGCAACTTACCCGATACTTCAATTTGCAGTAGGTTTTATTTATGTATTTTTATTTCCATTTTTTTTTCTTTCCCACATACTTCCACCAAAAAAAATTTGGTGCCAAAGGTGATGGCGAGATGAATTTTTTATTTCTTTTCTCAAAATGGTGAGCAATTATAACCTGCAGCTTCTACTCTTGATGGATGGATTTTTTAAAATCTACCTCCATAGTTGAAGGCCCATGCACTTCCACTTCCCCATCTATTAAAGGGTTGAGTCCCATGATGAAATTTCTTATTCTGAATTTTTCATTAGCTTGGTATTGAGGAGCATATTCTATAAACTTATTAAACCTTTCCTAGTACTCTTGTTGGAATAAATTTTCTCTTTCTTGTTCAAATTAGTGGACTAGATACTAAATAAAATCAAGCAACTCAAAACATGTAAGGGTTTAAGGTACATTGGGATAAGATGATGATGATAAATGAGCACAAAGTGGACTCCTTGCTATAAGCTTGATGGATTTGTACAAAAATATAACTAGAAGGAAAATGGATTAGATGGTAGATTAGGGGGTTTCCTAATGAAGTCAATTCCAAAAAGCGTGGAATTTCTTATGTGGATGTCAACCCTCATATTAATAGAATATGATATAAATGATAAAAGGATTATATAACATGTAGAATCTGAGATGGACATAACAAAATATAAAGAGTGAAAATTTGATCTATATTAATACAAAATTAAATATATATGGCTGGGTCGACAATGAGTGGGGATGATGGATTAGAATAGTAACCAAAAATTCATATATGAAAAACTCTGTGTGAAAATATGAGGATGTTGAAGGCTTGTAGAAGCTGATAGGAACCTATAAAAAAGATCTTAAATAGGGGAAGCAAAAAGGATGCAAGAAAATAAGGATTTATATGGATAGGATGGAACTAGGGCTCGGGTTGACGATGACTAGGCTAAGTTAGCAGCAACCAAAGACTGACCGAGTGGATTTGGGATGACATGGTGACATAACGATGGATCTGGGAGCTGAATGGGATTAAAAACAAAAAGGTAGACTGTAATGGTTTTAGATGATAGAATAAGTGATATAATAGGGACATGGTTGACGGTGACCTGATAAGGTGATGATGACTTGGGCTGACCCATGTAAGGTTGAAAGTGGATGGGATGGATTAGCAACCTACACATAATATGGATGGAAGATAAGGTTGTGACTGGATCTATGATGACATATGAACCTACAAAATCTTATTGGTATATGATAACAAAAATAATAATGGAAATAGTAAGTATACCAAATCAAGATGAAGATAAACCCCCAAAGTCTCCAAGATTAATGCAAATAAGCTCAAAGGGACCCCAAGAAGACTGTGATAGCTGTAGAGAAACTTAGGAATGGAGGTGAAGTCATAAGAAAGTAGAATTTCTCCAAACTTACATCCTTTTGGGAGGAGGGTGAATGGGTATTTATAGGGTTGATGGATACCTAGGTGGGTCACCACCAACCATGGAGGACTATCCATTTTGGCAATGGGAGGATGCCTAGCGTGAGTCCTCAATCCAATTAGAAGCGGAATTAGGGTTTTGAAAGGCTTAGGTAGGTTAAGGCTATATAAGGAGGTAAAATGGGTAGGTGAGAGATGAGATGGAGTAAATAAAGGCTAAGGAGAGCCTAGGGATGAGAAACTAGGTATTTTAGGGATGATAAACAACCTAGATAAGAGAAATTGGGGTTGATTAGGATTAATTAAATAATTAGATGTAGATTAAATGATAAATAATGAAATTTAGCAATAAATTATAATGGATGGGATAATAGATGGAAATATGGAAATATTAATAAAACATGAATTAAAATTAAGGGTATAGATAGGTGACCATGGTGAAAATAAGAGAACACAGGGTGACAAGGGTAAAAATACCAAATTTTTGTGTCTACATTTGTCCCTTTTTGTCACGTGGTCTGTGCAATCAAGTTGTGGGAAAAAAATGATGAGAGATGAAGGAAAATGGAGGATTAATGAGATGCTCCCCCTCAAAATAGGGATCGATGAAAAAAATGGGAATTGATGATGAGTTTGAAAGAGATAGATGAGAAGGATGGAAAATATGAGAAAAGAAGTTAAGGGGATAACGGAAGATGCCCTAGGTAAGAAGGATTCAAAAAAAAAAAATTATGGTGGTGATTCTAGGAGTTACTTTGATAGGGAAAAAAATGCATGGTCTTCAAGGACATGATGACAATGTCCTATGGACCTGTGAGCCAGTGAAAATCATTGTGAAATGGAGGGAATCCAATGGAAAACCACTCAAATGGATGTAAGTCATGGGGACCAACGGGTCATAGGAACACATCTAAATTATGCGCAACCAAATGTGAGAATAATGAAAAATCATTTGTACATCAGGAATTGGTAAAATTATACGTCTGCAAAGGACAAGGATGAAAATAATGGTTCCCCAGAAAAGGACACAAAGATGGATAAAAAGGAGAGATAGAAAAATGTGAGATATGGTGCCCCGAGAGGGAACACAAAGATGGCCACAAAAATGGAATTAAGATGGGATAGATTGGATAAGATGTCAGATTGGATGAGATTTGGATGAGATATGAGAATTTGATAAGATGGGAAGAGAAAAGATTGATAAGATGAGAAAAAAGATGGAAGATTGGATAGGATAAAATAAATAGGATGGATGAGAGAGATGGAAAAAAGGAACATCTATCAATAGGTGGTGACCAAAGGGTACGAACAATACTATTTAATAGCAAGGAGTGCATGAGGAAGCTATGCTTTGAACCATACTGGAGGTAAATAAGAAATGGATCCAATTAAGACAATGCATTTGTGACCAAAACAAGTGTTAACACATAATCAACAATAGTTAGTTATACCAAAAGATCATAAGGGAAGTATGGATGAAAATGAGCTTATAAACCTAATGTTGACATGAAAAAGGGGGTTTATATGCAAATTTTATGCATGAAGAGGGTTCTCCATAGATGGTTGTTCCTAGGACTATGCCCCAGCTTTGGGTAGTGGAAAGAGGGTGCAAACTGATCAATGTAGGAAGTTTACAATATTTGAGAAAATTGACCAATGCGAGAAGCTTTCTTAGGATGTTGTTAGAAGGATGGCCAATGCAGGAAGCCTTTTCTGCCATGATATAAGAGAGTAGCCATCCTTTGAGGGTATGACATACTTTATACATTTATTATTTTGTTACAAAATGGTAGGGATGATGTATATGACAGCTTTCCTTCTAAGGATCGGTCTATTTTTTATTTTTATTTTTTCTAAGTGCATTATAGTTTTCCTTCAAAATATTAGTCTATTTTTAATTGTGCATTACATAAAAAACTATCTTTCAAGGGATCAGTCTGTTTTTAGATAAGATAGCATGAGATATAACATTTGAAATTTTGACATGAGGAACAATTGGGTATAGCTAAGTAGACCACTTAGGAGGGATGAAAATATGCACAAGTGAAACCTATGGACCATTTGCGTGGTTTCAATAGGTAAATAAGAGGGTGATGGATGTAATGATCGTGGAGGTATCACAAAGAAGGGAAAACCTGTCCATAAGGAAAATGCTATGGACAGAGCCATGGTGCCCACATTTAAGGTCATGTATAGGAAAGTGACGGTAGACCACATAGTTCCAAATCATTACAATGATATATGGAAGAGGCTAATGATGGAGGAATGATATAGGGATATGAATAAGTGATCACTGGTAGTATTCTAAAAATAGAATGGTAGCACGTGCAAAGTGTTAAAAGGTTCCACTTTTGGCTTACCATCAAGGGAGGCTAGGCGATAGGATTCTGACCCATACTTATGTGTAATAATGTAAGGTCCAATCTAGTTAGGGGAAAAATTTCCACGTTGGCTCCTTTCTAGAGTAGTAATGTTTTGGTTTTATTTTAAGACAAGGTCACCAACTTTAAAGTCATGATAGGATAGGATGACAACTTTGCAAAATATGGGATGCAACGAGATAGATGAGAGAAGATAAAATATATACTACCCTTGAGGAAGTGAAGAAAATATGCATCCCTAACAAAGATATGGCCACAAAAGTGGGCTTGGGATGAAAATATGGTTCCCCGATAAGGACAAAAACATGGTAAAAAAGGTGGAATTTTGATGAGAAAAAATGGTTCCCCAAGGGAAGCAAAAATATGGCCACAAAGGTGGACTCTGGATGAGGGGAATAGATAAGAAGATTTGGATAAGATAGATTAGATAATATTAGATGAGATATATATAATAAAAGGACATAAAATATGTGTAACACCTTGAAAGTGAGGGAGCAAGAAATATGCGTATTTATGAGACAAAAAATCGCCACAAAAGTGGGCTTACGATGAGGATATGGTGCCCCCAAGAGAGGCATAAATATGGACACAAAGGTGTACTTACGATGAGATGAGATGATAGATAGATTGGTTGGCTAAGATGAGACAATAAATTGGATAAAATCAGATGAGATGGGTTGGATAAGATTAGATGAGGTAAATAATACAATATCAAGGATGAAGAGGAAAGGAATTAATATGATGCTACACCGATCCTAAAGTAAAGTCCCCCAATGTCAAGGGAGTGTTTGGATGGATAGGGGGATGGATTGATATGGATAGGATGTGTGGATGATAATGAAGATGCGAGAGGATTAATGGCGACGAGAGGATGCTCCCCCAATGAAATAAATTGTATTACATTAGGTAACTTAGATATAGATAGGATAGTGGGTTTCAAAATATATTAGATGGGATCATTACAAGGAATATTGATGATGAATTTTTATTTTGATTAGATAGATGATTGGGGATCATAACGGTGATTGGTAAGAGTAACAAAATTGATGGAAAAGGGAGGAACCTCTTTAGGAGGAGTAACATGTGGAGGAGAAATGGCAAGAGAATTAGTGGTTGAGTGAGGGGACTTAGATAATTTGGTAGATGAAGATGTAGAAATGGGAATTGGATTGTTCATGTTCGATGGAAAAGGTATATCCCCCTGGATGAGAGATTCATCATCCTCAATAAGATCACAGATGATAGTTTTGAGTGCCTTATAATGCTCAGTTTCATGACCTAGGGTACGATGATAAACACAAACAACATTAGATGATGATTGATTTTTACTATGTGGATCAAAGGCTTTAATAGGAGGAAGTTTGATCATAGATATTTGGATTAAATGTCTAAGGATATCTATTTAATATCTAATAGAAGTTGTGAAGGTAAGGTTTCTCTTGTGGGATTTGATAGGATATTTTGACTTAGATTTAGGGTAAGGAGTGGATGTATATTTGAGGGGTAAGTCATATGTCTTAGAAGATGAATCAAATTTGGAATGAGGGTTAGATTTTTTGGATTTGGATTGATCATTGGGAGATATCTTAGATGAAGGGCCTGGCCCTAAAATAGATGGTGGTGCTCCTAGGATGGATGTTGTGACATTGGATTACTAAGGAGAGGTAAGATCTAACTTCTTAGGAGGATGTATGAGATACCTTTGGGGATGTTTACCAAGGGTCTTAGGTTTTGATCGAGAAGGTCCTTGGAAGGGATGACAATAATCTCAAGTAGAGGATTTAAATATTGTGGTGTAGGGGTTGATATTGATGGAGAAAGAGGTGTTTGAATGAAGTGATTGATGAGGTCTATGTGAGATGTGGGTTGTGTAGGTTTTGGATTGGGTAATGTAGAAATAGTTGGTTTTGTAGAGGAGGCATGAATATAGTTCATGGTTTCCTTAGGCTGAGGTATTTGTGTCATGAATGTTTCAATGGGTATCATTGATATGTTTGAAAATTGAGAAGATGTGATTGGCGTGGTAGTGGGTATAGATGTGGAAATGGTAGATGTTGGAGGATTAAGTGTAGAATATGGGGATAAATTAGGTGATGTGGCCATGGGAAAAGATATACATATATGTGATGAAGAAGTCAAGGTAGGTGTAAGTGAATATGTCGATGTGGTAGATATAGGGGTAGTTGGTATTGATAGAGAAGTGGGTATAATTGGGATGTTTAGGGATATGAGTGATGTAGATGTAATGATAGGTGTGTTTGATGTAGATGTGGATGATGGGTTAGATATGATAAGTTGGGGCATGATAGATGTAGATGCAGTGTTAGGTATAGTAAAATTCGATGGGGATTTGGTAAAGGTAGGAATAAATGTGGATGTAGAACAATTGGTAGAAGTTAATTTGATAGGTGTGATAGTTGTGGATATGGTTGATGTAAATGTGGGGGTAGATATTAAATAATTCGTAGGCATAATGTCTAGGGAAGGAGTAGATGATGAGGTAGATGAGATAGGTAACGATATAGATGTTTGATATATAGTATTGATTTAAGGATTAAATTTGTAAGATGTGGAAGTTGGAAATTGATTTGTCATTGGTGGATTAGGAAAGGGTTGTTTGAAGATGTCAAGGGGTTGGCTAAGGGATGAGGCAAGATTTTCTATTTTGAAATTCACCTGATTTATAATTTTTTGGTTGTGATCTTTAAAAGAATGACACTTTTCAATTTCATGACCTATGACTTGATGATATTTACAATAGTGGCCCTCAAAATACCAAGCAGGTTTGGGGTGTGATTCGTAAATAGGTTAGATGGGAGAAAGTTGGTTGAGGTGACCTATCATAAAATTTTCAAAGATTGGATTGTAAGATTCCCCCAAGGGGGTATAATTATAAAATGGTCTAAAAGATTCATGTGAATGCATTGTGTAAGAGGTAGATGGTTGTGGATGTATGACATGAGAAGTGGATGGATAAGGATGTTGAGAATCTTAGGTGTATGTTGAAGTTAAAGGGAATGTTTGGTAAGATGGGATATAATTAAGGGGTGGAGATTGAATTGGTTAGGGGAATGTGTGATGTTGGAAAGTAGGAACATGATAGGATGGTTGGGATTGGATGGGAATATTTTATTGTTAAGGCACATGAGAAGTAGAAATGTGAATGTTAGTAGATTAGGATGGTTGGATAGGAATTCTAGTTATAATATTAGATGAAGTGGGGATAATGCTAATATGAGGTGATGGGGGTGGAATAGGATCCAAAAATAGAGTGGATTGAGAGGTCATGAGAGATATAGGAAAGAGGAATTCATAAATTGGGCTAGAAGGAGGCCTAAGAGTATATAAAGGAGCAAGAGATGGAGGTGTGGCTAGTCGAGGGGAAATAGACTGATGAGAGATAGGAGAATTGGTTTCAAAAAGGGGATTGATTCGTCTGAAAAGGTCTTCACAAGGTTGAGAGACCATGTAAACATAAGGTTGGGAGACCCAAGGTGAGGTCTCAAGATCATTGAAGGAAGGAATTGTTATCACCGAATCACAGCACCCCTAGATGTTGATCAGATTTCTAGTTTGATCACTCTAAGCATCCAGTGTGATTAGATAACATGGGTACTATCTCCAAGTTGTGGGACTTGCTACTTGAGATAGACCTCCAGAGAAAGCTGGTTCTTGCTCCTAAACTACCTGCCACAATCTACTCTAATGCAGGAGAAACTAGCTATTCTAACCTAAAATTCCAAGGGACCAGAGAGAGAGAATGCATAAAATGAAAGCCTACACTAAAGCGGTGATACACCAGAAAAGGAGGGTGTGAGAGTAATCTCCAAATGTGTGAAATACAGAGGCAAAGTGCACACTAGAAGAGGTGATGACAGTTCACCATAATCCAGCAAAATGCATTTACAGCAATATTCCAAGCACACACAATGATAATGAATTCCTGCAAGAACATAATAAATAGACACAATATACTTGTAGAAAGATTAAAGGGGCAAGAAGAATGCAAGGAAACACAGCAGGGGAAGATATATCTACAAACTGATATTTTATTGCTTCATGATATGCACAGTTCAATCTATTACAAGATAAGGGCCTGGATCACCATGCAAGGAGTCCACTACAAGGGCCTGCAACACACTGGCTTCACAAAGCAATTTTGACAGAGCTTTGCTACCCAAAAACTCTCCCCCCTTTACAATAAGCCCAACACTCCAATTTATAGAAAAAATGAGAAGGAGAAGAGAAGGGAAAGTGGAAATCCCGAAATCTGTCCTTCAACCACCTGTAAGAGGCATTAAATTGAGTGGAATGGGTATACATTACTTGCAAAAGGCTCCCCATACTGTCCCATGTGCTGCAGCAGAGAAAGAATGATGACCATGCCTCTTAAATGCACTCCCAGCTACCAAATAAAACACTATTCTGAACCCGGCCACGTTTTCTTAAAAATCTCAATCAATTTTTGATCAAATCCAGAATTTCTTGATTTCTATGCATCGGGCTCAGAAACACGATTCCAACGGTACCAATTTTGTGTGATTTCGTTGAGAAATGCAAAAGTTATGGCCTTCTGAGTGCAGGCAGCTATTTTGGGCCTGGCAGGCGTTTTCTGTCATTTGACGGGAAAGAGCATCTACTGACTGGAGCCGAACACATTTCCTTTATTTAAATATATCTATCCTCATTAAAATTAAGAAATCCAGTTTTTGTGGCGTAGAGGACATCGTGCTCGTTCCAGAAAGTCCAATTTTATCAAAATCGGAGCTCGGAGTCAAAAGTTATGGCCGTTTGAAGTTCCACGGGTCAAATGTTGACTTTTCTCCTCTGCCTTCGGCCATTTCGGTTTTTCACATCCCGCACGTCCCTTTGTCCCATTTGGTTTTGGTGCTGAAATTTCCCATTTCGGCCGATCCAGCCGGTTCGCGTACTTTTGGCCCGCGCGTCCCAGACTTTTTCGGGTTGCCTTGACTCATTTCGCCCGGTTCGGCCGGTTCGCGTCTTCTTGTCCCGCTTGTCCCAAAGGCGACCCTCTCAGCAGTTAGTCGATTTTTTCTCTGTCGAACCGGAATTTCGCGCCTGCCGCGTACTTTTGTCCCATTTGTCCCTGCTGCGTTTCGGACTGTTTGTGCTGATTTCACCCGGTTCGGCCGGTTCGCGCTTTTCTGTCCCAAACGTCCCAGAGGCGACCTTGAGCGGGACTTAGCCAATTTTCACGATTTTTCCTGGATCAACCTATTTGCCTTCTGCAACCCTTTTTTTTGCATTTTCTCAGAACTTACTCTCTTCCTCTTGGACAGGGGAGTTAGACAAATATGAGGGGACCCTAGAAACATGACTTTTTGCCCTGAATCAATATAATTGCTTGCATGTTATCAAAGTTACCTTGGGGGTGAATTTTGGATAACAGGAATATCATTTGATAGATTGTATTGCTATGTTGTCTCATCTTTAGAAGGGGTGATATTAGGAATGAAATGGGAAAAGATAAGTTTATGAAATTCATTAACAAAAAAATAAAGTAACAAAGTTTTTATTAACATGATTAATTAGGAGATGTGAGAAAAATAAAAGGTGGATATTGAGGGTACCTAAGAAACGACAGTATAAGGTTAGTTTTGGGTAGTCATGGCTGTGGAGTCCTCGATATATCTGAAGGTATGTGAGGCCAAAGTATATATAGGATGTATAACTCAGCCAGAACATTGCGGTAGCTTCTCTGTTAGGTGATGAAATACCAATTATGTCCACCTGGTATGGGATTGTTTCAATGTGGGAATTTTATTAGTGTGTTTGGATGTGTGTGGAAATATGTGAGATGCAACTAGTTAAAACCCTACTTACACTAGGTTTGCAATAAAAAATGCAAGAGGTTTGTTTTAAGCCCAAATCCAAATGTGGACATTCGATGAGAACAAACTAAGAGAAAAAGGGGAATATCTTGTTTTCACTTTTCCTTTTTATCTTTTCTTTAAGAAAAAGAAAGAAAAAAAAGAGATATATAAGAAACTAAGAATCTTAACACGTACAAGAAAAATCAAGGCCTTTACCTACAATGTTAGTGAAGATGTCAGAAATATGGAAAATGACGAATGAAACAAATAAGTGCAAGAGACTCACCTAAGAGGGTGGTCCCACCAGGTGTGATAGAATCTTAGACTAAATTTTATCTTTCCTGATCAAATTAGTGGACTATAAACTAAATAAAATCAAGCAACTCAAAAAATATAAGGGTTTAAGGTACCTTGGGAAAATATTATTATGATAAACAAGTGCAAAGTGGACTTCTTGCTGCAAGCTTTACAAAGATGCACAAAAAAGATAACCAGAAGGAAAATGGATTAGATTGTATCTAAGGGGTTTTCCCGATGAAATCTATTCCAAGAAGTGTGCACTTCCTTACGCGGATGTCAACCCTCGTATTAATAGACAATGATATAAATGATAAAAGGATTATATAACATGCATTATCTGAGATGGACAAAAATTGAAAATAGAGAGTGAAAATATGATCTAAATTAACACAAAATTAAGTATACTTGGCTAGGTTGAATATGACCTAGGTTGCAGAGGGCCATTTGATTGAAACTGGGGTAGATGGATCAGAACAAGTAACAAAAAATGTAGCTATGAAAAACTCTATGTGAAATTATGAGGATTTGAAGGCCTGTAGAAGCTGATAGGAACTTGTAAAAAAGATTCAGAATAGGGGAAACATAAAAGATGTAAGAAAACAAGGATTTAGATGCATAGGATGGAACTAGGGCTTGGGTCGACGGTGACTTGGCTGAGTTAGTAGTGACCGAAGACTGGCAGAGTGGATCTGAACTGACAGGGTGTTAGAATGATGGATTTGGGAGATGATTGGGACTAGAAACAAAAAGTTAGACTTTAATGGTTCTTGATGGAAGAATAAGTGATATAACAGGGACAAGGTCGATGGTAACCTGATAGGGTGACAATGACTCGAGCTGACCTAGGTAAGGATGTAATTGGATGGGTTGGGTTAACAACCTGCACACAAGATGGATGAAAGATAAGGATGGGAATGGATCTCTAATAGCATGGGAGGATGGGTGAATGGGGATTTATAGGTTCGACGATGACTTTGGTGGGTCACCATCAACTGTGGGGAACCATCCATTTAGGTGGCAGGAGGATGCCTAGCTCGAGGCATCAATCCCATTAGATGTAAGATTAGGGTTTTGAAAGGCTTAGGTGGGTTAGGGCTACATATGGATGTGAAATGGGTAGGTGAGAGATGATATGGAGTAAATAAAGGATAAGGAGAGCCTAGGGATTAGCAACTAGGTAGTTTAGGGATGATAAACAACTTGTAGAAGAGAAATTGGGGTTGATTAAGATTAATTAAATAATGAGATGTAGATCATAGGATAAATAAGAAAAATTTAGGAATAAACTAGAATGGATGGTATAATAGATGGAAAGATAGGAATATTAATAACAAATGAATTAAAATGAAGGGTTTAGATAGGTGACCATGGTGAAAAGAAGTGAATGCGGGGTGACAATAGTGATATCAAATTTTTGTGTCTACATTTGCCCATTTTTGTCCCACTAGGGATGCTAGAATGTTGGACTAAATTTTCTCTTTCCTGTTCATATTAGTGGAATAGATACTAAATAAAATCAAGAAACTCAAAACATGAAAGGGTTTAAGGTACTTTAGGTTAAGATGATGATGATAGACATGCGTAAAGTGGACTCTTTACTACAAGATTGATGGATCTGGACAACAAATATAAGTAGAAGGAAAATGGATTAGATGGTAGATGAGGGGTTTCCCAAAAAAATTGGTTCTAAGAACCATGAACTTCCTTATGCCGATTTCAATCCCTGTATTAATAGAAGATGATATAAATGATAAAAGGATTATATAACATTATGAATCTGAGCTAGACATAATTTGAAAATAGAGAGTACAAATCTGATCTAGATTAAAAAAAATGAAATGTACCAGGCTTGGTCAATGGTGACCTAGGCTTTAGAGGGTCAGTTGACAACAATTGGATGAGGTGGATTAGAAAAGTAACCAAAAATGCATATCTGAACAAATTTTTGTGCAAACATGAGGATGTTGAAGGCCTATAGAAGCTAATAGGAACCTATAGCAAAGATCTGAAATAAGGGAAACAACAAGGATGCAATAAAAAAAGGATTTAGATGGATAGGATGGAACAAGGGCTCAAGTCGACGGTAACTGTGATGAGTTTGCGGTGACCAAAGACTGACATAGTGGATATGGACTAATAGGGTGGCATAACAATAGATCTGGGAGTTGAATGTGATTAGAAATAGAAAGGTAGACTGTAATGGTTCTAGATGAAAAAATAAGTGATATAACATGAACATTGTCGACGGTGACCTGACATGACAATGATGACTAGGGATGACCTAGGTAATGTGAAAAGTGGATGGATTGGATTAGCAACCTGCACACAAGATGGATGGAAGAGAAGGCTAGGACAAGATATCTGATAACATATAAACTTATACAATGTTAGTGGTAGATGATAACAATAATGATAATGGAAATGGTAAATACACAAAAGGAAGATGAAGATTAAATCCCCAAAGTCTCCAAAATTTATGCAAATATGCTCAAAGGGACCCCAAGAAGACTGTGATAGCTACAGAGAAACTCGGGAATGGAGGTTAAATCATAAGAAGGAAAAAGTTTTCCAAAGTTGCATCCCTTTATGAGGAGGGGTGAATGGGGATTTATAGGGTCGACGCAAACCATGGGGAATCATCCATTTGGATGGTGGAAGGATGCCTAGCTCGAGGTATCAATCCCATTAGAAGCAGGATTAGGGTTTTGAAAGGATTAAGCATATTAGGGATGCATAGGGAGGTGAAATGGGTAGGTGAGAGATGAGATGGAGTAAATAAAGGCTAAGGAGAGCCTAAGGATGAGAAAATAGGTAGTTTAGGGATGATAAATAAACTAGAGATGATAAATTGAGGTTGTTTAGGAGTAATTAAATAATGACATGTGGATTAGAGAATAAATAATGAAACTTAGAAATAAATTAGAATGGATGGGATAATAGATGGAAATATGAGAATATTAATAAAACTTGTATTAAAATGAAGGTTCTAGATAGGTGACCATGGTGAAAAGAAGCAAACACGGGGTGATTAGGGTACAAATTTTTGGTGTCTACAAATCTTTTACAATTAGTTTTCCTTGTGTTAATGTATAAAATTTAGAAATCTTCTTATCATAGTAGAGTTGTGGAAACCAACACTTCCTAAAATAAAAATTGAATTAATCCCAGGTGATGTTGGTTGCATCAAACCCCATCTCTACTTCCTAGCTATCCCACCATGAGGAAGCCTCGTTTGAGAGCTGATACGCACCCCAAAATACCTTTGTTTCCTTAGAATAGTTTCTAATGGAGAAATATTTCTAATTTCCATCCCAAAACATTGTCCTATCAAATTTTTGGAGACTGATTCTTTTAATATTGCTTGACATTTTTTTTTTTTCAAACATGATCTTTTATTTTCAGGCTGGTTTTGGTTTGTAGTGTTTAGATATGTAGAATTAACATTGTTATTTCCAACATTTACATTGTTATTTACAACATATGCATTATTATTTACAACATGTGCATTGCTATTTTCAACATGTGCATCATGGTTTCCAACATTGGGATCTGTTACATTTACATTGTTGTTTGCAGTGTTATTTTTTGTTAAACCCTCAGACTGCTCATTTTCTTCATTTTCAATGTCATTATCCTCAATCAATATATGTTGTTCCAAAACAAAAATTTGATTACAATTTTATTGCATTACAACAAGTATCTCATCCAATTTATAGGTTGTGGAAGCCTCATCCCCATTCTATTGATTGTTTGTAACATTTCCTCTTATCTTAACGATATAATTTTGTTAGACAAGAAATAATTTTAGTATTAGTGTAAGGACCCATTTTGTCCAAGAGTTGTTTTAACCTACAACTTTGATGCCAAAATGTAACACCCAATGTTATTTAACTTTGGATTAAGGTAATTTTTTTAAAACAAACCCCTTAACCCCATGGCATGCCTTCAATGATTTTATAGTGAAACAATAATAATCCAACAAGTAATCTAGTTTACAATCCATCCGATAACATTTAAAAACCATGTGTAACTGTAAAGGTCAATTAGATCTACCCGATCCCCTTTAACTTCACTCTTTCGAGTGTGCATAAATTATATGAAATTAATCAGCCTATTTATTTAGGTTTGTGAACTGATGGATTTCCTAAGTGTTTACCTAAAAATCAGCTTACTGAAATTCAACAGACATCTCACATTGTTATTGAGGAATTAGGTGATATGAGAGTGTATTAAGCTATTACACTACTTAGGCCAAAGTTTTCAATTTATTCTTCACATGCTTAGTTTCATGACCACACACAAGTCAAAGGAAACTTGTCCCATCACCACATAGTTATCCCACACATTTATCTGGATTCATCTTAATAGTTAAGTGTATTAAAATTATGTATTAGGAAGGCTTACATTATAGGTATCACATCTCGATTTGAGTGTATACTAAGTTTCCTAGCTTAGGACCCCTATGGGAAAGATGATAATTACTCTTTGACTCATGTCAGAAAGTGAAGATTACCCTTCTCGTATTTGTCCTAAGATAGTATGAGTAGAACACGATCAGATCGAAAAAAAAGAATTAGATCCCAGACCTACTTAACATGTAAGATGTTTATAAGATAAGTGTATCATTAAGAGTTAAGTAACATTATAAGGTTGAGGAAAAATCAGCAGCTACACATTCATCAACATCATTCTATGTTTCCAAAATCCTAGTGACACTTTACAATTTTCATCATTAAGTATCGTTTCTGAATAATCATCTTATTAAGATTAAGTAATCATATTAATCCTAACTAGATAATGTTTTTTTATCACAACAATGACTAACTTAAATTATATCTTTACAAGAGATGGGTTAACCCTTTATACATTTGTACAAGTTTAATTTCAGTGTTGTTCCACATTGCATAATTCTTATTTAATCATCAAATATTGATTTGCATATGTTTTACTATTATAATTTGACATCATTATGTCACTCAGTTAACATAACAAGGTGCAATTAGAAATTAAAGTATTAATTAGGTGTACTATATAATGAAGTAGATATTAAATATGTCTTCCTACTATCGAGTCTAGAAAAATACATTAATTTCATAACTCTTGTATTTTAATCCCAAAACAATGTTGTTTTCCTACTTCATTAATATATGAGTTCATGGTTAAACTTATCATATTTATCATTTAAATAATCAGATTAAATAATAACATATAGTACAAATAATTAATCAAGTCCAATTTATTTCACAATCATTTTAAATACAACAACTAAAATCAATGTACTTCAACATTAAATCTCATAAGGATAATAAATCATGTCATGGACTCATTTACGATAATCTCTTGTTTAAAAAGTACAAAATAATTTTAGAATGATATGATTTGCCAACGGTCATTTACAACATTGCGAAATAACTTTTCGATCAATAAGGATTACATGATCTAAGTTTAATATATACATTAAATCAATGTTTAAAAATAAGATAAACAATATATATTACATGATGAGCATGCATGTAACAATCTAATTATCTCCTCATAATACTTAATCCTTCCTGAAATCAGAAAGATAAAAAAGATAATGTAGATGGTCATTTATAAGAACTGGCATGAATATACATCTCTCTACCTAGATGCTTAATTACAAAATAATTAAATTTATACTAATTGATTTAATGTCATTACACTAGTATCAATTTACACAAGTCATAAAATATAAATCACTTAAGTCTAAAGGCACTAATAAGTACCTTTTCACCATAGCATATATGCATGATAACTATTTACTTTAGCTCAAATAGTACTAAAAATCTAGGTACAAAATTTATCCCTTAAACCTTTCCTTTTCATTTACAAGGAAATGCTAAATACAATCCATAAGAATAATCTTTTAACATTCTTAAATTTTTTTATTATAGCTAAATGGTTTTGGAGGGACCATACACTGCAGTACAATCGAAAGGGCTCAACAGCCAAGATAGACATGAAAGTAAAAAGTTATTTTTTGAAACATGGAGACCACACCCCAACCAAAATCCTAAAATATAGATAAAACTAAAAGATTACTAAGGCATGGGCCAAATTCCTACAAGAATCCCGAAAACAAACTAACAACAACAAAACAACATCTCAGAAATAACATAACAGCAACTGCACAAAGAACTTCAAGTCAAAAAAGGAACTAATTCATAGATTTTCTATACACCTGAAGGGATACCCTAAGTGCCTTATATAGATTCATGGCTGCCCCAACATTAGATTCCAGCTTGGTCTCTTTGAAAAAATTCTTAGTGATACTCCCATTCTTCCATGCTAATGCAGGAATCCCACTAACATCACAAATATGGTTAATATGAACCTGTGGGAGATCAAGAAATGCTCTGTGAATGGAAAGTTGATTGATTTATTTCTCCTCAAGTTATTTGATTTAACTAGAGAGTGATTTTACTTCCTCTTGCATGTTGGTAATGGAGGTAGGATCTATGGTGATCTTGCTACCAGTCTTTAGGAGAAAATCAACATTATCTTCAATGAATTTCAAGTCCTCAGCTTGTTGTTTAAAATTTTCAAGTATATAAAGAGTGACTTGAGCACTAGAAGTATCATGACTGGTCCCTAGAAGGATTTCTACCCCAATTATCTCCTTATATTTCTTATTAATTTTGAGAATATGTTTAGCATGTGGTGGTTCAACAACAAGGTCACAAAAGTTGGGATTCTTATTTATAATATGGGTATGCTGGAGAGGAGGAGGAGCTAGAGGAGGGCCGAGGTCATTTTCAATTACATCAAGGATAAATTGGTGAATAAGGAAGATGAATTCCCGATGGAGTGGTAGCAGTTTCCTATGCACTTTAACATCTAAAACAAATTTTTCTAAAGAAAGAAAAATGTAATAAGGAAAACTGAACTTTGCGTATTTCCTGAAGTGATTGAGCAGAACCAAATGGTTCCAGGGAAGGGTGGATAACCTTCCTTCTATTGTAATTTAGTGAACCACCATGTGGGAAACTTCATCAAAAGGTTGTGGAATGGAAGAGCAGATGATGCCATCCTTCCAAGTTCACAAAAAATAAATCACACAACTATCATTCAATAATAGTCACTATTACTAATTACTTTGACGGAATGAATCTCTCAATTTATCACAATCTTATGTAACTAGTAACTTCAATATTTTACTAAAAAATTCTAAGAGTTATTCCCTCTAAATGAATGTCCCCCAACATTACTCATCAAGATTATCATGATGGATCTAATAAAAAGGAAAACATTAACTTGTTTATATAATGATGCAATCCCTCATAATAACAGTTTACTTGAGTCCAATAATACCCAAACACAATTTCCCTTAAAATCCTATTGTATTACCTCTTAAATTTTTTCTTACCAATTAAAATATTCATTTCAACACACAAAAGATAGGTTATCATTAAATAAATAATAATAACCCAAAACTGATTTATTTACTACCTCCTTCCACATAAGATTTCATTAAAATTTTGATAGAGTTCTGTTTAGAATGGATTCCTTATTTAATACTTAGACCAAAACTTGAGCCCACTGAGAAGCCAAGGATATAATTAAAATCAATTTGACATTCATAAATTAATAAATACAACATCCATATTCCAAATTGTATTACTTCAGGTATTCAATTCAGTTTCTAGGATCAAAAATCAACCCAACTCTTACTCCCATATGTTTTTAACACCACAACTTATCAACAGGTGGTTGGGTTTGTATCAAGCCCAACTATTTTTCTCAACACACTGACTCCAAAGTCATGGTCACAAACCTAAAATCCCACCATTAAAACATCCAGAATGAGAAAAATTAATACATGGTGTGAGATAGACCCTTATGAGTTTGACTTGTGGTAACAATAATATTTGAACAATATCCATCCACCAACCATGACTAGACTAGTTATAGGAACCCAAAAATAATAACATGGTTCAATTGACCTTCATCAACCAAAGCCAATGACTCAACATCACATTATAACAAAGGTGATAGTTATCCATTACCACCGCCATCATGGTGGCTTGAGTTTAATAAGCTCTTTATAGAACAACATCCAAAAACCTACAGGTTCAAATAGTACCCATGAAAAAAAATTCAAGCTAGCATTTAATGGCTTATGAAACAAGTAAATGGGTATCCAATACCCATAAATTATTTAAATGAGTCATACAAAAACAATCATGATTCACAATCAAGAAAGAAGGGTATAGGACTTGAAAAAATAATCACTACCCAGGAGCCAATTCGAGCACCCACATGATAAAATAACTAGATTTATAAGAAAACACAACACATAGATTTTAGCCTCTAACATTTAACAACTAGAATAAATCCTATTATTTCATAAGGACATATCAATACATGGTGAGGTTTTTCCATACAATTTAATCTTATACCAAAATCCTTCAAACTCCACACAATATTCCTCCAAATATCCCTTTGGAAAAACCTAGAAGAACAACACAAATGCACTCAAAAATATTTAAAGATACCAATCCAATCCACAAATATAAGATGATAAACCCTCCATTAATACCTCCCTAAAATAAATCAATGAAATAGCAGATTTTAAATGCATGCAGTAGCTCGAGAGTGAGAGCAAAGATCTCACCATTGCATGCAAAAGAATAAAAATAGAAAACTAAGTTTGCATAGTATATTTTGGGGGAAGATTTTTCCATTCCCTGAGAGTTACGGGGATGTATTTAATTCATTTATTATTCAAAAGTTCTATGTAGTGGCCATACCTATCTACTCCCCTCTGCAAAATGCTAGTTTCCCTCCAATTCCAACTCAGCGATTGTGATTGTCCAAGAATTAATTAAAACAATAACTTTTCATGGGTCGAGATTCGACTGAATCAATATAGTAAACAATCAATACCAATGACCAACTATAGTCGAATCAATATTATCTTCCAAAAAAAAAATCCTTAATATAAGGTAAGTGATTTTATTCACAATAATCAAACAATTTTCATA
Source organism: Taxus chinensis (assembly GCA_019776745.2). NCBI lineage: Eukaryota > Viridiplantae > Streptophyta > Pinopsida > Cupressales > Taxaceae > Taxus > Taxus chinensis. The sequence goes on from CM034149.1 coordinate 525,949,958, forward strand.
TGTTCATTCCTGTATAACTTAAAATCCATGCATATGAATATGGTATAAGACATACTTATTTTTTACATTTTAAAATAAATTATGCACAATTACCTTAACCAATTACACTTTTGAATGCCCAACCAAGGGTGACCTGACAAGCCATTATAAACCATTCATGTCATTATGCAAAGCTATCGATATAATCATTTATTCATCCAGAAAAGAGTATTGATTAGTCCAAATTAATTAAATTACTCAACAAGTTAAATCGATATAAAATACGATCAAGATAAACACTTTATGATCATGTTATAAACCATATTGATATGTAATCTAAATCAATAAACTATGATAATATTTAATTGTAATTAAGATACTTAAACATGTAGCTTATTGAAACCAACATTTTTACCTATCTCGATTGAAGTTCCTCTGATTTTTGTACGATCAATGATTGTTAATATCAAAAGAGTTAGTAGTTTCAACATTTACCATCATTTTTACATAATGAAATTATATGTTACAACCATGAATAAATTTTCCCTTACTTTGTAAGTTATTACTTTTAGTAAGAAAATTAATCTACATAATCAATAGTAGGTACATCAAAAGTAAAACATCCAAACATGGAATCATCAAACTCAACAAGGTAACATAACCAAGAAAAAAATGGTATTAATATGAGTTGTCTCACAAGTGATTGGTGACAAACATCTTTATACAGTTAGCTTCATAACTACACGTAAGCATGATTATCCTTCTTAGGGTAATCATGCGTACACCTAGCTATGATACTAATCGGGTAACGCTTCTTGCCCCTAAACCTTTGCGATTCAATTTATGTTACTCTCCCTATCTTGTGAAAATCATGAAATGAAAATGCGGGATGTGACACTGAACTTAGCTGATTTCAAATTATTCAATTCCTTGCCACATGGTGCTTCAACCCCTTCCTTCATGTACCATGAATTTCACATGGCATATTTTTTCCCTTTGTCATAGAGAATTGACCAACTCTACGGAACATCAAAATTTTCTAATTCTACAGTGTTATTTTCTCATGTCATGAATGCCTAAACTTCATCAAAATTTGCGTTAAGTCCCAAATTGGAACTTATTCATTCCATAGGTGAGGAGACCCTATAGAACACTAATTTCCTTTAATATGTGGGATTATTATGTGGTATTTTAACAAAAAATTTCCTAAGTCTAAAATGAAATTTTGAGTTTTCAAAATATCCTGGGGGTTATTTTGGACAACACTTCTAGACAAGATACTTTTCTTGTTTACCCTTGAAAATATGGCTATATATCCACTATATTGAAGATAAGTGAGATTTCTATCCCTTTTGGTAGCTCTTGTAGACACAAAAATTGGGTCACAATCCCTTTGCTCCCATTCCCCATATTGATATTAATTTAATCACCTTTAATTAAATTAATTTTCATCCTTACATTATTAATTAATTAATTTACTTTAATTAAGTTGATTTACACCTCACCTAGCCACCTCACCTAAGACCTATTCCTAGCCTATTAATTAACTAAGACTAATTCCCTACTTATATAAACCAACTAGGAGTTAGCCTAGCCCTAATATTAATTCCCTATTTCTCCACCAACAACACTCCTACTTATCTAAGCACCATTTTCCACTTAAGACACGGAATGAGGATTCAAATCATGCCAAAATTAGCAAAGATCAGGCTATTTTTTGGAAACTTGGAATTATTCTCCTTAATTGATGTCGGTTATCCCTTGGCCAGTGCTGGTCACCTAACAATCGTTGGTTAGGTTAAATAAGATATTTTAACTCTTTTTTCAGGTTCTGAATCTAACTTCTTTGGACTTACGCTTCTTGCATTCAAACGTGCAAGCATTCTAGCAACCTTGCACCATTCCAAATCCCATCATAGCATTCAGACATCATTTGGTTCACCCATAGATTCCTTTAGAGTTATAGAGTACACACGAGAAGCATCGTGTCACCTTGCTGCCGTATTCACTCTGAATCACCACCTTTTGCAACAACTACCACCATCCACCTCCAGGTTACATTAAAAAAAAGTGTTGTCTCTCCTTTGTCATTTCTAATAACTTAATTCATGTTATTAAGTTATCTACCATTCCCTCTCTTTCCACCTTACCTTGATCTACTCTCTAGATCCTCTGACCAACTTTCTGCCTGTTTTTCCCTCAAACACTCACCTAAGCCCCTATATCAACATCTCTACGTCTTGATTAAAATCCCATGAACCTATCTCAGCCCCATTATCCTTTGTACAATAACAGAGAGCACCCAAACCTCAATTTTTGACATTTCTACCATATTTTCCCTACCGACACCAGTCACCTAATTGGCGTCAGTCACTACCCTATAATGGTTTTGGTTTCCTAGTGGACATCGGTCTATGTGACTTATAATATTTCAAAAACAACGAGTTTATATCTCTTTCCAAACTTCCCAAAACATAACCGTACCTTACCTAGACCTTTGTAACAGCCTCTGTCACATCTTCAAACCCTTGCCCACCTATTACCTCTCTCAGATTTAGTCATATTTGCATATTGTAGACTATATTTGAAATATTGTGCTTGTGTAGGATACCTAAACTACATAATTATAGTAGGCCTATTTATTTCATGTTCTTAGAAAATATTGAATTATCTTAAAACATGGATTGATAGCCTTCTAGGAAGTATCTCACTTCCTGGATCTAGCTCTCACTAGGCAATCTACCAATTTTTACTTTTAACGTTATTTTGTGGTATTGTTTTCTATTTCAGGTCGTTCCTCCTAGCCAAAGGGAACCTCATACAATCAGCTTGGATCAAAGTCTACAACACCCACAACACATTATACCATCTACATAACACAAGCATTCCTCCTACGCCCATTACCTTCTTATCTATTTTATCTCATTACTTTTGAGGTGAAACATTTTAGCATGCCCAGTGGGACCCTCTCTTAGGTTCATTGCATTTTCTTCATATAGGGAAATATTATGTGTCTCTTTCTTTCTAAAAAAAATTAAATTTAATCTTCTCCCTGGTAATATTCTATTTTTCTAATTTTCTAAAAGACACTTGTTTAGTGCTTAAAACAAATCCTTTCTTCTTTATCGCATTTGCATAGTAGTGAAGGAGCATCTTCTTGACCTATTCATCATTTGATACATCGAATCTGGATGTCTATTTGGGTTTAAAATTGGTACATTTCATCCTTGTACGCATTCATTTAGCTCATTTAAATTTATTGGTAACCTATATATTAGAGGTCATGACTAGTTGATGGTTCACAATAATTATACGTAGATCACTTCTTGCACACACATCCCAAACCAAATCACTTGAACAAATTGCACACTTCTTAAAAATATTCCTTCCTGATAATTACCAGTAATGACTAATAATCAAATTAGCAGCAGATCCAGCTGGTGTTATGGTCATTCATCATATCGAGAGTAGGTCCTCAGGTACTTTGAAGTATATATTGGGGACCCCAACCCAAAATTCACCTGAAACCATCCATATTTATCAACTTCTATAGGGTATCCTCATTAAACAAAAATTCTACTCTACTCACAATCAGTCCTAAATTGCATAAGCCACACAACATAAAAATCTATTTCCTAGGATTTTACGTGTTTTTTAGATTTTTTCTTGATTTATGTTTTGAGTTGTGAGATCATTTCATATCTTTTTCTTTCTCTACACATTCCACAATCATAGTTGGTGTATTCCAAATTTTTCTGAGTGTGTTAGGACTTATCACTGTCATACTCAGATTTCTGGGTTGGTATTTTATTGAACTTAATCAATTCAAATTCAAATTTTCATCATCTTATTATATTTAATAGTAGCCAGGCATTGGTCTTTAGATTGACCATCATTGGTTACCTCCTCATAATTGGCATCAGCTTACTGAACCGTTGTATCGGTTCCCTTGCTGTTTTGGTTATTTCTACCTAAAATAATCCTCAACTCTAGATTCACATCGTATTTTATGTGATCTGTGTTCTGGTACATTGTCACACCTTTCTAAGCCTCTGTTGTCACCTGAATAGCGTTTAGATCCATTCATGTCTACTTTTTCATCATCTTAATCCCCATATTTTCAAATCTACTTATAGTAGTCAGTATCAGGTCCAGTAACCAACATCAGTTACCCCTTTCATACTGGCATCATTAGTCAGCTAACTGGCATCGGTTCTCTTGTGTTATGGTAATCGTCTGTCAAAATAATGTTCAATTCACAAACTAACATTTTTTGTGACTTATTCTATCACATCATCACATTTATGAGTCTTTGGTATCACTGTCAGAGTCTAGATTCACTTGATTATCACCATTTATCTCTATATTTTAAAATCTACCTTTTCTTCACAATAACTAGCATCGGTCCAGCGAATGACATTCGTTACCACTCTATACTGACATTAGTTAGCTAACCGGCATTGGTTTCGGTGTTTTTATTTTTCAATCAAAAAAATGATAAAATCCCACCATCAAGATTCATCTTGCTTCATCTTTATGCATTTATGTATCATCAACATAACCCATATTACCTATTCTACCGCCATTCACATGGTTTTTACTTGTAGACATGCCAACACTCTAGTTTTTTACACTAGTCGCAAACCACTACCACCTAGTCCTTCACCACCTTCTATTTCTGTACCCATGGAACCCACCTCACCTATTTCTATACATGCAGGTGATGAGGATTTTGTAAAAATCCTTGATCACGATCCTGCCACCTTGCATTATTACCTAGCTCATTCATCTACCCGTGAATCATCATGATAACTTATCTATGGCTATGCATCTATGTCCATTTCTCTTGCTTTGGCCCCCACTTTGATATCATGGCCACCACTAGTGTAGCGGTACCTACTTCCACCTTACCACCTTTCATTTCTCATATCACTCCCACATCTTCTATATCTTCTCATACCTACAACACCTATCACATCTTTGACATCTTCCTCGCCATCATCTATGACCCGTACTCTATGGATTTCCACATCATAAGTTCCTATTACTTCTCAACCTCCAGTTACATCGACCCCTTTCTAGATTTTGGTCATGTCTATACCCGTTACTCTGCCACCAATTTCCATGAGGGTTTCTACACACATTCCTCCCACCTATACCTTGTCTCAACCACCACCCATCACCTACACTTCCCATTCAAGGTATATTCCATCATCATCTACCACTACTTATATCCCCCCTTCTCAATTTTCTTACTCAGAACCTCCATATATAGGTGTCCCTTCTATGTCCTACTCATCATATCCACCTCCTTATACCACTGGAGGTCCACCTCAATCCAATTTAACCAATGATTTGATCAAGATTATGATGGAAAAGTTGCAGAACCAAGAAGCATCTATTTCTGGCTCTCGCAATACACTGACTTACGACGAGATTTGTAACGAGCCTATGCACTTTTATATTCCAATTCATTTGTACCCCGCACATTGGGAAATACCAAAATTTAACTTATTTAATAGCAAGGAATACCCACAACAACAATTTTTAATCTTTTAAACATGTATGTTATCTGATTTCCCATGATAACGCCTTGCTTCTAAGAACTTTCCTAATGTCCTTGATAGGACCGGCCTTAGATTGGTATAGTTCTTTACATTGGCACTCAATCTTCTCATTTAATCAATTATCCTAGGAATTTCTTGATCATTTCTCCATTAACATTGTCAAGAAGGTTACCATGAAAAACTTGTATTCATTACGCCAATATAAGGATGAGTCTATCAAATATTTTTTCACGCGTTGGTAGAACCTTATTAATAAACTCACCTTCCAATTGCCTTAAACTGAATTAATAGAGTTGTTTACTAGAGCTTGTTCTAGACATATCTCTCCATCTCTCAAAGTTTAAACCTTCTGAACATTCGATGAGGCATTCACCATGGCTCAGAAACTTGAAATCCATGTGCTATTTAAGAGAAGAAGTTACAATTGCACAACAAAAGTGACTTCATTTAAATCAAATGACACTTCTTCTTCTTCGAAACCACAAAATAATTATTCTAAAGAAAAAGGATATGTCAATGCAGTGGTTTTAAAATCCAGACCCTTCTCATCCATCAACCAATCAAAACCTTCTTCTAATCTTTCTCCTATTCAAAATTTCTCAGTTCAAGTGGGAACAATGAAAATATACTCCCATTGGAGAACCTTATTCCTTAGTTTTGGAAAAACTTGTTAAAATCTGGAGTAATCACTCTTCCACCCATCAAAACACATACTAGTTTTGACCCTTCCCATCGTGTGCCTGCATGGTACAAGGAGAATGATTATTACAATTATCATCGTGTTAGAGGTCATAGTGAAGGTAATTGTATAACTTTTAAAAACATCATCCAAGAATTATTAGATAATGGAGATATCATCTTGGATAAACCTAATGCACTGGCTAGCCAAAACCTTCACATCTTTAAGAAGTTGTTCATGAATCACACCCCTTCATCCAACCAAGCCGGTGAAACCTCAACTAATGATACCAACTTTCGAGAGGTCCATGCCATTTTTGATATCATACCAGCTCCTTCCACCCAGTTTCCTCCCATCCCATCTATTGAGGAAATTCTTGCACGAGCTCCTCCACCCACAGAGGAACCTATTTCATCTACTCCTCTACCCATGGAGGATTCCACCTTATCCTTTCCTTACCCATAGAGGATGCATCTACCCCACTCATCTCTTTACCTATCGACACAACCTTGCATTACCCATTATTCTACCTATAGAAGATTCCCACTTACTCTCTTCTTTACCAAAGTAAGAGCCTATACAATCAACCTTGCCTCCTCCTCTGCCCACAAAGGACCCGCTAGTGGCATCTCTTCCTGTTGGTGATAATTCCCCACTGGCTTTTAAAGACCCGATTGATTTGTTATCTTCTCTTATACCCATAGAGTTTGAAGCCAACCAATTCACTATCTCACAGATGCCATATTTGTTTACAAGAATAACTACAAAATAAACACCACCCTCCTCCACTTATGTGCCATTCTCACATTTGGTTGACCACTTAATTTATGTTGACTATTCCATGCTTTGGGGATTCCTTCGACTTCCTGTCTCAACTCAAATACAAATATCGCCCATGAAAACTTCAACGATTTATCCTAAAGTTTTCAATACCATTAAATATGTTATACCTCAGCCAGTTATAGTAGCCTCTTATGCATCATATTCACCTACACCCAAACCTTTTCCATTACCCTAATAATAACTTGCACCCAAACTTCTACCTACACCTATACCTGCATCTACACCCAAACCTACCACTACATTAGGGGTCATTCCAACATTGAGTCCAGTCCATCCTCTGTTAAGATTGATTTAGCCACATCATCCCAAACTATCACCAGGCCTATCCCCCCACCTAAGAGGAAGACCCAACCTCTTAGACCTTATACCCCAGTTTCTCCCACTCCTCCTCTCTCACCTTCACCACTTCCATCCATATTAGGTCCTCATCCATCAAATTTGGTCAAACAACTTCCTTCTCTAGGTAAACTTAAAATTAAACAACTTACATCTTGATTTCCAATCTTCCATCCCACCCAAGCATTCTACATTATCTATGCCTTTCCCATCTCCCATAATTTCTCCACTTCCCATGCCCTCATCATTACCCATGCATTTAACCTCTCTTCAACCTCCATGAACCGTATTGCCTCCTACCACTACCTTCACCACACCTCTACTTTCACCATGGTTGACCCATCCCCTTCCATCTTCTGCATTCCCTTCTACTTCATGTACTACCCTAACACCTTTACCCAAAAAGGTGCAACCCAAGCCCAAAACCACACTACCTACCAAAAGGTAGTTAAACCTACTTCAACCTCAAACTCCACCTCCAACTAGTAGTACCTCTTCCAAAGATAGTCATCCATACCTATATCCAAATCAAACTCCACCTCCAATCTGCACTCCCTTCCACAGAAGTCACCCAAACCTCCAACAAAACCCACTCTCACTTCTCATTGTGATCCCTTGATAGGATCTTATGCTAATATTCTTGTTAACCTTTTAGAAACCTCCATCATCAAATTACCACCTCTCAAACCTTATGACCGACTCAAACCTAAACCAGAAGGGTTTGATGATACTAAGATTTGTGCCTATCATCATGTGTCAAGACATGATGTTGAAAATTGTAAGACCCTTAAGAATATTCTTCTCCAACTATGTTCTCTTGAAGATCTCTTGAAAGAAGACAATGTTTTAGATGAAGCTTCCATTCCACCTTCACATGTCACCATGTAACCTCGCCCCATATATATTTAGTGACCTTCACCTCCACCTTCAAAAAATTATTTTCCTTCTTCAACATTTGAGATCAATATGGTATGGATTAGGGAATTATCCCAACCCCTTTCAAAATTCCAATGCACTGTACTCATTTTACAAGGTTCTTATCCCACAGTAGGTTTTTTTCTCTCTTTTCGTTATACCTTTCACGACTCATTTCATTATCTTCCTAAGATTAATATGGTTCAAGTTGCCACTCATGCATGAAAAGACAAAATAAAGGAGAAGACAGAATACCATCCACTACACCTTTAACAAACATTCCACCTACCCCTATACCCAAAGTAACCATCCGTGGACCGGAATATCCCATTTCTGATAGAGTCGTACATCGCACCATGATCAAACAAATTCACCAATATGCCCTCAAAATTCCTTTATATGACCTCATCCAAACCTTTGATTCTCATCATCAGACCCTCATTGAGGTCCTATAATTTATTAAGGTTCCACCTAATGAATCCACACCTATTTCTGCCATTATCACTCCTCATCATGTGGCTTCTCTCACCACTTTTCCTCCCTTTTCTTCCCCCACTACCACTCATACAATCTCCTCTCTTACTTTCTCTGACAAAGAGATTGTTCCTCTCCATTCAGATGATCCTAACCCTACCCTATTCATCTCCATTTACATCAATAATATAAGTGTTCAACGTGTTATGATTAGTGGGGGTGCTAGCATCAACATAATTTCTTCCCATGCATACAAAAAAATGCACATCCCTTCAAATTACATGCATAATAGCCCATTTATGTTGCATTCATATAATGATGCCATAAATTCCACCCTCAGCACCATAATTCTCCACATCCGTGTGGTCCCCCTTACCATTCTTGAATTATTCTATGTTTTGAAGGGGGATTTCCAATACAATCTACTACTTGGCTGACCCTAGATTCATGACATGGGTTGCATTCCTTAAACCTTACACCATTGTTTAAAATTTGTAGATGAAGGGAAAAAATACACCATTCTAGTAGATCCTTCACCATTTAAAACCTGTAACATGCTCTATCGACCTAATGATGTCCTTATCCCAGTTAAGGCATCTTCCACCACTACTGCTTCTTCTTCAGCCTCTACACCATGTAATGTCATTACCGATTCCTCTTCAGCTGCTACCCCATCCACCACTTCTGCCACTACATATTCCATAACCAACTCCTCTATTCCCACTACCATCCACAACTTCCTCAGCTAGCCCATCAACCAACTCGTCTACTTCACACACACCTGATGCTTCTTCTTCTAAGGATCTTGGTGATTCTTTCATTATCGCTACCAAAATACCAACTTCTGATCCATTGGTAGGTGTTTTTAAATTCCATACCTTGGGGAGTATCACCTCTATAACGTCAACATATTCATTACTCCTCAAGAGTACAGAATCCTCCATCAATACCCACATTACAACCATCATGTCAGTGAGGTATTTCCATATGGTCTACCTCATCTTTGCACTAATTTGACGTTTGGGAGACTTTATGCTTCTTCACATACTTTGGAGCCATCAACTCAAACCCATTTATTCTGATTTGATTTCTAGTACCTCAACAATCATCACTTTTCCTAGACGTTCCTCCATTGATGTGATTGGAAAGGATTTGGCTTTGTGTAATTGGAAAGGATTTATTCTAACGAACCAATCAACAATCATTCCCTGCACCACACATAATCAAAAATAACACTGTGGTATTGGATTTTCTAATGAACCTTATTCTAAGAAATATTGTATTGAACTCGTAGAGGAAGATACACCTTCTCCATCTCATTCACCTACCACACCACCTTCACCTATGGATTCTATGGATCTAAAATCCATTCCTCCTAATTTTTTTTTCGTGAACACCATTTCCTTGGGGCCTCTAACCTATCAGCATGATGGTGAGTCTCCCTCTTTTGTTCCCTTCTTTTATCTTGACATGATTGATGAAGACACTCCTATAAACGTTGTTCAATGTCAGGATGATGATTCTATTCACACCTATTTAGATGTGGAGGATTCTTATATCCACTGGTCATTACCTTTTGAGAAGAAAACCATGTTGAATGAATCAACCATAGAGATCAAAATTGACACTGAAGACGACCCTCACATTCTCAAGATAGGCCAATATTTATGTTCCATTGAACATGAAGCCTTTACCTCTTTCCTCCGAGACTATAGCAACACTTTTTCTTGGTCTTACATTGATATGCCTGGTATTGACCCAAATATCATGGTTCAAAATATCATAACTATTCCTGACACTAAACTTGTGAAATAGAAGCTACGAAAAATGCATCCTCGCATTTCCCTTCTTGTGAAAGAATAACTCCAATGCCTCCTTTATGTTTCTTTTATTCTACCCATTAATTATCCCTAATGGATTTATAACATCATTCCTATCACCAAAGCGACAGGGGGACTCCACATCTACACAAATTTATATGACCTTAACCTAGCTTTCCCCAAGGATGACTTTCCTCTACCTAGTATTGACCAATCGGTTGATCTCACCACCGGACATGAGATGCTATCACTCATGGATGGTTTTTTGGGTTATAACCAAATATTACTCGTGTTGGAAGATCAACACAAAACTACCTTCATCACCCCTTGGGGGACCTTCTATTATCATGTCATGCCCTTTGGCCTTAAAAACATTGGTGCTACATATCAGTGTGTCATGACCTATATCTTCCATGACATCATGCATGAAATTTTGGAAGATTATGTTGATGACCTTCTTGCTAAGTCTAAATGTTAGGCTTAACACCTCATAGTTCTTAAAGTCATGTTTGACTATCTCATCAAATACTGCGTATGCCTCCAATAAAATAAGTGCATCTTCATCGTCCTCTCTAGAAAACTCCTTGGTTTCATTGTCTCTCTGCAGGGTATTGGAATCGATCTTGCTAAAATCAAGGATATTATCGAGATTCCTCCACCTACTAACCTTTGAAAAATTTGTATTTTGTAAGGTAAGTTGCAATCTATTTGACACTTTATTTCCCAAATTTATGATTGATGTCACCCTTTTCATCATCTTCTTAAAAAGGATGTTTCCTTCAATTGGGATGATGAATGCCATAAATATTTTGAAGCATTAAAGGAATACCTCCTTCAACCACGTGTGCTCATCCCACCAAAGGATGAAAAACCCTTTTACCTCTACATTATTTCCACAGATCATTCCTTGGGTCCCATGCTCACTCATCACGATGAGAAACATAGGGGGAAAGTGGTTTATTATATAAGTCATACTCTTCTAGACTTTGAGACTAGATACACTCACATCATAAAAATTTTCCTAGCCTTAGTATTTTTCACCACCAAACTTTTCCATTACCTAATTAACCATAAAACCTTTGTAGTCACCAAAACTTACCCCTTGCATTACATGTATACTAAATGTTACCAATACTAATGTGCCACATATTGGTTTATGCTTCTTGTATACTTAGATCTCGAATTCATCCATAAAAATTATGTCAAAGGATAAACCATTACTGACCAACTTGCACACTCACCTCTTTTGGGAAATTAACCCTCTAACTTCAATTCTCATGATGAATCCATTACTACCCTCTCCTTTGATGACACCATTTATTAGATGACCATTTTCTTTGAAGGTTCTAAATGTCAGCGTGGGGGTGATGCAGGGGTCATCCTCATCCCTCTTGATGGTGAGTGTATGCCCTTATCTTTCAAACTAGATTTTAACTACACTAAAAACATTTCCAAATACAAAGCACTCAAGTTAGGTCTTCAAACTACCATAGCCTTAGATATAAAATATATTAATATCTTTGGCTAATATCAAAAAGTAGTGAACCAAGTCAATGGTCTATACAAGTGTCGTAATGAGATGCTTTAAAAGTATAAACATCATGTAGACATTCTTATAAGTACCTTCAATCATTATGAACTTCAAACGAAATTGTGCTCCACTAACAAATTTGTGGATACCATGGCATGCCTTTCTTCTCAAATACCCACTTCACCTTCAAACTCAAAAATATTTGTAAAAATACAAAGGTTGCAATCACCCTCTTATCTATTCCAAAATGTTAACTTTATAGGAAGAATTGAAACCAACCCATGTGACATTTGGTATTAATAGTTTACTGACTACCTCTCCCTTTCAATTCTTCCTCTAGATCTTACTCGTAATGGAAAATGAGCCTTTCTCGAAAGTGTCTCTTTCTATGTCATCATGTGTGATCTTCTATAAAAATATGGCTTTGATGATATCCTCTTACACTTCCTTGCAAGTTTTGAAATCCCATACACCATAAAGGAATTTCACGATGGGATTTTTGGAGGTCATTTCAATGGCCTCACCATCATTAAACACATCCTTCACCTTGGCTATTACTAGCCAACCCTAAACCAAGACTACTATGACTATGTCAACCATTGTGTGAAATTTCAGCAATAGGATAATCTTCACCACACCCCTAGTCATGCCCTACATGTCACCAGAGACCTTTGGAATTTCTGTCAATGGGGTTTGGATCTCTTTGGAGAGATCAACCCTCATTCTTATCAATGTCATCAATGGATCATCACCACGACCAAGTAATAAAATAAATGGGTAGAGGTTGTACATCTCATTTCTAAAAAAGTTGATAAAATCAGTGAATTCATCAACCATCACATCATTTGTCACTTTGGTGTTCCTCACCACCTCATCACTGATAATGGAAAATAATTAAAAAAAAAACCCTACGCAAATTATGTGATGCCTTTGGAATTCAACTCAGTTTTTCTTCACCTTATTATCCTCAAACAAACGGCCAAGCTAAATCAACTAACAAAACTTTTAACAAACATCTTATGAAAGTGGTTGAAAATACTGACAAGGATTGGAACATGCACATTCCTTTTACCTTATGGGCTTATCGCACTAGTATTCACACCTCAACCTGTGCTACACCTTTCTCTTTGGTCTATGGTACAAAGGTAGTCTTGCCTCTCAAAGTACAAATTCCATCTCTTCATATCTCACTCAAAGATATGCTCAATGATGATGAATTTCACCAAGACCATTTGGTGCAACTTGAGTTATTAGATGAACGCCTTTTAAATGCTCTCGATCACCTTCAAATTTATCAAAAATGTATCAAATGTTCCTATGAAAAACATGTCCATGAACAAACCTTCAAGGTCGATGACCTTGTCCTGAAGGAAAATCAACATGTAACCAAAGCTAAGAAAAGTAAACGGGGCAATTTTTCTCCTAATTGGCTTGGACCTTATATCGTTACTCATACGTATGGATCAAGAGCTTATCATTTATCTTCTCTCGAAGGTAAACCCAAACCTGAGCCCCTCAATGCCTTGCATCTTTCAACCATTCTATTGTTGAATCAAGTACTATATCACCTTGTTTCTATTACATGCTCATCCCTTAAGTAACCTTCCTTTCATCTATCTCTTTTAAGGACCAACGACTAAACTAGAATTGTGTGATTATCCGTCACCTTTCAGCCTTGTCTTAAATATGAGTACCATGGCTCTACTCATGGCATGATTCTCATGGATATTTTCATACTTTTCAGGATGGAATACCATGTTTTTTTGTCACTTCAACCCTCTCTTTCAAAGTTAACCTTTGCGTGCTATGGTTTTACCTTCATAAAAGAATCCTATACTCCTTTATAGTCTTTTCCATGACCTAAAAGTCCAAAAAAAAAATTCAAAATAATATATGGGATATTCAAATTCAACTCCTTGAGTCAAAATTCTTGTAAATAGATGACTCCCTCAAAAAGGACATATATCTTTCATTATCGTTTCTATAAATAGACTGCTCCCTCGAAGGACATCTATAAAAATCTATCCCTATTGTACATAGTCTATCCAAAAAGTGGACTATTTCTAAAAAATAAAATAAAGTATTATTCTAAAGCTTCCTGCATCGAATCAGCTTCACGAATACCTCAAGGAGATATTCTATTCATCCCACATAGACTTCCTACATCGATCAATTCTATCTAAAGAAAAAGCAAAAGACAAAATAAAAAAAATAAAGAAAAATACAACTTTTTGGTCATGGACTTTCCTATTCTGGTTTTGGGTATCTTGCAGAAGGGGCATGTTGTCTCACAATAAGGTTACGCTAAACAAACCAATCCACCTCACCTTCTTATTTTTCTCTTCTTCTACCCACTCAAGAGACGTGGCACACATACAACACTTTGTGATCATGTAACTTCTTTCACCCTTAGAAAGTTCAATCATGTAATGCCTTTAGAGGGTTTAAGTTCATAAGCCTATCTTTGGTATGCTCATAATGGTTCTTTCAACTTATGGAGTATTTTTCACCTCTTATACCAGTTCACCCCTTTCTTACTTATTGATTCTTCTACATAGGATAAGACCTTCAATACTTAATTTCTGGGATTTCTTCTTTTCACCTACATTTACTTTCATCACCTAGCTTATCTTACATTTATCCATACTATTTAACCATCAACCATTTATTCCAAGACTCAACCATACCTAATCAACCTTGACTCAATCATGCCTAAACAATCTAAAATCAACCTTCCTAAACAACCTAGACATCAACCATACCTAACAACCTTTAACCATTTAACCTAAGCCTAAACCAACCTACCCATCTACCTCATCTTATTATTCCCTATCCTATGAGAGAACTACATCAACTTGAGGCCCCTTTTTGTCAGGGCTATGTAGGCAACACTCTGAGGGCATGGGGCCCTTGGAGGTTAGCTCGGCCACTCTTTCCCTAAACCATTTTCCCCTTTTCACACACCAATAATTTAGTTAGTTTCCATAATCATACACAAATAACTTGGAAATTAACATTATAACAAAACATAAATCATTTCAACATCCATAACCTACCATGCTACAACATCAACACAAACCATACCTGACTCATCTATATTTCCATAATATCAATACATGGAAATTAAACCAAACATCATCACACCTCACATAATTTCCATTAAGCCACACCATGAATTTTTTTATTCACCCATGCCTAATAACTTCCATAACTTCCATGACAACAATAACTTTGACAATCTATAATGAATCAACCATGCCTAACACCAACCTAATTTCCATACCAATAACACTTAGACATTTTTAACTCAATCATGCCTAAACTATCTAAATCATACTAACTCAACCATGCCTAACCTTCAATGCCTAACCTAATTTCCATGCCTAAACAACCTAATTTCCTTTAACTCAACCATGCCTAACATTGGACCATTTTCATCTGAATCTACCATTCCTAACTCATACATCAACTCAACCATGCCTAACTCACCATTAGTTTTCATAATAGAAATAACAATACAATGGAAATGAAACCAAGTACATCATCAATCCAATATCATCACCAACTATATAAAAGGAGTGTCTGTGTATCAATACATATATACACAGGTATGAATAATAACATGTATCTCAAAAACTCTCATGTACAATCTCACATCTTCGGCACATAGGTCTATATATGTATCAAAAATCAAAAGTACATATCACCCAATATCAAATCCATAAGGGGCCTACACCTTCGTTTCTATCTCGAGTACCCTTGTCTGGTCCTAGTCTACATCCGCTCATCATCTCCTCCTTTCCCTCATCTGGGCTCAACCTATGAGAACTGGTAACCTCACCCTGACCCTGTTAAGGGGCCAACATCCCCCTATGTTGCCAAAATTGTGAGTCTGCGATTGGGTCCTTGCACTCACTGTCTACTGGGCCCTATACTTGGCGTATGATACAACCTATATACCAACTTTCTCCAACAACCGGTCCTGAGAATATCTCACCTTTGATACGGAATCTCTATAAGTGGCCATAGATATCATCTAGGGTGGTGCCATAACTCTGACACCTACCTGTAGCCCCTTTGATGGTACCATTGGTCCCTTCCCTGATATCTATAAAATGGGACCATGTCTTGGTGCCTACACCTATCCAATGGGACTCTATCCCACTGTTGGTGCATGTGCTAGTGCTTGGTTGGCTAACCACACTTGTAATGTGACCACCTTTTCCTGTGAAGTTGTTAATTATGTAGCCCCTGCAAGGCAGAAACTTATGCCTGTAGTGTGGCAATATGTGCCTACAATGCAGTAACTTGTCCCCCATCACCTACATGTTCTTGTGCTAGCTGGGTCTGTAGTGTCACTGCCTATGCATAACTCCACCCTGCCACCTATCCCTGGAGGGTGGTCACTTGTGCCTGATACTGAGTCAGCTATAGTTGTAAAGCGGCCAATGTTAGGTTGTGAAAACTTATGGTTTTCATGTGTGGAATGTGTTAAATACTATACACTTTCCATAGCTATCTCATTGGGGTTCAGGGTCGGATCGGGCCCCACACGGGTCTGGGGGTGGACAACCCCTAGTAGTGGGGGTTCAAGAGCACATGCCCCGAGAAAAAAAATTTGGCCCAAAACATTTTCTTGATATTTTCAAGAAAGGTTATCTTCTCATATGGGTGGGATTTTTGAACCATAGGTTTATGGTCAGTTTTGGCCCATGGTTTTGGTACCCACAGTATTGTAAAAACTACTTAATTAGTTTCCTATTTATGTGGTTTTTTTTCATATGGTAGGGATTATGTAACATTGCAGATGTGTGTGAATTTGGATGTGAATTGTGTAGAGTTTGTTGAGCATAACTCCAAACAAAATCTAGGTATTGTATTGAGAGAAGAGGTGGCTTGTAATAAAATCTTATCAAGTGATTCTTGGTGGATGTATCCCAAATTAGGTGAACCACGTTAAAAACCCATCTCTTTGTGTTGTGTTCTTTTTATTTTTCACTTTTATTTAAGATTTTTAATAATTTTTACATATTAGTCTTCTACTATTGCGATTCTATAAGGGATTGTTCTACGTATTTAATCACTTATTTCCTAACATCGACATGACCCTGCAACTGATCCCTCTTCACTATCACGGTGGCCAAGTCTAGTTGTCCTAGTCTAGGAGGTTCTACCCATAATTACGCTACCCACCACTGTCTATATGCAACGGTGGTACCTCCATCATCTATTCTCCTATCCACTACCTACTCCTCCTGCCCTGTTAGCCCTGTCGGATGGGGTGGAGATAATGCTCTCTCCACATCATCTCTATGGTACTAAGGAAATGGTGGAGGCATGTCCTATTGTAGCCTAAACTAACATCAAACTCTATCCACTATTGAATCATCTCGTGCTCCCTATAATCATCTTCCCTGTATCCATTAGACTAATTTTAATCCTGCTAGCTCCTCGTACCATGCTTCTATAAGATGGAAAATCCACATAGGGTCACCATAAAATATCGAATGCCTGATACACCATCCAACATCCTCCTGTAGTAGGTCACATCTCATGATGCCTCTTCAACTCATGGATGTGTTCCTACTGGGACCCATCTCTGTGAATCCAACCCTGTAAACCATACCAGTGCTATTATGGCAGTCCTACTTATGGGGACATAATCATGTTATGTGCTCATAGGCCCAACAATGTAATAGATAGGTGCAACAAATACCATACCCCCACACAGCCTTTGATAGGCCCACAATCTCTGTATATAATTGTACTAAGTATGTCCATTCCCAATGTAAAAAGACTCTGCTCCTCAAATCATATCTTGAAAAACCCCCATCAATTCCCAAGGGATATCTCCCGCCCTCTGAATCAAATAGTACATAACACCCAACACCACCATCATCAGAACTGCTAATCTACTCTCTTATGGATGGGCTATTCATACATATCCCCATAAACGATTCTAGCACTATGATCTCTCGAGTCACGCATCACCTCTCCAAACACTGCAACTATGGGCTTAACTAATGTGTCTGATGAGATTTTATATACTAGATACCCAACAATTGGCAGCCAAAAAATTCCTATAAAAATCCTCCAGTGTGATCGTCATCTCACTAGGTAGGTAAATGGAAGGTATTGGTCATTGTATCCCATTTGTCTATGAGAGAAACCATCAAGTTGTGATCTCGAACAATGCACGTATAGCACCTTACCGTACACGAAGTCCCAGATCTCATATGTGACCCCACTCATCCTCTAACACGCTAGGTCACATCTATATAAATAGCGGTGGTACCCTATCTCCCATCATTAGTTGTTGCCTTGCTTGTATCATTAGCAATTACAAATTGTCAATTACTTCCCTTTGCTTAATCATCACTTTGTACCTACCCAGTCCCATCCCACAGATAATTTAACTAGACCCTAACTCTCTTTTACTAAATTAACTCGCCTACTTTGATTCTCTTTTTCGTCAAACATTCTAACATATTCTGGTTTACTATTTTCCTACCTTCACCACCTTAAAATGATCGTACACCTAAACCTCGACCATTCATACCTCTATTCACTCAAAACCCCACCTAATTATTTCATTTCATACCCCCAATTTATCTACTCTCACTCCACTACCCAACCATATATCCTACAACTCTATTCTTCTCCAGTTTTCTTCATATAAAACTTCATTTTTTTAACACCTAATCACTTTTTTCAATGACCGACACCAATCACCCTTTAACCGCTACAAGCCGACTCCTTTATCCCACTAATACCAATCGAACCCTAACGAACGTCAGTCACTGGTTTCGGCCCTAGGGGATGAATCTTGACATTCTTACTTTCCTACAAATGAACAAAATACACCTAAAACCTACTCCAAACTTTCTAAATCCCTCCCACATTTCCTTTCCACCTAGTTAAATTAAAATTCACCCTCCCCTGACCCGATTTCATCCCATTTTAAACAACAATTTCAATATTTATTATAAAAACCTTAAATATCAATTTTTCTGTAATCAATTTAATTCCAAGCACACATAGAATTTGAAACCTACCGCTACTCACCTCTGTCACCAGTGGTGGACTCTTTGGTCATTTAAACTTCTTGGTTCCTCCCACACCCACCTCCTTACCTCAACCATACCACACTCTACTCTCTCACGCTCTTGACTAATCAACTCTCACCAATCGATCACATGGGCCCGTCAATCACAATATAATCACCTGGTACCTCAATCGCCAACTCAAATCAAGGCCTTTTGTTTTCTGTTGTCAAAAATCTCTCTGTCATTTTAAAAAAAATTAGAAATGCAAAAATGAATCCTTAAAATGTCAGGTTATTACATTTTTTAACCAAAATTCCACCTAGATGACACTGGTATTTTTCCCTAATTGACCGGCATCAGTTTCACATGACCGGTATCAGCTTACCTTTGATCCAATATTAGTTAGCTTGTTATAAACCATTATACCTCTTTTAATCACATTTAGTTACCCGTATATTTTTTTTATTGATTCTCACCCTTACCCAAGCCCTTATGGCCAAACCCTATCACCTTATTACCTAATACGTGACCTTTGTTTTATTTAGGGAAAATTTTGGCCTATACTATGACCTTACCCATAGCTTTACCTATGGCCTTACCTATCAACCCATCCCAAACCTACCCATTTGACACTCAAATTCATTTACTTGCTTATCTTTCGATGACGCTACTCATGTTGTTTATCCTATTGAACTCTCCTTTCCTAATTTCATGACTTTTATCTTGTACAAACCTTTTGGTGATCTGGCTCATACCTATTTCCAGTTCCTTCACCTTTCCTAGTTTTGATTCAAGATTGTATCTTATACCTTGGATACCTTAAGCACATCAACCTTGTTTGGATAAAATCATCAACCTTTGACGATGTGGAGTTTGTGCTCTCTTCAGCCTAGTACCTTGTTCATATTTTACACCTGTGTGTGCGTTTGAGTGCCACTACATGTTACCCAAACCAATATCACCATTACTTGCACCTGACCTATACCTCATTTTTCATCACTTATCACTTTATCAAACCATCCAGTGACTCAGTCTAACACTTCCTCAGTTCCTGGTTTGAGGGGGATCACCTCCACCCATACTTGGGGAAACCTAACTTTCGCTCATACTTGGAACACATACCTCTTGTTTTTGTCACCGTCGCTTATCAATACAAACTATGTGACAAAAATGAGCAAATGTAGACACAAAAATTGGGTCACAATCCCTTTTCTCCCCTTCCCCACATTGATATTAATTTAATCACCATTAATTAAATTAATATTCATCCTCACATTATTAATTAATTTAATTAAGTTGATTTACACCTCACCTATGACATATTCCTAGCCTATTAATTAACTAAAACTAAGTCTCTACTTATCTCAACCAACTGGGACTTAGTCTAGCCCTAATATTAATTCCCTATTTATCCTCTAACAACTCTCCTACTTATCTAAGTGCCATTTTCCACTTAAGACCGGAATGAGGATTCAAATCACACCAAAAATATCAAAGATCAAGCTATTTTTGGTAACTTGGACTTATTCACCTTAATCAACGTTGGTTATCCCTTGGCTTGTGCTAGTTCCCTAACCATTGTTGGTTAGGTTAAATAATATTTTGTAACTCTTTGTTTAGGTTCTAAATCATGACTTCTTTGGACTTACGCTTCTTACATTTGAAAGCATTCAATCATTTGAAAGCATTCCAGTTCCAGAGACGGGAAACTTGTCACCTTGTTGCCATATTCTTTCTGGATCCCATGCAACCAACCCCCATTCAGATACATTAAAAATTTGTTGTTCACCCATAGATTCCTCACCTTACCTAGTTCCAGAGTACACTCAAGGGAAGCATCCTGTCACCTTGTTAACCACCATTATTTTATTCAATCTGCAAAATGACATTTCACCTTCTACCAACAGTCACCTACCCACCATCCACCCCCATCTACCTCCAGGTTACATTAAACAAGCAAGTGTTGTCTCTCTTTTGTCATTTCTAATAACTTAATACATTTTATTAAGTTATCTACCATTCCCTTTATTTCCACCTTACCTAGATCTACCCTCTAGAGCCTCTGACCAACCTTCTGCTCATTTTACCCTCCATCACTTGCGTAAACCCCTATATCAGCATCTCTGAGTCTCAATTAAAATCCCACAAACCTATCTCAGCCACCATTATTTTCTATGCAATCACAGAGAGCACCCAGACCTCAGTTTTTGACATTTCTACCATATTGCCTCTACCATTACCAGTCACCTAACTGGCGTCGGTCACTACCCTATACCCGGCGTCGATCACCTAGCCGACATCGGTCTCTGTGACTGATAATATTTATATAAAAAAATGAGTTTATATATCTTTCCAAACTTCCCATAACCTAACCGTACCTTACTCAGACCTTTGTAATAGCCTCTATCACACTTACAGACCCTCACCCCACCTATTACCTCTCTCAGATTTAGTCATATTTACATTTATTAGACTATATTTGAAGTTTTGTGCTTGTGTAGGATACCTAAACTACATAACTACATTAGGACTATTTATTTCATGTTATTAGCAATCATTGAATTGTCTTAAAATGTGGATTGACAATATTCTAGGAAGTATCTCACTTCCTAGGTCTAGCTCTTGCTAGGAAATCTACTAATTGTTACTTTTAATGTTGTTTTGTGGTATTGTTTTCTATTTTAGGTTGTTCCTCCTACCCAAATTGAATCTCACACAATCAGCTTAGATCAAAGTCTACATCACACATAATTCCTTATACCATCTATATAACACATGTATTCCTCCTATGCATGTTACCTTATTATCTATTTTATCGCATTACTTTTGAGGTGAAACAACTCTATCTCATACACTTTCTTAACAAAGTTCTTTAGACCTCATTAAAGTAGAATCCTCTTCCACTTGATCTTATCATACACTACTCATTATTAACTAGGGTTTTGAGTAAGTTTCATGATAATTAGGATTTGGTGCACATTATGTAGCATACAATATCCATAATCTTATATTGACATGAATATAATTGATTTTTTTTTTTTGGTGTTTTTTGATGTTTTATATAGCATTATGCACGTGTTAATTGTTTATATAGTCAGACCCACAAATAAAATCCAACCTTTTCAATTCTCTCTAAAATTAGGTCCTTAAGATGGCATTATTATGCTTCAAGTAAGACCTTCAAGCACATCTTGATTAGTTATGCCAATCCACATATATCTTCAATATTTAATGCAAAAACTAAACCCTTGCAGGAAATTAGACTAATATTGTAGTTTTATTATTACTATCTCATTATATTGGTTATAGGGGCTCTTTACATGTTAATCATTACTTGGTTAGAATTATTGGGGTGGATCACAAGTTTTGTAGAGCATTTGGATGATTTTTAATTGAAAACCTACCATGAAAAGATAAATTTATGATGTGCAAGGGAAGTGATGGAAAGGTTCGGGTAGTAATTGATCTTTGTGGATTATTAAGTGAGGGATGGATGGATCCCCATGTTAAGGAAGAGTTTCTATACATATTTTAGGAAGGTGAGATTATTGAGGTTGTTGTTGAGGAATCGCATAAGGTAAAAAGGACTAAAATTATGGAAGTCATTCAAACCATAAGAGGAATCAACATAAGACATGTGTCAGGTTACACAAAGAGGTAAATGTATTTTTGAGATAATTAGAATTATAAAACTTTTTTATGGAGTGCGTGAAAAAGATCATGAGACATGGGATTTCCCTATGATCTAATGTAGAAAACAAGTCAAGAGGAATTGGTACAAATTTTGTGAGGAGGATACACATGATACCACATATTACAAAGTGATTGAGAAAAATTGAAGGTAAGGAATAAGGAGTTGAGATAAGGGAACTCTCCCTTGTATTTACCATAAAATTGAGTGTATGGAGGTCCATTTTCTGACCACAAAGGTGGAAGAGATGGTGGATGAATGCATGGCTCATACTTTAAGTGTGGGATCCCTGATCATTATCACATTAAATGCTTGAAGTTTCTAACTTGTAAGCATTATGGAGAGGGTCACAAAATGGAAAAATGTCTAGAATTGGTAAAGAAGATTCAAGATAATGAGAATTCTAGAGCTATAAGAGTTGTAAAGCTAGTCCAAAAGGGAAATATTTAGAGGTTGAAACTAGTAGTATCGCAAGATGTTCAAGAAGAGGAAAAGTTGTAAATCAGAACATGGAGTGGGGTGAATATGGGCATGTGCATGGTAATGGGGGACCAAAAATGGCCAAAAATGTATTTGATATGAATTTTGAGCATATTGTGCTCATGTTATGGATTCATCACATTATAAAAAATCCAAATTATAAATTAATTGTGTTATAATGTGATAACAATATAAAAAATAATTCCAATCCATAACACACTCACATTATAATGTGAATGTGTTATATCTATATAAAAAAGAAAAGAAAAACTCATCCAAGACTGAGCTATTCACAATTTTTCATTCCACAAAACATGACCAAGGAAAAATGTGAGTGAAGAATAATGTGAGTGTGTTTTGGATTTCATTATACTTCCACACACCCAATTAGAAATGGAAAAAATATTTAGAGGCAAGTTAAAACTGTTTTTAGGGTAGTTTTAGTGACTAATCTTTGTTTTTCTTTCTACATAAGTCATTTTTTCTAATTTAATGAATCTAAACCCTTATCCATCTCAAAACTCTTCTTCACCTAGAGATATACATGAAAAATTGTTTCTAGATGAGCATGAAGAAAACCCCCCTCAAACCCCTATGATTCTCACACATCCTCTTGAAACACTAGAAAACATATTAGGGAAAATTGAAAATAATAAAACTCAAATTCAAGGAATGATAGAAACCCTAACAAACCTAATTCCAAAAACACCAACCGTAAAAAACTTGCAACGTCATTGGAATCGGTTATAGCCCATATTGATTATGTGATTAGAAAAATAAACACATGAGAAGACAATATAAATAATTGTCATTAATTTTTATGAAAACAAATGTTGAAGAAAAAAATTACTAAAGAAAATATATATGCATAATTGATTGACCCAAAAATGCACCTTTATAATATAGATATGTAGTTTCTCAATCCCTTGGTGTAATCTTGAGCAATTAAAAAATAAATTTTGGGATAGATGATGGATGGTTTTTGACACTACCTTTGCAATAATTTTGAGGTGTTTCAGTATTTCTTGAGGAAACTCTAACATGATTTCATCCTCGATGAAATACCAAATTATTATGACATATTAGATTTTAATGACTAAGGAAAAGGATAAGTAGGATATATTAGGGGTACAAAATTTTCATAATTGGTTAGTGAGACCCCTGGATCACTCCTCCTTTTAGTATGTGAGAATCCCTTCAACTATAAAGGAGTGTAGACACCAAAATTAGGTCACCATAATTTTCACACGTGTGTATGCATCCTAAAACATCCCTTCATGACCACCTTTCCCTTTTACCGATATGCATTTACCATTTTACTACATGTAACCACTAACAACCACCTATAACCACAAAACACACAAAAATAAATAAAAACAAAACAAACCTAAACAACCCTAACCCCCTAAAAAACTTCCCATGAACTTAAAATAACATCAAAATCATTATAAACTATAAAACCCTATAAAATAAACTAGTTGCAACCAAATTCAACCATTCTCATTGAAATGGATAGGAATTGACACCGATTTCTCGAATCTACAATGATCAGTGTGGATCAGTGGAGATCTATTAAAATTAAAATGATCTTAAAAAATCAACCCAGGCCATTTCCCAAGGATTTTGAAATTCATCTTAAAAATTTGTAGGTGTTAGACCCCAACTCTTGAAATCATGCATCAAACGTTTTGTGGATGTGAAGTGCCTAGAACATCCAACCACCTTATCTTCCATTTAGATCAATCTCCTTCAATCAACCGACTATTCAAACCACCTCTATTATTAAGGTATGTATTTAATCTAAGTTTTGAAAGCCCTTATTTTCAAAATAGATCTTATTATTCCCTCCCCTATTCAAGTATCAAGACCCTAAAAATCCTCATCATATACTCCCCTCTAAAAATACTCATTTCTTAACTTTTGTAATTATGTATACAATAATTGACATCGATCCACATGCTCACCACTGATATGTTGGATCACTGTCGATCCCTTTCAAAATCTTCCATTTTCCAACCTTATCACATTTTTATATATCTTTATAATATTTCACAATCATGGATGATATTATTTTTCTTGTTAGCATATATCTCTATTAAATCACCCTCTCAAGAACAACCTATGAGCCTGAAAAACATCTACGACCTACCTGTAGCCTATCAACCATTTATGTGGGAAAAATATGACATCAACCACACATTAATTTTATGTTCCATCATCCTCACACCTTACATGGAATACATCCATGAAAATTTGGACATTCTCATTAAGCATAATGAGGAGGCTAATCTCTATTGGGACAAAAATTTCAATCCTCCTCAACCTATCATCGAGGATGTCGATTGCATCCTCACATATGAATATAACATATTTATAATATATTATGCAATCACTTAATATTATTAGTTGTAATTTTATCATTATTTTCCATCTTAATTGTTTAAAAGTGAGATGACACTCATCAAAATAATCCCTTTTTGATTTTTGGGATTTGATTTTGTGAAATAATTCACCTTATATTCATCTAATCTATATTTTATTCAAGATATCTACTTGTCTATAGGTTCTCAGTTCTTTGGAATATTATATTTGTACACCCACTTAGATCTGCCACATTTCATCATCATCCATGCAAGATTTGTTAAACATTATAATTTATGAGTTTTATTTGTTTATTTTGTAAAGTTAAATTGAATCCTAAAATATACTAAAAAAATTGGCATGCCTCATGGGACCCTAATTCCATTTTGATTAAATTATACATTTTTAGTTAAATAGAATCCACTTTTGTTTAATTCTCATAAGTTGACTAAATTTTTAGCTCAAAGTTCTGTGGAGACTTCCTGGAAAGTGTAAAGTAAAAAGGAGTATCTAGAAAATAAAGGTATTTATTTATTCTCTTGTTTCCATTTTCCTTCTAGTATCTTCTCATAATTGCATTTTATTTTTTGTTCTCATCAAAGATACACTTTTCTTTCAAGTCTTAAAAAATAAATTTCCTTCATATTCTAACATGATCATATAGTCTAAGTAGGGGTTAAAATATGCATTCACCACTTCCCCTTAGACATGACCAAATCACTTATAATCAAACTTTCATTGTAAACACCCCCTTCTAGTTCTACCTACTTATATTTCATCAATAAGGAGGAAGATGAATCGGTGTTCTAGATGAGTATAAATAATTGGTGGGTGGTATATTAACTAAGCACTTAATACCCTTATCACTTCTTGACCGTGAAGTGAGGGGGTAGGCCCAAATATCAATCTTTGTACTGAAAATAAGACAAATATGAGCCTCACGCACCTTTTTGTATCTCGAGGACTCTCACCAAAACACACCTGAAACTAGCCTTAATAGGCCTTATTCTTAGAACCCTCTACAATTCATTTTCTCTAATCATAAATTTCTAAAATTAATCAAGATAAATAAAAAATTTCTTGTTGGTTGTGTGAATCATATTAAAAAACTATATTTTATCCATTGTTTTTTATCTCATGGTTCTAACTAGACAATAGTCTTATATCTAAACTACAATAGACATGTCATACCCCCTTCATAGATTTGTGGATAAAAAATAGGAACCGCCACGCCCTCCCTGTAATAGATCAGACACATAAAAAATCCCTGATTCACCCATCCCATAGTTCTTCGCTAGTGAAGGTCCTACTTTCAAAGAACTTACAGCTACCAATCCTATCACCCTTAACGGTTACCTTGCTTCATGTTACATCCACATTCCCCATCAAAATATAGATCATTGAACACTATTAGTATCATTACTTATGACCACTCAAAACTTATCGAACCTATCGATCAACCTGTTATTGAACAACTTCTACCGTTTTCTACCCATGTCCATATAGAAAAATATAAACATGTCTCCTCCTCACCCCTTTTCAATCTCAATTTTAACACCATTTCATCGTAAAACATAATTAGTAAATTTGAATCTCCACTATCTACCTCTTCAGCTTGCCCTCATAGTTCCCAACCACATATGAATACCCTACTGCCTGATGCTAGCCACACGATGTAAAATTTTCATCTTCCCTCGATAGGATCCTTTGGTATGCCCCATTTTAAAATTTCCCTGGTTACATACAAGTCTGGTATCTCATACAAATCCTCATTCATAATACAAAACTTAGTTGTATCCATTCCTACCTCCTTACCACCTATCAATATGAGTGTTATCACCAGCGCTTGTCACCTATCCCAACCAACACCCATAGGTGGTGTCCTATAGTATGATTACATCCCCCTCAACAAAATTCAAAACCTTCACAACCCATATTAAACACATCCCTTCCCCAATCTTACCAATATATCTATTCTTCCTCATAATCAATAGTTTCCCATCAAGCCTAAAATATGGGAGGAGACCTTATCCCTCTTCAAAATCCCCCCCACTCTATAAAAAATATCAATCAAATTCCCTTTTCTATGAATATGATGATCCTTCCTTGAAAAATATATGACCCTCGTAGAACAATCCCATTCAAGTCTTGATGAGTAGAGTCACAAGCCTATAAGATGCTACCATGGGACCCAAAAATGCATTCTCTTACAAACAAATTTGTAACAGCCCCATCAATATGATAATAAATTTAAAATCATACCCTCCACATTGGGAACTTATGAAATTTGTAAAATTATTTAGTAAGGAATATTCAAAACAACATCTTAGTGCCTTCTGACACTCTTATTACCTCATAGTTCACGATCAAGACCTTATGCTAAGAACATTCCCGACGAGATTAGTGTGGTATACTCTTTATTGGTATAACAAAGTCCCCCAAAATTCTTTGTACTCATCCACACAATAGTCACAAATTTTCTTAGGACACTTATCCATCAATATTGCACGTAAAATATCCATCACCGACTTGTATTATATCAAATAATTTGAAGATGAGTCTATTGCTGAATTTATTGCTGGATGGCGAGGAATCATCAATCAATTATCTTTCTCTCTACCACAGACTCAGTTGATCAAGTTCTTCAATCCGTCTTATATAAAACATATATCTTTCACCTTCAAAATCTAATCATTTTAAACATTCATTGAAGTCTTTACCATGGATAGAAAACTGGAAGTCTGAGACCTCAAAGATAGTAAAGCTAAACTACAATCTAAAAAGCCTAAACCGGATTCTTATAATAATTCTTCCAAAAATGAAAAATTCAAAGGCTCAGTAAATGTGGTTTTCCAAAAAACTACATATAATATTTTCTCAGGCTTCGAACGATCTTGAACTCCTAAAAATTACACACCTCTAGAGGATTCTTATAGTTAAATCTTTGACAAGCTCATGACTTCCCGTTTGATGAACCTTCCTCTTATTTGACCTATTGATGAATCCAATCCTAACCCATCATGGTATAGAGAAGAAAATTATTGTAAATACCACAAGGTTCAAGGCCATGACATCAATAGATTCCACTCCTTTAGAAATTCCCACCAATACCTTATTGATCAAGGTGATTTACAACTAAGAAATCAAAATGCACCTCCTAGTCAATCTATAGATGTATTGAATTTTTTTTTCCAAACCATCCTCGACTAATAATGTATCCCAAACTAATTTTGTAGGGCCTAAAAATCTTTCTTCCCATGTTATCAATACCATTAATCAGCTCTCACCATTCAAAAAACCCACATCCATGTTTGAAATGCCAGTTTAAAAAGTAGACCTATTTGATATCCTTATTGGTGAAGCACTGAATCAAGACATATCCCAATCCAAAATCTCTAGAGTAATTACTTCCACAAATATATTTATCATCTTTTATCAATCTATTTTGTTTTAGTAAATTTTTTGCAAGCATGTGTGTTTTTTAGATGAAAGTTCTAGGTACCTCGTATCCCATCACCAACATTTACGACCTCCCAATTGTCTAACATGCATTCCTATGGGAACAACTTGACATCCTCCATGAACTCAGTTTGTGTGCCATTACTTTCACACCAAACATAGAATATATCGAGGAACATATCAAGATCATCCAAGAA
Source organism: Taxus chinensis (assembly GCA_019776745.2). Taxonomy (NCBI): domain Eukaryota; kingdom Viridiplantae; phylum Streptophyta; class Pinopsida; order Cupressales; family Taxaceae; genus Taxus; species Taxus chinensis. The sequence continues at coordinate 525,979,336 of CM034149.1, forward strand.
AGTGATAATCCATTAAATACTTCTAGTATAATTACTTCGAGGACTTCGAGCTTGCCACTGCCCTAGCCTTGGCCACTTACAAAGCTTGGAATAGGGTCTCACTATCCCTCTCGAGTTTTAAATTATATATTATCATTATCTATCTTATCATTATAAAATAAAATTAACTATATCAAAATGAGTTCACACCCTTCAAGGAGTTCCCTTTGGATTCCGAGGATCGACACTTACTGAGAAAATTGTTATCATATTTTTCTAAAATCTATTTGTTTAGTTGTCGTTGCTTATAGGTCTTGTCACTTGGAAAAATGAGGAGCCTATTTCATTGGTTGATCAGCCCATCATCTTGACATTGCGAATTTTGGCGTAGGTATAGGTAAGCCCTACTTATTTAGGTTTTTGGTATTTTCTACATTTATAACACTAACCAAAAACACCTTAAACATCCTGGTATGCCTGGTGGGACCAATTATTCCCTTCTTCATTTAGATTTTTTATCTTTCATTTTTTTTTTCTATTTTATCTAAGCTTTTATCTTGGAGCATGTTGTTGTTTTTTTCTTAAAAATTTAATAGTAAAAAAATTAAAAAGTAAAAACAATTATATGCATGTTCTTCTCTTTCATCATTTTCTTCTAGTATTTCATTTTGTGTGTTTGTTCTCATTAAATAAAAATAATTCCTTTTGAATTTCAAATGAACTCTCATATTTTCCTAAATACATATCTTAAATAGGGGATTAAAGAATTGCATTTACATAACTCCCTTCACACACAACCAAACCACATCAAACATAACTTGCATCTAAACACTCCTTCCCAGGTGGACCTACATGGATTTCATCACCAAGAGGATAATCAAACTTGGTTTTCTATCCGAGCATAAAAAATACGGTGGATGGTATATTGGATAGGCACCTAACACCCTTATCGTTGTGGGACAGTGAAGTGAGGGGGGAAGCCTGAATACCACACCTTGTACCAACACCTACATAGATTTGGGCCTCATTTACCATCATGTATATTGAGGAATCCATCCTTTTACATTACCTGAAACTAGCCTTAGACTACCATTTCCTAGTACCCTTTTTAGCCATTTTTCACATTTCATATTTTTATAATTTGATAAGGATAATCAAAATTCTCCTGTGTGACTTGTTTGTGTTATTGTAATCAACTATCTAGATTTTTCTTTCTTTCTTTAAGTGATTATTTGTTTAAATTTATGGTTTTAACTATACTAAAGTCTCATCTTCAAAACACTGACAATATATCTAACCCTCTTAAAAAAACCCTAGATTCTTTTGAATATAATCTTCAGAACATACCACACATAATTGACCAGTAAATATAACCTTTAGTATCCAATCAAGAACCTCCTCATTCTCCTATAAGTCTATCAACCACATAAAAAATCCCTGATCCTCCCATTCTAGACTTCTTCAATAGTGACGGTCCAGTCTTTACATAAATGTTTTATTCAAAACCCTAGATCTTAATGACTATCTTTCTTCTCGAGGTGTTTTCCTCTAGCAACCCACACCTTAGAAATGACCTCCTATTAATACTATCATTAAAGACACTTCCTGGATTATTAGACATAATCAAGAGATAGTCATCCAACAAATCCATCCTTATTCCACTGTAGGTGGGTAAGAAACATCATCTCTTTCCTCATCAATTCTAATAACCATTTTCAACCTTAATTTTGTCTCATCATAAGACAAATGCAATCAAAAACCATCCTCCTCACCATACCCTTTGTTAGGATTGTCATATTCGTAAAACAACACTAACACATCCCTTTCCATATCCAATCCCATAGCTTTGAGTGCTCCCCAAACACCTCTAGAAATTTTGACTACTATCCCCACTACAACCCCTCTTGTCCTTTTGAAAAAAAAACCCATGTACAATATCTAGAATGTAGTCATGTCCATCCTAGTTTCTATACCCATTATCAATATAAGTTCTATGACTAGCACTCATCCCTCGTCACAATAGGCATTGAATTCCCCCATCTCACAAATTCATTCCCACTATATACCTCAGCCATCTCAACTTGTCATAAACACTTTTATACAATCTCAATACATCCCTCAACCATCAAAACCTCTCATTAATAGTTCTATCTCATCTTAGCACATACTACAACCATCTCAACCTCTTATCAACCCATATGTTTTTATCCCGTCTTAGTATGTATCTCAAACATATCATCCATTTATCAATACATCTGCTGCAATCCCTTATCAGTATATCCAACCATTGTAGTCTTTGGTTTTAAAAACTATCTACAATATTCCTACAAATACTCCCCTCTAGCACAATATCCCTTTACCCCATCATCTTTATCAACAACAAAAAACCTATGTCCACAATCAACCTAGCCATTTATCATTCAATCCTTGGAAATCATCCCTAAATGATCCTTTGAAATAAATTATGAATAGGACCTCCAATTTTGAAGCCACCTCTATGGGTCCTAAAAACTTCCTTTCATATAAACAAATATGCAATGAACTAATTCATCCATCAGTGCCTTATAATTCTTATCCTACATATTTGGAAATCCCTAATTTTATCAAATTCTACAATAAAGAGGACCCTCAATAGCACATATGATCCTTCCATCATGCATGTTACCTTATCCTACATGATCAAGACATCATGTTAAGGATCTTATCTATGTCTTTAGCAGGGTCTTCATTGGATTGGTATAACAGTATCCCACAATACTCACTCTTCTCCTTTGCACAATAACTTTTTATATAACACTTTTCCATCAATATTCACTGTGAAATTTATATTACAAACCTTTATACCATCAAACAGTTCAAAGATGAATCCATTGCAGACTTCATCGCCCGCTAGTGTGGGGTCATCAATCAACTATCCTTCTCACTTCCATAGACTTAATTGATTGAGGTGTTATCTCAATCATGTGCTAAAATTATATAATCTACACTTCAAATTCAATATTTCCAAAAATTTGGTGAAGAATTTAGCATGGCCCGCAAGTTATATCTTCATGCTCTTGGATATAGTAAAATAAAAATCTGATCAAAGAAAATAAATCCCGAGTCTTCAATCAAACCATCTTCCTGTAATGATAAATCACAAGGCTCAGAAAAGGTAGTCATCATGAAAGCCAAATCCATAGGGCATTCGGATCCAAAATGCACTTGGCCTCAATGTAAATACACCTCCATTGGGGAATCATACCAGGTAGTCCTCAATAAGCTTCTAGCCATGTGTAGGATCACCCTTCCTCTTATCTGTCCCATTGACACATCTATTTCGAATTCCTCTTAGTATCAAGAAAATGACTATTGTAAATACCATCAGGTTCATGGCCATGAAATATAAAGGTGTTTTTTGTTTGGAAATGTCCTCTAAGATCTTATCGAAAAAGGTGACTTACAACTTGACAATCCAAATGCATTTCCAAATCAAAATATTAATTTCTTTAAACAACCCTTTCCTAATCATGGCCCATCAACTAGCCAACCAAATAAATGTCATCAAATCTCATCACATCATTAATATTATTAATGAAATTTCACTCACACCCCTGACACCAAGTACCACTACTACTGAGACACAAATGGGATCATCTAAATCCTCTAGTATTGTTATTCACAAGACCCAAAACCCTTCAAAATCTACCTCATCTACTTCAAGTTCATCCATGGACTCTTCTCAGACATTTGAAAAGAAATCCAATGTCAAAATCACCAAAAATATCTTTTGATGACCATGTTACCTGAAATAATTTGAAAAATATTAACAAATTCACCATACCATATACAAATCACCTATATTGGAAAACAAAAATTGTGTCACGAAATAGTCAAACCACCTCATCGCAATATATAAATCCCTTTCCCTCCATCCTTAGGCCTCATCCCTTATCTAAACTTACAATCAATGTCATAGAATATAATTTCATCCCTCGAATGACAACTAGACATATCGCATGTAAAAAACCTCATCCACCTCACTTTTTAAACCATCATTCAAAACACAATCCCCCTCGATATCAAATGTGAAATGGTACTATACAAGAACCCTTGAAAGGATCATATAACTATCCATCATATCATAACCTTTTCTCAAATAACCTATCCCTAGAGGGTAGAAGCTCTCTTGGTATAATTTAAAAGCATTATGCAAGTATCATTATACTTCAGGACACTCTACTGAGGATTATAAATCTCTTCATGCTACTATTCAAAGTCTCACAAACAAAGGGATTCTACTTGGAGACATAGAATATCCAAATAAACATAAACAAACTCATTCAAACTCCAAAAATATACTCTCTAATCCACCATCCAACATCGCATCCAAATTCAACACAAGTGCAACCTCTTCTAGTAAGATCCCACTCCATCAAATTGATGTTTTATGCATAACTACCAGAGCCCACACATAAGACCCCAAAGCTTCAAATAAAATTAGGCCCAATGTCTCTATCCCTCTTATTTCTGAATCACCTAATCCACACCCATATACTAAGGCAAAGGTATCTATCTTTTTCACTCCGTACACAAAATCCACCTCCCCTATATAGACTACCATCATCAAACAAATTCATCACGTTCCCGTGAAAATGTCTCTTTATGAACTCTTACAAACCTCGCCATAACATTGGAAAGTGATGATTAAGGCCATTCAATCCATATCAGTACCATCTGATGATTCGTAACCATTCAAAAACCTATTCAACACCCTTAAAATGTCTGCCTCTATCACTTTCGATGATTCTAAGATCCCGTCTTTGTAGCCTAAATATCACGATCTTCCTCTATTTGTCACCTCCTAAATCGATGATACTCTCATAAAAGAGTTATGATAAACAATGAAATAAATATGAATATCATATCATTTCATGATTTTAATCAATTATAGCTTTGTCAATTGTAATATTGTGTGCCTTTAACAACACCATTTCCCCTACATTAGGCATAATTATTCTTTCTATGAAAGTAGGTGTTTAATTTCTTCACAAACTCTTTTATCTTTTCAAATGAGAGTTTCAATATAATATTTTGTTAGGATGAACTCTAATATGTGCTATATACTATATCCCCTCCACTTTATATCATTGTATAAAATGGGAACATGAAGGTAAGGCCTTAACCATTCTAGCCAATTATAACCCTTTCAAAGCATGTTATATGACGTATTGACCAAACGAAATGCTCATTCCTAAAATGAACTTGGGTTATGATGATTAATCCTCAGCTAGGTATTGCATCTCCACATCTAAGATACCATAAAACACCTCTTTTGAGGATGTCATGTAACAAATCTCATTTTGGGAATATCAGCTCCTGACCCTTAGTTCATTCCCCACACCGAATTAATATGGTAGACCTAATAAACAACCAAAATATGAACCCAATGTTGGATAATTCATCTCCTTCGGCCCTCCTCATCTCAAAACTAACCTTTTCTATGGAGGGATCAATCGTCTTTCCCCATATAATAACAATCAACACCATGACGAACCATTCATGTCTAATTTATCATTCTTATATGATAAAAACTGTTCACATATGTACCTCCATCACTGTGCCTAGAAGGGATTTGGCCTCAGACCTTATGAATAAGGAATACACGATTTAGTCTTTGACCTGTATCATAATCCTCACAAGAAGTACATATTAGGATTTGAAAAAGTGTCTGTAGACACCTTCATAAACACCACATCTAGGCTTGTAACAGAACCAGAGCCACCCCCTTTATGTTAGGAAATAAGGGATAAAATATGCAAAATAATCCCTCACAGAATCACAATAGTAAAAACTAATATGCATAAAATATTACAAATCTCAAATAAAATTGCAAAATAAAATAACACAACACAAAGAGACAATATTTAACATGGTTCACCTAATTTGGGCTACATCCACAAAGAATCACTTTCTCAGATTTTATTACAAGCCACCGATCTCTCAATACGATTCCCAGATCTATTTGGAGCTATGCTCAAAAAACTCTACAAAATTCACACCCAAATTCAAAACACATCTGTAATGTTACATCATCCTACCATATACATAGAACCATATAAGTAGACAACTGCTTAAGTAGTTTTACAAAACCGTGGGTATCAAAAGCATGGGCTAAAAACCTTCCCATAAACCTATGGGTCAAAAATCCCGCTCATACGAGAAGAGCATGTTTCCCGATATATCGGGCACGTTTTAAGGCCAATTTTTTTTGGTGAGACAACTATGGAAAGTGTAAATTACTCTTAGTGTACAGTCTTCAACACTTTCTCACATGAAAACAGGCTCCACAACCTAACAACATCCCACTTGGAGACTAGTTTTCCTCTTAGCAAGCTTCTCAACCCTTCACTAGTTTCTGTGAAGACCAACCAAAGATGAACACAACTTCAATTTTCCCTTGTGACCAGCTTGGTCATCATGTCTATAGGATTTTGACTGGTATGAATCTTCTCCGACTTTAACTTCTCTTCCTCCAAAGTTGTCTTGATGAAATGGTACCTTAAATGTATATGCTTCATCCTAGAGTGGAAATCAGAGTTATTAGCTAGGTGTATAACACTCTGACTATCACTATGTAGCTTTCCTTCCTCCTGCTTATGCTGCAACTCCTCAAGAAATTTTTATAACCAAATCATTTATTTTATTTCCTTTGTGGTAGAAACATACTTAGCCTCTGTGGTTGAAAAATCCACCAGCTTCTATACTTGTAAAATCTAGCTCACTGTTGTCCCACCTACAGTGTAAACATAACCTGTTCTACTCCTCCTGCTGTCTACATCTCCAGCCATATCTGAATCTATGTAACCACAAAAAGTGGTGTTTGATCCACTGGAGCACAAAATTTTCCCCATGATACCTCTTAAATACCAAAGGATCCACTTTACTGCCTACCAATGATCTCTACCTGGATCACTCATAAATCTACTCACCACTCCCACTGCATGGGTAATATCAAGCCTAGTGCACACCATGGCATACATTAAACTACTAGATGCTAATTAGTAAGGTACCTTGGACATCTGGTTTCTCTCCTACTTTGTCTTGGGACACTGCTCCTTTGATAACTTAAAATCACCTGCCAAAGGAGTCCCAACCAGTTTAAAATCCTGCATATTAAACCTCTCCAAGACCTTCTTAATGTACTCTTCTTGAGATAAAGTTAGCTTCCATTCCTTCCTATCTCGAGATATCCTCATACCAAGGATTTGTTTGGTTGCCCCCAAATCCTTCATAGCAAAGGATTCACTTAGTTGCTTCTTGAGTACTTTTATTTCCTTCATGTTTTTACCTATAACCAACATGTCATCCACATATAGACAGGATAATATAACTGTCATCCTCAAATTTATTTATATACATGCAATGGTCAGAATGACATCTAATACAACCTTACTCCATCAAGAAGCTATCAAATTTCTTATACCATTGACGTGGAGCTTATTTCAAGCCATATAAGCTCTACTTCAGTTTGCACACCATCTCCTCTTTACCTTTGACCTCATAGCCCTCTGGTTACTACATATATAGTTCCTCCTCCAAATCACCATGGAAAAATGTACTTTTTACATCAAGATGCTCTAAGTGCAAGTCTTATGTTGTAACTATTCCAAGAATAGTTCTAATAGAATTCATTTTTACTACAAGAGAAAAAATCTCATTAAAATCTATACCTTTGTTCTGTGCAAACCCCTTGACCACCAACCGGGCCTTGTATCTTTTCTTGCCTCCTTCTTCCACTTTAACTCTAAACACCCACTTTTTCTGTAATTCTCTTTTACCTTCAGGTAGCTTCACCAAATCCCATGTTTGGTTCTCCATGAGAGCCTGATGCTCCTTATCCATGGATTTCTCCCACTTCTTCTTGGCATCTACTTGCATTGCTTCATCAAAGCTCTCTGGCTCTCCACTATCAATGAGTAATAAATAATAAAGAGAAGGAGAAAAATGTTTAGGTTCTCTTCTTATCCTAGAATACCTCCTCAATATAGGAGTTTGGGGTTCTTGTTGAGGAGGTTCTTGAACTGATTCATGTGTCACTTTTCCATCAAGAAGATCCTCTACCGCTGTATATTCTTTCTTGGATTCTTCCCTGTTTTCCTACAACTACTGCTTATACATGAATTTCTCATTGAAGACCACATCCCTAGATCAAATGATTTTCTTTTCCTTAATAATCTAATGGTTATATCCAAAGTCATCACCACCATAACCAATGAAAGTACATTTTTCTGATTTAGCCTCTAGCTTGGTCCTATCATCCTTGTCTATATGAAAAAACACCTCACATCCAAAGACTCTAAGAAATGAATAATTAACTTTCTTACCATACCAAGCCTCCTCAGGTATGAATCCATCCAAGGCACTTGAGGGTCCTCTATTTATCAAGTACACAGTTGTACTCACTGCTTCTATCAAACAAGAAAGAGGCAGTCCTGCATGTAACCTCATGCTCCTAGCACATTCCATTATTGTTTTTTTTATCCTTTCTGACACCCCATTTCTCTGCGGAATTCCTGGAACCATATTTTTCCTATGGATTCCATTCTTAGAGCAATAATCATCAAATTCATTGCTGCAATGCTCCCCTCCATTATCTGACTTGAGACATTTTAGCTTAAGACTTGCTTCACTATCTACCAAGGCTTTCCATTTCACAAAAGTGTCAAATACATCAGATTTGTTTCTAATACAATAAACCCAAAATTTCCTTGTTGCATCATCAATAAAAGTAACATAATAACTTGAACCACCAAAAGATGATACCTGAGTCGACCCCCACACATCAGAGTGCACCAGCTCTAACTTACTCTCTTTCTTTGTAGGCCTAACCTTGAGAAACCTTACTCGCTTATATTTCCCATATATACAGTCCTCACAGAACTCCAAACATGTTTCTATATATCCAGGAAAATCCTTCTTTATGATCTCTATGCCCTTATGGCTCATATGACCGAGCCTATAGTGCCACAATGTTGTATCTACTTCTGAAGCCATAAGATTACAAAAACTAGTGCTATAAGTGGTTAAATACAAGGTTCTAACCTTCTTACTTCTTGTCACCACAAGAACACCCTTGGTAACCTTCCAAGAGTCCACTGTAAATATCACAGTACAACCATCAGTTCCCAACTGCCCCGCTGATATCAAATTTTGTCTTAATGTAGGCACATGTCTGACATCCTTCAATAGCCAAGTATTCCCATTCTGCATCTTAACCTGAACATAAAATTTTCTAACTATATTGCAAGGCTCATCATCTTTAAGAAAAACATGCCCAAAATCTCCTTGAACATAATCAACAAAATAATTCCTATGTGAAGTAGCATAGAAAGAAGCCCTTGAATCTAAAACCCACAATTCAATAATATTGTGTAAAGAAAGAATCAAAGCATCCTGACATACATTACCCGTTGCCACATTTGCATCCTTGTTTTCTTCTTATTGTTTCTTCTTTTCCTAAAGCTCCCAATAGTCCTTCTTTGCATGCCCAGACTTTCCACAATGCCAACATACTATCTTTCTTTTGGATTTTGACCTTACCCAATCATTTGATTTTCCACGGCTTCCTCTATTCTTTTGTCTCCCTCTAGTTTCCACTGTCAAAGCATTCCATGAAGTAGAAGATTCACCAGATATTTTTCTTCACATTTCCTCACTTAGAATAACCCCTATAACATCCTCAAAATTCAACTTTGAGTTAGCTGGAACCGAGTTTCTTACCGCCATTACCAGGCTATTCTAAGTCTCAGGTAAAGAGCACAGAACTAATAAATCCCTAACTTCTTCATCAAATTCTATTGTAACCGAAGCTAGCATATTTACAACCATATTAAAATCATTTAAATGATCTTCTATTGAACCATTCTTAGACATCTTCATATTAAACAACTTTTTCATTAAAAATATCTTATTAGAGGCAGAGGGTTTTTCATAAAACTTCCCTAATACATCCATAAGTTCTTTTGTAGTATTTTCCTTTGAAACATTAAATAATACCGAAGATGCAAGACACAGCCAGATTGTCCCAAGTGCCTTCCTATCCAGAAAATCACATTTCACATCTGTCATGCTCAAGGGTTTGTTCGCCTTCTCAGACAGTGGAATATAATGATCCTTTTGATAAAGTTAATCTTCCATATGCATCTTCCAAAGACTGAAATTCTACCCGTTGAATTTATCAACCCTAGATCTTCCATCATCTTCCATAGCTCCCACTCAAGATAAAACTTTCCCTATGATTTAAAAATTCAAAAAACCAAACCAGGCTCTGATACCAATTGTTAGGAAATAAGGGATCAAATATTCGGAATAATCCCTCACATAATCACAATAGTAGAAACTAATATGCAGAAAATATTACAGATCTCAAATAAAATTACAGAATAAAATAACACAACATAAAGAGAAATTATTTAACGTGGTTCACCCAATTTGGGCTACATCCACAAAGAATCACTTGCTTAGATTTTATTACAAGCCACCGCTCTCTCAATACAACATCCAAATTTGTCTGGAGCTATGCTCAACAAACTCTATAGAATTCACACCCGAATTCAAAACACATTTGCAATGTTACATTATCCTACCATATGCATAAAACCATATAAGTAGAAAACTTCTTAAGTAGTTTTACAAAACCATGGGTATCAAAACCATGGGTAACAAAACCATCCCATAAACCTATGGGTCAAAAATCCCACCCATATGAGAAGAGCATGTTTCCCAATATATCGGGCACATTTTAAGGAAAAAAAAAATAGTTTAGGGGTTGCGCCCCTGAACCCCTGCTACCGGGGGCTACCGCCCCCGAACCCCGGCGAGAAAACTATGGAAAGTGTACATTACTCTTAGTGTACAATCTTCAACACTTTCTCACATGAAAAAAGGCTCCATATCCTAACACTTTATTAGATCAATCTATCGATATCAACGATATTGTTTCTATCCCATATGAATTTTGTTTTAGTTCAAAAAATCACCTTGAGACCACTTACTTATTAGATAATCAATGACATTAAGACTATCCCAATATTATTACCTGAAATGGTAGAGAAATACTCCCATACCATTGATTATTATTCAATGTTAGGATGACCAATCCATCTTATCCTACATGGGGGTAGAGGTTCGTTACCTTCAAAATACCCCACCACTGGACACATCGACACTCCCTAATGAATCTACCAACGATGTCAACATAGGGACTTTGGAGGACCCTCACATAGTGAAAGTTGGTTAATCCTTTTATTCATAAGAATTAAAGGACTTTACTGCTTTCCTTTCTAAACATAATCAAAACTTTGCATGGTCATATAGTGATATGCCAGGTATTGACCCTAATAATGTCATTCATAAAATAGTCATGTTTCCCAACGCTTAACCCGTTAAATAAAAACTATGTAGGATTCACCCTCGTATATCCCTACTCATCAAAGAAGAATTACAACGTCTTATTTTTGCTAACCTCCTATTACCCATTGACTATCCATAATGGGTCTCTAATAAAATACTCATAACAAAATCATCTAAAAAATTACACATCTGTACCGACTTCCAAGATCTCAATCTCGTCTGTCCTAGTGATGATTTCCCACTTCCAAACATCAATCATATTTTTGACCTTACTTTTGGCCATGAAATTTTATCACTTAGGGATAGTCTCTCTGACTATAATCAAATCCTTATCACAACATATGACCAACATCAAAAATCCTTCATTACTCCTAGGGGGATTTTTTTCTCCCACATCATTCCCTTTGGACTTAAAAATGTGGTGTCCACATATCAATGCACAATGACATACATATTTCATGATCTTTTTCATAAGACCATGGAAGATTACATTGAATTTTTTTTAGGAAAATCTAAACAATGTATGAATCACATTGTCGTCCTTAACATCATTTTTTCTCACCTTATACAATCCTTCCTCCTCCTTAACCCAATCAAGTGTGTATTCAGTGTCCTAACCAAAATTTTACCCCTCTAAAATCAATTCATCATCAAGATGCCTCTTCCTTACAATCATACACAACATCGTAGCTTTCAAGTTTGACTTCAGTTAGTTCATCATTTCATCTCACAAATTTCATATTGTTTTCAACCTTTTCATCATCTTCCTTGAAAGGATATTCATTTAAAAAGGGATCAAAAATATCAAAAGGCCTTCGAATACCTTAAAAAATATCTTCTATCACCTTCTGTGCTCACACCTCCATACGAGGGGTAGCCATTTTATTTATACATATCCGCTACTAACCATGCCCTAGAAACTATGTTAGAACATAAAAATGAGAAATTAAGAGAACATATTGTCTACTATATAATCTGCACACTTCATGATTATAAAACCCATTATAAAAAAAATAAAAGTCTTGTTTTTCCTTGTACTTCGCAACTTCTAAAAATTTTCACTATCTTCTTAATCATAAAACATACATTGTCACTAGCTTCAATCCCCTCAAAGAAATGCATTATAAACCATATCATAGTGACTGTATTACTCATTGGCTCATGTTCATGACCAAGTTTAATCTATGATTTATATCACAAAAATATATCAAGTGGCAAGCCATCACCAAACAACTTTCTAAATCTTCCCTTCCTAACAGTCAAATACCACACAAAAAATTCCTGAAAAATCTATCAAAACCATCGACCAAGAATACACTTCTATCATAATTACACTCTTCTTTGATGGATCTAAATGTTATCAGGGGAAGGTCTTTGGTATTATCATCATACCTCCTAGGGGGACTCCCATCCATCTATTATTCAAACTAAACTTCAAATGAACTAATAACATGGTCGAATACAAAGCTCTCATCATGGGTCTTTAAACTACTATCATGCTTAGTGTTCAAATTTTGGACATCTATGGAGACTAACAACTCCTCATTAATCAAATAAAGGGAATTTATCAATGAAATAATGAAACCTTACAAAAATATAACACCATTTTGGAATTCCTCTGAGAAACCTTTGATAAATAAAACATCCAAATAGTTTCATGATCTTATAATAAATTCACAGATACCATGGATTCTCAAGAATCACTCATCCCATTATATTGTTCGTTGTTGTGCATAAAATTGATCAACCGTATCATAAAAATGAACTCCCCTCTATTAAACTTATTGAAAAAAATCAAACAGATCTCTGGTAAACTCAAATCTACAACTATCTCTCTCAATAAAAAAACACCTTTTGACTTGTCCAAAAATGCTAAATGATATTTTCTTCAACGCGCTACCTGATACGTTATCATACATGGTGTTCTATGAAAGTGTGGATTTAATGGCCTCTTACTATGATGTCTTAATCATAATGAGTCTACTAGATCTATCTAGGAATTCCAAGATGACGTATGTGGTGGACAATTCAGTGGTATGGTTTTTGTTAAGTGCATCCTACGAATGGGCTATTATTGACCCACCCTCAATCAAGATTGTTATGCATATGTCAAGAAATGTGTTAAGCATAAAATAAATTATAATCTAACTCACATCTAGAGTCAAGAAATATAACCTACTCACAATCTATTACCCTTATTATAATGGGGACTTAACCTCATTTTCCTTATCAACCATCAGTCGTCATAACGATATCATTACAACTATTAAATATTTCACTAAATTGGTAGAGGCCATTCCACTGGTCTCGAATAAATTAAATTAAATTGTTGACTTCATCTATCAAAACATCATATGTCACGTCGACATCCCTCACAAACTCATCAAAAATAATTAAAAATCCTTCAAAAATAAATAAATAAAAAAATCATGTGACACATTCAACATCAAACTAAGATTTTCATCACCCTATTATCTACAATCAAATGGTCAAGAAAAAGATTCTAATAAAACACTCAACAAAATTCTCATGAAGATGGTCGATCAAGTAGGTAGGAATTGACATCTCCAAGTCCCATTTACTCTTTGGGATTATCAAACTAACATCCTTACTCCTATAGGTGTTGTGCCCTTTTCATTATTCTATGGCTCTGAGATGGTTTTACGCCTTTAAGTTTAAATCCCATCACTTCGTGTATCCCTCAGAGATTTTATCTCTAATCAGGATTACCATCAATAAAACTTAGCACATCTAGAAATGTTAGATGAATTTCACCTAATAACCCTTGAACACCATCATGTCTATCAAGAACGCATCAAACAAGCATATAACAAACATTTCAAACAACTTGACTTCAACATTGGTGATATTTTCCTCAAATAAAATAAAAAATACGTTACTCTGGAAAGGAGTAAGTGTGGAAATTTTTCCCCTAATTGAATCAGTTTGTATATCATAACTCACAAATATGTGTAGGGAACCTAACATTTAGCATCCTTTGATGGTAAACCTGAAAAGGAACCACTAAATGTCTTGCACTTGCATTCATTATAATATTAATGTTTCTACCATCATGACATTAGTCACATCAAAGATCTCATCCCTCCACCAACATATAATTTATTACAGTAATTATTTGGAAGCATGTGGTATACCACCAATATCCTATAAGTAATACCTTAAGGATAAGCACCAAAGATCTATTTATCTCATCTTTCACATGGAAAAGTTCCTTATTGGTTGGAACCTCGTGATAATTACTCTCATCATCTCTTTCTATACCAACTAAAAACATGCCAATGGGTACACATGTTTTTTCCCTCCTCAAAATTGTATAATAGGCTTACAATTAGTGTAAAATTAAAAATTTAAGAATATATACAGATGCACATTATCAAAATATAGATTGGTCCTTCGAAGGAAAACTATTAATCATATTATCAAAAATAGACTGAATCTATAAAGGACAAATGTCAATAAAAATATAGACCGATTCCCTTGAATGAAGACTATATATCAAAAATCAAAATTGTAGACCACTACCTCAAAGGATGACCCCCCATTTTATTATGAAAGGATTCCCACATTGATCAACCTTTATATCAAATTCAAAAACCAAAATCATCTTAGGAAATATTCTTGCATCGATCATCTTTCCCATCAAAATAAATCTTCTCGCATTAATTAGTTTGCATTAATAAAAAATATCTGGGGCATGAGCCTACAAATCCATCAAAAAGGAGAACCTACTCTCCTATACAACCTACGCATTCTAACCCTTCACATGTTGAAGGATGATATACAAATTCATCCCCATCTACATCCAAGATCCTACATGTGACTAATTATTGTTAGTTATGTATTAACATCTTCTACAAGGCCTCAATTGCATTGTCATGCATTTTACCATCATATTGCATATGAATCAAATTCAGTATAAAAAATAAAATATTCCACATTTATTCTTGACCATGATTAAAGTAAATTTTAAACATACATCAAGATCGCTGCATTTGAAAGTCACATCTAAACCATTTAAAACCATCAAAATTTCACATCAATATAATGTATAAAAATTTATGTATCTAGACATCACATCAACATATAAAATGTATTTATGCATCTAATGTCATATAAAACACATCCAAAAACACTTAAATATTTCAAACATCTCATGACAAACTCAAAATCATATAAAAAACAATAAACATCACATGGAAATAATAATTATATATAGGTTTGTCAAAATATACATCATCACGAGTCTCAAAAATCCCATATATCAAATATGTACATCCATCTAGGATTCAAGTGAGCCTCGTACATCAAAAATGATCACATCTATTCTAATGTGTAAACTAGATATCCATCAATCAGACACCTTAAGCACTACTCCCCTTATCACCACCAGGACCTCTATCAAGTCATTTGTCTAGACCTCTCGATACCTAACCAACACTTGCATCACTACCTAAGGGTTTCTTCTACCTCTAGAATAGATACACACGTAGCAAGGCTCATCAGGTAACCTCCATTGCATTATCTCATCATATTACTTGAGCTCCTCATACAACAAATGATAGTTAGCCAAGCCTACACCACCTAGTGGTCCTATAGGATGGAAAAGTGACATGCAAGCATGGGAATCTACAAGTGACTATTCCTCACACTCGACCTCCCAAGGTCATGGGAAGATAGCCGGTGGGGATGGAAAACACACAGGATGTAGATAATCTAGTTAGGTAATCTTATGTCTTCAACATGCAATGGAAAGATCTGTGAATCTAAGGAAAAGAAGGCCCTCCTAACCTGAACCAGTGTGATAGATCGTTCGGTGAGGATATCTACTCGAAGGCTCCAATCAATATCTAGCTTTTTTGTGATCCGATCTATAGGTTGTGGAATACGTGGAAGATAACCTATGGGTGCTTCGTATATGTCTCCCAACATGGTCATGAAAATGGAATGGCTAAATATGCAGTAGATCTTTTTGGTTCCTTATGGATGATTCTCTAGTCTAGTCCGGAAATATTTAGCTTGATTAGCTACTATGTTTAATAATGATAGTTGTGTGATAATGTCTAGTGGGAGTGGAGAGGATCTAAACACTAATGTTTGCAAACCAATGTCAACGTTGGATTGATTTGTAATCCCGTTGGGTTGTGGGACCTTTGGATCACAACCGTAAGTTTGTGGTTGTGGCGGACCTCCTATGATCATGTGAAGAATCAATCCCTTCTTTTGATCCCAAGTATCTAATAATCATATGCCTTTTCGGCCTCTATGTTTAGAACTAAAAGTTGTGTGATTTTCTCAGAGTACCTAATAGGTGTTCTGGAAACTTGGATACATAAGCTAGTGTCTATATCAATGAGGAGGTCTCTTGTGTCTAGCTGTGGGACTAGTGGATCACAATTGAATGTCTGTTCTCTTTCAGGTCCTTCTACAGTCATACAGATGTCTATCAAGGCAATATATAATTTTTCTTATTTGACCAAAACGTGTGTGCTTTGTTGTCTTCTATGTTTAATCCCCTTAACTGTGAGCTGATTTCTTGTAGGTTTGTTGTTGTTTGGAAGACCTGAATTCTGAGATTTTGGTCTATGTCAGTTATTGCTGCAACGGTATTTATTTGAGGCACAATTGGCTCAAAAATGTATTCCCTGGGCTCCCTAGGTCCCGTGATTGTCATACAAGATCACTATAAGCCTAACTGAAATGAAATAAACTAACTATGCGAGATATATCTACAACATATATATATTCCTCTATTTTTTGTATTTTTGATAGGATTTTGAATGGAAATGAAAGAGCAACTAATCTAATATATTTAGAAAATGACAACTAATCTAATAACAAAATTAAAACAAACAAGGTAGCCCGGTGTAGCTACTTGCCTGTGCAGTTATGAGTTTTTATCCTAAATAGCTAGATAGATGATTAACTTAATTGAAAGATTCTCGATCCTACCTCAAAAGTGAGGAATGAATCATAGTTTCTCAGAAACTATCAATCCCCATAGCTTCCTGGGAAATATCGAGAATGAAATTTAACTAAAATGAAATATTTCACTACTCTATTTGATATATTTTAACTAGAACTTTGATAGATAAAACCTGGAATTTGTAGAACAATGGTGAATCCAATAATGTATGACTTTGTCCCCTCAGAATGATCTCCTCATTATTTTATGTTCACATGAATCCAAAAGAGCATGAATATGCTAGCATCAACAAAATAAGGTATTGGAACAATGGCAACTTTGGATATAGACCAAATATAATGCGAGTAGGAGAGGGATAGTGCAAGTGATAGAGCTTGGCATATACAATTCCTAGCAGGATTTATTATGGGAATACAACACAAGGGTACCGAGAGATTCTAGAATCTACCTTTTGTGAAGAACACAACCTGTAACTCTAATGAATTCAATCTAAAACTGACACTACTCTGCTCTAGACTAATTTGTATGGACAACAATGAACAAGATTGAAGCTAAGAAGATATGAATGGCTTCCCCAAATCACAGGGGGAGAGAATTGGGGAGGAGACTGAGGACAATGAGGTTAGTGAGTTAGGTGGGGGAGAGGATAGGCGATCCTGACTGGCTCGATCATTAAGAGATTTTAAACAGGCCGAGATGGAAGCATAAGAGTGTGAGAGGTGACTCTATTCTCAGGGACTTACTTTCCTTTCTCAGGACTTAGGAAGAGAGGAAAAGTCCATGGCAAGACACCATGTTGTCCCAGATGTGGGATAAGGACATCAGTCAGCAGCAGCGTCTGTGGTAGGCGTAAATCCTAGAGATCCTTCTTGGAGGCCCGGAGATCCAAGTGAGTTGTCACTCTTCGTTGATATTTATTTTAGCTCGAATTTCCTTAGTGCTACCTCTCTTTTTTGGTTCACTTGGTTTTACCTTTTGTCACTTTCTAATTTGTTTTTATCCGTTTCTTACAGAGACTACTGATGAGTGGCCGACATTGATTCACCGAGTATGTACTTGATACCACCCTGATCTCCCCATGGAGAAGACCGTACCGGCTATCCACGTATGCGGAACGCCTTTAGGCCTGGTAGCATACCAATTTTTTATCCCCCATATGGCATGTGGCTAACATGGTGACTTCCCTACATGCTGAGGTGGCTGAGTATAGGGATGCAAAGCACTTGATGAGGAGGATCCACTCTCATAGCGAGGCTACAGCTACTATTCAGGATCATGAGCCCTTAGTACACTTAGAGTGTCAGTGTAGCCAGAGTCCTAGACGTTATCCGTTCTCCTTCGGCTGAGGGATCCCATAGGGATTGAGAGGCCACTTGGCTCTTTTTGTAGTGACTCTGCTAGATTGTTTTACGACCCTTCTCTATTTTCTGGGCTCATTGAGTGTTTTGACCATGCCTAGTCCTTATTGGATTACCAATAAAAACCAATTCATATATGATATACTCTCTTTTTTGGATCTGATTTCCTTTGTACCTATAGTTTTTTTTTGGATTCATTTTCACAAGTATATTATATGTTTTAAAAAATTTCTTTTTATACAAATGCCCGTTGTTTTTCAAAATTGTATGTTAATGGAGAACAAATATCACAAATTTTTTCTTTTTGTATTTTCGTGATTCCTGAATGTATTGATGATGTGGGACACTAATGTGATCTTTGAAACGTTTAGTTTTCTATCAGCACTTTTTCCGTACTCATATTGGGTTTTTGAAAAAATGTGATGATTAGCTGGTATGATGAGCCCGATAACTTTCCCCCCACTCCTAATTCACTCAAACCAATAAGATGTCAAGGGCTTCCCACCAAGAGCTAGAACGGGCACAAGCGAATGAGTTGTGTTTGAAATGGTAATTGATGGGAGATGCCAAGAGTTTTTGGTGGGAACCAATTCGGATGGTACAAACCTATCCTATCAGTGACTCCCATAGTTTTAGAAGTAACCTGTTGCTTTGGCAAGTTTTCCCAGAATTAAGATCCGTAGATGGCCCACCTTGGTTTGAAAAAAAAAATTGGTTTTTTCAGGGTGTCGTGGAAAGGGAACTCTCTTGGAATTTTTTGGGAACACTAAATTCATTTGTTTTTTGACTTCAAGTATTTTTCAGAAGTTTGTTTGAACTATTTTTCTTTATTGAAGTTAACTTTTTTTTTCGGTCAAGCGGAACCCCCTACAAACCTTGCCCCAATGCTACATTAGAAACATGGGCCCCTTATCACCATTGAATAGGCATAGGAGAGTAAAAAGACATGTCCCCATCCTTTCCCCAACCCTAGGTGTCAAATAGTAAGAGACCACAAGTCCCCTCGAATCACCGAAGTTTTTCTTCATGGAAAATTTGTGTGGGAAAGTAAATTTTCGAGTTTTTGATCTTATATTGACTTTACTTACTTGAGAAAAATGTCAGTATGTTTCTTATTTTCAAAGATATATTTACTTGTGTAAAGATGTGACACAATGACTCTTTCTAGATAGAACCATAGGCAAAAAACACCCCTACCCTAGGGAAGAAAAAAAAACCAAAGTGAAGAAAACAAGCCAATCAGGACTTTTAAAATGCTAACCGTTAGAATTGTGTTCCATATCTAGCTCTATTGATGAAAAATGTTCTTAAAATATTTGTGATGTTATGAAAATGAAGAGTATGGATTTGAAATATCCCTGCCAATACGAGCAGAAAGTTTGGAAAGATTTGCTTAAGGATAATGCCCGTGAGCACCAAATTTTAAGAAAAGTTGGAAACAAAATAACCCTATCTAAATGAATTGGTAAGTAGATAATACTATACAAATAGTTGCCTGATGCTTCCATGCATAAAATCGTTAGGGTGCAAAGGAATTGACGAAATTCAACTGAATTCCCCTTACCCCTTTGGTTGTGGCACCAGAGATAGCAATTTTTACCGTAATTCCCTTCCCAGACTAGATATGGGTCCCCCATTTGGTCCCCGGAACTTTCTTCCTTGCCCGGTTTTTTTTCTTGTATCGATATGGCTTTGTCCTAATCTTGTCAAACAGATCTCCTTATATTATTTCCTCACTCAATAGACCTTTTTGTTATACTGCTGGCCATCCTTGTTAGCAATGGCTCTATGCCACTATTCAGTGTTTTTAAACCTGGCCTCATCTAGGCTTTCCCCTCATTGGGAAGGCCGTGCCTCTCCTTTGTAACGCTTCCTTTTCATCTAGAATCCCTTGTATTGGGAAGAATGCGGAGACGGGGGATTTTCAACCAACTTCAAGCGGAGAAAGACACCTGCCCTTCTACCCCAATACCAGTGAAAGGAGTTACTCCTGTTTTGGTGTTTTATTATTTGAAAGGTTGTGGGTGGGCCCCACCAAGGCCCGGATATAATTTTAAAATTCCATATCTTTTTTTTTTTTTTTTTCTTTTAATTACCATTTGAGGAGAATAGCTTTCCCAATGTTTTTGTTTGGCCGCTTCACTTGCCCTTTGGCTTGAGGGTAGTAAAGAGAGGCCCATGTGATGGTTTTTTTTATTTTGACTTGTTTCACACTAGCTCAAACAAACCTTGTTCGTTCTTAAGATGGGTGCATTATTTGAGAATATGATTTTGTTGAGACACCCAGACCCCTACAGATAATTTGGTTCAAAATGAAATTGGGCAATGTCCCGAACCTAGAACAGTTGTGAAAGAAGGCATGGCCCTTCCACCCTTTGGACAAAATAGGTTCCCCCATGCTTGGTGAATTATAATTATGGCCATCCCAGTTTTTGATGAGGGAGAAGAATTTTCCCTATTACGTTTTCAGACCCCAAGTGAGAAGGGGCCACGGGATTCCGCTATTGCTTTGCAGGGATTTTATGCTGGCAATGTGGAATCTCATGAGAAAAGTTATGACATTTTTTGTGGCGTTAAATGTACAAATTCCACTACGTCTGTTTTCAATATGTGCCAAAATATCCCATCCCGCTGTAATTTTGGTGAGTGGTGGGGGTTTCGCGGGGGGGTGGACTCAGGACCACCTGGTGAGAGGGGGGGAGGTGGGGGCCCCCCTGCATATCCCACTATGGGATTTCAATGAAGGAATCCTTCTTGGATTCTTCTATGTTTTTTTCGCGCATCTTAGACGGCAATGGGCCCGTGTGTGGGGTAAGGTCTGCCTAAACTACAACGATGAACACTTGGTCCTAATCCAACATATTTAAGCATGTAGCGGACGAATAAAATGTTGTAACACACCTTCTTTTGTTGTGAATGGTTGGCCACTTTCTGGGTTATGTATGGTCCAGTAAAAGGGATAATATCAGTATAACCAAGGACAAAATGTAGAGATGGGGGGGGGGTCCCCCGTAGTTTTTTTTTTGACCAAAGAAGACACTACCATTGGAAAATTCTGCTTAGATCTACCAGTTCAAACCTCCCATCCTCGTGGGATTTTTTCAGCTACCATCCCCTGGCAATTATTTGTCCTTTTGAATGGATTTTTTTTTTTGGTTTACAAGTTTTGTGTCGACGGGTGGGTGAGGTCTACGGGGACCTCAAAACTCAGATGCGGGGGTTGGGTCGGGTGCTGGGGCATTAGGGTATGAAAAACGGTCCAGCCCTTCTTAAGACAGGAAAAACCCTTACCAATGCGAAATGGTCTGTTAAATGGTCCCCCTTTCCTTCACACTGCACCCTGGTTTTGCTTGATTTAACGGTAATGTCCTTAAATGTTTTTTTGGTGGGTGAACAACTATGGAAATGCATTCTCCGTAATGCCCTGTGGGGTATAAACATGTTGCATAATCACGTCAAATTTTGGGCTAAATGAAATAGATCCGCATTCCTTGTTTATATCGTCTTCTTGAGCTAAAGCATGTAGGCCAATGAGACTGAGGTGGCTTCATGAAGTAATTTAATCCAAATGGTGTTCTGGCTTGGAGGCCTGAGTGTGGGGTGGGGTGAAAAATAAGAGCGCTTACAACTTTCCAAAAGCCTCATTGTAGTCTTTCCAGTCCCAATTCGATACTATAAGCTTTCTTGAAGTAGATATTGTTATGTTGGATGAATGGAAAAAAGCTTTAATCTGGGAATGAACCTTCAAATTTGCACGGGGGCTTAGTTTTTTTCCCAAGAAAATGAACCTGATTTCCAGCTTCATCCTGAAGGTGGGATCATTTCGAGAACCAAGCCCGTATGTTATCTGGCTCAAACATCATTCCCTCCATGGAATATATAATGTATCCCTAGAAAGTTGGCCTCCCCTGTTTTGTTACAACCAAATGCACTTCTTCTAGTTTAATGTGAACACCAATACTCAATTAGTCATGAGAGGAATTGAATACGGAGCACCGCTAGGTGTGGATCACCAATGCCTCTCTTGGCCTTTTGTGCCAAAAAACAGTAACATCCGGCTGCGACATCAAACACCACACTCCACACTTCCACCCATAATTAAATTTAAGAACATTGATAAGATCATGGAATATGTATGTCCCCCCTTTCCCCCTTTGATATTTTAGTGCCGGCGTTCTTAAGACCAACATTACTGAACCAACATAACAATAAGTTTCCCCAGGGGTTTATAAAAACGTGGTTTTTGGCTTTGGTTTGTTTTTAGATATTTTGGATTTTAAATTATAATCTTTGAGAACAGCCCATGAGAGAAAACAGCTCAAATCCAAGTTGTTTTTGCCAATCAACGATGAACATCAAATTGTATTGGTTAATGGGAAATCATCTTGGGACAAGCTTTGTTAATATCCTAAATCTTTATGCCAAATGCTATCTTTCCCATTCTTTTTTTATAATTGGGACATATTAGAATCCCATTTGAACTAATCAAATTTTGGTTTTGAATGATCCCTCTTGGAGAGGTTTTTATATTACTCCCTTCCCTTTTACCATGAGAGCAACTTTTGGGCTTCATTGGTCCCTTGACTTCTGTTTTAATGGGCTTCGCATCCTAGTGTAGTGATAAGATGTAAAAATTAGCGTACTTGTGGTACGATACTTGTCATTTCTTTTATAATTAAATGCAAAAGTCCCCCCTTTTTGAATGTATTTTTTCTTTAAGGATTCAGTGTGTGGTTTTTTTTTTACTAATTTCTTTCCGAATTTTTTTTAGCGAGGATCCTAACTTTAAATTCTTGGTTTCTTTCCTCCATTTCCAATGTTTATGTTCAATGGTTTTTCTTTCTCTAATCCAAGAAAGTTGTTTACTTCTTTCCCAAACTTTAGGTGGGCTAAGGTAGTTTCCAGATTTCTCTGTTTTCTATCTTCGTATATATCGAGAAATTCCTTTTGTGGTGAGGAGACTCTACTGTTGGGATTTCAACATAGGAAGGAGGGAAGGGGGTGGTATTTAAGGAAAGATTCAACTATAAGGTGGCCAAGGTGTAGCTCCCGCTAAGGGTGTTTAGATATTTTTACGAAGTGAATTTATCACATCAACATGATTTTTTTAAGATAGGAGATTTCATTCTTTAGCTTTCAATGTTTTGTTTGTCGCTTCAGCTTGCCCGTTGGCTTGAGGGTAGTAAAGAGAGGCCATGTGATGGTTTATTTTGAACTTGTTACATAGCTCACAAACTTGTTCGTTCTTAAAGGATGTGCCATTATTTGAGATAATGATTTTTGAGACACCATACCTACAGATAATTTGGTTCAAAATGAATTTGGCAATCCCAGAACCTAGTACAGTGGTGAGAGGCATGGCCTCCACCCATTTGGTAAAATATTCCATGGCTGTGATTATAAAATTATGGCCATCAGTTGATGAGGGAGAGAATTTCCCTATTACGTTCAGACCCCAAGTGGAGAAGGGCCACGGAGTCGCTATTGGCTGCAGGGATTATGCTGGCATGTGAATCTCATGAGAGAATTATTGACATTTGTGGCAGTTATGTACAAATTCCACTACGTCATGTTCAAGAGTGGGCCAAAAATATCCCATCCGATGTATTTTGTGAGTGGTGTCGTGACCACCGAAGTGGCCCCTGCATATCCCACTATGGGATTCATGAAGGATCCTCTTGGATTCTTCTATGTCGATGCATCTTAGAAGCATGCCGTTGAAGGCTCTACGATAGAACACTTGGTCTAAAACAACATATTTAGCGGAAATAATGTGTAACCACCTTCTTTGTTGTGATGTGGCACTTTCTGGGTATGTATGGTCCATGATAAAATTGATGATATCAGTATACTAAGGACATGTAGAGATGGGGGGGTCTAGTTTTGACAAAGAATACACATTCATTGGGAAATTCTAGATCTACCAGTTCACCTCCATCTAGTGGATTTTCAGCTAACCAGTCTGCAATTATTTGTCCTTTGATGGATTTTTGGTTTACAAATGTTAACTCAAATTCTCCCATTAGGGTTATGAAACGTCCAGCCTTCTTAGACAAGGACCCTTACATGCGAAATGTCTGTAAATGGTCTGTCTTCACAATGACCCTTGTTTCTTGATTTAACATGTAATGTCTTAAATGTTTTGTGGTGAAAACTATGGAAATGCATTCTCTTTATGCCTGTGTATAACATGTTTCATAATCAAGTAATGTTTGGCTAATGAAATAGATCACGCATTCTTGTTTATCATCGTCTTCTTGAGCTAGCATGTAGGCCAATGAGACATGAGTGGCTCATGAGTATAGGATCAAAGGGTGGTCTGGCTTGGGAGGCATTAGTGTGGGTGGTGAAAATAAGAAGCGCTTAACCACTTCAAAAGCCTCATTGTAGTCTTCAGTCCAATCGATACTATAATCTTTCTTGAGTAGATTGTTGATTGGATGAATGGAAAAGCTTAAATCTGGGATGAACCTTCAGATTGCACTGAGTTTCCCAAGAAATGACCTGATTCCAGACTCATCTGAAGGTGGGATCATTTCGAGAACAACCCGTATTTTATCTGGATCAACATCAATCCCTCATGAAGATATAATGTATCCTAGAAGTTTGCCTCCTGTTACACCAAAAATGCACTTCTCTAGGTTTAATGTGACACCATACTCAATTAGTCATGAGAGGATGATACGGAGCACCTCTAGGTGATCACAACACTTCTTGGCTTTGGCCAACAAGTCATCCACATATGATTCCACAATTTTATGGATAAGATCATGGAATATGTATGTCATTTCCTATTGATATGTAGTGCCGGCGTTCTTAAGACCAAATTACATGACAACATAACAATAAGTTCCCCAGGGAGTTATAAACGTGGTTTTGGCTTGGTCTTGTTTAGATATTTTGATTTAATTATATCTTGAGAACCCATCCATGAGAGAAAAAAGCTCAAATCCAGTTGTTGCATCAACGATGACATCAATGGATGGTAATGGGAAATCATCCTTGGGACAAGCTTTGTTAATATCCTGAAAATCTATGCAAATGCATATCTTCCCATTCTTTTTTAGAATGGGGACAATATTAGATACCCATTGTGAATAATCAATTGGTTTGATGAATCCTACTTGGAGAAGTTTTATTACTTCCTCTTTTACCATGAGAGCAACTTTTGGCTTCATTGGTCTTGACTTCTGTTTAATTGGCTTCGCATCTAGTTTAGTGATAAGATTATGTAGCGTAACTTGTGGTACGATACTTGTCATTTCTTTATAATTAAATGCAAAAGTCTTTTGATGTTCTTTAAGGATTCAGGTGTGTGTTTCTATTTCTTCCGGAGTTAGCGAGGATCCTAACTTTAAAATTCTTGGTTCTTCCTCCATTCCAATGTTTATGTCAATGGTTTCTTCTATCAAAGAAGTGTTACCTTCTTCAAACTTAGGTGGGGCTAGAGGTAGTTCCAGAATTTCTCTGTTTTCTATCTCGTAGATATCGAGATCCTTTTGTGGAGGAGACTCTACTGTGGGATTTCAAAAGTAGGAAGAGGAGTGTGGTATTAAGGAAAGATCAACTATAAGGTGAGCAAGGTGTAGCTCCGCATAGGTGTTTAGATATTTAAGAGTGAATTTATCACTATCAACATGATTTAAGATAGGAGATTCATTCTTAGCTGTATGTGTTAGTAGAGGGTTTGTTGACATTTCTTCACCAATGGTTCAGTACAAAGTGATACCTTGAAAATTATATCTTCCAACTCATTACTTGGGGTAAAACATGAAGCTGAGGTTGCTATTGAATCTGCGAGAAGGTTCTTTTCTCGTGGGATTGCCTCAATGGATATGAAGTCAATTCTTTTTCTTAGATCTAATACCGTTGTTTTATAGAGCTGTAAGTGCTCAACTTTAGTCTCATATACTTCAAAGACTTGGTTTGCAACTAACTGTGAGTCTCCTAATACTCTGATGTTATTGACACCGTTTTTTTTTGCTATGATGAGGCCAAGGAGGAGGGCTTCGTACTCAGTGTCGTTGTTTGTACATTCAAAGTTCAACTTAAAAGAAAAAGGTAGGATCTTTCCCTCAGGAGAAGTAAAGATCACACCTGCCCCGGCTCCATAGTGACATCTAGCTCCATCGAAATGGAGATTCTAATACTTACTAGGAAAAATGGATGTTGGGACATTCTTTGCGTCTGTTTCTTCTGTTTCGGTTACTTCTACCATGTAAAGTTCCTCTACTGGAAGAGATCCAACTCCTAGGGTACATCCCATACCTGTGGAATCAAATGGTAGGAAAATTGGTACATCTTGTTCCAGTAACTCGAATATTTTTTTAGTAGTTCCTAATGACATTGTTTCTATAACATTAGCTTCATCCTTGAGGGCTGGGATGTCTTTGACTAGGTTCGTAATTTCTAGTTCTGTTGTAGGTATTAATTTTTCTTTTGGTTTTGAGTTAATTAGTTTGTTAAGCTGGTTTGTTAGGAGTTCAAACTCAGAGTGAACGCCTGGTCTTTTCTTCAGGTTTGCTAGGTGTCTGTCGAATGGTTTTGGGTCACCTTTTGTTACGAATATCTTTCCTAGGTGTAAGAATCTTATTTCCTGGAATAATGTAGAGGGGATTGATTTCATGTGATGTATCCATGGTTGACCGAGGATCATATTATAGTTGGTTTCCTGATATATGATATAAAACTCGGTGAGGATTTTATTGGGTCCTAAGGTGACTGGTAATATTATAGTCCCAATTGAAGTAGCTTTAAGGTTATCATAACCTCTTAGAGTATTTCTTGTTGTGGAACAGTTTGTTTCTCCATATCCTAGCTTCTGAAGGAAAGATAAGGGGACAATGTTAACTGCTGCCCCATCATCCACCATTACACATTTAACGTAATTATTGTAAACCCACACCTATAAATGCAAGGTTGAATCACCTCTGCATGTAATTTCAGCATCTATTGGCATTTTGTTTATGTCGAATATAAACTCGGTATCCCTATCTAGCTTCCCTAGAGGGTGGATACCAAAGTCTATATGGTTTACTTGTGTTTCAAGAGGTGGATTGATGTTAATTAAATGACCCACACCTAGTGCTTCTAAAAGAGCAGCCCTTAGGGTAGGAGAATTTTTCAATAAGTCCAAAAAGGAGATGTGAGAGAAGGTATTTGTTAAGTCATTAATTAAATCATAAGCACCCACGGGTTTTACCAATGTTTGTTGAATGTTATCTGGTTCTAGTGGATAGATTGGATTTGGTTGAGAAGAATATTCTCGTGTTCTTATTATGGCTTCTACGTGCAGCTCAGTATCTAACTCCACTAGACCAACTATCTTGGTTCGTGGATGATTTCATAATTATGGTGCGACATGTGGATTTAGTGAAGTTGAGGCTTCATGATCGTTATTTCCTGTCATTACACCTTTTTTCATCCCATTTGGATTTAATTTATTATTGCTATTGTGATTTGGAAGTGGATCATTGAAGATTTTAAGAGGTGCGTTTTGAGGGGAAACTATCCCTGTGAAAGTATTTGGCATCGGTGTCACAAAATCTATTAAGAACATATCTATGAAGAGTTGTCTTTTTTCTTCTAGAAAATGTTGCATGAACTTATTGTAATCGTAGAAATTCCTAGTGTCATGGCCTTGAATTTTGTGGAAACCACAATACGAGTTGGGATTATAACCCCTAGGTTGCTAGTTTGGCACATGTTGTGGTCTAAAATTCTGATTGAACTGTTGACTATTAGGATTAAAGTTTTGCATTTGTTGTCTTTGGTTTTGATATCCAGTTGAGTTTTGACTTGGACCCTGTGTTTGGATCTTTTGTTGTTGTTTTTGTTGTCATTGGGGATGATTAAAATCCACCGCGTTGATTGTTGGGGTGAAATTGTTGTTTCGTTGGCTGTTAACTGGTGGTGGAACATTTACAACATTTGATTTTTTAGTTTGGTCGGTCACTCCATTTGTTGTCACTCTGTAGTTTTTGTTAAGGATTTTAGGTCCTTGATTGGCATTTGTGGTAGTAGGATAAGTCATAGTATTTAGGTTGGGGATGATTAACCTCCCATTTGTTCCATATGTCTTGTGACCGCTATCTATTGTAGCTTGATCTATTCGGAGAGTGCTCTCGAGTACTTCATCATAGTTTCTTAGTGGGAACTTATGGACTTCTTCCTTTATCTCTCTACTGAGAGAATGAAGGAATAAATTACATAGTTCCATCTGATCTATGTTTGGAGTGCTTGTTGAAGAATAGAGGACTGTACACCATCTTTGGATGAAATGAGCAACATATTCATTGTTTTCTTGTTTAATATGCAAGAATTCCCTGATTCCTATTCTCAACAATTTGTTTATGTCGAACACCTTGATGAACTCTGAAACAAGTTGTTTAAATGAATGTATTGAGGCTTCAAGTATTCTGTCATACCAATTGAGGGCGATACCCTCTAAAGTTTTGGGGAATATTTTAGCAACAACTCCATCCCAAGGGAGCATTTCTTGAATGGCTGTGGCGTAGGCCTTAATAAGTGCATTTGGGTCTCCCTCTCCTTTATACTTGGGTAGATCAGGGAGAGGTCTTGGAAGCATGATTCTTCGTATAGTGAAGTCTAAAGGTTCTTTAAAATATTCTAAATAAGTTCCTATTGCATAGGTTTCAACCATTGATTGTGTTTGCTAAGGGAGTGGAGGTGGAATGGGTTGTTGATATGGCGTAGCATATGTATTTGCAGGGGCATAAGGGAATCCCTGTGGTTGAGATAATATGCTAGGAGAAGAGAACATATCTCCCTGTGGTGATTTGGAATACATGTTTAAGTATGGAGGAGCATTTCTCATAAATGGATTGTTTTGTACTAAACCAAGAGGTATCATATTTTCCACTGGAGCAGCGTTAGAAAATGTGGTTCTAGTTGGCGTTTGTTGTGAATACTGAGGAGGCATGCCCAACATGCATGTTCCTATGAGGAGGTCTACTTGGCTAGGATGATGTGGAGGATTGGAAGTTCCTACCTACATGAATTGTGAATTTTGACTTGCTTGAGCAAGTTCCAACCCTCTAACTTTCTCAACTAAGGCTGAGATGACCTCATTTGGTGAAGACACGGTATTTTTCCTTAGTGGTGTTTGTTGTATACCTTGAGGTTGTATAGGAATATGGTACCGAGCTATGAATTGATTGGTGCCCTGCCAAGTTTCACTGAGGGCATTTCCTATAGGTGGAGGGATGGGGGTGTTTTCTTGGAATGACACCTCAGGTTGTGTTTGCAAAACTCCTATAGACAGGTACATATTTTGAGAGCGTTGTTCACTCCTAGCATAACATGCTAAGTATTCATCATCTAACAACAGATATGGATCTGACTGTCTACTAATTTGTGGTCTAAGCAACACCCGAGGAGATGAACCAGATTCTCTAGTGAGCGTCATATTGTTTGAGCTTGAAGGCTCTATTTGCTACGTTTGAGTGAGGTGATCCAACTCCTCTATTTGGAAAGAAGAACTATATCTAGTCCTTTGAGGTGGAGTTTGTGTTGAAAATTGGTTAGTTGAATAGTTGTCACCCCATGTTGAGAGTGAGGGTGATGGTTGTCTATTTAGTTGATCATAGTATGCTTCAAGACCTAGGAGAGGTCTGCCATATGCATCGTATCCTGACATATTCAGGGGGTATATGAATATCCGTAGAATAATGGGAAAGAGCGAAGGTGGATGAAAAAATAGAAAGAGGAAAACTAGTTTGTTTCACATTAGGTTCACCAATTTTGTATGATGGAAAAGTTACATGCGAGCATGGGAATCTACAAGTGACTCTTCCTCACACCCGAACTCCTGAGGTCATGCTGAGACAGCTAGTGGAGATGGAAAACACGTGTGATTCAGATAAGCTAGTTAGGTAATCTTATGTCTTCAACATGCAATGGTGGGATCTATGAATCTAAGGCAAAGAATGCCCTCCTAACCTGAACCAGTGTGATAGATCATTTGGTGATGATAGCTGATCGAAGGCTCTAATCAATATCTAGCTCTGCTATGATCTGATCTATAGGTTTTGGAATACGTGGAAGATAGCATCTGGGTGCTTTGTATATGTCTCTTGAAAAGGTCATGAAAATGGAATGGCTAAATATGCAGTGGATCTTTTTGGTTCCTTATGGATGATTCTCTGGTCTAATCTAGAAATCTTTAGCTTGATTAGCTACTATGTTTAATAATCATAGGTGTGTGATAATGTTTGGTGGGAGTGGAGGGTATCTAAACACTAATGTTCACAAACCGTCGTCAACATTGGATTGATTTGTAAGCATGTTGGGTTGTGGGACCTTTGGATCATAACCGTAAGTTTGTGGTTGTGGAAAACCTCCTATGATCATGTGAAGAATCAATCCCTTCTTCTGATCCCAAGTATCCAATAATCGTATGTCTTTTCAGCCTCTATTTTTAGAACTAAAAGTTTTGCGATTTTCTCAGAGTACCTAACAGGTGTTCTAGAAACTTGGATACGTAAGCTAGTGTCTATATCAATGAGGAGGTCTTCTGCATCTGGCTATGGAACTAGTGGATCACAACTGAATGTTTTTTCTCTTTCAGTTCCTTCTACAGTCATACAGATGTCTATCAAGGCAATTTATAATTTGTCTGATTTGACTAGAACGTGTGTGCTTTGTCGTCTTCTATGTTTAATCCCCTTAACTATGAGCTGATTTCTTGTAGGTCTGTTGTTGTTTGGAAGACCTGAATTCTGAGATTTTGGTCTATGTCAGTTATTGCTGTAACAGTATTTGGTTGAGTCACGATTGGCTCAAAAATGTATTCCCTGGGATCCCTAGGTCCCGTGATTGTCATACAAGATCAATATAAGCCTAACTGAAATGAAATAAACTAACTATGTGAGATATATCTACAACATATATATATATTCCTCTTTTTTTGTATTTTTGATAGGATTTTGAATGGAAATGAAAGAACAACTAATTTAATATATTTAGAAAATGATAACTAATCTAATAACAAAATTAAAAAAAATAAGGTAGCCCGGTGTAGCTACTTGCTTGTGTAGTTGTGAGTTTTATCCTAAATAACTAGATAGCTGATTAACTTAATTGAAAGATTCTCGATCCTACCTCAAAAGTGAGGAATGAATCATAGTTTCTCAGAAAATATCAATCCCCACATCTTCCCTGGCAATATCGAGAATGAAATTTAACTAAAATGAAATATTTCACTACTCTGTTTGATATATTTTAACTAAAAATTTGACAGATAAAACCTGGAATTTACATAACAGTGGCAAATCTAGTAGTGTATGACTTTTTCCCCTCAGACTAATCACTTCATTCTTTTGTGTTCACATGAATCCAAAAGAGCATGTATATGCTAGCATCAATAGAAGAAGGTATTGGAACAATGGCAGCTTTGGATATAGACTGAATATAATGCGAGTAGGAGAGGGATATCACAAGTGACAGAGCTTGGCATATGTAATTCCTAGCGGGATTTATTGCGGGAATACAACACAAGGGTACCGAGAGATTCTAGAATCTACCTTCTGTGAAGAACACAACCTACAACTCTAATGAATTCAATCTAAAACTGACACTAATCTACTCTAGACTAATTTGTATGGACAACAATGAACAAAAATGAAGCACAAAGATCGAATGGCTTCCAACAACAAGGAAAACTAGCATGGATGCAAACATGAAAACAAAATGATCTTCTAAACAAGAAATTGACAGACTTAAACAATGAGAAATGAGAAGTTGAGGGGCCATTTGTTTGAAAACAAACTACCTATTTATAGAATTCCCATTCACCAGAGGGTAACTTGGAATGGAACTCTTTTACCATTAAAAAATGGAGAAACACTATTCCAGGGGACACAAAACATTAATATGAGCCAAGGCAGTGGAGAAAAGCTGGTAAAAGTTGAAAATTACGTAAGTCGTGATCAAAAGAATGTGCTGGAAAACATGTGAAGGACCACCACCCTGAGCAGGGTGGCAGTTATAGGACCTCTACCCTAATTAGGGTGGTGGTTATAGGACCACCGCCCTACTAGGGCAGCGGTTTCGGCACTAAAGGTCAAAATGATAAGAAAAGAAAGGCAGAGGAATAAAACAAAGCATAAAGAACATGAAAAAATCATTTGGGATGCTAACATATACTTTGTGAGCTTTTTTGGATCCGAACACCTTGCGAGGTGACCTATATCATCATTAGGGCATGTGTAACATCATTCTGGCGATACAGTACCCTACAATTTTTGGTACGTATAGGTCCCATCTGACAACTAGCTTGATGTATCACCACCTGTAACTCAGCCTTTAAAATAGAAGTTTCTGTCACCCCACAACCCTATGCTAAGACATGTCCCTACTACCAATATTGATCACGATCAACTATAGCTTAAGTAAGATCTACCTGTATAGTGGGAAACTCCTAACTTGGCCCATATCTCTTAAGTGTCAATTTTTCCTTCTAAGCCTCCAAACAAGCTACGGTAGTTGATAACACTGCTACCCTATCCAGATTCATCATACGAATCCCATATCTATCAATTCTAGAATTTTCAATCTCTCGGAACATTTTTCCTTTACCTCTATTAATTCATATGTCTATAGGACATGAACCCCTTGGTTCTCCTATCACTTGAATTCCTAGCTATGTAATCCCACCTTTATGGAAACATACTTTGTATCGAGCCCATGTTTCATGACACATCAAGGATTTTGTAATCTTCTCGAGAACCTTTTCCCATCGCAGTCTACTAAATTCATACGTCTATAGGTCGAGAAACCATCAGTTCCTATATCACTTGACTTCCCATTTTTGTAATTCCACCTATGTGGCAACATCAATTTTTATTCCCTTGACCTCATCAGCCCATCATTTTTTCATCATTCCTTACCAAAACCAATCAATCAATGCAAATCCTTCCCTTATCAAAATACACCTTAGATCTCACATTCTTATAACCAGCAAGTCATATCTTTATAGAAAACAAACCCATTGGTTCTCCAATCATTTGAATTCCTAGATTTAGAATCCCACCTTTATGTAAATGGCATCTATAAAATCATGTGTCTTTTGATGCCTTGCGGATAACACGCTCATCCAATACCATTCCCCACTATTGCTTCCTATGAATCATATGTCGATATGTTACAAATCCCTTGATTCCCCTATCATTTGATTTTATGGTTGCACAAGTCCACCTTTGGAAATATGGTTTTCATATGTAGTTATAGGGCATCTTAAATTGAAACAAAAACCTATCTCATTCACCTTTTCAGAGTGGTGATTATTACACTTTGTCATAATCACCTCTAGTTTAAGGGGGGGAAATATACCCAAACACAAATTGAATCATCTCACTCATTTTTTTCCAGTATTTTTTCCATCACAAACCACTTAACAAAAAGAGGAAAATATAAGCACAAAATGTTTTTCACCCTAGGTAACCCACACACACACACACAATTAAATCATTAAACCTATCATTCTAATAATAACTGAAGTCACTACCCTCACCTCTTAAAATCATATTTTGACCCCTCGTAAACCTACCCTTACCTAGCTTAACCTCCCTAGAACCTCCTTAACCACCCCTAACCCATATAAAACCATTTTTAACCCCATTACTTAATTCCCTAACATCCTAACCTCCTCAAATCACATCCTCACCCATGAAATCCTAATTTGGAAGTGGTTAAAACCACTTCCAAGATGTTTTCCCTAAAACTTCTGAATCATTGATGATCCTAACAGGTCCTCCATAATTATAAATAGAAGCTTAGAGATCTTGTTTCAGGGATCCATAACCATTTTAGTGAAGCTTTGTTTCTCCAGGAATCTAGATGACCCTGCTACATGCATGCAGACATCCTCAAGATCTCTTTCACATCATTAGAATGCTCCACAAGCTCCTATAAGCCTCTACAACATTATAATCCATTTCCACACTCAGGGTAAGCATATCTTTATCTCTTTATGGTTTTGCTTTACTTACGTATCAGATACAAAGTTAAAGAAGTCATTCTAGACTTTGTTTTCTGTTTGTTTAGTATTTTATCAAATTACAAACTTTTTACAGCAATCGACAATGATTTTTGTAATCACCCACGATTATTGTGAATCATCGACGATCTATGTCAAAATTATAATTTTTATTATTTATACCATCTTTATAATATTTTATCAATCTATTTTGGTTTAATCAATTGTCTACAAGTATGTCTATTCTTTAGATGATAGTTCTAGGTCCATCACATGTAATCACCATCATTGATGAGCTCCTAATCATCCAACAACCGTTCATGTGGGAAAAATTTTAAATCCTCCAAAAAATCAAACTATGCACTATTACATTTACACAAAACATTGAATATATTGAGGAGAAGATCGAGATCATCCTAAAAGAGAGAGAAGCCACCAAATTATTTTGGTATAGCTACTTCAAGGACTTCAAGTTTACCACTGACCTAGCCTGATTCATTTACAAAGTAGAATAGGGTCTCACTATCCCTCTAAATTTTTAAATTATCTATTTTCATTATATATCTTATCATTATCAAATCAAATTAATTGTATCAAAATGAGTTCACACCCTTCAAGGAAGTACCTTTGGATTCCTAGGATTGGAACTTGTTGATAAAATCATTTTTATATTAATCTAACATCTCTTTTTTTAGGTTTCATTTGTTATAGGTCTTCTCACTCATCGAAGGAGGATCATATTTCATTTCTTGAGCTTTCCATCATCTCGACATTGTGATTTTCGTCACATGTATTAGTAAACCCTACTTATTTGATTTTTTGGTATTTTTTACAGTTATAGCACTAACCAAAAACACCTTAAACAATATCCTCACATAACATTACTATTCAAAGAAGAACTATAACGTCTTCTCTTAGCTAATTTCATACTACCCATCGATTATCCTAATAGATTTCAAACATCATACCCACAACCAAGACCTCAAATAAATTATGTATCTGTAAAGACTTTCGAGACCTTAACCTCAGTTGTCCTAAATATGATTTATCCCTACCTAACATTGATTAGATTGTTGATCTAACGATAAGGCATGAAATGTTGTCTCTTAAGGATGGTTTCTCTAGTTATAATCAAATCCTTATTGTACCAGAAGATTAGCATAAGACATTTTTATCACCCCATGGGGAACCTTCTGCTATAGAGTAATGCCCTTTGTCTTGAAAAATGTAGGAGAAAATTACTAGCATGCCATTACCTATATCTTTCACAACCTCATCCATTAAACCATGGAAGACTACATAGATGATCTCAAGGAAATATAGACACCAAAAATACCATCTTGTTATCCTCGATGTGATCTTTTCCCGTCTAATATAGTTTCACCTTTAAGTAAATCCTGATAAATGCATATTCGGGGTCCTAATGGGAAAATTGATAGGATTCTTAGTCTCTATCAAGGGAATTGAAGTCAATCCAACAAAACTTACAGATATAATTGAAAGGCCTCCTCTATCTAACCTTAAATAAATTTCTAGACTTTAAGGGAAACTACAATCTATCCATCATTTCATATTTTAATTATCGCATCGATGTCAACCCTTCCATCACCTCCTTTGACATGACATACAATTTAGATGAGAGGATGATTTCCAAAAGGCCTTCAAGTCTCTTAAAAAATTTCTCCTATCAGTTCCAGTGCTTATACCCCCACACAAGGGATATCCTCTCTATCTATATATCTTGGCCACTAATCATGCCTTAGGAGCTATGCTAGCACATTGAAATGAGCAAGGTAGGGAGAAAGTTGTTTATTATATAATCCGTAGCCTTCATGATTACGAAACCTATTATTTAGGAGTAGAAAAGTTGTGTTGTGTATTATACTTCACAAGTTCTAAAATTTTACATTACCTCCTCAATTAAAAAACTTATGTAGTCACAAGCATTAATCCATTAAAATCAATTCAATCTAAGACATATCATAACTGATTGCATAACTAGATGGCTCATGCTCATGAAAAATTTTCATCTTGAATTCATTTATCAAAAATACATCAAGGGGAATGTTATTGTTGTATAGATCACATAATCCCCCCTTTCCAATAATCAAATCCCTTGTGAAAAATTCCTTGACGAATCTATCAATACCCTTGATCATGATAATAGTCCTCTTAAAATGACCTTACTATTCAATAGGTCTAAATACCAGAAATAGGGGGGCATTCCATAATATTCATAATAATTCCTTTGGGGACTCCTATTCCACTATCTTTCAAATTGTACTTTTATTGTACAACTAATATTTTTGAGTGTAAGGACCTCATCATGGGTCTTCAAACCACCACATTTTTGGTGTAAGAATCCTTAATATCTACAGCAATTCCCAACTTGTCATCAATCAAATTAAAGGAATGTATTAATTTGAAAATCAAACCTTACAAAAATATAAAGGTATCATTGACAATTTCCTAAATATCTTCAACCATTATGAAATCCAAAAAACCTAATGCTCATCTAATAAATCTGTACGTCCCATGGAATCTATGATATCCCTTATTTATTTATCTCTAGATGATTCTAAACTCTTTTCCATTATACACAAACTTGAACAACCCTCTTATACCAATGTTGATCATCCTACCACTAATAATATAGAAAAGATCCAATCTAATATTTGGTATACTCAAATAATATTTCTCAAAGAACGATATACTTGGACCTAGACAAAAATGGTAGGATGTTCTTCCAACAATGTGCCTCCTGTTATGTTATATTGGGGGTATACTTTACAAAAGAGGGTTTGACGACATTATCCTTTGATATGTTAAATCTTTAGAGGCTCACCAAGTTATTTGAGAAGTCCATGATGTAATATATGGTAGATACTTTGATGGTTTGTCCATCACTAAATGAATCTTGCAGGTGGGTTACTATTGACCTACACTCAATCAATATTGTTGTCAATAAGTCAATAAGTGCATCAAATGTCAACAAAACACTAATATTACACATATAACTAGTCACGCTCTTTAACCAACTCAAGATTTATGGCCTTTTTCACAATGGGGGCTTGATCTCATTGGTCTTATAAATCCTCAATCATCTCAAAGACATAATTCCATCATCATTTCTACTGAATATTTCACAAAATGGGTGGAAGATATCCCTCTTATATCTACTAAAGTAGAAAATATCATCAATTTCATCCAACATAACATCATCTATCACTTCAAAATCCCTCATAAGATCATCACAGAAAATGGAAATTCAAAAATAAAAGATTTTAAAAAATTATTTTCTCCACACCATACTATCCACAAGCTAATAGATAAGTTGAAGCATCTAATAGAAATCTTAACAAAATTTATACCAAGACTATCAATCAAGATGGTAAGGATTGGCATCTCTGAATTCCCTTTACATTATGGGATTACCAGACTAGCATTTGAACCCCTATAGGCGTTACCATCTTCTCTCTTCTCTACGGCACCAAATTTGTTCTCCCACTCGAAGTCCAAATTCCATCTAAGAAGTGAAAAATTTAGCAGAAGTGTGAAAGATAACAAAGATGACAACAAACCTTTCCTCCAAGATTTTACTTACAAACCTCAAGTAATATTTTGAATTATTTAGACTTTTAGAATCTTGTAGTTTGTTGGATTATGGATTCTCTTGAATTGTTCTCCAAATCTATAAATGGAAATTTTTGCGAGAAGATAGACACGAGGATACAAATGGAAATTTTGGAAGAAGTTGGCTGCAATTACATAAAGCTTCCAAGGATTACTCACAAAGGATTGATCTAATTTTTATAGCTAAGGATGAGACCACGAATCTTGGATCAATGTTTTAATGGGTTAAAGGTTCATAATTATAATTTCCTGAAATAACCATTAGATTTGGTCTGTATAGTTCCATCTTTGCAGGGGAAATGAATATTTGAATTTTTTAGGGACGATGGTTGTATGTGACACTTTTCTACCCCATAATTATAGGGTTCTAGAAGTGGATAAGATTGGAGTGTGAGTAGATAAATATGATTATTTAAATAAATAATTTTAATTAGTTATGAGTTATGAGAGGATAATTAACCATTTAATTAAATAAATGTTTAATTAATTTAACTAAAGGGTGTAGGAATTGATTTAATTAATTCCAAGGGAATGATAGAATTAAATTAATTACTTCTAAAGGGTTAGGATTTAAATGATAGAATAAATTTAATTAATTCTAAAGGGGTGGATACTAGTAGGATAAAGTTAATTTAATTAATTCTAATGGGATGAAAACATGTTAGGAATATGTATGCATTTTTAAGGTGTCTACACCATCTGTACACATTTCTCTTAAACTTGTCATCCCTGAAGAAGAATAACATCAAGAAATCCTATCACATCTTGAATTGTTAGATGAACACCAACTAATCACCCTTGAACATCTTAATATCTATCAAGAATGAATTAAATCTGGATATAATAAAAATCTTAAATAATATGAATTCAATATTGGTGATCTTTTCCTTAAAGAAAATAAACATGTCAAAAATATAGAAAAGAGTAGACATGGGAAGTTTTCTAAAAAATTTCTTGGACCATATATTATAACACATAAATATGGGTTTGGGGCATATTGCTTAGCCTCTCTTAATGGTAAACCTGAAAAGGATCCTCATAATGCCTTGCAATTACGACCTTTATAATGTTAACATACCTACTTACATGACCTTAGTCCAAATAAAATCCTCCATTTTGAATCTCCCCTTACCCTAGTAATGATATGAAATTATGTGGTCTCCCATTAGTATATCCAATACAACCTTAAATATGAGCATCACATCCCTTACCTTAGTTATTGTATAGGACTCCAGAATAATAATTTTCCTACTTCACCCTATCTAAAAATAATAATATGTTTAGGATACACATATAATCTTATATAGTGAACCCACCCTCCTCAAATGGTCTCGTAGGCCTACCCCTCAGCTAAAAGAATCAAAGTTATTATGGGATGAAAATCATTATGTCAAAGTATAGAAAATTTCCTTGAAGGACAACTATCACTCAAACATTTTCTATCACCATTGAAATCTAAATATATCATTATAAAACATTCCCTTGAAGGATGGCTACCCAATCTAAATAAATTCACATACATGGCCACAAATTGAAATATTCCCACATTAATCAACTTTCTAAAATATGTTTAAAATACTCTCTTCATCCTAGGAAAGCTTCCCACATAGATCAATTTTCCCTTAAAGATGTAAGATTCCCATATTGATCAACCCACACAATCCTAAAAAAATAAAGCTAGGGTAGAACCTAGGATCATTAAGGTGAACCTAGTTCCCGGTATAAGATGCATGCAAATCATGAACATATTAGAAGAAAGTACATAAAAAATACCATATCATCTTATAAATCAAATAATCCTAAATAAACTAACTCTTTCTAGTTGTATGTTAATACTAGTTATGATTGTAAGTGCATTACCATTAAAATTACCATTACACATTTATATGTGTCCAAAAAAATTAAAAAATTGAACACATCCCACAAAATGCTCTTAAAACATCAACCAAATAAAATCAGCATCTATAGATTTTAATCACATAACGTTCATTTTGATAAACCAAAATCATTTCAAATCATATCTCAAAAACATCCACACCACCTTACTTCATCTAAAATATCATCAGTATTATAACCATCATCATATTTAAACAACTCATATAAAACATCACATAAAAACACATTTACACATCCATATATCTAAAACATCACACACGCGCGCGCGCGCACACACGCACACACACACACACACACACACACACACACACACACACACACACACACACACACACACACACACACACACGTATATACATACATATATACATACATACATACATACATACATATATATATATATATATATATATATATATATATATATATGTGTGTGTGTGTGTGTGTGTATGTATGTATGTATGTATGTATGTATGTATGTATGTATGTATGTATGTATGTATGTATATGTATATGTATATGTATATGTGTATATATAAATATCAAATTCAATATACATCTCAAAAATCAGACTCTTTGGACCATATAATAACTATAATCTAAATTGTACATCCGAGAGTCCAAAACCCCCATATCCACCCTCATTCTCCATCCTCAGCCTTCTGATAATACCTATGTTATAAGTAGGATCTTGTTGAGAAGCCTGTAACTGAATCTCCACATACTTAGTATATTGTTGAACCTCTAGGAGTGTCCTCCCATCAAACCCTCATAATACCTCATCTCTACAAGCAATGCTTGGTATCGATCCAGGATCACCATGCTTGGTGGCCCCATCGTCCCTCTTATTATAGCTCCACCCACCAATCCTAATTCTCGCTCCTCTCCCAGAACCCCTACTCCTGATTCAATTATCCCTAATGCTACTAGTGTACTCCTGATCACTCCAAATAAGTCCCTCAAGAGCTCACATTGATGGTGGTACTATCCCAATCCTTTCATACCTACCCAAACTCCATATCCAAATAAGCCACCCACTCATCCCTCTCATCCAGCTACTGCTCTTTCCTCACTACCTCTTCATCCATGGTAGTCACTCGCGTATCCATCTTAGCTAATCTCTTCCTCAACATCTCTAAATATGGCTTCAACCTACCTCTATCCTTTCTCTTCATTTCCTCTCCCATCTCCACATCATAATATCCCCACTCTCGTTTTTCCCTCACAAACCTCTCTCCATGAGCCACCAGCTATTCCTACCACCATTTCACATACTTGGGTGTCACTGGGTGATGTCATCAATCTCTGCTGGTGCTACTTCCTCATCCATCATCTCCTAGATATCCCTCATCTACAATGTTGATAGCTCAATTTCTCATTTAACCCTCTTGTATAAAATAGGATTACTTTGTACATACTATACTAGGAAAAACTACTACCTAACCCACCCAAATTATACAACCTCAACCATATCCACCCACATCCCCCGCATCCACCGCTCTTGATGCATCATATGTAATTCAACAAGCTCTCCTCACGATGTAGATAAATATACATACAACCTCCAAATAAAATCATATTCCCTAGGCCTTCCAAAACCCCTACACAGTACTTGAAGATCCATGATGTTGCATATTGGGAAAAAAATACACCACCTCAAAAACCCAAAATAATAATATTTGTCATGTCACTTGGCCCATGGAAGACCACGTAGCTGGATCACTCAAATGTGCTCATATTCCCAACACTACAATACAAACATCACATTTAATCAAAACTCCCTATAAACATGTGCCAATACAACTGAACCCCAAGTAAAAATAGTATTATACTCTACCATGTTAGCCAAAACTCCCACAAATACCCACATGAAATGGCCTCCACTGGAGTCCAACGAATCATAATAAATTATTCCCACTATAATCACAACAAATAACAAACTCCCAACCACTCCATTATCCCAAAAGGACTCAAAAGAAAACCCCTGTAACATATGTCACATCTAAAGTTTATTCACCATACAATCTCACCATTTCTGCCCCCCTCCATGTCTCTTCAATTAGAACAATCAACTCACCCTGAATAGGAAGAATTTTTTCCGTGAGGATATATACATCCTCTAGGGTGATGGTAATCTCCCTTGTAGGCAACAAAAATGTCCCTATCACTACATCTCATCACTCTAATAGTACAATCATCACCTTTAAATCTTGATAGATGTAACATCCACTTTTTATGACATTAGAAACAAGGGATTTTTTTATACATAATGTTCTATGTTCTAAATTAATAAATATTTAGAACACACATTCTATTACCAATCCATCTCATAACAGAAAACCATATGCAACTATAATGAATCGGTGAAACACTAATCTCTCATATAAACTTAGTGATGTATATACTATATATACTTGGTTCCTTTACCCTTTCAGGGGTACCCAAGTGTTCTATCTAAGAAGCCTATATGAATACATGTTATCAATATTCATTTTAAATCCCACATCTTAGACTACGTGACATAGGACAACGTAACAAATAGCTTACGATACTTAGGCCAAAGTTTTATTACATTTTTTTCATGTTTACATTCCAAGATAACATACTCATCGAAAGGAATATGTCCTTCACCACACTTTTTCTGTTATCTAGAATAGTCTTTTTGACTTCTGTTAACCCAATCTGAGTCAAATTCACACACTAAAAAAGGGCACCTTACATACACTAGTGTGGAAGACTACTCATGGAGACTAAGGATACCTAGACATACTCAATCAACTTACATTGATTGGGTGTGTCTAGTCACCTTAAGTCAATATGAGTTGACCACAACACTAGCTCATGTTTCTCTCTTTGTTTAGGGTGGAACCATAAACTAGACTTCCACTTATGTCAACTGAGTTAATCGAACTAAGTGGGGTGTTGCGGCATAGCTGGCTGCATAGTATCCTTGTAATGAATTATTTCATTAGAAGGTACTATGCTATAGTTGTTATATTTCAACATCCGAGAGAGTTTCTTTAACTAGGCTAACATACTTAATAATAT
Organism: Taxus chinensis; assembly: GCA_019776745.2. NCBI lineage: Eukaryota > Viridiplantae > Streptophyta > Pinopsida > Cupressales > Taxaceae > Taxus > Taxus chinensis. The sequence goes on from CM034149.1 coordinate 526,022,585, forward strand.
TATTTTACTAACCCAATCATTTATTATCTTATAGTTTTATCGATAACAACGCTTTTAAGGGTCTATTAAGCACAATTTAACCCAAGAAGGTTATGAGATGTAATTTACACAAGAAGAAGGTATGTAGATAAAATATCCATTCCTACTCATTTTGATTTAATTCTTATCTTTAAATTAATCTTAGCTTTTTATTACCAAATATCAATATTTTTAAATTCAGCGTTAAGAAGGTAAGATCATTAGATCTTCTTACTACAGTTTTAGCTTGTAAAAAGATTATTGAAACCTTTACTTTAGACTTTATAATACCGTAAGTCTAAATCTTGTTATTATCCTTTCTAAACATTCATGTTTCAATTGTAGAAATCAGCTAATGAAAAACACCACCAATCATCCTCGTGACTTACTCATAAACATATATCAAGATATCATATATAGCTCTTTGTTTAATTACAAGGAAGATATCCATTTTTCCTTATAGAGGATCAATGTATTATTTATTAATATAGATCACCTTTTCTTCTACATAATTAAGAAGTCATACACATATATATAATCTAACCATATTCCCTTCTTACTGCTTAAGGGTCTACCAAAGAGTATCAAATTAGTTGTGCTCTTTCACGTGAAATGAAACCAACTGAAAGTGTAGATCCTTACTCCTAGAAGCTTATATATCACATAATCTATTAAGTTGTGTAATTCCATATTACATATATATCTAAATTTCTCCCATGATGAATGATTTTATCTAGTAACACTACACAAACTTAAATCATGAAGGCCTCATAAGTATATCATATTTCAACATTTTTACCAAAAAAATTCATTTATCAAAAAGAGAGTTCTCCCATCTCAAAACTTAGGAAGTATTTCAAAGGATTACACAAATTTCATTGCATCAACATAAAACTAGTTTTAATACATCTTCTTTTTACCCACAAAATTACACTTTAATTGAATGTCGTTATATAGACATCAAAATGAAGAGATAATTTATTTAGTAAAATAAATGTAAATTTATATAAGTCTTTCTCCTTTCATCTTTTATGAAATCCATCTACAAAATTGTTAGCACGAGTCAGTTCAAATGAACTGAGCATGAGAAATGTTATAACATTAAAACAATATGCTTTTAACTAACCGTTTCAAAAAAGAAACCCTATTGTTTAATGAAACAGTTCCAACACAAAATAAGATTAACAGAAAGGATTTTACAATTTTTTTTTTGAGCCCTTTTGTATACAGGGTATAGTCCCTTCACAAATATTTTCCCTTAATAAAAAAACTTCTCAATCTAGCTTTTAACTTTATTTCTATAAGTCAAATTGTTTGTTTATTCAAGAAAAAGTGAATTGATATAACCATACTGCCTTTATAAAAGAATTATATACTGTTTTAATATTCAAAATGTTAACATCCTTCATTACTCTTATATGAACAAACAAGAAGATACAACTTGAATACCATCCATTCCAATAACCTTACCTAACTTAGGCTCAACCCAGAATCTAAGGATTAGATTGATCTAGAAATAGTCCCAACATTACAGGTAATAAATGTTTAACCAAACAAGAGATTAGGTACAAGACCAACAACAACATAACTCACAATAAAAGTTCCCTAAAGGTATGTATTCACTTCAGAGTTATAAACTTAAAATAATAAGACAACTAATACAACCCAAGCTTCTAAAAAAAACACACCTTCATGTTTAATGATTCCATAAGATACAAAATAGAGCATACTGTTTCAAGCAGCCTACAAGGTCCAAGTATTACCAAAAATATTGATCTCAATTCAAACAAAGGATCTTAAGTAAGAATAGATTTTTTTTTTCTTAAAACGACACAAGACCCCTAACAATCCTAAAAGAATAGTCATACAATCATGCCAATCTATATTGAGGTAATGAAAAATCCATAAACAAACACAAGGTTTCAAGACAGTAAGATCTGCAAACAAGAAAAAAATACCAATCTACACCCATGTAATCCAAAGTTCCGCAAACTCAAGAAATGGAACCTACTCGAAGGGAGTATACAGATAAATAATAAAGTAGATTTTAACCGTTCCAGAATCCCATACTAACCAATTATAAGTTATACCAAAACTTAGAACAAGCCAAACTAAATGTTGCCTCCTTTCACAGGACAACCATGAAAGGGTTTTTTATTTCAAGCTAACTTAATAAAAAAGGAGAGATGATACCAGTCTCCATAACACAACTATTCCACCCGTAAAGGGTTACATTTACCATCAAAAAAATAATGGTAGAGACAGAAAGTAAGAATAGTCTCCCTCCAACAACAACACTCTTCCAAATATAAATCAAAATTTGCATGCCTGATAAAGATCAACAAGATATATCTTAAATTAAATACAAGATTATATGGGTAACCAATAAACTTAGTGATGAAAAAGAACTGAAACTAGAAACTTCAACCAACATACCTTCCCAGTACAACTATCAATGAAATTTACTATCTCCCTAACAAGGTTTATCAAAAGAGAAAAAGATTCAATATGGTTCCCTTTTATGGTTAGGATTACAAAATAAACATAGCCCCAAACAATAACCGTTAAATAACTCATAGAAAATATGAGTATAGTCACAATAAAGTGGAAAAAATAATGTTGGTCTCCACTGTTATCAACAAGAAAACTGACCAAAACAAAAGAACATAAAGAATTACACCATATCACTAGCATATACCCCAAGTAGCCATGATGAAATCCTTACAATAAAATTAGTCTCCTACCATTAATAACCAGGGGAACAGTTTAGGCTAAATCCATATGATTTCATCAAAAACCCAAAAACTATTCAAGCTTACAAGTTACCCAAACAAGGTAACAATCCAGCATAAAAACTATCACATAATTCCATCATACCCAAGGAAGTTTAGTATAACAAGTCAAACACACCTTTCATTCACACAATGCAACCCAAAATTCATAGTAATCCAACATACATTACATCATTAAATTGAATAATTGAAAAACATTCTTGAATCAAGAAGAAGGAAAAAATGGAACACAAACACCAATACCATAACGATTTCATAAAAGAGAAGAGTTATTTTAATTAAAACACTTAAGTAAAAGTAGAATATTTAATGAGATAGGGCCTATCATTCCTGCTAGTGCTCCTATCTTCTTTTCCTTATTCCAAATCTTCAAGTAGAACTTCTACAACAGGATTTCCAAAAAAACTCAAAAACCCAACCACGAAAACCTTCCTTATCTTCCTCATAAAAATTCATTTCTTATTTTCCATTACCATCACCTCTATGCAAGGATAAATTTATCATGCATAGATTCAAACTAGAAGTTTGAAAATAAGAAAACCACATACAGAGCTACAAAACTCCTAAAACTAAATGAAACAATGAAAAATGAAAACCATCTATCCCACAAAATTCTCCTATTTCCTAGGAAGTTTTTGTAATGGTCAAGATCAATAAATTCCAATAGGAATGAAAAAGTCCTTTCCTTCATTCCCACCTTTTCCATCTCCTTGTTGGATACAACTAAAGTTTAAAACTCGATGCAGTAAAATTTAACAGAGTTGACAACTCAACTTCCACCAAATTTCCATGCATTGACCAAAATTGGTGGCAACATGGTATTTTAATGCCTCATTCAAACCTCTTAAATACCTTAGGAATTGGTGCCATAGACACCCCTCATCATGTCATCCACACCATCCCCTTTAGTCTAGTCCATTCCATTAGGTTAGGTTTAAAAAAAATAGCTTAGAAACAAAATTAGGTCCTTAGATATAGTTTATTAGTTTAGTCTTAAAATATCTTAGTAACATGACTTTGGATTGCCTCCATCCATAATCAACTATAATTATAAAATCATCTAGTTTAAACTTAGGATAGGATAACAAACTTAGGAACTTAGATTAAATTAGGTCCCCCAAATAATCATCATAATTACCAATTCAACATTACCATATGAAAAACCAAAAATGACGTCCTTGGATCACTTATGGAGGACGTGTGTAGAAGAGATCACCTATGATCCCATGCTAGCCTGAGTTTAGAATGCAACCTTCTTCCTGGCTTGGTTAAGATGACATTGACATTATAAAATCGAAAGCATGCCTTGGATCACTGAAATTGATCCAAGGTATAGTTATCATGTATTAAAAATCAAATAAAATGAAGCACAAGTTCAAATGCAAAATAGGATAAGAACGAGTTTAAGATGAATTAGTTTCCCCTATCCACATGCAGTGAACATTCAACATAAAAAGGAATGAAATACTTAATTTAAATTCAGAATTGACATGGCAGGATTGTATCTATTTTTAGAAGATAAACATATAATCTACAATAAACATGATTACGTAATTAAAAAGAGAACACCATTTTCAAATAAGAATCACATATCAACATTTGCAACTTAAAGTACATAAGTCATCATAATATCAACCATGTTAAAGGCATTACATACCTCCCCCTTAAAAACATAATCTTCCCGATGATTAACTTAGTCCATATTCTTAAACAAGAAAAATAATCATAATTATAGTTCTTTTATCCATAAGTTCTTAAATAGAAACGAGATTTGAGGAATTCAAGTTTTCATAATTTATTACAACATTAAAATAATTGTTCTAGCACTAATAAAATATAGTACCTACCAAATAAAAGATAGCTTTAAATGAAGTCTTTAATTGTTTCCAACATCAAAACTAATTTTATTCAAATAAATGAGGAAAAACAATTTTCATGTCCTCAAGGTTTTCCCATGTTGCACTTTCTTCATTAAACTGGTCCCACTAAACCTTGCATTGACTAATTTCACAATATCACAAGTGCAAATGGCAAGTTTCCAACACTCTTATGGGTTCAACCATGATTATTCCTAGGTCTTAGACCTGCAAAGAATTCCAATTTAACACATGTGATAAATCTGAAACATATTTCTTAAGCAAGAAAATATGGAAAACATCATGCATTCGTAAAAAATTGGGAGGTAATGCTAAGCGATAAGCTATAGGGCTAATCACTTCAACAATCTCGAAATGTCCCACAAAACGAGGTGATAGTTTGGCTGCTTTGCCAAAGGTTATAGAGGTCTTTTTAGGTTTAACACATAAAAATACTTTTTCACCAAGTTCAAATTTCTTATCGATCCTTTTCAGATCTACATAACGTTTCTACCTATCTGCATCTTTTAATCATTGACAAATAATTTTCGCTTGATATTCCAATTTAGTAAGAATTTCAGGTCCAATTACCTCTCTATTTTCAATGTTATCCCAACTAACTAGAGTTCTACCTTTCCTTCTATACAATGCTTCGAAAGGTGCCATTTTTAAAGAGGAATGATATTTATTATTATAGGAAAACTCAACTAAAGGGAGAGATTCTTCCCATTTGTATTACTGATCCATGCAATACATTCATAACATATCTTCCAAAACTTGATTTACTCTCTCTGTTTGACTATCTATTTCCAGATGGTATGCGGAACTAAAATTTAGTTTTGTTCCTAAGGCTGTATTTAACATTTTCTAAAAACGAGATGTCAATCTAGGGTCCCTATCAGATATAATCAATTCAGGTACTCCATGTTATCTGAAAATTTTATGCACAAATATTTTCGCTAAAATAGCTGAATCATCTTTAAGATTACCAACAATAAAATGTGTTACTTTTGTCAATTTATCAACAACAAATAAAATAACATCATGTTTATTTCTCGACATAGGCAGCCCCTAAACAAAATCCATGCTAATTACTTGTCACTTATATTGCGGTATGCTATGAGGATATAATAAAATGGCTGGATGCATATTCTTAGCCTTAACACGCTGACATTCCAAGCAGTGTGAAACAAAATCAATTATGTCTTTCTTCATCCCTTTCCAAAAATATTGTTGTTTTACATCAACAAGCATTTTTTTAATACCAGGATGTCCTAAGTAAGGTGAATTATGAAATTCCATCATTACATTTTTCCTTAACTCATATCCCAAAGGTACGTACATCCACTTTTCATATCTTATAATTCCTTTGCTATTGAAGTTAAAACCTTTGTATCTTGTATAATTAGGATCTATAACAAGTGATATTTTTACCTGCTGAAAGTATAAATCAGATTCCATGATACTTTTGACCTCATCCTTAAACTGAGTTTTCAAATTTAATAAGTACAAAAATATGTTTCCTATGAATTAGTGCATATTACACTCTGTTTTCTTTTCCTTTAATGTAACTTATGTCAAAATCATATTGTGACAAAAAATCTAACCATCTTTGCTATCTTGCATTTAGATTTGATTGAGTGAAAATATACTGCAGCCCAAGGTGATCAGTCTTTAATTCAAAATGTCTTCTCAATAGATAATGTCTCCATACTTGGAGTGCATGAACTATGGCAACAACCTTTAGGTCATGGGGAACATAATTCAACTCATGTAACTTTATTTTTTTTCTCTCATATGTAATAACATGATTATTTTGCAATGGAATACCTCTAAGTCCTTCACCGGAAGCAACTGTAACTACCATAAAGTTTCTATTTAGGTACGGTACAACCAAAATAGGTGTAGAAGTTAATTGATCTTTAAGAGTTTTAAATGTTTCTTAGCATTTATTACTCCACACAAAATTTTTGTCTTTCTTTTGTAATGAAGTTATCGGGGCAACACATTTTGAAAAGTTCTTAACAAATTTTTTGTAGTAACCAACAAGCCACATGAAGCTTTTGATTTCATGTACATTTTTAGGTGCATGCCATTCAATTATGACAACAATATTTGATGGATCAATTGCTATTCCATATTTTCTTATGACATGTCCCAAATAGTGTACTTCTATTTTGTAAAAAGAACATTTGGACAATTTATCATATAATCTTCTCTTTCTTAAGATTTCAAGTACTATTTTCAAATACTCATGATGCTCATCAATGCTTTTAGAATAGATAAGAATATTGTCTAAGAATACAAGTACAAAATTGTCTAGGTATTCTTGAAAGATATTATTCATTAAATTCATAAAAGTTGTAGGTGCATTTGTTAAACCGAAAGGTAAAACCATGAATTCGTAATGTCCATACCTTATCCTAAAGGATGTTTTACGAATATCTTCATCTTTGATTATTAACTGTTGATACCTAAAATGAAGATATATCTTAAAATATATTGATGCACCATGCATCTGGTCAAACAAATAATCAATTATAGGAAGTGGATATCTATTTTTGATTGTTTCTTTGTTGAACATCCTGTAATAAATACAAAGTCTAAGTGTTCCATCTTTCTTTTTCACAAAAATTACAAGTGATCCCCAAGGTGAGACATTTGGTCTTATCAAACCCTTAGACAATAGCTCTTGTAACTGTGTCTTAAGCTCTACCAGTTCAATGGTAGTCATTCGATAAGGTGCCTTGGAAATAGGCTTAGTTGATGGTTTGATTTCTATTTTGAATTCAAATTCCTGTTTGGGCGGAAGACCGAGTAGTTCTTCCAGAAACACATCACTGAAATATCTTAACAATGATTTTTTCCCCAAGAAATCACTATTCTTTTATGTTGTTTCAGAAATTTTTACTGCATACAGAGTGCAACCTTTATTTTTGGGCTTTTTAAGTTACATATATGACAATTTTCTAACTAAAATTTCTCATTTAACCCCTTGGATGTCTGTTATTTTCTATAGATCATCAAAGAAACTAATGTGTTTTTAAAAATAATCAACTTTTGATTTATGATCAGCAAGCCAATTAAAACCTATTATGACATCATATGACCCCAAAGAAGCAACATACAAGTCTACTTCAGTGGAAAATTTTGGTAATTCTAGGACTACTCCAAAAAGACATTTACTAACAGTATGGACAACATTATTTCCATAATGTACAGTCCAAGAATTTTCCATTATACCAAATTTTCTTTTTAGTTTTATAGCTAATTTACTAGAAATAAAACATTATGTAGCTCTAGTATCAAAAATTATAGTAATAGGCGTACCAAATAATTTACCTAGCACTTCTATTGGCGTAACTTTCTTTTCAACTTGTTTATTAGCTACTGTAACATATATCTTCTACTGCTGATTATTAACATCTTTCTTTAGAGGGTATTGATTTACATAGTGATCCTTACCACAGTTGAAACAATCCCCTGCAGGTCCTCTTTTTGTTTAAAATTTATTTCCAGCCCAGAAATTAAAGTTTTGTCCTCCAAAGGACTTTTGTCCATTATTGTTACTCTTCACAAAGTTGTTTTGAAGGTTTGCAATAGGTTTATTTGCCACTGTTTTCTTATTCATATCAGTTAAAAAATTATTTTGGGCTCCAAAATTTTTTCATGCCTCCTTTTTGGGTGCAAGCAGAAGAAGAATTAGGAATTTTCTTATGATTCTTTTCCTTATGAGCAGAAATTACTTTTAATTTATGTTCCTGCTAAATGGATTTTTCTACAACCCCTTCCATGGTGGTTGGCATGTGAACATCTACTTCACTCCGTATGATAGGATTCAATCCCATAATGAACTTAAATATCCTAAAATTCTTGTCATTTTGATACTGAGGAATGTACTTAAGAAGTTTAGTAAACCTCTCCCAGTACTCAGTTACAGTTAATTTTCCTTGAATTAAATTATGAAATTCTATCATTTTCTGATCATAATAGAGTTGGGTCAGCCAACGTTACCTAAAGTAGCTCTTAAATTGATCCCAAGTAATGCTTGATTCAACAATGTTCAATTCAACTTTACGACTGTCCCACTAGGAGGATGCCTCATGGGAAAGTTGATAAGCTCCCCATACTACTTTTGTTTCTTTTGAGAAGTTCCTTATTGCAAAGTACTTCTCCATTTCATTGAGCCAATTCTAAGCTCCATCCCCTAGATTAGTGCCATCGAACTTTGGTGGAATTATCCTCTTTATGTCATTAGTAAGTTCAACTACTAATCTTTCCTTTTTATTTTCAAGCGGATTGGGTACATTTGCATTTACATTCATGACATTCTTATTGACATTTGCAACATTGTTATTTGTTTCATTATTATTATCAATGCCCAAATTTATAGCATTGACATTGTCCCCTAAAGGTGGCTAATTGTTATTACCAGCAACATCTTCCTCCTCATTACCCATTACTTGTTGCTCAAGTACAACCAGATGATATCTTATGTGTAACAGGGAAACAAGAATCTCGTCAAGTTTTTTTATGGTAGCTACCTCTCCACCTAGAGGTGGATTATTTATAACACCTCCCCTTGTTCTAACCATTTTATGTTAATGGGAAAATTAAATTTTTATCAGATATGGACTCAATAGGTTCAAGAGCTGCAACCTTCAGCTCTGATACCAAGATGTAACATCAACTTTTTAAGAATTTAGAAACAAGGATTTTTTTAACATAATGTTCTTTGTTCTAAATTAATATAATTCAGAACACACATTCCATTGCCAATCCACCTCATTAAAAAAAACCATATGCAACTATAATGACTCGGTGAAACACTGATCTCTCATTCCATGACTCGGTATTATACCAATCTCTCATGTTAACTTAATAAAGTGTATACTATGTATACTCAACTCCTTTACCCTTTTAGGGGTACCCAAGTGTTCTGTCTAAGAAGCCTATCTGAATACCTATTACTGATATTCATCTGAAATCCTACATCTTAGACTAGGTGACATAAGACAATGCAATTAGCAGCTTACGATACTTTGGCCAAAGTTTTTAAACATGTTTACCATTTTTACATTCCAAGATGGCATACTCATCAAAAGGAATATGTCCTTCACCACACTTGCACTGTTATCTTGAATGGTCTTTCTTAACTTCTGTTAACCCAATCTGAGTCAAAGTTTCGCACTAGATAGGGCAACAACATGCACTAGTGTGGAAGACTACTCATGGTGACCAAGGATACATAGACATACTCAATCGACTTACGTCGATTGTGTTTAATAGTCACCCTAAGTCAACATGACTTGACCAAAACACTAGCTCATATTTCTATCTTTGTTTAGGGTGGAACCATGAACCAAATGTCCACTTATGTCAATTGAGTTAATCGAACTAAGTGGGGTGTTGAAGCATAGCTCGCTGCATCATAGTATCCTCGTAATGACTCATGTCATTAATAAGGTACTATGTTGAAGTTGTTATGTTTCAACATCCAACTGAGTTTCCTCAATTAGGCTAACATACTTAATAATATTATTTTATTAACCCAATCAATTATTATCTTATAGTTTTATTGATAATTATGCTTTTAAGGGTCTACTAAGCACAATTTAACCCAAGAAGGTTACTAGGTGTAATTTACATGAGAAGAAGGTATGCAGAAAAAATATGCATTCCTACTCATTCTGATTTCAAGATTATGTTTAACTTAATCTTAACTATTTATTACCAAATATCGATATGTTTAAATTCAATGTTAAAAAGGTAAGATCATTAGATCTTCTTACTACAGTTTTATCTTTTTAAAAGCTTATTGAAACTTTTACTTTAGACTTCATAATACTATAAGTCTAAATCTTGTCATTATCCTTTTTAAACATTCATGTTTCAATTATAGAAATCAGCTAAGGGAAAACACTGCCAATCATCCTTGTGACTTACTCATAAACATCTATCAAGATATCATATATAGCTCTTTGTTTAATTATAAGGAAGATATCCCTTTTTCCTTATCAAGGATCAATATTCTATTTATGAAAATAGAACACCTTTGATTTTGCATAGTTAATAAGTCATACACACATATATAATCTAACCATATTCCTTTCTTACTGCTTAGGGGTCTACCAAAGAGTATCAACTTAGTTATGCTCTTTCACATGAAATGAAATCAACTGAAAGTGTAGATCCTTACTCTTAGAAGCTTATATATCACATAATCTATTAAGTTGTGTAATTCCATATTACATATATATCTAAATTTCCCCCATTATGAATGGTATTATCTAGTAATACTAAAAAAACTAAAATCATGAAGGCCACATAAGTATATCAATAATCAACATTTTTACCAAAGAAATTCATTTATCAAAAAGAGAGTTCTCCCATCTCAAAACTTAGGAAGTATTTCAAAGGATTACACAAATGCCATTACATCAACATAAAACTAGTTTTAATACATCTTATTTTTCCCCACAAAAGTAAACTTCAAGTGAATTTCTCTACATAGACATCATATTGAAGAGATAATTTCTTTAGTAAAACAAATTTAACTTTCTATAAGTCTTCCTCATTTCATCTTTTACGAAATCCATCTATAAAATTGTTGGCATGAATCAATTCATATGAACTAAGCATGATAAATGCTATAACATTAAACAATATGATTTTAACTAACTATTTCACAAAAATAACCGTGTTGTTTAATGAAATAGTTCCAAAAAAAAATAATATTAATAGAAAGTCTTTTCCAGAATATTACATAATCGAGAAAGAGAGAAAGATATCATAGAATCTACAAGAAGTAATGTTCAAGTAAGAACTAATTATATCAACATAATTTATTCTATCTCAAAAAAAATGAAACTCATTACAACCTGCTATTCATCTGATCAACAATAAATAAGAAAGAGGTAATTCACATTTCTATCTTATTCTTAACATCTCAATCTAGCTTTCAATTTAAGTTTTACAACTCAACATGTTTGTTTATTCAAGAAGAAATGAATTGATATAACATAATTGCCTTTATAAAATAACTATATTGTTTTAATATTCAAAATGTTAACATCATGCATTAAATTTGTATGAACAAACAAGAATATACAACTTAAATATCATCCATTCCAAAAACCTTACCTAACTCAGGATCAACCAAGAATCTATGGATTAGATTAATCCAGAACTAGTCTCAACATTACAAGTAAGAAAATTTTAACTAAACCAAAGATTAGGTACAAGACTAATAACAACATAGCTCACAAAAAAATTTCCCTAAGGGCATACATTCATTTCAGAGTTAGAAAATTAAAAGAACAAGACAACTAACATAATCCAAGATTCTGAAACAACCACAACTTCATGTTCAATGATTCCATAAGCTACAAAATGGAGTAGACTGTTTCAAATAACCTACAACATTCAAGTCTTACCCGAAATACTAAATTCATTTCAAACAAATTATCTTGAGTATGAAGAGGAAAAAAATTCTTAAAACAAAAACATGACCCCTAACAGTCCCAAAATAAGATTCAAGTAATCAGTCAATATGTATTGAGGTCATAAAATATCCATAAACAAACACAAGGTTTCGAGATAGTAAGATCTATAAACAAGAAAACAATGTAAATCTACACCCACGTAATCCAAACTTCCACAAACTCAAGAATTGGAACCTACTCGAAGGGAGTATATAGATAAAGAAGAAAGTAGAGTTTAACTAGTCCACAATCCCATAATAACCAATTATAAGTTATATCAAAACTTAGAACAAGCCAAACTAAATGTTACCTCCTTTCGTAGGCCAACCTAGAAAGGGTTTTCATTCCAAGATAACTTAATAAACAAAATTAAGAGATGATACCAGTCTCCATAACACAACTATTCCACCCATCAAGGGTTACAATTACTATTAAACAAAGAATGGAAGAGAGAGAAAGTAAGAACAATCTCCCTCCAATAACAACGCTCTTCCAAAGATAAAACAAACTTTACATGCCTGATAAATATCAACAAGATGTATCTTACAGAAACTACAAGCCCAGATGGATAAACAATAAACTTGGTGATGAAAAAGAAATGAAACCAAAAAATTTCAACCGACATACCTTCCCAGTAAATCTATCAACAAAATTTATTGTCTCCCTAACAAGTTTTATCAAAAGAGTAGAAGATTCAATACAATTCCCTTTTTTGGTGAGTATTACAAAATAAACATAACCTCAAACAACAAAAATTGAATATTTCATAAATGAGTATGAGTACAGTCACAATAAATTCAACCATGTAATGTTGGCCTCCACTATTATCAACAAGAAAATTGACCAAAACAAAAGAACATAAATATTTTCACCATATCACTGGCGTATACCCCAAATAGCAATGACGAAATCATTATAATAAAGTTATTCTCCTACCATTAATAAAATTGAGAACAATTTAGTCTAAATCCATATGATTTCATCAAAAATCTAACAACTATTCAAGCTTATAAGTTACCTAGACAAGGTAACAATATAACATGAAAACTATCACAAACTTCCATCATACCCAAGGAAGTTCTTTATAACAAGTTAAACATAACTGTCATTCACACAATGCAAGCCTAAATTCACAGTAATCTAAGATACATTACATCATTAAATCAAATAATTAAAAAAACATTATTGAAACCAGAAGAAGGAAAAAATGGAACACAAACACCAATACCAGAACAATTTCATAAAAGAGCACAGTTCTTTTAATGAAAACAGTTAAGTAAAAGTTGAAGATTTAATGAGATAGGGCCTATCATTCATGATAGTGCTCTTGTCTTCTTTTCCTAGTTCCAAATATTCAAACAAAACTTCTACAACAAGATTTCCATGAAAACTATAAAAACTCAGCCACTGAAACCTTCCTTATCTTTCTCACATAACTTCCTTGCTTATTTTTAGTTACCGTCACTACCATGTAAGGAGAAATTTATCACGCACAGATTCAAACTTGAAGTTTAAAAATAAGAAAACCACATGCAGAGCTACAAAGCTCCCAAATCCAAATGAAAACTGAAAACCATATATCCCACCAACTTCTCCTATTTCCTAGGTGGTTTTCACAGTGGTCGCGATCAATAAATTCCAACAGGAATGAAAGATTCCTTTCCTTCTTTCCCACTTTTTCCAACTCCTTGTTGGATACAACTAGAGTTTAAAAATCCATGCAGTAAAATTTAGTAGAGTTGACAACTTATCTTCCACCAAATTTCCATGCATTCGCCAAAATTGGCAGTAACAATGTGTTTAAATGCCTCATTAAAACCTCTTAAATACCTTAGGAATTTTTGCCACCAACACCCCTCCTCATTTCATCCATGCCATTTTCTTTAGTCTAGTCCATGCCCTTAGGTTAGGTTCAAAAAATTTAGCTTAGAAACCAACTTAGACCCTTAGGTATAGTTTATTATTCTAGTCTTAGAATATCTTAGTAACATGAATTAGGATGTCCTCCATCCATAATCAATCTTAATAATAAAATAATATAGTTTAAAATTATGATAGGATAAAAAACTTAGGAACTTAGATTAAATTAGGTCCTCGAAATAATCATCAAAATTACCAATTAAACATTACCATATGAAGAACCAAAAGTGACGTTCTTGGATCACTTAAGAAGGACGTGTGCAGAAGAGATCACTTGTGATCCCCTGGTAGCCTGGGTTCAAAAATACAACATTATTACCAGCTCACTCAAGATGACCTTGACATCATAAAATCAAAAGCAGGTTTTGGATCATTGAAATTGATCCAAGGTATAGCTATCCTGCATCATAAATCAAATAGACTGAAGCACAAGTTCAAATGCAATTTAGGTTATGAACAATTTTAGGCTGAATTAATTTCCCTTATCCACATGTAGTGGACATTCAACATTAGAAATAATGAAATAATTTATTTTAAATTTGGAATTGACATGGTAGCATTATATCTATTTTTAGAAGATAAACATATCATCTACAAGAAACATGATTACTTAGTTCACAAGAGTACACCATCTTCAAACAAGAATCACATATCAACGTTTATAACTTTGAGTACATAATTCATCATAGATATCAACCATACTAGAGGCATTACAATGGATGTGCCTATAATGACACAGTCCACCCAACCCCAATATCTCCTAAACCAACCAATCATCATCATGTAACTTCTTGGGAAATTTCCCCGACAACAGTGGCACCTAATTTTTTTATCTCTAAGCATCTCTTTTCCTCCATCCATCAAACAAGAAAATAAAACATTAGCAACACATAAATCAACAAAAAATATATCAAATTGACACCAATCCATATAATCGACCCTGATTATATGGATTGTTATCCATCCTAACCAAATTGGCACTAATCTTAATGATCAGTATTGATCCTATATCCTCATATACAAATAATATATATATCTAAAAATACAGAAAATGAAACTACCTCTATCTGTGATGGTCTTCATCTCCTCTACCCACTCATGATAGCCTCCATCTCTCAAATTCCAAAATCACAATTTTATCACAATAAAGACAACCAACATAATGAGTAGAATAATTTCCATGACTATCCAATATATATATATATATATATATATATATATATATATATATATACATCATTCCTAGATCGAAATTGACCCCAGAAATTGATGTCAACCCTTCAAATTTGTGCCGATCCGAGCAATCAACACAGATCGCCTAAAAATTACACACTTTCCAAGTTTTGTTCTTATTTTTTGTCCCTAAGACCCTCTAAAAACTAAAATTTTTATCCCATTTACAATGAAGTTGTGTTTCTTAACACACCATAGATTCTACATCCTCCCGAGAACCTTTTCTCACCACTTCCTACAAGACGTATGTCTATAGGTCAAGAGCCCATTGGTTCCCCTATCACTTGAGTTATCGGTCACGTAATCCCACCTTTGTGGAAATATATTTCATGCCCGGTCTTGGGGCACCTTAAATCCAACATATTCACATATACATGCAAATATTACATAAATATACACAACTTTACATTTATTCATCCACAATCCATTCAAACCGATGATCATCACGATGTCTCAATATGACCCCAATTTTGAGGGGGGGTCACCTATCCAACACAAATCTAATTATCTCAGTCATTTTTGTTTCATGACTTCGCTATCATAAACCACTTGGAAAAAAGGGGAAAATGTAAACACCAAAATTAGGTCACCCTAATTCCCACACATGTGTATGCATCCTAGGAAATCCCTTCATGACCACCTTCCCCTTTTATTGACTTGAATTTACCATTTTAATACTCTTAACCACTAATAACCACATATAACCACAAAATACAAAAAATAAAATAAAAATAAAACTAAACTAAAAAACCTTAACCCCTAACAAACTTCCCATGAACTTAAAACAACATCAAAATCATTATAAACCTGAAAACCATATAAAAGGAAATGGTTGTAACCAAATTCAACCATTCACCTCAAAATGGACAAGAGTTGACACCGATTTTTGAAATTGGCACCAATCGGTGTGGATCAAAAGTAATTTTTTAAAATGACATCGATATTATAAAAATAAACCTAGGTCATTTCCCAAGGATTATGAAATCAATTCCTAAATAAATTCTAAAATAAATATAAAAAATTTATAGGTAACACCCCCAATATCTTAAAATCATGCATTAAAAAAATTGTGGATATGAACTACCCAGAACATCTTGCTACCTTCTATTGCCTTTAGATCAGTCTCCTTCAATCAATCGACTATTAAGACCACTTCTATTATTAAGGTATGCATTAAATCTAAGTTTGTAAAGACCTTTTTTTCAAACTAGATCTTAGTATTTCCTCCCCTAATCAATTATCTAGACCTTGAACATCCTCATCCTATCATTCCCTCTAAAACTAATCCTTGCTAAACATTTGTAATTTTGTATACACCAATCGACATTGATCCATATGATCACCACCAATCTTTCGGATCGAGATCGATCACTGTCAAAATATTCCATTTTCCAACCTTCTCACATTTTGATATATCTTTATAATATTTCACAATCATGGCTAATATTATTTTTCTTGTATGTGTATACATCTGTTAGATGACCCTTCCAAGATCAACCTGTGATCCCAAAAACATCTATGACCTACCTGTAGTGTTCCAATCATTCATGTGGGAGAAATATGAAATAAACCATGAGTTAAGTTTATGTGCCATCATCCTCACACATGACATTGATGAAATCCTTGAACAGTTGGACATTATCCTCAATAATAGCAAGGAGGCCAATCTCTACTAGGAAAAACATTTTCTATCCTCACCATCTTATCCTCGAGAACGTCGTTTGAGTCCTTGCATATGAATATAACAAATTTGTAATTCATTATCAACATCACTTCAATTCTCAGTTGTAATATTATCATTTTTGTCTAGATTAATTACCTAAAAGTGAGTTGACACCTATCAAAGGAACCCCTTTGGATTCTTGGGATTGGCCTTTACTAAAAAATTCACCTAATATTTATCCAATTCATCTTTGTTTAAGCCATATAATTGTGTGCAAGTTCTCATTTCTTTGGAAGAGGATATTTTTGCACTCACTTTGATCTACCACCTTTAGTCATCATGTATGCATGTTTTGTTAAACCCTGTCATTTCTAAGTTTTAGTGGTTTATTTCTTAAATTTAAATTAAATACTAAAATCTACGAATACAAGAAGAGTTTGGAGGTTCAAACAATCGAATCCATTTATTTTTTGACACACTACTTAGTTCAACATCATGCATATCTATCCCAAGCTTATGAGGGTGGTCCTTTAAAGTATCATGTATCATGACACCTAATTTTTCATGATTATGGGTCTTTATGCATTTATGAAGATGATAAGGCTGCTACACAACCTAGTGAGGATGCTTTTTAGGCTAAGTAGGGTGCTTGATAGGATGAGACACATCATGCTTCTATGTTGGACAATATCATCATCATATATGACTTACTAAAAATTAACTTTGGTATTGAATGATAAGTAATATAATTTAGTATGTATATTTCCTATTGAATTTTAGAATTAATAATATTAATTAATTATGGATGAAAATTAAAAAATAATGTGTATATTTTATAAAATTTCATATTAAAAAAATGCATCTAATATTTCATGTCACTTACTTGAAGTTCCGATAATGACTTGATGTTTTTTTTTCTCAGCATCAATGATATTTATATAATCATATAGTCAGAGTAAGTTATGACAGGTTAATTACCAGTTGTCTAACCAAATGATATAAATAATGTAATTAACATTTCCCCTTATTATATTATTTTAAAAAATGTACCCCTGAAACAACTCAAAGTTAACCTTGATAAGAGACTAGGTGAGTATATTAGCTACCTAAGAATCTATTCGGTCGTACTAGAGATGGATGTGTTGGTTCAAGACTCTTTCTTGAATGTAATGGTATTTTACCTCAATATTTTTTTGTTCTTTTATGGAAAATAATATTCTTCAAAAGATTCAACACACCTTGATTGTCGTAATAAAGTATAGGTGTATTTTCTTTAGTAATTTCCATTTCATCCATAATTCTATGTAACCAAATCACTTCTCACACATCTCCTCATGTGGCATGATATTCAACCTCTATGGATGATAGAGAAACAATTGTTCACTTGTTTATAATCCACAAGATATGTACATATATGAGATGAATAAATATCCTATAGTTGACTTCTTTTCATCAACAGATCTAATATAGTCTAAGTTGGTATAACCTTGTAAGAAGAACTAAAGGTTCTTCTTATATTCCATACCATAATTGATTGTACCTCGAACATACCTTGTGACATGATTCACTGCAACCCAATGACATTTCTTTGGCCTACATAAATTTTGAAATATAACTCACAACAGAGCATAAGTATGGGCTGGTATAGGTCAAGTAAACGAGACTCTCAATGAGCTACCTATAGAGAGTAGCATCTACTTGAGGTGAATCCTAGAATTGGGAAAATTGCAAAAATTTCTCCATTGGAATGGACACAAGTTTATAATTGGACATCGAGTACTTTTCTAGAAGTTTCTTGGAATATTTCATATATGAGATAAAAATTTGATGCTTCTTCTTCCATATCTCCAAGCCAAAATAGTAGTGAAGTAGCCCTAATTATTTCATGTATTTTAATTTCTTCATATCATTATTTACATCTTTGAAGAGATTGTCTGATATTCCTATGATCAAAAGATCATCCACATACAAAATGAGAATGAAAATATCTATGCCTATCTTATTAATATATAAATTTAAATATGAGGGGTTATGACTAAATCCATGCTACAATAGGTGACCATATATCTTAATGTATCAGACCCTTGATGCTTTCTTAAGAATTTTTCTCGTCAATAAATCCTTCTAGATGAGTCATGTAAAATTATTGTTTGAGATCACTATACACTTGAAAAATCAACACATGATTTTAGACCCACTTGACTTCTCGAGGTTGTGTCGACATAGCCAGAATATGATAGATGATATGGTAATGTGATGTATAAAAAGAGTATAAGTGGGATAGGTAGGAATGGTGATAAATGTAGGGATACTAGTCAAGGAAACTGTAGGTTCTCAACTAGAAAATTGGGAATTTGTTCATCGATAGCAATGAATTATTGCCTAACCTATGTTGGGGTGAAACTAAGATCAAGGATGATTGTTGTGTGTAGATATTAGTCAATACCATTAGAACTGAGTATAGCTCAACGCAGTTGATGGATGCGATGGAATTGTCCATATTCCTCTCTAAATAGGGTCATGTAAGAATGAGAGAAAATGTGCAAATGAAAAACTAAGGGTTACATGGTCTAACCCTATCTTCTTGGTTGGCCTAGTATTATTTGGAAATATCTACCTTGTCCTTAATGGAGTTTAATTTTTTAATAATCTCTAGTGGTATAGGTGTTTCCCTAAATACTAATTGGCATAAGTCTTGGTCAATGTCCACTTGGTGCCTGTCAATGTTGGGATGACGTATGGTTGGATAAAAAATTCTTATGCATGGTTGAGGTGTACCTGTAATGTTCATTTGGGCACCAAATTGGAAAGGATGGAAATTAAAAAACAAGTTATAAAATAAAGGGGTCCAGGGCTAAGTACTGGTATCCTAGGCCGCTAAGGAAACATGGGTTTTTTTCATTCCAATTCTAAATTACTTTAAATTCCTATCTTTAAATAAATGAAACTAATGAATTTAAATTAAATAAAAGATATTTTTTCCTCTTTTAATTTTTTTTATTGGATAGGGTAAAAAGAGGGATAGGCTCCTAGAGGCCGAGTAAAAAAAGATTACATCATGACAGAAACAAAGCTAGACAAAAAAGGAATAGGACCCCCAAAGTTAAACATAATTAACTCCAAAATAGAGAAGGGGGTCCAAGAAACAACAAGAAGAAGAGAATTAAGCCTTTAAACAAGATAAAAATGAGAGAAATCCTTGAAAGTTCTTATAAAGTTCTGAAGTTCCATTAGCTAGCTTTACTTTTGTTGGAGGGTTTAACCTCCCTAGTATCTTCTTTCATGCTAGAATCAAAATTCAGCTTCTTCTGGGGGGTTCTTTGATGTCCTCCTCAGAATCCTCCTCCTCCTCAAACTCCTCATCCTCCACCTTAACATCATCAGAAATGATCCACCTCCTTTTCCGCTTCTCTTTTTCCACAACATCCAGATGAGCACCCAAATACCAAACTAGAGAATCCAACTACTTGATATCCCCTTGGATGTTCTTCTAGGCCAAGAATATTTTATTGGTGGCTTTAATACTATCAATCATGCCTTTTTCACCACCAAGTTAGTCTCTTCCAAGACCTGGACCAGCATCTCCAAGTACTAAACTTTGTTCTTCCACATATCAATACCATGCTCTCCTTTCGGGGTAACTTTATCCTTCTCCTTCGATGGACTATCTTCCTTATTTTCCATCCCTTCAACATTCTTCCCCTTACCCATATGCTTAAAACCCAAATTTCTTTCCCTCATCTTGGACAGAAACTCATCCATGGTAATATCCTCCTCATCTTCAATTAGGGGCATTTTTTTTTATCTTAGGCCGGTTTCCCATTGCAGAACAAGAGAAGAATGATGCCCTCATGGATGGGAGACTCCACCTTACTCCATTGGAAATCCCTCATTGATGTGGTCAGAGACATGAAAATATAGAAAGTAATACTAATAAATTTATTATGTCTAAACATGTTCAGAAATGACAAGTGGTGGGTATATATCTTGCAATATTTACCCTCTAGAGTCAGATACTTCATGATGTGCAAGCATACCTCTCTCCACACCCTAGGAATACAAGAACGAGTGATGCCATCAGTGAAGTAGTGGAAAGCTTCCTTTCCCATAAAGAAATTATTGATTTCGTACTCTCTCTGATTCCTATCCTTGAATATTTTCAGGCCTTCCATTTCCATGCTAGTAACATGGGCGATGGCTTCCTCTGATGTATCAATTTCCATGCCATGGATCACCACTTTCCCCTCCTTCCACACCAGCCCAAAATTCATAGTAAGAGAGGGATCATGCCCTTAGAGTGTGATGATAAAGTTCCTAAAACCCCCAATTCTAAATAGGTGCCACATAGACTTATCCTCCATAATACACCCATGGCTAGATGGCTTGAATCTGGTTATATCACCGCCCATGGTAGCCAAATTTTTACTCTAATGCACAACACTTTGAGGTATGTAATTTTTAAAATTAGACTTGCCTTTCCAAGAATAGCTTAAGCTAGAATCGATTTTGCAATATTTGAAAATGAACCCATTATTCTCCCTCATGCTGCTTAAGGTGATGTGCTTACAACTTTTCATGAATAATAATCTCATTAATATGAACAGGTATGACCTCACCTTTTTACAACACTTTGTAATCATTATTTTGAACTCCCTCATTCACGAATATGTCCGCACAAGTATTGCTGATGTGAGGGATATGAGTAATGATATGGGAATAAAAGTACTTAAGGTGCTATTTAATATCATTAATAATATTTCCCAAGACCCAATTATTGTGACTACTCTTGCTGATTGCATTTAAAATGAGAAGAGATTCCCCCTCAATAAGAATGTGTTTAATTAATTTCTCCTTAGCAAGACTAACACCCCAGATAATATCATGAGTTTCAACCACATTATTGCTCTGAGTCCCCCAAGGACTAGCATAGGCTAATATCCAGTCCCCATTATGATCCCTGATTATGCCTCCTCCACCAGCCAGGAAAAGGTTTCCTTTAGAAGCTCCATCAAAATTAAGTTTGAATTTTCCCCTTTCAGGTTTGGACCACTTAATTTTAGTGGATGTGAAACTAACTTGAGGCAGAATGAAGGCAAACTATTTGATCACTTCCTCTTCTCTATTAGAAACAAAAAATTTAGTCTTCACCTTAACGAGTTTAGAGTTCTCTTTAATCAAGGAAATCAAACTAGAAATTACCTTTCTGATATTGGCCTTCTGATTTTTGAAGATGAGAGCATTGCTTTCCTTCCATGATCTCCAGATGAAGTGGGGCAGGGCCACATTTCCTCAAATTTTCCATGGTGAGGATTTTGTTCTGAGCAAAAAACCAAAGGAAAATGTTAAATTTAGGTAGAAGTTATTTTATCCAAAGTTTACTCCAGTAATATTTTTGGCTAGAAGTCTTGAAGTTTAGGAGGTATGTATATTTAACAGAGAAATTTCCAGAATCCTCTTCCTTCCAAATAATATAATCCTCATTCTATTGGAAGAGTGGAATATAAATATTATTTAACTTCGAGTTGAGGTCATCAAAAAGTTTAGTGTCCCAAATGAATTTGGGAGGGAGATGCACCTTCTCCCAAAGAACAAGATTGTTGGAGAAGCTCCAATAGTCCCTAACCCAAACTTTACCATTGTCTTCAAAGAACTACGCAACAGTTCTCCTAGGATATTCCTTTTATAGAGATTTATTAGAGATCCAAATATCCCCCCAAAATTGAATTCTATCTCCTTTCCCAATATTCCATTTAATACCCTTACTCAGGATATCCCTAGAAGAGAGAAAAGAATTCAAAAAAAGGATCCCTTAGGGATATTGTCCTACAGAAAGAAAGTCTCTATTCTACCAGTATTCCTTAAATATTTCCTTTTGATGATATGAATACATAGGCATTATTCCTTTATAACTCTCCAACCATCTTTAGCCATAAGAGATTCATTCATGATTCTCATATTCTTTAATCCCAGCCCACACAATCCTTAGGCTTGATCACTTTTTCCCAGGTCACAACAGGAAATTTGAACTTCTCCTCAACACTAGCCCATAGGAAATTTTTTTGAATTTTTTCAAGAGCTTCCAATATCTTACCCGGGAGCCGAAAAAGGGACATGACATATATTGGAACACCTTGAAGAGAGATTTAGAGGAGTTGAATTTTTCCAACTTGAGATAGGAGAATCCCCTTCGAAGAAGAAAAATTATTGGATAATCTCTCTAGCAAAGTGTTCTAGATGGAATGATTTGGTTTTTTGTGAATGAGGGGCGTTCCCAAATAGGATTCTATAAAATTCTTTATCTTACATCCAAAATACAGGCTAGTCTCTCTTGGAAATGATCTTCCAAATTTATGAAGAAAATGGCACTTTTGAGGAAGTTGACCAACTAGCCAGAGACCTCCTCATACTCATTCAGAACCTCTGTGAAGATATAGGATTCCTGTATAGATGCCTTCCCCATCAAGAAATTATCATCCAAAAATTGGTTGAGGAAAGTAGGCTGAAAGCCATTAGAAATTTTGAGACCTTGCAAGAGGTTAAGGGAAACCGTTCGGTTACAAAGTCCACTTAAAGTTTTTGCCACTGTAACATCCCAATTTGTCATTACATCTCTAGACTTTTTATTTTTTTTTACTTTATGCAACTGATTTAAATACCCATAAATTTAAATCTACATAAACCTTAATGTAATCCATTTCCGATAACTGTTATGAACCATGTGCAACTGTACAAGAGAATACTGAACCTACTCATTCTCCATTAATGCTTTGTATGAGCCCTTATATGAAATGTAACCTTTGGTTCTCCTTTCACAAGGTATGATGTATAAGTGAATGTTCTTAAGTGTCTACTTGGGTTCCACCTATGAAATCCACATGCATCTGATAGCTTAGATTAAAGGGAAATATTGATAGTGTAATCAACAATTTACACCACTTTGTGCAAATTTTCCGAGTCATGTATGTCGTGCTCAATTCCATGATGACAGACTCATCATAAGGAAATTTCTGTTTCACCTTAATCACTTATCCAGTTATATGGATTCACAACTTAATATACTATAAAAAGATACAAGCCTTGAATAAGTTACAAACCAGTTCAACCTACATGAAGACGTACCTCTATGTCATCCTATGATGCCTATGGAAAATAAAGTGTTCTTGTAACAATTCACCTTGTTACTTGCCATCATAGGTTGATATAAGGGTGTGTAGTTAGGAGGTCCAATCTATCTTATAACTCTATCAAGGTTTTGTATTTAGGACAACACCATACTATAATCTAGTCTCTTGAGGAGATAATTCATTACAGCTGCTATACAATAGTATCCAAATGGTGATAATTGTCATCATAGGGATACGACCATGTAGCATATGCAATGAGATCTCCCACCTAGAATCTTGTATTGGTGTATAGTGTTTAATGTTTTCAAGGTAAATATTATCCTTAATCAATGGTTAAGTTTTACGACACTTTCTCCACGAATGGGTCGTAACTAAGGTCCGGATTAAGTTGATCCCCGGACCCCCCCAGTCTCTGTAACACTTAATTACCTTCCCATGTCCCATACCCAAGTTAACCATTGATAGAAGTGATACTATCAAGGTCTATGATCATTATTGCAGTTTCAATAACAACTGTCTAAGCTTTATCATTTAGGCTCATCCTCCTTATTTCATATTCTAGGGATATATACTTATAAAAATCTAAGTATTTATGTATGATTCATTCCTTTTATTAAGTGCCATAGGCTATCAATGCCAACCGTCTTTTCAGTTTAAGCACATCACTTTTCTTAATTAGAGCTCATTAAAGAGTGTTCATTTATTTTACTCTCCAACAAGTAAGATATATTTGGGGTATTCGATATGATAGATTTTATGAACCGCTTACCCATTTATCTTTCCCTGTCATAGCCTTTTTAAAATATCTCTAATTCTCTTTAGAGATAATTACAGTATTGATCAGGGATGAGATTCAAATGCTATGTTATTTTTAACTTATTACGCATGTTCCCATATTACTTCCATTGTGTTTGACATGCTTATGTGCTCATAATTGATCCCCGGACCCCCCAGTCTCTGTAACACTTAATTACCTTCCAATGTCCCATACCTAAGTTAACCATTGATAGAAGTGATACTATCAAGGTCTATGATCATTATTGCAGTTTCAATAACAACTGTCTAAGCTTTATCATTTAGGATCATGCTACTTATTTCATACTCTAGGGATATATACTTATATAAATCTAAGTATTTATGTATGATTAATTCATTTTATTAAGTGCCATAGGCTATCAATGCCAACCATCTTTTCAGTTTAAGCACATCACTTTTCTTAATTGCAGCTCATTAAAGAGCGTTCATTTATTTTACTATCTCCAACAAGTAATATATATCTGGGGTATCCGATAGTATAGATTTTATGAACCGCTTACCCATTTATCTTTCCATGTCATAACCTTTTTAAAATATCTCTAATTCTCTTTAGAGATAATTACAATATTGACCAGGGATGAGATTCAAATGCTATGTTCTTTTTAACTTATTACGCATGTTCCCATATTACTTCCATTGTGTCTGACATGCTTATGTGCTCATAATGATGCATCATGGAACAACTCCTAATTAAAAAAAATCATCTCTTTGAGAAAAATATTTCTTAACACAATTTATCACAATTATACAATTCCCAAAAATTGAAATCATAATCAATATATATTCATGTTAGAATACCATAAGCCCATCCTCTTGTTGCTTATGTGTATCATCCTAGTATAGGACTTAGTGTTGATTTCACCTAGAAGTCAATATTACATTCCTACATATTTGACTATTTGAGTACACCCTAAACAAAACCTTTGGAGAACTTAACACAATTATACAATTAGACTATTATTTTTCATTTTATAAAGAGGCAGTTACCCATTAGTAACCTTATCTAATTCCAAGTATGCTTAATGTATGATTAATTGGAACAAGATATTTTTAAGCAACATTTCTCCAATAGTTCCTTATATAATCCATAGAATCTCACACATAAGATGTGTATAGCACCTACTACATGATTGATACTAATGATTAATACAATATTATTGTAGATACTGATTTCCTAACTTGATAGATTTACGAATCATAACTCATCAATCGACAATCAACCACTTATAAAACAATATATAGCAGCAAGAAATCTATCTTAATTTTATTTATGAGATAAATACAACTCATGCCTATAATCATGACCAAAATATTTCATTTTAATGAATAAACCAGTTACGTTAAGTAACAAGCCCTTTTTTCCATTTTCAAGGAGAAGTATTTCATCTTAAGAACATTCAAGTCATTCATATCTTCAAACCTTCCTCGTTCAAGATAATATACAAGACTAAATACTTGCACCTTCTTTCTTGGCGTTTGTCTGCAAAATTGTTAGCATGAGTCAGTTCACATGAACTGAGCATGGTAAGCCTTAACTCAACATAACAACTTACTCTACTTAATTATTTCATACAAATAACCCATATTATTTTTATGAATCAATATTATAGATCTTAAGTAGATAAACAATTATTTCTATAACATGTCAGAAGCAAGCAATTTAATGAACCATGAAAGAAATCAATTTCAAAATTACTATTATATACAACTACCTCAATCGCTTAGAAATAGTCATATAGTTCATAAGATACATGAGAATTATAAGTATTCAAAAACTACCATATAAGAGTATCAAGATTTCACTCATGCAATCCCATACTTGCATGCCTGAAATTGTTTTACGCATCAATTAAGTAACCATATAAATATCAAGAACACAATCAAGAAATCTCTCAAATATTCAAAACATATCTAATGAGGATTTCATACACCATAATGATTGCTAAGGTTCAAGCAATAATACCAAAACATCAAGAGTATTTGGTTAACAAAATACGATATTAGAGCATTTAACCTCAAGGATAAGAGGGAAATAACATTCATGGCATCCTCCCATATATCAATCAGGTATAACTTGAGTAAAATTATACATATTAATACTTACCTCAACTTAAGCACTTATTGAACATTCCAAGAATAGAAAAGAGTACACAATTCCCTTCTTCAGATATCTTTCAACATATCAAGACCTAATAAACACTAAAGTCTTTAAAAGTCTAGAAGAGAGTTGGAACCATGTGTTGACGATATAATATAATTGTTACTTAACCCAAAAATTTCATCTGGACATTTAATATCCCATGAGTTTGCTCAACATGAAATTCAACTTCTAGCAATCCACTTTTTCCAGTAAGTCGAGACTTCACATGAATATAAAAATGATCTCCTAACCTATTCTACTGAACAAGGCTAGATCATACTGAACTAAATTCATAACACAACAGGGAAAGGTCAATAAGGAACCGTTAAAATGTCAAGGAAACTCCGTAATTAATAAATGAAACCAAGTACAATTTTCTATAAGAGAAAGAGTCACTTTCAGGTTTGCTGAGGTACCAAAAAATTCAAATCAAAATCATTACACCCAGAGAGGTTCTATCACATCTCACAGACTCAGTTAAAGGACGAATCCAGTTATCATCTATCATAAGAGTAGGAGTATATAGCTTACTGTTTTGTTCCAAAATGGGTTACCATACAAAATCGATGCCTCCAGTTTCTTAATAGAACACATATTATAACAATGTGATCAACAAACTTGTACCATGTTAATTACTACAGAGGGGTAATACCACCAAAATTTACAACCCTGAATCCAAGAGACTTTCTATTTTGGGACAAATTTAATACCCATCCCTACTTAATGACTCAAATTCCAACATTTAAAATATACAAACAGATTCTGATAAAATGGTCAGCCCATAAAAAGGGATCATCAAAACTCAAGGGATAGTTCAAGGTTTTTCCCTTAAACCTTTTATCAGCTGATTAAATGGTAGATCGTACAAATGCTAATTAATCATCAAACCTTTATTACGGGTTTTTGATCTTTGAAAAAGGTAATCAATAACCTAGCAAGCACAGATAAGAGTGTAAGGGCCTAAGAAATCAAACACTACTATCATTACCAGTTCATACGTTGAGATGAGGCGTACCAATAACAGGAACTGTTCAACACCTTTTCAATAGTAAAATCTAATGCATAAACTTCTAGAAGATCAGCTCACTTTTTAGGATAGTTTCCTAATGGAAAACAGTGAACTGCATCTCTTACAAGAGGAAGGAGGTTCTTATTTGAATTTGACATTAATTTCAAACTCAACATAGGATTGTAAGAAGAACCAAGCTTTAGTAATAATAGTGAATAAATTATCCCACTAAGTATCATACAAGGTTTTACAGGAGAATGTCCATCCTCTATTATAGAGGCTAAGATGGAACATAAGTGATGATATTTTAACAACTTGGACTTAACCATCACAGTAATCAAATTTCAATATAGCCTTTGCGTAACTAGATTTAAACCCCGAAGGATTCATAATAGGTCCAGAGTTATTAATGAAGCAACAAGGATATCAACATGAAATAATAGAATGAAGTATCTGGAACTTATACAATCTTAAATTGCAAACAAGATAGAATAGTTAACTATTATAAAACTCAGTGATTTAGTCAAGCCATAATAGTGGCTCTGGTGTAGACCATAACACCATTCTAAACTTCCTATTCAAGGGTCGAAGAGGAAGACCTTGTAATCATCACAACTGTCCTTATTATCTACAACTCAATGATAATATTAAATTCAGTTGTTTTTCTTCAGTACAAATAATTATTTTAAATAAAACTAGGTCGATTATAAGTACCAAAGATTCCTCCTACAAGACTAACACGACACCACAGGAATCTATTTATTTAAATAATCAAACCCAGTTGTGTAAATCCAATAAACAATAGGTCAAGGAAAGACATCTACAACAAAAAATCACATAAATTTTTTTCTAGAATTCCACAATATCTTGCTATATTTATTCATATCCTTGAAGATATGGGTAAAAAATTAAACAAAGTTTTCTACAGTATGGGTAGATATCAATTCACAGTTGCAAGAATATTTCAACAATGTTGGCGTATCATAAAAAACCCATTAATCATTATAGCAGCAGTCCTCAAACATCTCAAGAGTATATTCTTTTCTTAATGATAATAAACCTTATTAGAGCCTATACTTAGTTAATCACTCTTAACAACATACATCATGAAGTCATAGCAATTCATACTCTATAGAGAAAATATTAAATGATTCTACATCTCTGAAATTATAAACACAAAATTTCATTCAAGGAAAGGTTATTTTTGTGAAATTACTAAATAGAGCAAGAAATTATGAAAAGTTCAGAGCGTATCATGCCTGTTACGCCGGTGTTTTCTTTTCTTGCAAATCTTTCATGATTACTCAGGAAAATCCCCAAACCTTTGAAATGAATTACTTCATTCAACAGATCACGATGTTTATGTGATATTTAACAAGTCTGGGAACTTTCTGTACAATCTAATCAACTGATGTTTTCTTCATGCAATCTCACAACAACACACAACTAAACTTCCTCCTTGCATGCCGAGCTACTACGAGTTTCTAGCGATGAAATTAATTGATACCAAAAACTTCCCCTTTGTTCCGATCCATCCATGCACTTCTTGAGGAAGGTGGGCAATAAAAGACATTAAATGCAGAGTTAATGGAGCTTTCCACCAATTTACAAACCAACTATTCTTAGCTCTTCTTTAAATTTAGCAAACTCTCACTTCATGCCATGCAAGGCAATTTAGATAAACTAAAATACTTCACCTCAAAATCAGTTGGCGGAGATATTTAATAAAAAATTAAGGAGGTGTGAGTACATCTATTTAGGCGGTGGGGTGCCACGTCATCAATCATTTGAATTTGAGCAACATTAAATAATTTTTAAATGACCAACCAATAACTTATACAAATAGAAATTCGGATGTCTTTTCTTTGCATACTTAAGGCTTCATGCAATTTTTATATGCATATACATCCTTTCAAATAGATAAAGTATTGCCCAAGTCAATCTTCTCAATGATAGGTTCATATGTTAAGTTTAGAACTATACCACTAGGATTAGATTGTCCTGTTTTTACATTAGATAATAAATATTCAATGGTAGTTACTTAACTACTTTAATCTTTATAAATTCCCTTTTCAAAAAATATACACACACACACACACACACACACACACACACACACACACACACACACACACACACACACACACACACACACACACACACACACACACACACACACACACACACACACACACACACACACACACATATATATATATATATTCACATGTGTATATATATATATACACATACATAGATGTTATAATGATAGCATTGATCAAGAAAGATGATCATGTATACTCGTAGGAGTTAATGCCCTTAATTCTTAATAATTAAGTCCTTGACTGACGAATATAACCTCTTTATCCCTAGAAATATGATCATGATAGCATTAGTCATCAAATGGGGTAGACTATTAGATGGTTAGTTTAAGACCTATTATAAACCAACAGGAAGTCTTGATCATATTTTAAATTAAGTCGTTAAGTGAACTATCTAAATTTTCAAAGCCTTAACATTACTTAGTTATAAAATCTATACTGTTAAAAATTTAATAGAGATAAGAAACAACAACACAAATCACTTTCAAGGCTTATATTTACACCAAGTATTTTATGACATACAACATTACAAATGACGTAATGTCACCTTAATGAAAATAGTTCATCAATAAGATAGACCCCGGATTAGCAGGGTTCACATCTAAGGATACCATATTTAGCTTATTCTTGATATTGTGATCACGTGTTCACATCAAGTTTCCATTTAATTTTTGATACACAGGTGCTAGCAACAAAGGATAAACCATTTGTCCTATCATTCCTTTAAAAACAGTAATGAAAGCATGGGGCAATACATACCTCCCCTCTTAAGAGCATCATTGTCCCGATGATGTGGTCCTTGCTAAATGAAATCAAACATTTCCACATAGGGTTTAAGAATAATTCCTGTAGAATAGTTATTATTCCCCATAAGTTTATGGTTTTTAGATTCGAAACTTTAAATTCAATAGTTGTGTCAGCTTGCTAGACTGTAAATAGTTACGCAGTCCAAATTTTTTCATGATTACTTCACTAAAGTAAATCATTTTTGTAATATATATATATATATATATATATATATAATATACATAGGATTTATTTAAAAAAAGTTCACCTGGTACATTTTAAGGAAGAACTATTCCTTTCTTCTGGGATTACAGCATGTGGATCTGTGATAGCTCCTTTAGACATATCACTTTCCTCAGCTCTGTTAAAGACTTTTTGATTTATGGTTCCAAAACTCTACACATTGGGTCAAAATATAAGGTACCATTATTCATTCATTCAGCTAAACTTGAATATTTCCTATTTCAATTATCAAATTCCTCAACAAATCTTACACTTTTTATCTTCTATAATTGGTCCAATCAAAGAATGTTGTCAACATGGTTATCCAAACTTATGGATCTACCAAAAAAATTTAAACAAATATTAACTCACGAATGAGTAATGAAAACGCATTTTCTTGTCCTCAAACAAGAGGTCTTCAAGTTTATAGATGTTTGAGAAAACTAGTTTGCCAAAAACCTCTTGAAGTGTTAAGAAACAAAATTACCTTATTAGATATATACCTTGAAATCCATAACATTTTTATTCCATTGTTAAACCTCCTCAGTGGATTCACATAATCGGTATTGATCCTAATATTACCAAATTCATGTAAAAATTCCACTTGGTTTACATGAGGGTTTCAAATAAGTAGTGCATTGTTTGTAAAATCCTTTACTTTAACATTTAAAAGAATGTAAACTACTTACTTATGTTATTTAATGACTTACAAAATTCTCTTGGAAGCTCTAAACAGTCCTCTGACTTACAAGTCGTCATATATTTTTCCCAACATAATATAAAGCATACGAGTAAAGCCTAAAACTCTAAGGGCTCAAAGACACCATGCAGAGTTACATATAAACTATCACAAGAGAGGGATTTCAAAATACATTCCTTGATCCTGAACCTGCACATTTCTATAGTAGGGTTCATATTAGTGAAGTGTGAATTCCCTTATCTGGATTCAACTAAAAATACTGGAACCGACCATAAAACCCACGAAAGTTTACATTTAATTCATAAACCAGAATTTCCACATAGTCACAACACGTCATGATAGGTGAACGGAAGGGAATCATGTCATGATAGGTAACATAAAAAAAACTTATCTTGTGAGGTACAAGATATTACCAGAAGCTAAATATAACCTCATATGATCTATGCTTTTAGATGAGTCGACCCAGAACAAGCCATCATCAAGCCTTTTGAGTATTTTAAGCGATGGCTTGTCGAGCTCCCAGGTTCAAACCTAAGATTCTCCTTACAACGTGATGATACCCTAAAACTTTGGGTACTTGAGTAATATAACCCAGAAGTAACATATACCAAAATAAATATATATATTACAACCATTGTTAAAAGTCAACAAACATATTATATTATTTTCAGCTCCTTGGAATTGAAATATTAATTATGTAAATCAAATATTTGATATAATATAGAATAATCACTCAGATCAACGCTACCTAACTAGACATAAGCTGAAAATTCAGCATTTTTATTCCATATTACCAGAAAGAGTTAGGCTTCATAATTGTTGACCAGTTTTTCATCGAGTACAACTAACCCATATTTTCTTTCTTTTAGTATTGAAGAATACTAATCTCATGGATCTCTTCACAATTTTCTCTATATCCTACTAGGGGTACATGTTCCTTTCCTTTGCTAACTACCCTTGTAGCATGCGTCATCATTCGAGACTTGTCCATCTTCTTTAAAGGACATTTATTGGCATAATGCCCATTGTCACACGTGGAACATCCACTAGTAGGTCTTGATTGACCACTTTTAACTTTTCCATTTGCAATAGTATTATGCTTTTTCCTGTAGGTTATCACTACAATTTTTTGGGAAAATTTATTTTTGGCAGAACACATTCTCTTTCTATGCTTTTTCCACCAAATTTTCTTAGCATTCCAAGATGAAGAAGAATTGTCATTTTTATGACCCTTTTCATTTTTATGAGTGGAAGTGTCTAGAAGATTTGGTTTTAGCCCACTGGCTTTCCCAAATATCATTTTATTGGAAGAAGATCCATGTTTATCCAATGCTTTCCCTAATTTTGAGTTTAGTTCATCTTTGGATTGGTAAGTCCAAAACTTGCCATAAATGATCAGTTCATCATTTAAACAACTCTCATGTTGTTTATTAACAACAGACTTAAGTTGTCCTTTGTCCAACTTATCACTTCCACCCATCACCAGTTGCTCCAAGGCATCTATCTGGTTCTCGGTATAATGAAGAATTACCAAAATTTTATCTAACTTTTGCACTATTGGAACCACAACAAAATCATACCCTGTTCTTTCTTCTCAGTGCATCGTTTCCATTTCCATTTTTATTCTGACAAAAACATAAAAGTTTTAATTAGCGTAAGGACCTAGTAAGTCCAAGAGTTGCAACCTTCAGCTCTGATACCAAAATGTAACATCCTAATTTGTCACTTCGTCTCTAGATTTTTTATTTTTTTTGTTTTTATTTTACTTTATGCAATTGATTTAAATAACCATACATTTAAATCTACATGAACCTTAATGCAATCCATTTACGATAACTGTTAAGAACCATGTGCAGATGTATGAAATAATATTGAACCTACTCATTCTCCCTCAATGCTTTGTACGATACCTTACATGAAATGTAACCTTTGGTTCTCCTTTCACAAGGTGTGATATATAAGTGAATGCTCTTAAGTGTTTACCTGGGTTTCACCTATGAAATCCACATGCATCTGCTAGCTTAGATTAAATGGAAATATCGACAATGTAATCAGCAACTTACACCACTTTGTGCAAAGTTTCTGAGTCATGTATGTCATGCTATATTCCATGATGACACACTTGTCATAAGGAAATTTACGTTTCACCTTAATCACTTATCTAGTTATATGGATTCACAACTTAATATACTGTAAACAGCTACACGCCTTGAATAAGTAAAAAACTAGTTTAACTACATGAAGATGTACATCTATGTCATCCTATGATGCCTATGTGAAATAAAGTGTTCTCGTAACAATTCACCTTGTTACTCACCCACATCTCTTCCCATAGCCATCATTAGGTTGATATAAGGGAGCATACCTAGGAGGTCCAATCTGTCTTGTAAATCTATCAAGGTTTGTACTTAGGACAACGCCATACTACAATCTAGTCTCTTGAGGAGACAATTCATTACAGATGCTATACAACAGTATCGAAATGGTGATAATCATCATCATAGGGATACGAATGTGTAGTATACACAATGAGATCTCCCACCTAGAATCCTGTATTGGTGTATAGTGTTCAATGTTTTCAAGGTAAATATTATCCTTAATGAATGGTTAGGTTTTACGAAACTTTCTCCACAAATGGGTCATACCTAAGGTTCAGATTAAGTTAATCCTCAAACCCCCCAGTCTTTATAACACTTAATTACCTTCCAATGTCCCATACCCAAGTTAACCATTGATAGAAGTGATACTATCAAGGTCTATGATCATTATTGCAGTTTCAATAACAACTGTCCAAGCTTTATCATTTAGGCTCATGCTACTTATTTCATAATCTAGGGATATATACTTATATAAATCTAAGTATTTATGTATGATTCATTCCTTTTATTAAGTGCCATAGGCTATCAATGACAACCATCTTTTCAGTTTAAGCACATCACTTTTCTTAATTGCATCTCATTAAAGAGCATTCATTTATTTTACTATCTCCAACAAGTAATATATATCTAGGGTATCCGATAGTATAGATTTTATGAACCGCTTACCCATTTATCTTTCCCTGTCATAAACTTTTTAAAATATCTCTAATTCTCTTTAGAGATAATTATAGTATTGACCAGGGATGAGATTCAAATGCTATGTTCTTTTTAACTTATTATGCTTGTTCCCATATTACTTCCATTGTGTCTGACATGCTTATGTGCTCATAATGATGCATCATGGAACAACCCCTAATGAAAAACATTTCATCTCCTTGAGAAAAATATTTCATAACACAATTTATCACAATTATGCAATTCCTGAAAATTGAAATCATAATCAATATATATTCATGTTAGACTACCATAAGGCCATCCTCTTGTTGCTTATGTGTATCATCCTAGTATAGGAATTAGTGTTGATTTCACAAAGAAGTCAATATTACATTCCTACATCTTTAACTTTTTGAGTACACCCTAAACAAAAACTTTGAAGAACTTAACACAATTATACAATTAGATTTTTATTTTGCATTTTATAAAGAGGTAGTTACC
Organism: Taxus chinensis; assembly: GCA_019776745.2. Classification (NCBI taxonomy): domain Eukaryota; kingdom Viridiplantae; phylum Streptophyta; class Pinopsida; order Cupressales; family Taxaceae; genus Taxus; species Taxus chinensis. Next base: position 526,057,983 of record CM034149.1, read on the forward strand.
CATTAGTAACCTTATCTAATTCCAAGTATGCTTAACGTATGATTAATTAGAACAAGATATTTTAAAGCAAAATTTCTCCAATAGTTCCTTGTATGATCCCTATAATCTCACACATAAGATGTGTATAGCACCTACTACATGATTGATACTAATGATTAATACAATATTATTGTAGATACTGAGTTCCTAATTTGATAGATTTATGACTCATAACTCATTAATCAACAATCAACCACTTATAAAACAATATATAGCAGCAAGAAATCTATCTTAAATTTATTTATGAGATAAATACAACTCATGCCTATAAGCATGACCAAAATATTTCATTTTAATGAATAAACTAGTTACATTAAGTAACAAGCCCTTTTTCCATTTTCAAGGAGAAGTATTTCATCTTAAGAACATTCAAGTCAATCATATATTCAAACCTTCCTCGTTCAAGATAATATACAAGACTAAATAATTGCACCTTCTTTCTTGGTGTTTTTTTGTAAAATTGTTAGCATGAGTCAGTTCACATGAATTGAGCATGATAATCCTTAACATAAAAACTTATTCTACTTAATTATTTCATACAAATAATCCATATTATTTTTATGGATCAATACTGCAGAGCTTAAGTAGATAAACAATTCTTTCTATAACATGTTAGAAGAAAGGAATTTAATGAACCATGAAAGAAATCAATTTCAGACTTACTTTTCCATACAACTACCTCAGTCACTCAGAAACAGTCATATAGTTCATAAGATACGTGAGAATTATAAGTATTCAAATACTACTGTATAATAGTATCAATATTTCACTCATGCAATCCCATACTTGCATGCCTGAAATCATTTTACTCATCAACTAAGTAACCATATAAATATCAAGAACACAATCAAGAAATCTCTCAAATCTTCACAACATATCTAACAAGGATTTCATACACCATAAGGATTACTAGGATTTAAGCAATAATACCAAAACATCAAGAGTATTTGGTTAACTAAATATGATATTAAAGCGATTAACCTCGAGGATAAGAGGGAGAGGACATTCATGGAATCCTCCCATATAGAAATCAAGTATAACTTGAGTAATAGGCTACATATTAATACTTACCTCAACTTAAGCGCTTATTGAACATTCCAAGAATAGAAAAGAGTACACAATTCCCTTCTTTAGATATGTTTCAACATATCAAGACCTAATAAACACTTAAGTCCTTAAAAGTATTGAAGAGAGTAGGCACCATGTGTTGAGGAGATAATATAATTGTTAACCCAAAAATTTCATCTGGATATTTAATATCCCATGAGTTTTCTCAACACAAAATTCAATTTCTAGCAATCCAATTTTTTCCGGTAAGTTGAGACTTCACATGAATATAAAAAATTATCTCCTAACCTATTCTACTGAACAAAGCTAGATCATACTAAACTAAATTCATGACACAACCAGGAAAGGTCATTAAGAAACTTTCAAAATGTCAAGGAAACCTCGTAATTAATAAATGAAACCGAGTGCAGTTTGCTATAAGAGAAAGAGTCACTTCCAGGTTTGTTGAGGTACCACAAAATTCAAATCAAAATCATTACACCCAGAGAGGTTCTGTCACATCTCATAGACTCAGTTAAAGGATGAATCTAGTTATCATCTATCATAAGAGTAGGAGTATATAGCTTACCATTTTGTTCCAAAATGGGTTACCATACAAAATTGATGCCTCCAATTTCTTAATAGAACACATACTATGACAATGTGATCAATAAACTTGTACCATGTTAATTACTACAGAGGGGTAATACCACCAAAATTTACAACCCTGAAGCCAAAAGACTTCCTATTTTGGGACAAATTTCATCCCCAGCCCTACTTAATGACTCAAATTCCAACATTTAAAAGATAAAACCAGCTTCCTATAAAATGGTCAGCCCATAAAAAGGGATCATCGAAACTCAAGGGATAGTTCAAGGTCTTTCCCTTAAACCTTCTATTAGCTGATTAAATGGTAGATCATACTAATGATAATTAATCATCAAACCTTTATTACAGGTTTTTGATCTTCAAAAAAGGTAATCAATAACCCAGTAAGCATAGATAAGAGTGTAAGGGCCTAAGAAATCAAACACTACTATCATAACCAGCTCATACGTTGAGATGAGGCATACCCAATAAAAGGAACTGTTCAACACCTTTTCAATAATAAAATCTAATGCATAAACTTCTAGAATATCAGCTCATTTTTTAGGATAGTTTCCTAATGGAAAACAGTAAACTGCATCTCTTACAAGAGGAAGGACGTTCTTATTCTAATTCGACATTAATTTCAAACTCAACATAGGATTGCAAGAAGAACCAAGCTTTAGTAATAATAGTGAATAAATTATCCCACTAAGTATCATATAAGGTTTTACAGGAGAATGTCCGTCCTCCATTATAGAGGCTAAGATGGAACATAAGTGACAAGATTTTAACACGTTGGACTTAACCATCATAGTAATCAAATATCAATATAACCTTTCTGCAACCAGCTTTAAACCCTGAAGGAGTCAGAATTGTTCCAGAGTTATTAATGAAGCAATAAGGAGATCAACATGAAATAATAGAATGAAGTATCTGGAACTTATACAATCTTAAATTGCAAACAAGATAGAATAGTTAACTGTTATGAAACTCAACGATTTAGTCGAGCCATAATAGTGGCTCTGGATTAGACCATAACGCCATTCTAAACTTCCTATTCAAGGGATGAAGAGGAAAACCTTGTAATCATCACAACTATCCTTATTATCTACAACTCGATGATAATATTAATTTCAATTATTTTTCTTCAGTACAAATACTTATTTTAAATAAAACCAAGTCGATTATAAGTACCGACAATGCCTCCTACAAGACTAACATGACACCACATGAATAGATTTCCTGTAAAGAATCAAACCCAGTTGTGTAAATCCAACAAACACTAGTTCAAGGAAAGACATCTACAACAAAATATCACACAGAACAATTTCTAGAATTCCACAATATCCTTACATATTTATTCATATCCTTGAAGAGATGGGCAACAAATTAAACAAAGTTTTCTACAGTATGGGTAGATATCAATTCACAGCTGCAAGAAGATTTCAACAATGTTGGTGTATCATAACAAACCCATTAATCATTATAGCAGCAGTCCTCAAACATCTCAAGAGTATATTCTTTTCTTAATGATAATAAACCTTATTAGAGCCTGTACTTAGTTAATCACTCTTAACAACATACATCACAAAACCATAGCAATTCATACTCTAAAGAGAAAATATTAAATGATTCTACATCTCTGAAATTATAAACACAAAATTTCATTCAAGGAAAGGTTATTTTTGTGAAATTACTAAATAGAGCAAGAAATTATGAAAAGTTCAGAGTGTATCATGCCTGTTACGCCTGTGTTTTCTTTTCTTGCAAAGCTTTCATGATTACTCAGGAAAATCCCCAAACCTTTGAAATGAATTCCTTCATTCAACAGATCACAATGTTTCCGTGATATTTAACGAGTCTAAGAACTTGTTATACAATCTAATCAGCTGATGTTTTCTTCATGCAAACTCGCAACAACACACTGTTATCCAAAATGTTCCCCTTGCACATTTTGTGGCTAACTCCCTTCATTCTTCCCTCCCTTGTGCCTCAGTCATAATTTTTTTCTTTTTAGGCACTCAAAAACTTCTGGAAATGGTACCATTGGATAGAGATTTTTTTTAGATTTCTAGAAAGGTAAAGTTTTCCCCCTAACTCCATGTATTTTGTAAGTTATGGCTCGGCAGAGATTTTGTGGGAAATTTTCCCCTGAAAGGCCCACAACCAATAAGACGAGTCCATGTGTCCTCGGGAGTGGCGGAGGGAGGAGGTAAACTTGGAATTTTTACCAAGTGTTTGGCAAGGTTTCAGAAGGGATTTTTCACCCTGACGGCCTGCTAGCGAATGGGATTGTGCCACGTGTCCAAGGGGGAGAAAATAGAAAATTTGACTAAGTGTTGGCACCATGGAAAAATCTCCAGGAAAGGCCCTCACCCAATCACATCATGCCATGTGTCCTTATGCCAAGGGAGTGGCGGATGGTGGAGGAAAGATTGAAAATTTGGCAAAGTGATTGGCAAAGGCACAATGTTAATTTTTTGGCTCTCCACCCCACCGACCAGTCAGAGCTCGCCATGTGTCCCCAGGGGGTCAGAACGGTGGAGCACGGGGGGAGATTGGGAATTTTTCCCAAAGGTAATTACAAAAGGAGATGTTTTCCCCCAGGGTCCACGCCAAATGGGAGCCCGCCACATGGCACCAGAGCTTTGGAACGCAGGGGAAAATTTGGAAATTTTCCCAAAGCAAAATGAAGGAAATTTCAAAAGGAAAAGTCCACCCCCCAAATGTGAGCCAATGGAGTTTTGCCACGTGTCCGGTGGCGGAAAAAAATGCAGGAAAAGCCCGTAGGGAAAAATGGGGAGGAGAAAGCCCATAGCCCATGGGGTTTTGCAACATGTCCAAGTCAAAAAAGTGGTCAACAGTGACGGAAAATTCAAGAGGAAATGCCCGTGGTGAATCACCTCTTGCCACGTGTCCTCAGATCATCGACCCGGCGGAGATTTTTGGAATTTTTTTCCAATGGTCAAAATGATGGAAAATGAGGCATCAAGAGCCCGCAGCCAATGGAATCATGCCACGTGGCACCTAGAACATCAAAGCACGAGGATTTTTTGGGAAATTTTCCCAAATGCAAAAAGTGGGAAAATTTTAAATTTTTCGCCCACCAATCCGTTTTGGCCTTGTTTTTCCCTAAATTTTCAAATGGCCATAACTTTCGATCCAGAGCTCAGTTTTTTACGTTCTTAATATCAACGGAAATCTGGTGAAATTATCTACATGATTCTGAGCTCAATTTGGTTTTTTAATGGAGTTTAGAGAGAGAAAATTGAAAAAACACCTCTGGCACGTGGTAATGAACAGAAAATATGTTTCAACCACCATTTTTAATGAAGAATGGCTCGCATTCTCTCCCATCATGTTGGAAAATGTCAGGGAATGTACCTATAAGGATGCCCATGCTGTTTTATTACATTTTTGGTTGGTGGTTGAAACTCTCCCGTGTTTTCCCATGTTTCTCTCTCCTGGTGTCGTTTCTTGCATAGTAAAAGCCATATTTGGCTCATTTTTGAGAGGTTGAACATTTTTCATGTATGGCAGGCTCCCTTTTTCACCTTGAAAAGTTATTTTGTGGAATACCAGACCTCTTCCAAGATTGTAACCTATTATCTACCTCTCAGATGTTGTAATGCAGGTATTTTTGATATTGAAAATGATAATGCAAGCTCTATGAATGAGTTTTCAATCCTCTGTTTGTGTTGTTTTACTTCATTTCTTACCTTTCATTACATTTTATCAAATTTTCATGATTTTTGTTGCATTGCTATGACTTGTGTCTATCAGCAGAAGTAAATAATGTTCACCATTCCTTTGGTGCATCACCTTATTAGCATTAGTTTCAGTTTTTTGCATTCTCTATCTCTGTCCCCTTGGAATTTAGAGTAGGATCTTGAATTCAAAACCTTGAAAGTAATACACATGATCAGAGGAGTTGAGGAACCAACCTCTAAAATGGAGATTCTTTTCCCATTTTTACAAGTCCCACACTTGGGGCAAAGATTCAATGTTGTGCAATCACACTGGATGTCCAAAGTGTCAAACTAGAAATCTGATCAACATCCATGGGTGTTGCTGATTTGCACCAACATTTTTGGCATGCTGGGTGGGACCTTAGAGGTCTTCATCTTCATTGCAAAAAAATTAATGTACATTTTTTGTAAGTTTCTTTCTTAAAATACCCCTAAATTATACATTTGTCGACTCCAAGGAAGAAGAATCAGCTGGTTTTAGCAGTACAGACCTGAAAACTCATGAGAAGAATCACCACAAGGTCAAGAGTTGGAGAAGAAGAGGTGATGTTTGAGTATCTACAATTATCTCCAAGAAGAAGGAAAAGAGGGAGGAGAATTCAAAGGTCTCCATCTCCCCCGAACAGAACTCTATCAACTCCTCCACCTAGTAGGCCTTTCATTCTATCAACAAGGGTTCTAAGGCCAATCAGAATGGCACAACACAACCCCTATGTCAATTTCACTGGAAGCAGTCCACTTGCTCTCAATGCACAAAATCCAATCCTAGTTGCAGTATTGAAGAACATTCCATACTTTACTGGAGAGAATCAGACCACTCCTGGTGATCATGTCAAGGATATTGCTAATATTTTTACAATCCATGAGATCAATGAGATGCAAGTTACTGTCAAAATACTGGCATATTCATTCAAAGGGAAAGCTTTTTAATGGTTCAAGAGTCTTGCCTCAAGTTCTATCCAAAATTGGAACCAACTATGTATAGCCCTCCATGAGTAATTTGGAGAAAAGGGAGATAACTTGTCCCTTTTGGAACAACTGACAACCATCAAGAGATCTCCCAATGAGCAGCTGACTGACTTCAACTTTAGATTTCAAATGACTTGTGAGAGAATTCCAGTGGCAGTAAAGCCAACAGAAGAAGGTGCTTTTTGATATTACCTTAAAGCTCTAAATTCTAATATTTCTATGTTAATCCAATCCATGGGGGGCACAACTATCCCTGTTGCTTATATCATTGCCATTAGAGCTGAAAATTGTTTGATTCAAACTGGCAAGCTAGCTCCTAGGCCTCCAATTCCATTGTATCCAAGTTTAGAGAGCCCAAGTACTAGTCAAGTACCTAATCTAGCCCCTATTCCCACTCCTAGAAATCAGAATTCAAGTGAAGCTTCTACTTCATCTTCTAGTGCCTCAAATGAACTTTAAGAAGTCATGAAGCAATTGCAAAATTTAGGAAACGAGCTGGTTACACTCAAGAGGTAGCAAGCCCAAGGTTTTAGACCTCCTTTCCAGCCTCAAGCTCAGCCTAACAGGCAGCCATACCAGCCTCAAAGACCACCCAATCTAGTTGCAAATAAAAATCAAACAAGACCTCCTGCCAATAGACCATTTCAGCCCTATAATACCAATGCTACATCTGCCTCTAAAGCAATAGTGCCAGAGCAAAACAACATAGCTCAAGAGTATGATTGGTGTTTCCCATGTAATGAACCTCACAACCAGTCTATGTGCTTCAATGGTGCCTTAAATCAAGTATGAATGGTGACAACTACTGGTGTGGAGGGTGGAGGGAGTCAAGGAAATAACCAACAAGAAGAAACATTCTAGCAACAATCACCTCCAAATGATATGAAACTTGTAAACTGGCAGGCAGAAGATTTTTCTGGCATGAATCAAACAACTTCCCAAAGTTTTGCAGCCAACACAAGGTCAAAAAGGAGAAATTTGGGTGAAGAACAGCCATTGGCTCCAAGTAATCCACAACCTTCTGCCACTCCACAAATTATTGGCAAACAAAATGCAGTTCCAAACACGCAAGGACTGCCTAAAACAGTTCCTAGGACAACTCAAATGCCAGTTACTACTGCTCATGTGTAAGGAATGAATGTGCAGGCCAAGAGACAACAGAGAGATGCTTCATCTCTATTCAACATCATTGATCAGATGAATAAGAAAAATGTAAACATATCCATGTGGGAATCACTATCCATCCCAGGCCAAAGGGATTTATTACAAGCTGCCATGAAGGACTGGTCAACTTCAAATCAGCAGATCTAAATGCAAGAGAAGGTACACACAAATGCTACCCATCTTGAGGGGAATCATGGAGGACAGCAAGGTAAAATGTTGAATCCCCCTCCATTCTATGTTTCATTGATCATTGGAAACCAATTAGTACACAATTGCATGATTGATTCCAGGGAAAGTAGTTCAGTAATGCCCAAGCAAATAGTTGATCAGTTGGGGCTTCATTATGAAGTCATATCCAAAGGGGTAGTGCAATTGGATGGGATAGTAGTAACAACAGTTGGAGTGATAAAAAGCTTGAATCTTACTTTGCATGCATGCCCCAATGTTTTTGTTTTACAATATGTCTCAGTAATAGATCTTCCACCACTCTTTGCCCTATGTCTATTAAGGGATTTCATAGCTAAGATTTGAGGGTACTTATCCACTGATTGGTCACACATGTTGTTCTGAACAAGATATGGGACCAAGGCCACACTCAGATCTAAACCTATTGCAAACATTCACATTGAGCCTCATACTCCAAGCCAAATCAATACCAATTGTTCAACATTTGATCAAGAGGATTATCCAAGCATTGATGAAGCTGACACCAAGGTTAGAAGTATCCTAGATCTGAATCTTGATGAATGGGAAAAAAAGGTGCATGCTTTTGACCCTTATCAAGAAATAGAAGAATCTGAGCTAGGAGTTTATTGTATGCATGAAGACAATCAGCCTATCCCTAGCATCACTAAGCCAGACCACAAGGATGAAAATGATGTATGGAAGTTGTTTTTTGATGGATCAAGGAGTAGAAAAGGTGCAAGAGGGGGAGCTATGCTTGTTTCACCTCAAGAAGTTAAGTATTATTCAACTTTTAGATTTCAGTTTACATGCTCTAATAACACTACAGAATATGAAGCCTTGATACAAGGATTGCATTGCTCAATCAAGAGAGGAATAAAGAACTTGCAAGTCTTTGGTGACAGTGAGTTGATTGTCAACCAAGTTAAGGTGCAACATGCTGCCAAGAATGATATGCTCAAGTGCTACAAAAACAAGGTGTGGGACCTCATGGAAGATTTTGAAGGCTTTGGAATCAAATCCATTCCTCGAAAAGAGAACCAAGCTGCTGACAGGCTTGCAGAAGTTGGGGCAGCCTTTGAAGTTGTTGAAAGCATCAAAAGGGACATAGTATAGCCAATAATTCATGTGATTGTAAGGCCTTCAGTACCAGATAACAATGTGAGTTGGAAAGTGTTTGAAAGTGATCAACAAATCATCCATTTCTTGTAAGAAGAGGCTGAGTTCTCAGCTAAAAATAGGAAAAGTTGGAACAACAGTATGGTGACCAAATGGTACAGCTGAGAACCAAAAAAATACCAAAAGGACTTATTACTTTGGAGTCCAATTTCAATCGTAATGATCAGTTTAGGAAGGAGAAAGCAAAAATCCAAGTCAAGGGAGAAGATTCAGTGTCCATCTCGGTGGAAGAAGGAAAATCAATCCAAATTGGTAAGATGACAATTGAACAAGAAAGGTATGAGTTCATACAGCTTTTTCAAGAATTCCCCGATGTGTTTTCTTGGAGCTATGAAGATTTGAAAGGTTTCAATCCCAAGTTAGCTCAACACACCATTGAATTGGATCCAAGTACTAAACCCATTAGGTAAAAAACAAAGGCCAGTCAATCCACACATGGAGCCTCTCATGAGAAAAGAATTGAATAAGTTGATAGAATCAAGAATCATATTCCCTATCAAGAATTCTAGTTGGGTAGCCAACTTGGTTCCAGCTAGAAAGAGGAGTGGGGAAATCAGATTATGTGTTGACTTTAGAGATTTGAATAGAGCATCTCTCAAGGATCATTATCCACTTCCTTCCATGGAGCAGATTTTACAAGTTGTTTCTGGCTCTGAGAGGTTTTCATTGCTTGATGGCTATTTGGGGTACAATCAAATCATGGTGAAAGAAGAGGATCAGTTCAAGATAGCCTTTACAACCAAATGGGGAACTTATGCATATAGGAAAATGCCATTTGGGCTATCCAACGCTGGAGCTACTTTCCAAAGGGCAATGGACATGGTGTTTAAGGATTTGATTAACAACATGGTGCTGATATATCTTGATGATATCACTATTTTTTCAAAAAATGTAATAGACCATATCTTTCATTTGAGACAAGTGTTCCAAAGGTGCAGAATATTTGGAGTATCCTTGAATCCTAAAAAGTGTAAATTTCTAGCCCATGAAGGAAAGCTCCTTGGCCACATTGTCTCCAAAGAAGGATTAGCAATTGATCTAGAAAGAGTTGAATCCATAAGAGCACTACCATTTCCGAGCCACAAGAAGGCCCTTCAAAGTTTCTTGGGGAGAATAAATTTCATTCAGAGGTTTGTCCAAAATTTTGCAGCCCTAGTTAAGCCTATCATCAAGATGTTAAAGAAAAGCATAGCTTTCAAATGGACAGTAGAAGGCAAGGAAATTTTTGAAGCAATCAAAGAAGCCATCTCTCAAGCCCCAACTCTCATTAACCCGGATTTCTCCAAGGATTTCATCCTCTATGCATTTGGGGGTGATGATACTATTTCTGCAATTTTGGTACAGAAGAACAAAGACAATGATGAGCAGCCAATTGCTTTCTTCAGCCAAAGCCTGAAGGACTATGAGGTGAGATATTCTTTCATTGAGAATTATGTTCTTGTAGTAATCAATAGCTTGAAGAAATTCAAGCCTCTAGTTTCAAATAACAAGGTTCAATTGTTGGTTTCTCATATGGGAGTTAAGGACTTCCTCCTCAACAAAGACTTGAATGAAAAGAGAGTAGGATGGATTAATCGTGTCATGGAGTATGACATTGAGATAAAATTCACCAAGTTGGCTAGAGGAAAAGGATTGTGTGAGCAGTTGGTCTTGAATAAATCCAAGGAAGCATGCAATGAGAAGGAGGTTGTTTTGGCGTTGCAAGATAGCCATGAGCAAGGAAGAACTCAAAAGGAAAATGATGGTGTCCTCACTCCTTGATGGACCCAAGACATAATGCACTTCGTGAGCATTGGTCTATGCCCTCCAGAGATGAACAAGACCAAAAGAATACACTTTAGATTGTAGGCTATCCCATATGCCCTTGTTGATGATGTTTTGTTCAAAAAGGATGTGAATGGAGTGTTGCTGAGATGCATTGGTAAAAATCAGATTCATAGGGTGTTGGAAGAGTTCTATGGTGGATCAGATGGTGGTAATTTTTCACTAAGAGTGACAGCTCTAAAGATCATGAGGGCTGGCTATTATTGGCCCAAGATTTTCAGTGATTGTTATACATGGATCAAGAGGTGCAAGAATTGTGCATTCTTCACGAGTAAGGAGAGGCTAGCTGCCCTTCCATTGCATCCAATTTCAGTTTACCAGCCAATCATGCAATGGGGTTTGGACTTCATTGGAGTCATTAATCCAAATTCAAGCCAAGGACACAAATGGATTCTAACAGCAACAGGTTACTTCACTAAGTGGACTGAATTAGTAGCACTCAAGGAAGCAAATGAATCTAACATCCTGGACTTCTATGAGGGAATAACAACCATATTTGGCATACCTGCTACAATAATATTAGATAATGCATTGGCATTCATTGGGTCCAAGGTAACTGAATGGGCTGTTAAGAATGGGATATACCTAAGCACTTCATCAAATTATTACCCTCAGGGTAATGGCCAAGCTGAATCTACAAACAAGAACTTGTTAAGGATCATTAGGAGGACTCTTGATGAAAATCAGAGGTCTTGGCATACCAAATTGAAATCAGCCTTATGGGTTGATAGGATAACTCCTAAGAGATCTATAGGTAATTCTCCATTCAGGCTTGTTTATGGAAGAGAGGCAATTTTTCCCATGTCACTTGAGTTGCCAACATTGGAACTCATGAAACAATTGGAGTTGTTGGAGTTTGGGCCCATGGAGGTTAGGTATACATAATTGATGGAGCTCCAAGAAATCAGAAATTAGGCATCCCAAAAAATGGAGAAGGATCAAGCTCTGATAAAGAAGACTTTTGATAGGAAGGCTAAGGATAGATCTTTCCAAGTTGGAGATCTAGTGTTAAAATGGGATGCAGACAGAGAAAAACTGGGGAGACATTCAAAATTTTATGCCATTTGGAGTGGCCCATACATGGTCACAAAGTGTAAGGAAAACAATGCTTTCCAATTGTCTTCATTAGATGGTGAAGAATTGTAGATTCCAGTCAATGGAATCCATCTGAAGCATTGCTACTGAAGGAAATTCTCCACCTTGTACATATTAGCTTAGGTTTTCATTCCTCCAAGTTCTTGTGCACATTGTTTGTTGTAGATTAGCTTTTCTTTCCCTAAGTGCTTTGGCACAAGCTTGTTGTTCCAGGAATGTGTTTTGTAGTCCTTACTCCAATCAGATGGTGCTTTACCTTCCATTTTTCACCTTGCAGTGTTCTAATCAGTTGGGGTACCAAGCAGAGAATTTAATGACTCCATGCCCAATGAATTGCTTCAGGAAATTGGTAACTTCATCCAGCAGGTAGATGCCCCCTCTGAGTCCCCAAAATTGTTATCCAAAATGTTCCCCTTACACATTTTGTGGCTAAATCCCTTCATTCTTCCCTCCCTTGTGCCTCAATCATAATTTTTTGCTTTTCAAGCACTCAAAAACTTCTAGAAATGGCACCATTGGATAGAGTATTTTTTCAGCTTTCCAGAAAGTTAAAGTTTTCCCCCTAACTCCATGTATTTTTGAAGTTATGGCTTAGCAGAGATTTTGTGGGAAATTTTCCCCTAAAAGGCCCACAGCCAATAAGATGAGGCCACATGTCCTCGGGAGTGGTGAAGGGTGGAGGTAAACCTGGAATTTTTACCAAGTGTTTGGCAAGGTTTCAGAAGGTATTTTTCACCCTGATGGCCCTCCAGCGAATGGGATCGTGCCACGTGTCCAAGGGGGAGAAAATAGAAAATTTGACTAAGTGTTGGCGCCATGGAAAAATCTCCAGGAAAGGCCCGTGCTCAATCACATCATGCCATGTGCCCTTACGCCAAGGGAGTGGCAGATAGCGGAGGAAAGATTGAAAATTTGGCAAAGTGATTGGCAAAGGTGCAATGTTAATTTTTTGGCCCGCCACCCCATCGACCAGTCAGAGCTCACCACGTGTCCCCAGGGGGTCGGAACGGCAGAGCACGGGGGGAGATTGGGAATTTTTCCCAAAGGTAAGTTCAAAAGGATATGTTTACCCCTAGCTCTCGTGCCCAATGGGATCCCGCCATGTGGCACTGGAGCTTTGGAATGTGGGGGAAAAGTTAGAAATTTTCCCAAAGCAAAATGAAGGAAATTTCAAAAGGAAAAGTCTGCCCCCCCCAAACGTGAGCCAATGTAATTTTTCCACGTGTCCGATGGTGGCAAAAAATGCAGGACAGGCCCGCAGGGAAAAAGGGGGAGGAGACAGACCACAACCAATGGGGTTTTGCCACGTGTCCAAGTCAGAAAAGTGGTCAACAGCGACGGAAAATTCAAGAGGAAATTCCCGTGGTGAATCACCTCTTGCCACGTGTCCTCAGATCATCGGCCCGACGGAGATTTTTGGAAAAATTTTCCAATGGTCAAAATGATGGAAAATGAGGCATCAAGAGCCCGTGGCCAATGGAATCATGCCACATGGCACCCAGAACATCGGAGTGTGGGGATTTTTTGGGAAATTTTCCCAAATGTAAAAAGTGGGAAAATTTCAAAATTTTCGCCCACCAATCCATTTTGGCCCTATTTTGCCCTAAATTTTCAAACGGCCATAACTTTCGATCCAGAGCTCAGTTTTTCATGTTCTTAATATCAACGGAAAGATGGTGAAATTATCTACATGATTCTAGGCAAAAAAAAATTTGATGGATTTTGGAGAGATGAAATTGAAAAAACACCTCTGGCCCATGGTAATGAACAGAAAAGACATTTCAACCACCATTTTTAATGAAGAATGACTCGCATTCTCTCCCAGCATTGTGGAAAATGTCAAGGAATGGACCTGTAAGGATGCCCATGTTGTTTTGTTGAATTTTTGGTTGGTGGTTGAAACTCTCCCATGTTTTCCCACATTTCTATCTCCTGGGGTCCTTTCTTGCATGGTAAAATTCAGATTTGGCTCATTTTTTAGAGGTTGAACATTTTTCATGTATGGCACGCTCCCTTTTTCACCTTGAAAAGTTATTTTGTGGAATATCAAACTTATTCCAAGATTGTAACCTATTTTCTACCTCTCAGATGTTGTAATGCAGTTATTTTTGATATTGAAAATGATAATGCAAGCTCTGTGAATGAGTTTTCAATCCTCTGTTTGTGTTGTTTTGCTTCATTTATGACCTTTCATTACATTTTATCATCTTGTGCATGATTTTTTTTGCATTTCTATGACCTGTGTCTATCATCAAAAGTAAATAATGTTCACCATTCCTTTGGTGCATCACCTTATTAGCATTAGTTTCAGTTTTTTGCATTCTCTATCTCTATCCCCTTAGAATTTAGAGTAGGATCTTAATTCAAAACCTCTGCAACTTGCAAGTAATACACCTAATCAGAGGAGTTGTGGAACTAGCCTCTAATTTGGAGATTATTTTCCCATTTTTACAAGTCCCACACTTGGGGAAAAGATTCAATGTTGTGCAATCACACTGGATGTCCAAAGTGTCAAACTAGAAATCTGATCAACATCCAGGGGTGCTGTTGATTTGCACCAACACACACAACTAAACTTCCTCATTGCATGCCAAGCTACTACGAGTTTCTAGCCATGAAATTAATCGATACCAAAAATTACCCCTCTGTTACAATCCATCCATGCACTTCCTGAGGAAGGTGGGCAATAAAAGACATTAAATGCAGAGTTAATGGATCTTGCCTCTAATTTACAAACCAAATATTCTTATCTCTTCTTCAAATTTAGCGAATTCACGCTTCATGTCATGCAAGGTGATTTAGATAAACTAAAATAATTCACCTCAAAATCAGTTGGTGGAGATAATTAATAAACAATTAAGGAACTGTGAGTACATCTATTTAGGCGGTGGGGTGCCACATCATCAATCATTTGAATTTGAGCAACATTATATCACTTTTAAATGACCAACCAATATCTTATACAAATAGAAATTTAGATGTCTTTTCTTCACATACTTAAGGCTTCATACAATTTTCATATGCATATACATCCTTTCAAATAGATAAAGTAAAGCCCAAGTCAATATTCTCAATGATAGGTTCATATGTTAAGTTTAGAACTATACCACTAGGATTAGATTGTCATGTTTTTACATTAGCTAATAAATCTTCAATAGTAGTTACTTAACTACTTTAATCTTTGTAAATTCCCTTTTCGAAATCTATATATATGTATATGTGTACACACACACACACACACACACACACACACACACACACACACACACACACACACACACACACACACACACACACACACACACACACACACACATATATTCACATGTATATATATACATAGATGTTATAATGTTAGCGTTGATCAATAATGTTGCTCATGTATACTTGTAGGAGATGATGCCCTTAGTTCTTAATAGTTAATTCCTTGACTAATGACTATAGCCCCTTTATCCCTAGAAATACAATCATGATAGCATTAGTCATCAAATGGGGCAGACTATCAGATGGTTGGTTTAATACCTATTATAAACCAACAGGAAGTCTTGATCACATTTCAAATTAAGTCGTTAAGAGAACTATCAAAATTGTCAAATCCTTAACACTACTTAGTTATAAAAGCTATAATGTTAACAATTTAATAGAGATAAGCAACAACATCGTAAATCACTTGTAAGGCTTAAAATTACACCAAGGATTTTATGACATACAACATTACAAATGACGTAATGTCACCTTAGCAAAAACATTTCATCAATAAGATAGACCCCGGATTAGTAGGGTTCACATCTAAGGAGATCATCTTTATATTATTCTTGATATTGTGTTTACGTGTTCACATCAAGTTTCCATTTAATTTTTGATATGCAAAGGTTCCAGCAACAAAGGATAAAACCATTTGTCCTATCATTCCTTTAAAAACAGTAATGAAAGTATGGGGCATTACAGCCACAATCGTATAGAGGAATGGGGAGAGGGGATATCCCTATCTGAGTCCTCTACTAGCTTGCAAGAAGACTTATGGTTTTCTATTGATCATAATAGAGAAATTGGCTAAAGAAATGTAGACAATAACCACGTTGATGAAGAAGGCATCAAACCTTAACTTGGTCAGAATGGCACAGAGAAGGGCCCATGACACTCTATCATAGGATTTGTACATATCGAGCTTGACAAACATGGCAGATCTTCCTGAAATTTTTACAGAGTGAATGGCTTCTTTGATGACCACAATGCTATCAAGAATTTTTCTCCTAGGAACAAAATCCCATTGATTAGGAGAGATAAAATTGGCCAGCACTTTCTTGAGCCTGAAAGTGATAATTTTGGTAATCGATTTGTAGCTGGTGTTGCATAGACTAATGGGTCTAAAATCCAATTAAATCCTCTTTCCTCTTTTAATTTAATTAAAGAGAAATAAAACAAACTATCTAATTATCTTTTCTTTTTTCAGCAAAGCTTTTAAATAAAATAAATAAACAAAAACAAATTACATTTCTAAACTGTATTTTTGTGTTTTCTGTTATTTGAAAAATAAAATAAAATAAAAGCTACAAACACAAAAAATAAATTAATCTAGATTAAAAAATATACTTATAAATTAAAATAAAATAAACAAGGAATAATTGAATGCAGTTATTCCTTTGTTGCAGGATGTGGAATTAAATATAATTTAATAGAGGATGTATTCTGAGTTATTATTCTAGAAATCTAATATAGTGTAATTATGTCAACCTCAGATTCTCGGGAAGAAAGAAAGATTCTCATAAGCAATTTCTTCTTTTCCTAGACACTTCCATGGTAAAATATGATATGGAATGTACAAGTGTTTGGAAACTAAGAAATGATAAGAATAATAGGAAAAAAACCTTCATCTAGCTTATTTCCCTTGCAGATCCACAAGGATAGGCAGGGAATCATATATCAACAAAATGTTTGTATATTAGAAATAAAGAAATGAACAATTATACCACTTAAAATGAATGTGTTTATTATAATCTAGTGATAACAATCAACATAAAGGTTTAAAGAAATATAATGCACCCCCAACTTGGTTAATGTTGTATTGTGATAGCTTCCCAAGTGTGACGATGAATTTTATTATCTCCTCATCTTACCTTTCTTTTCAAGAGATGAGTTTCAAATGATCTAAGGTGTGAAAAGCTAGATGATTGCAAGAAAATCAAGAAAATACTAGATTTGGTTGGTTACAATCAAACTAGTTACAAATTTAGTACTGGAAAGAAAAAATCAAGGTGTTGTTTTTTTTGGTGAAGTACCTAGTAATATTTTGGCAACATAATAGTGTAAACCAAATCTAAAAACTCTAATCTATCATCCGGGTAAAATTTTGTTTTTTAATTAAATATGGGGAATAATAATTTTGGAACACATGATAATCAAGAAGTGTCAAATCATCAGGAAAAGGGGGATTTAACATTCTAAATATAGTAACTTGAGAATAATTGATGCAATAACATCATTCAATGAAGCATCAAAGTGTTCAATTCTCTCTCTTTATCATGTTTATAAGCTATTATTATCACCGAATCACAACACCCTCCAATTTGCACAAGTGTGTGTGTGCTTGAGCTCATGGTGTGACTAGGTAACATGGGTTCTATCTCCAAGTGTGGGAATCGCTACTTGAGATCGACCTCCAGAGAAGGTTGGTTACTCTTCCTACTCCTAGTGAAAACTAACTATAATGAAAGCAAACTACTAACTATACCTAATCTATCATTTCCAAGGGATACGAGAGAGAGAAAGAGCATGAAAATAAATATAACTACACTATATAGGTGATGCACCAAAATAAGGGTATGAGAACAACCCCCAATGTGTGAAAATTGAAGCAAAATGTAGGTAAGAGAGGGTGATAATAGTTCCCCACAGTCTAAAAACAACACTTACAACAACATTCTTGTGTATACACAATAATAATGAAACCCTACAAGAGCATAAAGTAGACACAATACACCTGTAATAATAATGAAGAGGGGAGAAGAATGCAAATAAACACAACAAGGGAAGATATATCCACAAAATTGCATATATTGCTTCATGGCTATGCATAGTTTAAATTCTTACAAATGAAAGGCCTGGATCGCCATGCAAGGAGTCCACTATAAAGGCCTACAGAACATTGACTTCACAGAACAAAATGGACAGAGTTTTATTACTCAAATGATCCCCCTCAAAATGAGGGAAAATCCCCAATTTATAGAAAATGGAAAGAAGGAAAGGGGGGCAAGCAATCTCGGATCTGGCTTTTGCATCAATTGCAAAGTACCCAGAGTGGGTGAAAAGCATGATTGTAACTTGCAAAAGCCTCCACATACTACCCATAACTTGCAGTAGTAGAGAAATTGCCATCCATGCCCATTAATTGCATTTCCTACCCACCATCTAGTTACCCTTTTGAAACAAGATTCATTTTTTGCAAAATACACCTCCTAAACTTCACTAATCTCTATATTTTTTACTTTTGTGCATCAATATTGGAACCACAATTCTGAACAAGACCAATTTTGTGCAATTTTGCTGAGAAATTCATCAAGTTATGGTCTCCTGATTGAGTGGGTAGTTGTTTATGGTTTGCTAGGGCATTTATTCCTCCCTTTGTGACTGTGCAATAAGTATATTTGGTAAAATACATTATTTAAATTTTTTTCCCCTAGTTTCAATGCTTTGCATGTCTTCTTGAATGGTTTGAATTAAAACTTGGTGGGTACATGTTAATTTGATCCTTATGTGAAGGGGTGGAATGTTGTTGTTTTAATGGTTTATGACTGGCTAGCTCAGCTAGCTCACCCGAGATGGTTCCTTCTTACCCTCCTCATGGGCTCTCCACATCACAAAAATCTTTGTGTGTTGCCAACCCACATCTTTGGGTGTTTATTCCACCTCGTGTGGCACCGAGATTTCTTCTTTACTTGGAAAATGAGATATTTATTTTGGATGCAAATCCCATATCCCACGCATTGGTTGGCTCACTTATCTCCACATTGCATCAACCCCCACTTATCCTTTCATGGTATTGAACCCCTTCTATGTTACATGTGCCACAATATGTGGTGAATCCTCATATTGCCTAGGGCACTCGGATCTCCCTCCAATACGCTGAGTTGCGTATTAGTGCCACTACGACCTACTCATTTCACTTGGCAACGAGTTTGTTTTGGTTACGTCGGCCAGGCCATTGACTACGACATTTTCATGGTGCTTCACACCACATAGAGACCCATGCAGGTTTGGGGCTCCCCCTCTTCCTTTATCTTTATAATTTCACCAAGAAGCCACATCGGTCATGCCATCTTGAGGTTATGACTCACAACTCGGCCTTCTCCTTTTGTGAATCATTTGAAATCTCGATCCCTAGCCTCATGTCAACTCGGTTGCCATCAAGCCATCTATCTATTCCTTGATCGACTCCACATTCTCCATGTTCTTGGCTCAATCAAGCTCCTCTAAACATCCATTTTTATGAGTCACCCCTAAAATACATTCATCTGCATGGACGAGCTTGACTTTCCTCATTTTCTTAGACTAATTCATCACCTACAATCATGGATTGATGACATGCCTACCTCTCCACCTGTTATATGATGTAGGCTCCCCATCACGTCCATTTTTAGCTTTCTCGAGCTAACATTGACTCGGCCTTCAATGAAGACTTTCAACTCACCCGAATCAGACTTCAACTCACTTCAATCCGAACTCGATGATGGGAGTGACTTCAAGGACTTGCTTCTTATTCTCAGCTCCTTCGTTGAATTGAAGACAACTCATCATGATCTCTCAATCATAAGAATTAGTCCACTATGGAACTAGCTCACTTTTACAATAGAAGTTCGGTCAATGTGGAAAATCCATAGGACTTGGTGCTTTCCAAACACTCGACACTGAGAAGAGGTAGCTCAGCCTCTCAACAGAGAGGCTTCAACAGGCTTATAATCTTAATTCCTAAATTTAGCTTATAAGATGTTTGTGTCCCACTCGTCTAGCCCTTCGAACAAATAAAGCTCTCCCCTCTTGATTAGCTCGAAGAGTTACCCATAGATCTGAAAACCTTCCATACGAAATCTATACCCCCTTAAGACATTTTAGGGAAATTTTGGGATTCTTCAGGTTTACTAGAGCTATGGAGATGTTGGGAAATTGCTGAGAAAAACTATCATATTTGTTGTTTCTCTTGTAAGTGAATCCCTATTGATTTCATGATGTGATATTTCTTGTTTTTACAATTTCACAAGAAGATTTAAATGGGATAACAATTTGGCGACTCATGGAGCCATTTTTCTACTAAAAACTTATGACCCATAACTATCCATTGGGTATGGAGTCTGCATAATATTCATGAAATTTTGACCTCGAATCATTTGGAGCGTCGCTACTTGCATTCTTAACTCTCATAAGAAAATATGGAAAAAAAAATTGAGAGTAGAAAATTGTTTCCAATCTTGAATTTCACCTTTTCCCAACAAATGTGATCCATTAAGGTTGAATAATGAACCCTTGTAACTGCTGCCTCAACATCTTATTTCCTAATTTGGGGAAACTAAGAAACTCAACTGCTGGTCTAAAGAAGCAAGCAATGATACATTTGAAATATGTTCCTTAGCTTGATTTTAGTTGCTCTGTATTTGGGCTCTTTTGAAGATATAAACTGTTGCTTGCAACCTTGATTTTCTATGCTGTAATTTATTTTATAGAAGCATGATGAACTATATATAAGGAACACACTAGAATTAATTAGACATGTGCACTAGCACTTACTAAAATTGAAAACTAATCTACAACAATAATAATATGTACAAGCACTTGAATGAATTGAAAATTCCTAAACTAATATGTAGAAGGGTGATAAATATTTCTTCTATTAACAATGTTTAAGGTAGATTCCATTGACTAGAATCTATAGTTCTTCACCATCTAACTTAGCTATTTAGAAGGTGTTACTACTTTTTCATTCAGTGATCATGTACAGGGAACTCCATATTCCATCAAATTTGGAATGTTTTCCTGATTTTTCTTGTCAACATCCCACTTCAGTACCAAATATTCTTCTTGGAAGATCCTTTCCTTTTTTTTCTTATCAAATCTCCCCTTGATCAATACCTGATCTTTTTCCATGGTTTACATTGCATGTTATCTTGTCTCTTTTAACTCTATTATATCTACATATCTGATTTCCGTAGGATCAAATTCATCTAATTCTAGTTATTTCATGAGTTATAATTCCAAAAACTCAAGTGATATAGGCATCACTGCCTCTTTTCCATATACTAATCTTGTAGGGAGAGCTACCTGTTGACCTCTTGGGTGTGATTCTATCATCCCACAAGGATGATTTAAGATTTGTATGCTAGGTCCTCTGGTTTTCATCAATATTACTTCTTATGATTTTAAGAAAGTTCTTATTGGTGGATTCTTCTTGGCCATTACCCTAAGGGTAATAGTTTGAAGAGATGTTGAGGTATATCCCATTCTTAATAACCCAATTTGTGATTTTTCTGCCAAGAAATTCCAATGCATTGTCTGAAATGATGGTGGAAGGTACATAATTCCTCATGAATATCCCCTCATAGAAATCCAAGATGTAGGATTCATTCACCTCTTTGAGTGCCACCACTTTAGTTCACTTAGTGAAGTAATATGTTATCGTTAAAATCCACTTATTGCCTTGGCTTGAGTTTGGATTGACAACTCCAACAAAGTCCAATCCCCATTGAATGAATAGCTGATCCATCGAGATGGGATGAAGGGGAAGCACTGTTAGCCTCTCTTTTCATGTGTAGAACACACATTTTTTACATTTCTTGATCTAAGAGTAGTAATCACTAAATATTGTAGGCCAATAGTTACTAGCCTTCATGATTTTTAGAGTTGTCACTCGCTGAACAAAGTGGCCTCTAGCTTCTCCATCATAGAACTCATGCAATACTTTCTCAATTTGATTCTGAAGGGACACACCTCAAGAGATACTCCATTCACATCCTTTTTAAACAAGATATGTCATCAATGAGCACATAGGGAATGGATTGCAATCTGATATATATTCTCTTTGACTTTGCTCCACTCTAGAGGGCATAAACTTGTTTGGAGATAATGCACCATGTCTTAAGTCCAACATGGAATAGGTGCATTATTTGTTGACTATTCTTGATCATTTTGTAGTACTAGGACAGCTTCTTCTACACTCACTGAATCAGCACATTGTTTGGAAGAAATCTTCTCACACAATCCCTGTAATAGACAAACTTTGTCACTTTGATCTCAATTTCATATTCCATCACATGAGTGATCCAACCTCCTCTTTTCTCATTCAAATCCTTGTTTAGGAGAAATTATTTGACACCAACGTGAGATATTAACAGTTGGATTTTGTTGTTTGAGACCAAGTGTTTGAAATTCTTAAAGCTTCTAACAACAGGAAGAACATGCTTTTCAATTAAAGAATACCTCAATTCGTAATATTCCAAGATCTAACTGTAGAATGATATGATCTTCTCTGAACCTTCTTTATTTAGTTATTCCAAGATAGATGAAATTGTATCCAAACTTCCAATATCATACAGTATGAAGTACTTTAAAATTCCAGGTTGATAAGAGTTGGAGCTTGGGATATTACATGTTTAATGGCCTCAAAACTCTCTTTGCCTTCTATTTTCCATTTCAACACAAGGCTCTTCTTCAACATCATTGTAAATGGCTTCAAAAGAGTGGAAAAGTCAAGCACAAATCTGTAAAAAAAATTGATTCTCCCAAAGAATCTTTGGAAATCCTTCTTGTGGCTTGGGAATGGAAGAGGACAGATGGATTCAACTCTTTCAGGGTCAATCATTAATCCTTCCTTAGACACTATGCAACCCAACAATTTTCCTTCATGTGCTATGAAAATACATTTTTTTGGATTCAAAGACACCCCAAATCTTCTAAATCTTTGAAATACTTTCCTGAGATGAAAGAGGTGGTCTGTTGCATGCTTAGAGAAGAAAATGATTTCATCAAGATAGAAAATAATTATATTATTGATCAGCCCCTTGAATTCCATATCCATAGCTCATTGAAATGTTGCTCCAGAATTTGAAAATACAAATTGTATCTTCCTATAAGCATATATGCCCCATTTTTTAGTGAAGGTTTTCTTGAATTGATCCTCTTCCTTCACCATTATTTGATTATAGACTTAGTAGCCATCTACTGATAAAAACCTTTCCAAACCAGCTACTACCTACAAACTTTGCTCCATTAAAGGGAGTGGGTAATGATCTTTGAGTGAAGCTCTATTCAAATCATAGAAGTCAACAAATAGTCTAATGTCTTTGTTTTTCTTTCTTACCGGCACCAAGTTTGCAACCCAAATTGAATGCTTAATTGGAAATATGATGTTAGCCTCAATCAACTTGTTCAATTCTTTCATCATGAGAGATTCAATGTGAGGATTCACCAGACTTTGCTTCTTCCTTATGGGATTGGATTATGGATCTAGCTCAATAGTATGCTGAGCTAACTTTGGATTGAAACCTCTCAAATATTTATAATTATAGGAAAAGACATCAAGAAATTTTTGACAAAGTTGAAAAAAATCAGATTTCTCTTGTTGAGTACTTACTTTTCTGATTTGCAATATCTTGCCTGCATCTACTGAAATAGGCTATAAATCTTCTCCCTTTACTTGAATGTTTTCCTTTTCTTTCTGAAATTGGTCATTTGGGTTGAATATTTACTCCAACTGCACTACTTGGTCACCATATTTTTGCTCTAGTTTTCCTTGATTCTTTACGGAGAACTCAACTTCTTCTTATAAGAAGTTGATTTTCTCATCATTTTCAAAGACTCGCTAGATTGAATTTTTTTCTAGGACAAGTCGTCTGACAATCAACTTTATATGAGGTTGAACTTGATCTCTTTTGATGCTTTCAACAACATCAAATGTTGCCCCAATAGCTGCAAGCTTGTCCACTGCATTATTCTTCTTCCTTGGGATGGAATTGATGTTAAAATCTTCAAAATCCTCAATGAGATCCCATATCATGTTCTTGTAATTATTTAAAAGATCATTCTTGGCAGCATTTTATCCTCAGACTTGGTTCACAATCAAATCACTATCCCCAAAAACTTGTAGGTTTTTTAATGTTTCTTTTTCTTTCCCAATGCAATATGTGCATCAAAGCTTCATACTCAGCTATGTTATTTGAGCAATAAAATTGGAAACGGAAAGATGATTAATATTTTACACCTTGAGGTGACACAATCATTTCTCCTCCTCTAGCACTTTTCCTACTTCTTGATCCATCAAAGAATAGTTGTCACACTTTGTTGTCATTTTTGTGATCTGATTTGGTAATGCTAGGGAGAGGCATATTCTCTTCATGTATGCAATAGAATCCTATCTCAGATTCTTCCATCTCTTTATAAGGATCAAAATCATGTATCTTATTGGACCAATCATCAAGATTCAAGTCTGGAATGCCTCTAGCCTTAGTATCTACTTCATAAATACTAAAAAAATCCTCCTGATCAAAAGTTGAGAAATTTGCATTAACTGGACTTGGGACATGTGGCTCAATGTGAAAATTAGCAATTGACTCAGATTTGAGTGTAGGATTATCCCCATAACTTATTCTAAATAACATATATGACCAATCAATAGACAAGTAGCCTCCAATTTTGGCAGTGAAGTCCCTTGACAAACATAGAGCGAAGAGTGGTGGTAAGTCAATTATTAAAATGTCTTGCAACACTATAACATTGGGATATGCATGTGATGTGAGGCTCAATCCTTTGATTACTCCAACTATAGTCATTTATGTCCCATCTAAATACACCACACCTTTGGAGATGACTTCATACTGAAGACCCAGCTGATCACCTATTTATTTTGGCATTACGGAGCTACTTGCTCCCAAATCAATCATGCAATTATGCACCAAATTGTCCCCAATGATCAATGAGATATAGAATGGTGGGGGATTAAAAGTTTTACCTTGTTGAATACCTGGAGCTCCTTGCGGGGCTACATTAGTGAGAACTTTATATTGATCTTTGGATGACTAATTTGATGTGGACCAATTTTCCATATTAGCTTGCAGAAGATATATTTGGCTTGGGATAGCTAATGACTCCCACATTGAAATGTTCACATTTTTTTTCTTTATTTTCTCAATGATATTGAACTAGGATGAGCTATCCTTCTACTTCCATTTACCTTTCACAATATTTTCTTGTGTGGGAGTTGCTTCAACTAATATATGAGCTGGTCTAGAAGATGGTTTAGATTGATTTTGTACATTTGGAGTTGCACTTTGACTACCAATTCCTTATGGAATGATAGAGGGATGATAAGCACTCGAGTTAGATGACTACCATTCCTCAATATTCCTTTTCTTAGACCATGTATTGGTTGTTAAAACTTGATTTGGAACCTAATTTATTTTTTGAAATATTCAACTTGTCAATTTACAAGTGTGGTCTTGTTCGGAGGCACCTCTTGGGTAGCTTCTTGTTGTTGATTCTCTTCTTGGCTTGTCTCTTGATCCACACCCATTGTTGTCACCATAAGAGCTTGATTCAAGGCACCATTGAAACACATCGACTGGTTATGAGGTTGATTTCATGGGAATCACCTGTCATACTCTTTGAGCTATGTTATTTTGTACTGGTACCGTGGATCTAGACGTGGATACAATATTAGGATTGTAAGGCTAAAATGTCCTATTAGCAAGAGGTTTTTCTTGGTTTGGATTTTTAGCTTCAGTAGGTGGCTTATTAGGCTAATACATAGCTCTATTGGGTTGGGTTTGAGGCTGATATGACCTGTAATTTTGAGCTTATTTACTCTTAATTGTAACTAATTCATTTGCAAAAGCGTGTTGCACATTGACTAATTTCTATTGCCCCTCCTCTATTTTTTGCAAATTCTTTTTAAGTTCTTAGTTTTCAAAAGGATCACTAGAAGAAGAAGAAGAATCCTCATTAGAAATCTATTTTTTGGGGCTGGGATAAGAGCTAATGTGGGAACATGACTGGGGCTTATATTCTCTATTTTTAGATATAAAGACATAGGCGACCTAGGTGCAAGTTTACCAGCTTGAATGACATAATTTTCAGATCTAATAGAAATATTATAAGCCTTGGATAAATTTTTACCTCCCTTGGATTGAATCATCATGGAAATATCAGAATTTAGGGCCTTAAGGAAATATTAGAAAATTCCTTCAACTGTTGGTCTCACAGCAAGTGGAATCCTATCCCACATCTTTTGAAATCTGAAGTTGAAATAAGTCATCTGCTCATTAGGATACCTCTTAATTGTCATCAATTGTTCCAATAACAACAAATTATCTCCCATTTCCCTGAATTGATTATCGAGAGCAATGTAAAAATGGTCACAATTCTAGATAGACCTTGATGTTAGACTCTTGAACCATTGCAAAGGTTTACCCTTGAAGGAGGATGCCACAATTTAACTGCAACGTCCATCTCAGCAATCTCGTGAATTGTAGAGAAATTTAAAATGTCTTAGAAAAACTAGGATTGGATTCGTGCATTAAGAGTAAGTGCACTTCTACTTGTGAAATTGACATAGAGATTTTTTAGTGCTTGTGGTTATTGTAGATGTGCCATTCTGATTCGTTTAAGAACTTTGGTTGATTAAATGAATGGCATACTAGGAGGAGGTGTTGATAGTGTTCTATTTGGTGGAGATAGAGACCTCTGGGCTATTCTCCCCCTTTTTCCTCTACCTGGAGATAGATGCAGATATTCAAAAACACCTTCTCTTTCTCTAGACCTCGTTTGGAATCTTCTCATAAATTTTCCAAGATCGGGATACTAAAACCAACGGATCCTTCCCTTTCGGAGTTTCCAGATGTGCAATTCAAAGCCTTTTACAAGCTAGGATGTTACAAAAAGAGCACATCAAGCTTGTTGTAATATAATGAAGCCTGTTTGTCCCACCCGGCATGCCAGAAATATTATCAAGAAGTGAAGGTAGCACGGTGGCTGGAATATTCTTGATAGTGGAACAACTTTGCAAAATAAAACTCTAAATCCTATGTTATCCCACTAGGCATGCTAAAATTGTTATCAATCAGTGAAGGTAGGATGGTGGCTGGAATGTGCTTGATAATGGAATACCTCTACAAAATTAAACTCTAACTCTTGTGTTGTCCCATCAGGTGTGCCAGAACTATTATCACCAAATCACAACACATGCCAATTTGCATAAGTGTGTGTGCTTAAGCTCATAGTGTTACTGGGTAACATGGATACTACCTCCAAGTGTGGGACTTTCACTTGAGATAAACCTCTAGAGAAGGTTGGTTCCTCTTCCTAATCCTAATGAAAACTAACTCTAATGAAAGAAAACTACTGACTACTCCTAATCTATCACTTCTAATGGACCAGGGAGAGAGAAAGAGCATGCAAATAAATAAAACTACACCACAGAGGTGATGCACCAAAAGAAGGGTATGAGAAAAACCCTTAATGTGTGAAAATGGAATCAAAATGTAGGTTAGAGAGGTTGATAACCATTCCCCAAAGTCTAACAAAAACACTTACAATAACATTTCCATGCATACACAATAATAATGAAACCCTGTAAGAGCATAAAGTAGACATAATACACCTACAATAATAATGAAGAGGCAAGAAAAATGCAAATAAAAATAGCAAAGGAAGATATATCCACAAAATTGCATCTATTGCTCCATAGGTATGCACAATTCAAATTCTTACAAATGAAAGGCATGGATCACCATGCAAGGAGTCCATTATTAAGGCATGCAGCACATTGGCTTCAAAAAAAATGGAAAGAGTTTTTGTAGTCTCATTTACCTCTATCCTCCAATCTCTCTTTTAACCCCAAGCGCACTGGTCTATTACCCAAGTGATGGGCACTCACCTGAGGTGTGCACGGGTACCGAGCCCATCCTTTATGTGAGCCTTGTGAGGATGCTCCACCATTAATGGAGGAATGATTTATAGAATAGAAACACACATGTAACCTAATACATAGGTAGTGGAACCATTCCTAAGCTTAAATGCAACATGAGATAACCATAAACATCATAACAATATAATAAAATCAGATCTAACCATGAACAAAATGAAAACACACTAAGGTTTGGTCTATAAACACATATTTGGAATAGAGATTCATATATTGATTATAATCATTCATAGTATCCATATTACATCAAAATGAGGCATATCAGCTCATATACATCAAGGAATAACATCCCAACCCTACAAAACTAATCTACACATAAAACCCTAGCTATGATATCCCATCTCATCTCAGGTTTCAGACCTAAGTGCCTACATCTATGCATAACACCAGCCTTTCCTAGCCTCTCTCTAGCACAAAAAACATGAACACACTATAACAACAATGGAAGATCCTAAAATCACAACCCGCGACATTTTTGGAGTACTTTGTTTCCCTTAGAACCTCTCTCTATTTTGGACCCAAGAACTCCTTTAAATAGAAACTGGATCCTTCCTTCACCATCATAGTTCTCCCATGATCAGATCACATGTCAGGTGGAATTTTGGTTCTCCATAATCTAGTGCCTTTGTTAGCTCACAAAATCCTGATAAGCCTCTACTAACTGTAATGATTCTAATATGAGAATATTCTTGGAGCTCAAGGAAATAATATTCCCTTTGTGGAATATTATTTCTTTTAGCTCCAAGACTTCCAGGATGGCACCCTATCCACTCATCATGCCTACTCAAGCCTTCATGTGTTTTCCATGCGATGTTAAATTACAAAATGTGGCTAAGTCCTTAAACCCTTTTCTTTTTACACACGCCCTAGTTCTAACTTAAACCCTTCAGAATTGGTTCCCCTTGCGCTCTTATCCCTAAGTTCCTTCCTCTTATACTTCCTTCTACGCACGCTGACACCTTTTCTTTGGGACTTAGTCAATTCAGGGCCCAACATTACCCCACACTACATGTGTTTTCCATCCTAAAAAACACTATGATTTTTCACCAAAGAATAAAGAATAGGAGAAATGAAATAATCTACAACTGAATAAATAATATGAGAATAAAAGGATCCAAATACTGCTGCATAAGGTGAGGAAAGTCTTTCTTCATGGATGCTTCAATTTTATCCCAAACATCTACTTTATTCTACACATAGTTTAAAATATCCCCTATAATTGCATTGACTTCATCAAATGACAATTCTTCACCCCTAGCCTTCAGTGTATCAATAATTTTTTCAATCTGCTTGTTAAGTTCGTCAAGTGCATCCATCCTTCGAGTTACCTAGGGTTATAACTCCTTCACTTTATTCTTGATCAAGACCCTTAAGGTTTTTATTAACTCAGATTTATTCTCTACCTCAGCCATGATCTTGTCCCACTTCACCCAAATTTCTTTGTTCATCTCTTGAAAATCCTTTAATTCCTCCTCATGGGTAGTGACCAATATTCTTGCCACTCTATCTCTATCTCCATAGTTGTCATAGACAACTTCAGCCATGCGCGTCATGATTTTCACAGAGGCAAGGAGCTTGAAGTATTGAGTTATTATTTTCCCAATATTCAACTTTTATTTTTCCTTCTACCATGTCATCACCTCCTCTGCTGAATCTAACACAAGTGGTTTCCTTTCCATTTTTAGTACAGGCATTAAATCTTCCAAGTAGTGAATGGTTGACTCATACTTCTATTCAGAAGGGGCCATATATGGGTGGTTTAGGATAATGGAATTTGAAAAAGCCTCTAACTTCTTGTATACTTCACACACCTTTGCCTTTTCTTCCCTTAACTCATGCCTATACTACACATTGATCAATTCCTTATGTTTGATCTCTCTGTCTCTCTCAATTGTCTCCTCATTCTTTTTCTCTAGTTCATCCTTCAAGACCTTATTCTTTCATTCTTACTGAATATTCTTTCTTCCACCTCTATAGATACCTTGTTGAGCATATTACATAACTGCTCATCAGATAGCCATTAGGCATCTACAATAGGATTTTCCCCCTCAGTTTATGACATCTCCATTAATGCATATTTGTTAATCTTGAACTCGTGCTCATCAACATGGGATTCAAAATCCTAGGAAAGCATTTTCCTTGTGCACAGGTACACACTCTCTTCATCAAAAGATAACCAACAAAGTATTTGTGTTGTGGGCATTGAAATTTGGAATCGTGCATGCAGGGCCTTGTTTAGATCATTAATGTAAGTCATTGTGTGTTTCTGTGCCTTTGTTGTACCCTTCCCACTGGAGCACGTTGTCATTGGAACTATGACTGCTAGACTGGGATCTCCACCCATGCTCCCATATTCCTTTCCTATGCTCATGCTTTCCTATGTTTCCTTCAGTACTTCATCAGCCCTTCACTCCACCTCGTGCTCCACAAAGTTTTGTATAATACCTGCCACCTCTTTTTCCACCGTGTCATCTATTTGCTCTTTGGTCAGGGTCTTTTGAGCATGTATATCCACTTCCTCACTTCCTCCTTTCTCTAGAGCATCATTATCCTCTTCACTCCTTTCTTCATTAGATACATTTACATTGTACACAGGAGGATTCTCATCTTTCACATGCACCTCATCTTCTTCCTTTGTCTCATTGGTCTCCATGTTTTCCATCTCCTCTGAGTTTGAACCCTGCACTACCCTTCACTTATTATTCACTAGAAAATCCTCTAATATAGGGGACTTATCTTTCTTAGGTGAATCTTACCTCTCAAGTGACTCTTCTTTCTCGGGTATATTATCCTTAACAAGGGATTTATTCCTCCTTGTGTAAGTACTTAGACCAGTGCCTTACTCCTGCACTAATGTGGTCTAAATTATATGCATGCTTGGAACCCTGCTTGCTGCAGTCTCCTCCCTTTCTCTATTCTTTAGTGGGGTCTTTTGAGATGGATACATCATCCTCAACATATGCACCCTTTTTAAACTTGGGCCTCAGGTGTATATACACCCTTTATGTTGTCTTCCCCGCAATAGGTAGTTTCACTGGTTTCAACATATGTACGTCATGAGAGACATACTTTTCTACATAGGAACACTTTTTACGATATACTAAATTTTGGCGCAGCGTATGGCACTCTTGATCCACCTCACTTAGATCAAATATAATCTTTTTGGCCTCTTTAAATTGGTTAATCGTGCTCTGAAAGTATTGTGCTGTGAAAGAGAAGGGAAATATACACCAAGGACTCTTGGTGCCATCTGTCAGAGTTAACCTTTTGATACAAAAGTGATGATATACTGGGAACTCAGCCTCTCCATCCACCAATGTTTGCAATTATTCAAGGATTCTCCACTCTTCCCTGAATGCATCATGCATTTGTTTGTACCATTTATCCAAACATGCCTTATGAACATCCATAACCATGTCACAAGTGTAAGCTTCAAATATTTTATTAGGGGAGGGGTCCTCATCCAGGTATTCCCAAACATAGCTATTTGGCCCATTGGGCACTCCAATTTTTGAAAACACAATGGCAAGGAGGACGTTGCCATACATAATCTTGTCTCCCTCGCGTGTGACATATATGATGTCCTCAACAATGAAGGCCAAGAGATTGTAGAACTCCCTCCAAAATCTTGTGGAAAACATTCAACCACCTCTTGTTTATATGTGTCCACCTCTCTTGCCCATTCAACTTGGTGACCAGGCGTGCAACCATCCTCATGATAGGATCAGTGATTGAGATGATATCAAAATAGTGTGAACCCTTTTTTTACTCATATGTCATGGTTGTCTCTTTGATGGCATCCTTGTCGCCTAAGTCATCATCTAAGGACTCTCCTTTACAGATAATGCTAGTGTACTTGGAGATTAGTTGAGTGGTCAAGCGCATCCTCCTTCTTGTAAAGTAAAAATAGTCCTAATGTATGTGTGACATTAACCACCAGTATAACCTTTCGGGCTTTCCAAAATAAGGTAACTCGTAGAGTTGCAAGAGTCCATCCTTCTCCAACTTAGTCTTCATCTCATCATCATACATGAGTTTTCCATCCTGTGTCCTCCTTCCCATAGGGTGAACCAAATCTAATACCACTTCCTTCCCATTGGTTCTCTCCCTATTATTATAGTCATTCATAACCATCTTGCATATGTGAGATACCCATTCCTTCCGAAATACCACGCCATCTGGGTACTGTATATCTATGTACCACTCTTTGTTGAAACTTGTTGATGCAACTAGTTTTCCCTTTCCA
Organism: Taxus chinensis; assembly: GCA_019776745.2. Classification (NCBI taxonomy): domain Eukaryota; kingdom Viridiplantae; phylum Streptophyta; class Pinopsida; order Cupressales; family Taxaceae; genus Taxus; species Taxus chinensis. Next base: position 526,090,027 of record CM034149.1, read on the forward strand.
TTTCCCTTGCCCTTCTTTGGTGAAGTGTATGTTCCTTTTCTTGGTGCCATTTTCTCTGTCAGGTTTCTTGAAAATTATTCTTGGCATTTTTCTCTAACCTAATTGAATCCCTCAACTCCACTTCTCTACAAAATGTCCTCAAAATCGCATGCCCTAGTTCTGCAAGCCCTAACCTAGAAAAACCTTCTTGCACAAGGAAGTGTAATCACTCATGGGAATCCACTAAATAACATCTTCCATGTACGCTCGTGTAATTTGCTCCAAACCGGTTCAAAAATCTATTGATTTCTCACCTTTACACACCACTTTTTACAATTTCTTTGCAAGAATGCCTTAGATCGCAAGAGCTCTTCAACAAAAAATGTAATGTGAAATCAAATAGCTTTCACGACCTTCTATTTATTGTTTCTCAGTTATCTATACATTAAAATCCATGCCACCTACCACCATGTAACCGCATTCAAGTTAGATTTTTCCAATGTCATTCTCTCGCTCGTTTTGTCTAGTGCTTTTCCTCTTGTAGTGCCCACATTTTTATAGCTTAGTTACTTGTTGCTCATTACTAATAGACATGTTTTAGCAGAGATTCGATATATTTTGGACATTACATTAGGAGATTTGATCTTATTAGACATATATGGAGATTTAGGCATATAGCGCCAACTTAGCTTGATTATTATGTTATCGCATTAACTTATGATGTCATGGATACTAATTGATGTGATGTTGTTTTGGAACACAATTATGTTGATGGATACTTAGTTTGTTGCATGTTGGGATTCTATGGATACATGTTACTTTATCATTATGTCTAACCTATGGTGAATTGTGTATAATTGTGCACGTTGTCGCATTTCTGATTCTAGAGAGATGATATGTTAGTTTAGAATTCATTGATATCTTATTTAGTAGTCAACTCACATTTTATCAGACATGTGTGTTTAATGTTTGTGATGAGTGTGCAAGTGACAGGTCACAGGAGAACATGGAATTCAGGCCAGCTGCACAACTTTTCACAAGCAGCCCACGGGGCTAAGTCCTAGCTGTGTTTGTTACATGAGGCCTTAGCATTAGAATTATTGTTTTGGACACCATGGGTGACCCTCACTTGTAATATAATGTCTTTTATCATTAATCTTGCTTAGGGTAATTAGTTTGTGTGGTAAACTTGATTTGGGGAATTAATGACCCCACTTTCATTAAGTTTTGAATTTGTTTAATGATGTACTTAATCAAGAGGGTTTAGGGTCACATGTGAACCCTTGGGTGGGCCCCACACCCTCTAACCTTGTGCCAAATTTTCCAAACCCGAAATTGGGTTATTTTAGGCATTTTTAGGGACCCCTTTTTAGTTTGGGAGTTCCCTTAGCATGAAAATGGGCCCTTGGACCCTACCTAATAGGTAGGGGGGCTTAATTCCATGGCATAGAGGGATTTTCTCTCCCTTTTTACCTCCCCTTTAGTCACATCCATGTAAGGGGTATGGATAAGTGTGCTTTGTTAAAAGTTGCACAAGATTTTTTTGTTATGATTTTGAGTAATTTGGGAGAAGAGGTCTAAAAGCCACATCATCGTTTCTCTCTTTTATCTTTGGAATTTTTAACCTTGAAGGAAGAGAGGGGTGACACATGTCACCCCCTCATTCATGAGGATTTTTTCTCGCTCCTCTTCAAATTCTCCCTCATGGGAAAAGAAGAGAACTTTTTTTTGGAGCTTTTACTTGGAGTATTGTGGATTTGGAGCTAGAGTTTGCTTTGGTCAAGAAGTAAAAGAGATTGATTTTTGGAGAGATTTTCTTGAGGTAGGCTTCTTGAAATTTATTGTGTTGGTTATAACATACTAGATATTAGTTATTTACTTGGAAATGTTTGTTGTTTGTTGAATATTATGTTTGTTGATTGTTTGATTTTTCTCCCTCCATCATATGGCATGATGGAGTTTTGGAGTTTTTGAGGGAAGAGAGGGGAATTTTCCCTCTCAATCCTTATAGGCTTGATGGGAAAGCCTTGTAGGATTTATTCACTCCCCTCAAATCGTTTGAGCTGGGGAAGATGGGTCATTTGGCTTGAACCTCCTTCCCCATTCTTGGTGAGGAAACCCCTTTGGGGTTTGAAAATCCTTCCAAGAAGGGATTAGTGAAAGGGTGGAGAAATAAGGATGGCTTGAATGAGATTAGAGAAATAAGGAGGTTATGGAGATCTTGTTTTGTGCACCTAATGATGGTTACAAATGTTGGAGAACTTTCTTCTCTTCCCCATTTTAGAGGTAGAACTTGGGTTCTCCTCCTTTTCATCTTTACAAATTGGGAGTATTGTTTTGGATATTGTCTTATTTTTGTGTGGATGTAATGTTGTGTGTTCACCCTCACTCTTGTGCATAGTTGTGGATAGTAGTCCTCTTTCCCATGGGCTTGGGGGAGGCTAGCCTACACACCAACCTTGGGAAGGAATGTAATGATGCCTATGGTTGGGTGGTAAAAAAGGCTTCTTCTCTTTGTTGGAATCCTTGAAGGCATATGAAATTAGATCTCATGATGAAAGTTGGTGGTAGTTGGAGTTCTTTTGGCATCTTCTCTCTCTTTGTGGACATTACCTCTTTGTATGTCTTTTGGATATGGCTTGGTGGGAACTTTATTTGTTGTAAACTTTCCTTCAATATTGGAAAGGGGTTTGTTAGGTTGTTTCTTATGTATTTTAGCATGTTTGAAATATGTTGTATTGAGAATTGTTACAATTAAAGTCTTGTAAAATATTTATACTTCTTCAAAATGCATTAAATAGAAAATAGTTACATTCCTTTAATAAGCTTTGATATGAATATATTTTTGAAGTGGAAGGTTGTGTAAAGATAGTATGTTTTTCTATATGAAATCTTGTAAATTAATTGTATTCTTATGAATCTATGGAACCTCCATTTGAGGGAAAAAAAAGTTATTGGATAGTTAATTTATTCTTGTGGTAGATTTCATCCTTGTAAAATGTTGAAAACTTGTGTAAATGTAAGATTTAATATCATTCTTAGAACACCCTTATTTTTACAAGTTTTGAAAAGTTGGAGAATAGAATAAGACTGGTTTTACTCTTCTTTTTGGTCATCTCATTTGAATGGAGGTAGAAGTAGATTTGATGTGCCTATCTCTCTCACTAAGTGTTAGTTTAGTCAATATCTTCCTTTTCAGCTTTTTGGTTTCATCATTTGCATTATCAAAATAGGTAAATCATTTAATGTGAATAATTGAAAATTTTAAGTTCCTTTTTGCATCAAAATAATAAAATTAAAATCTGTTATTTTATAAGTTGAGATCACCATTATTTATCATTGTGTACAAAAAAAATAATCATATTCAGAATTAAAATATTAATAGTCTTAGTATAAATCTGTATTGCAAATTTATACAGTGAAGTGATTACACATTGTGGAATATATATATATATATATATATATATATATATATATATATATATATATATATATATATATATGAATAAATAATCATTTAGATTTAAAAATGTATTAAATATTAAAAAAATAAAATCTAGTAAGCATTTATTAGTATTTAAAAAAATAAATATTTTATAGAACATCTTATATGAATGGAGTCGAGAATGGGTCATGTAAGCATGCTTTATTCAGTTCTATATAGTCCACAAAACTCTAATTTCACTTGTTTTCTTATTTTGGACTATCATAGAGCTTATCCATTCAACATCTTCAACAAGTTTGATTATCCCCACATTCAACATTTTACATATCTTAGTTTTTACCATGAATTTCAAGTTGGGGTTTAGTCTATAAGGTTTTTTCTTCAGAGGTTTGACCCCCTCTTTTATCTGAATTTTCATTATTCCCACTTATTCTTTTATTCCACATAATTCCTTGAAGTATTTAGGGAATATATCTTGAATTTTTTGAAGTCGTTACACAACCTTAGCTATGTCTTCTTCTGACCAATAATATCCAGTTTTTTACAAATTTTTCTTCTCCATTTGTTCCAATATTTTCATTTCTCAATTTTTGGGGTTGGTAGAAATACTTTTCTTTTACCTTAGTTTTGATTACTTCTCTCTCTCTCCTTCTACCATTTTATATTTCAAATTTTCAGGTTTTTCTTCTCTTTCTTGTTTCTCCACTATAAAATAGTATGCCATTTATTTTATTTTTATTGGTTGTTCTTATTGGTGTGTTTGTTCCTCTTGTTGGGTTGATTTTTTTTGTGAAAAGAGATTTGTGGTATCTTTTGGGGTTAAGAATAGGAAATTTATTATCTTTTGTATTTCCCAAAGTGTATTTAGATCCACATCTCATAAATTAAAAGTATGGAAAAAGTCTTTCACCAGTTGATCCAAGTTTCTTGTGTCCTTCCTTATTTCTTGGTGCATATACTAGGACCTAGGTAAGGGGCCTAATGTCCACACAAAAATTTGAGTCCACACCAAGGGAGAATTTTTTCCACATATTTGAATGTGCTTTTATGGATCACCTTCTGCTATGCATTCAATTATGGCCGCATAGTATCCTTCACTCTCTAGATATCTTGTCATAAATAGTGTGAATAGATAATTCCAATGGAAAATATTAGTTTTATGAGTTTCCCACCATCATGCAAAATTTATTGTAAGAGTGTCATCCAATACTTCCATCTGATTCATCTCATTGGGAAATATTCCAACCATTTTCTCTAAATACCCTTCCAAATCGCTAAACCCTGAATATTTTGGTAAGGTACGATAGAGTGTTCCATGGCTTAATCTATACACTCTTTTGATTGGCTTCTTATATTGATCTTCAGAAGTGGAGCATTACCCATATTATTCGTCAAATGTGTCTTGTGTAGGTAAAAAAATGTCTCTTGCTTCATTTGTGGATTCAAATTCATCATCATCTAAGGTGATTACATGAGATGGAAATCTTCTTGCATGGTATAATTTTCTTACTCTGGATTCAAGAAAACCGTGTACCCATGTGTCTACAATGTTACCTAGGATTTCATTTTTAGATTCAATCTTAACCAAAATTTCCCCATCAGAATTTGGTTCAAAATCTTTATCCATATTCATTAACTGATTCAAAGTGTACATTCCTTGAATATCATAAAATCCTTCTTCATCCATGTCGTGCTGGACTTTTTCTGACCATACATCACTCATTCCTACTTGTAAAGGTACATGAACTCAAATTCCATCTAATTATAATGTGAATTACTCTTCTTTTGAGTTCCATGTGTCATTAGAATCAATAAACCATTCTAAGGCCAAGATGGCACTATATGTAGGCTTGGTGGCTACATTTTCTACAAATTCAAAGTTTACAATCTTCTTGATCCCCATGAAATTTACTTCCACATTCTACAATAATCCTACATGGTTTTTCTTTGATACATCCACCAAGCCAATATGGTATCTCACGGGTTCTTAATGGAACCTGCTAAGTTTCTCCCAAGTAATTTTGGACATAATATTAAAATATACTCTTAGATCCACCCGAATCTTTGGAATTGTGGCATCAAATATTTAAATGTCCAGATATATTGCTTACTTACACCATGTTCTTTGTTTTCTAAATACATTTTTATTTTTCTTGTTTTAACCAACCTCAATCCGCTAGACATGGAAATTCTTTTCTTCTTTGTTCCATTATTTGCAGAATTGTTTCAACTTATCAACTAATCTAGGTTTAATAGTTTGCATGAATATTTCCTGAAGTGTAGTGATCTCATACTCCATAAAGTAGTTTTTCTTTGTATCCTTATGAGATTGGGATTTCTTTGTAACTACCTTTTTTCTACTTCTTTATCATGGAGTTGTGGTCTGAGTTCTTTTGCATCCCAATCTTCACTACTAGATGAATCTTCTTCTATAGGCAATCTGATGATTTTATTTTTAGTGGGTGGGTGATTTTTCTTGACAGAACTCATTGTAACCATGGCTCTGTACTTTTGTTCTTCTTTATTAGTACCTTCTTTCTTATATGTTTTTCTTTTAAATTATTTTTCCTTAGCTTCTTCCCTTTTCTTATCCTTCTTTGGCTTGCTCTTAGAGCTAGATTTTTTATTTATTTTTCTTTTCTTATTTTGTTTCTTCATTCTCATCCCATGGTATTCTAGTGAGATGCTAGACATTATTTTGAGCATAGATTCATTTGCTTCCTTGAGTCCACTTGGTGAAATAATATATTGCTGTTAGAATCCATTTGTGCCCTTGGCTTGAATTGGGATTAATGAATCCAATGAAGTCTAAACCCCATTGCATGAATGGTTCGTCAACTGAAATTGGATGCAATGGAAGGGAAGCTAGCCTCTCTTTACCTATGAAGAATGCATAATTCTTGAACCTCTTGATCCATGCATAACAATCATTGAAAATCTTGGGCCAATAATATCCAGCCCTCATGATCTTTAGAGCTATCACTCTTGGCAAAAAATGACCATCAGCTGGTCTACCATAGAACTCTTCCAACACCCTATGAATCTGATTTATACCAATGCATCTCAGCAGTACTCCATTCACATCTCTTTTGAACAAAACACCATCAACAAGGGCACATGGGACAGCCTGCAATCTGAAGTGTCTTCTTTGGGTCTTGTTCATCTCAGGAGGGCATAGGCCTGTGCTTAGGAAGTGCATTATATCTTGGGTCCAACAAGGAGTGAGGACATCATCATTCTCCTCTTGAGTGCTTCCTTTCTCATGGTTGTCTTGCAATGCCAAAATAGCCTCCTTCTCATTGCATGCTTCCTTTTGTTTTCTCAAAATTAGCTACTCACACAATCCTTTTTTCTCTGACCAACTTTGTGACCTTGATCTCTATGTCATAGTCCATGACATGAGTAATCCAACCTGCCCTTTTTTCATTCAAGTCTTTGTTGAGGAGGAAGTCCTTAACTCCCACATGAGAAACCAACAGTTGGACCTTATTGTTTGAAACTAGATGCTTTAATTTCTTCAAGCTCCTAATTACTGCAAGAACATACTTCTCAATGAAGGAACACTTCACCTCTTAGTCCTCTAGGCTTTGGCTGAAGAAAGCAATTGGCTACTCATCATTGTATTTTTTCTGTTGTACCAAAATTGTAGAAATAGTATCATCACCCCCAAATGCATAGAGGATGAAATCCTTGGAGAAATCCGGGTTGATGAGAGTTGGGGCTTGAGAGATGGCTTCTTTGATTGCTTCAAAACTTTCCTTTTCTTCTATTGTCCATTTGAAAGCCATGATTTTCTTTAACATCTTTGTGATAGGCTTGACTAGGGCTGCAAATTTGGGACAAACCTCCAAACAAAATTTATTCTCCCCAAGAAACTTTGAAGGGCGTTCTTGTGGCTTGGCAATGGTAGTGCTCTTATGGCTTTAACTCTCTCTGGATCAATTGCTAATCCTTATTTGGAGACAATGTGGCCAAGGAGCTTTCCTTCATGGGCTAGAAAAATACATTTTTTAGGATTCAAGGAGACTCCAAATCTTCTACACCTTTGGAACACTTGTCTCAAATGAGAGATGTGGTCTGCTGCATTTTTTGAAAAGACAATGATATCATTAAGATATATCAGCACAATGTTGTTAATCAAACCCTTGAACGCCATGACCATTGCTCTTTGGAAGGTAGCTCCAGCGTTGGACAACCCAAATGGCATTTTCCTGTATGCATAATTCCCCATTTGGTTGTAAAGGCTTTCTTGAACTGATCTTCTTCCTTCACCATAATTTGATTGTACCCCAAATAGCCATCAAGTAATGAAAACCTCTCAGAGCCAGCAACAACTTGCAAAATTTGCTCCATAGAAGGAAGTGGATAATGATCCTTGAGAGATGCTCTATTCAAATCTCTGAAGTTAATACACAGTCTAATTTCCCCACTCTTCTTTCTTACTAGAACCAAGTTGGCTACCCAACTAGAATGCTTGATAGGGAATATGATTCTTGATTCTATCAACTTATTCAATTCTTTTCTCATGAGAGGCTCCATGTGGGGGTTGACTGGCCTTTATTTTTTCCTGATGGGTTTAGTACTTGGATCCAATTCAATGGTATGTTGAGCTAACTCAGGATTGAAACCTTTCAAATCTCCATAGCTCCAAGAAAACACATTAGGGAATTCTTGACAAAGTTGTATGAACTCATACCTTTCTTGCTCAGTTGTCATCTTACCAATTTGGAGTGATTTGCCTTCTTCTATCGAGATGGACACTAAATCTTCTCCCTTGATTTGGAAGTTTTCTTTCTCCTTCCTAAACTGATCATTAGGATTAAAAATGGACTCCAAAGTAATAAGTCCCTTTGGTAGTTTGTTGGTTCTCAACTGCACCACTTGGTCACCATATTGCTACTCCAACTTTTCCTGATTTTTAGCTAAGAACTCAGCCTCTTCTTGCAAGAAATGGATGATTTGCTGATCATTTTCAAACACTTGCCAACTTACATTGTTATCTGGAACTGAAGGCCTCACAATCACGTGGATGTTTGGATGTACCTTGTCTTTCTGAATGCTTTCAACAACGTCAAAGGCTGCCCCAACTACTGTAAGCCTGTCAGCAGCTTGGTTTTCCTTTCTAGGAATGAATTTTATGCCAAAACCCTCAAAATCTTCAATGAGGTTCCACACCCTATTCTTGTAGCATTTGAGTAGATCATTCTTGAGAGCATGCTGCCCCTTAACTTGGTTGACAATCAACTCACTGTCACCAAAGACTTGCAATTTCTTTATTCCTCTCTTGATTGACCAATGCAATCCTTGTATCAAAGCTTCATACTCAGCATTGTTATTAGAGCATGTAAACTAAAATCTAAAAACTAAATAATACTTAACTCCTTGTGGTGAAACAAGCATAGCTCCCCCTCCTGCACCTCGTCTACTCCTTGACCCATCAAAAAACAACTGCCATACCTCATTGTCATCCTTGTGGTCTAGCTTGGTGATGCTAGGAATAGGCTGATTTTCTTCATGCATGCAATAGACTCCTAACTCAGATTCTTCTATTTCTTGATAAGGATCAAAAGCATGCACCTTGTTTTCCCACTCATCAAGAGTTAGATCTAGGATGCTTCCTACCTTGGTGTCAGCTTCATCAGTTCTTGGATAATCCTCTTGATCAAATGCTGAACAATTGGTATTGATCTGTCTTGGAGTGTAAGGCTCAATGTGAAAGTTTGCAATAGGCTCAGATCTGATTGTGGATTTAGTTCCATATCTCATTCTGAACAACATGTGTGACCAATCAGCAAATAAATAGCCTCCAATCTTGGATTTGAAATCCCTTGACAGGCATAGGGAAAAGAGTGGTGGAAGGTCTATTACCAAGATATCTTGTAAAACAACAACGTTGCGACATGTATGCAAAGTAAGACTTAAGTTTTTTATCACTCTGACTGTTGTTACTACTGTCCCATCCAATTGCAATACCCCTTTGGATATGACTTCATATTGAATTCCCAACTGATCAGCTATTTGCTTGGGCATTACTAAACTACTTGCCCCAGAATCAATCATGCAATTGTGTACTAGTTGATTTCCAATTATCAATGAAACATAGAATGGAGGGGGCTTCAACATTTTACCTTGCTGTCCTCCATGATTCCCCTCCTGTTGGGTAGCATTTTTGAGCACCTTCTCTTACATTTAGACCTGCTGATTCAAAGCTGTCCAGTCCTTCATGGTAGCTTGTAACAAATATCTTTGGCCTGGGATAGATAGTGATTCCCACATTTATATGTTTACATTTGTCTTCTTCATTTGATCAATGATATTGAATGGAGATGAAGCATCTCTTTTCTGTCCCTTGGCCTACACATTCATTCCTTGCACATGGGCAGCGGCAACTGGTATTTGAGTTGGCTTAGGAGTTGTTTTGGGAAGTCCTTGTGTGTTTGGGATTGGACTTTGTTTGCCAATAGTTTGTGGAGTGATATAAGATTGAGGATTTCTTGGGGCTAATGGTTGTTCTTCACCCAAATTTCTCCTCTTTGACCTTGTGTTGGCTGTAACACTTTGGAAAACTGTTTGATTCATGCCACAAAAATATTTTGCCTGCCAGTTTACAAGTGTGGTATCATTTGGAGTTGCCTGCTACTGGAATGTTTCTTGACTACCCTCACCCTCCACACTAGTTATTGTCACCAGTAATGCTTGATTCAAGGCACCATTGAAGCACATGTATTGGTTATGAGGTTCATTACATGGGAAACACCAATCATACTTTTGAGCTATATTGTTTTGTACCAGTACTAATGCTTTAGAGGCAGATGTAGCATTGGGATTATAGGGCTGAAATGGTTTGTTGGCAGGAGGCCTTGCTTGATTTAGATTTGCAGCTAGATTGGGTGGTCTTTGGGGTTGATATGGTTGCCTGTTAGGCTGAGATTGGGGTTGGAAAGAAGGTCTAAAGCCTTGGGCTTGCTGCCTCTTGAGTGTAACCAGCTCATTACCTAAATTTTGCAGTTGCTTCATGACTTCTTTAAGTTCATTTGAGGCACTAAAAGATGAAGTAGAAGCTTCATTTGAATTCTGGTTTCTAGGAGTGGGGATAGGAGCTAAATTAGGTGTTTGATTAGTGTTTGGGCTCTCTAAACTTAGGAACAGTGGCATTGAAGGCCTAAGAGCTAGCTTTCTAGCTTGAATCAAATAATTTTAAGCTCTAATAGCAATGCTATAAGCAATGGTAATAGTTGTGCCTCCCATGGATTGAATTAACATAGAAATATCAGAATTTAAATCTTTAAGGTAATAAAGGAAAGCACCTTCTGCTGTTAGCTTGATAGCCACTGGAATTCTCTCCCAAGTCCTTTGAAATCTGAAATTAAAATTAGTCAGCTACTCATTGGGAGCTCTCTTGATGGTTGTCAACTGCTCCAAAAGGGACAAGTTGTCTCCCTTTTCTCCAAACTGCTCATGGAGGGATATGCATAGCTGGTTCCAATTTTGAATAAAACCTTAGGAAAGACTCCTGAGCCATTGCAAATATTTCCCTTTGAATGAAGATTCCAGCAGTTTGACAGTAACTTACATCTCATTGATCTCATGGATTACACAAATGTCAGCAATATCCTTAACATGATCACCAGGAGTAATCTGATTCTCTCCAGTAAGGTAATAAAGGAAAGTACCTTCTGTTGTTAGCCTGACTACCACTAGAATTCTCTCCCAAGTCCTTTGAAATCTGAAATTAAAATTAGTCAGTTGCTCATTGGGAGCTCTCTTGATGGTTGTCAACTGCTCCAAAAGGGACAAGTTGTCTCCCTTTTCTCCAAACTGCTCATGGAGGGCTATGCATAGCTAGTTCCAATTTTGAATAGAACATGAGGCAAGACTCCTGAACCATTACAAAGCTTTCCCTTTGAATGAAGATTCTAGCAGTTCGACAGCAACTTACATCTCATTGATCTCATGGATTGCACAAATGTTAGCAATATCCTTAACATGATCACCAGGAGTAGTCTGATTCTCTCCAGTAAGGTAATAAAGGAAAGAACCTTCTGCTGTTAGCTTGACTTCCATTGGAATTCTCTCCCAAGTCCTTTGAAATCTGAAATTAAAATTAGTCAGCTGCTCATTGGGAGCTCTCTTGATGGTTGTCAACTGATCCAAAAGGGACAAGTTGTCTCCCTTTTCTCCAAACTGCTCATGGATGGCTATGCATAGCTAGTTCTAATTTTGAATAGAGCCTGAGGCAAGACTCCTGAACCATTGCAAAGCTTTCCCTTTGAATGAACATTCCAGCAGTTTGACAGCAACTTACATCTCATTGATCTCATGGATTGCACAAATGTTAGCAATATCCTTAACATGATCACCAAGAGTAGTCTGATTCTCTCCAGTAAAGTATGGAATGTTCTTCAATGCTACAACTGGGATTGGATTTTGTGCATTGAGAGCAAGTGGGCTGCTGCTAGTGAAATTGACATAGGAGTTTTTTTATGCCATTCTGATTGGCCTTAGAACCCTTGTTGATTGAATGAAAGGCCTACCAGGTGGAGGATTTGATAGAGTTCTATTTGGTGGAGATGAAGACCTCTGAATTATCCTCCCTCTTTGCCTTCTTCTTGGAGATAACTACAGATACTAAAATAACACCTCTTCTTCTCCAACTCTTGACCTTGTGGTGATTCTTCTCATGAGTTTTCATGTCTGCACTGCTAAAACCAGCTGATTCTTTCTACCTTGAAGTCATCAGATGTGTAATTTAGGGATCTTTTAAGCAAGAATCTTGCAAAAAATACACGTAATTTTTGTTGCAATGAAGATGAAGACCTCTAAGGTCCCACCGGGTGTGCCAAAACTATTTTTGCAAATCAGCAGCACCCCTGGATGTTGATCATATTTCTAGTTTGATCATTCTAAGCATCCAGTGTGATTACACAACATTGAATCCTTTCCCCAAGTGTGGGACTTGTAAAATGGGAAAGGAATCTCCAGATTAGAGGCTGGTTCCTCAACTCCTCTGATTAGATTTATCACTTACAAGTTGCAAAGGTTTATATTCCTAATTCCTACTCTAAATTTCAAAGAGGGAAAGATAGAGGATGCAAAAAACTAAAACTAATGCTAATAAGGTGATGCACCAAAGGAGTGGTGAGCATTTTTTACTTCTACAGATTGACACAAATCATGGAAATGAAACAAAACATCATGCACAAACTGATGACATGTAATAAAATATCAGAAGAGAAGAAAACAACATAAGCAGAGGATTGAAACTCATTCACAGAGCTTGCATTGTCATTTAATATCCAAATACATGCATTAAAACACTTGAGAGGCAAAAAAAATAGGTTGCAGTTCCTAGAAAAGATATGATATTCCACCAAATCACTTCCAAGGTGAAAAAGGGAGCCTATTATACACAAAAAATGTTCAACCCTTTGAAAATGAACCAAAACTGGCTTTTACAGTGCAAGGGACGAGCTTAGGAGAGAGAAACGAGGGAAAACATGGAAGGGATTCAACCATTGACCAAAATGCAATCAAAATAGCATGGGAATCCTTACATACCCATCCCCTACAATTTTTAGCCATACTGGGAGAGAATGCGAGCCATTCTTCATTAAAACGGTGGTTGAAACGTCATTTCTATCCATGACCACGTGCTAGAGGCATTTTTTGATTTTCTCTCTCCAAACACCACCAAAATGAAAAAATGACCCCGAAATCTTGTAGAGAATTTCACCAGATTTCCATTGATATCAAGAACGCGAAAAATTGAGCTCTGGATCGAAAGATATGGCCATTTGAAATTTTAGGGAAAAACAGGGCCAAATCAGATTGGCGGGTGAAAATTTGAATTTTTTCACCTTTTTTTCATTTGAGAAAATTTCCCAAAAAATCCCCGCGCTCCGCCATTCCAGGTTCTACGTGGCACGTTCTAATTGGGCACGAACCCATCCCTCCATTTTCCTTTGTTTTTCCCTTCGAAATTTTTTCCAAAAGATCCCCGCAAGGTCGGTGAGTTAAGGCCATGTGGCATGCACTGATTGGGTGCGGGCCTTTCCTTCATGAATTTTCCATGGGCCGCTTTAACCATTTTCAACCTAGACACATGGAAAAACCCCATTGGGTGTGGGCTTGCCTCTTCTAATTTATCATGCGGGATTTTCTTAAGTTTTTGGCGCTACTTGGACACGTGGTGAAATTCCATTGCCTCGCATTTTGGGGGCGGGCTTTTCCCTTAGAAAAATTCCTTCATTTTTTCTTTGGAAACATTTCTCAAATTCTCCCCACACTCTACCATTCTAGGACATGTGGTGACATATTACTGGCTGCGGGCCCTTAGGGAAAATATTTTCTTTTGCACCAACACTTTGTGAAAAAATCCCAATTTCCTCCCGCACTCCGCAGCTCTGAAACTCCCAGGGACACGTGTCGAAACATGATTGATTGGCGGGGGCAGTGGGCCAAAAACTCCTTTTTTGAAATTTGGTGAAACACTTCGCCAAATATCCAACTTCTCCTCTGTCCTCCTAAACTCCCATGCCATAGACACGTGGCGCAATATGATTGGGCGCGGACCTTCCCTCCAAAATTTTCCATGCGCAACACAGCCAAATTTTTCAAATTTCTCCCCTAGACATGTGGCATCATCTGATTCGTTGGCAGGCCTGCGGGGAAAAATCTTCCTTTTGAAATTTCACCAAAAAACTTAGTAATAAACCATGTTCTCCTCCAACCCCCGCCACATCCTTGGACACGTGGCGGCGTCTCATTAGCTGCAGGCCCTTTAGGGGAAAATTTCCCACAGAAAATCCACCGAGCCATAACTTCAAAAATACATGGAGATAGGAGGAAAACTTTACCTTTCTGGAAAGCTAAGAGAGAGCTCTATCCAATGGTGTCGTTTCTAAAAAGTTTTGAGTGCCTGAAAAGTAAAAAATTATGTCTGAGGCATAAGAGAGGGAATATTGAAAGGAGTTAGCCACAAAATGAGCAGGGGGCACATTTTGGATAACAAGAATATTTAGCACGATATGCTAGGAGTGAACAACACTTCCAGAACATTAACCAATATTTCAATAGGTTACAAGGACAAGGTGATGTCCTACTTCAAAAAAAAAATGCTACCCCACCACCAACTGATAATATTGCCAATGAGGGGTGGCAACATCGTGAACAATTCACAGCAGGATACCATACTCGTCAATAACCTCTGAGGGTTCAACAAAATGTACCTAAGAAAGGAACCTCCCTGTCAATAGGTGATGTCATTTCAGATTTGGTAGATAAAGTAAAATAGTTAGAGCTTTCCCAAAATATGCATAATTCATACACAAGGAAAGCGTGAACTCCTTCCTACCCACAAAATTACAGGAAAATACCTACTGCAAAAAATCCTCTATTTTACATGAATACTCAAACCCTGGAGATATTCTTATGGGGACGAGAACCTTGGGTATTCCCCCCCAATCCACGTATAGATATCTATAAAAGGTACCAGCCAGAAGTGTGTTCTCAAATGACATACCAACTAGAAATGCAATGTTCCCTAGCTTCGTGCCTTCGATTCCATATAAAGGTAATCAACCCCCTTATGTGCACATTTATTCTAAATATCTGCAGGGGGACATGTATACCTACCCGAGTCTGTATGGACAACTGCAAGGGATGCCATATACCCTAACAAATTTCTATGTTGTCCCATTTCAGCAACCAATGCAGCCCCCACCTCCCTAACAAGGGTCTTCAATGGTGGAAACATACGCAATGGGGACCTATTTTGAATATAACAAAGAACCCCTAGAATTCTCCTTTCAGAAAATCGTGCTCCTAAGACCCCTACCTAATCTTCTAAAGTTTAAAGGGGATGGCGATCCTAGCTCCCACATTAAGGCTTATGCACCGACCATTCGATATCTACTCCCATGGGACACATTCATTGGAAAAAATTTCCCTAAGACACTAGAAGGTATTTCTCTTGACTGATACTATAGGATATCGAAGGATTCAATACACTCGTTCAAGCAACTCGTATAAGATTTTATCAAAGCTTTTGATATGAACAAGCTTTTGAGAACATGAATCATGGAATTCTTTCATATCAATTAAGAACATAATGAGTCTACAACCCACTTTATTTAAAATTGATGACAAGTGCTCTACTCCTCTGTAAGCACTCTAAATATGGATCAAACATAACTTTGTGATTTGTTCCTTCACTCTCTAAAAAGAGAGATGAAGGAAGAGGTTTAAAAGTTCCCGCTAAGGATCTATGAAGAGGTGCTAGAGGGTTCTCTTATGATTAACCAAGTGGCCATAGACAGTGGTTGTAAGACTTATGGAGTAAATGGAAATTTAGTCACTCCCAATCAAAATAATCTTGGTTACTCCAACAACAAAAACAATAATCAAGGACAATTATCCTTAATAACAATCATGGAGCCATGACCGACAGTGTGACTGACCAACCAATCCTA
Organism: Taxus chinensis; assembly: GCA_019776745.2. Lineage (NCBI taxonomy): Eukaryota > Viridiplantae > Streptophyta > Pinopsida > Cupressales > Taxaceae > Taxus > Taxus chinensis. The sequence goes on from CM034149.1 coordinate 526,105,921, forward strand.
ATGTTGTTAATCCTACCAGTACATGTGCTACAAATAACAACAATAATAATGGTAATAATCAGATAAACAACAATTTCTCACCCTCGGTAAACGTTGTGGATTTTAATTGTCCTCAACAAAAATAGAAAAACCTCATTAATAGAAACAAACACTGATCCCAAGCCCTAATCAATACCTCAACCAATTCCAAAACCAAGGGAAATGGTTCCAAAAATTTAATTATAGCAATCAAAAACCAAACAATAACCATAGTTTCAGACCATAGAAAGGAAAAAACTAAAGGCCTAAAGATTACGATGTTAACTTATACTGCGGTTTCCATAGGGTTCGCGGCCATGACGCAAGAACTTTCTGCAATTATAATAAGTTTTTGTAGCATTTACCAAAAGACCAAAGATGATTATTTGTTGAAATGTTTTTGGAAAACCCAACTACACCCACTCAAAATTCTTACATGGGACCAATATCTCCACAAACCACATTGATAGGGATCTCCAACGATCCTCTCCCCACACGTCTTAAGGACGGTAGATTAGATCCCAACGATTCAAATAAAGTTATTATAATAGATACTCGTGATCATGAAGCCTCAACTTTGTCAAACCCATAGGTGGCACCTCCTTTGGATGGTTGTTAGAAAATGAATATTGTGAGATTGGTAGAGTTAGAAGTCAAACCCCAAATTAACGCTACCACAAGAACCAAGGATTATTCTTCACAGCCAATCTCATTTTATCCGATTATATGATAAAATGGTCATGATATGCTAAGCAAGCTAGTAGGGTCTTATTATCTAATCAGTGATCTAACCAAGAAATTTTCACACATTTCCTTCTTAGATCTACTGAAGAATTCCCCTACTCATCAATATTCTCTATTAGAAGCACTAGGTCTCGGCCATTTGATTAATGTTACTCCTCTACCAGAGGCACAAATAAATCACATAGACTTTGATGTTAGTCCTTCACGGAAACCTGAGAGAGATATTGGGTTCATGTTTGACATTAGCAAGATGCCCATGGCTACTAAGATAGCTCGTAGGGGTGACTCAACTTTGTTTTTGCAAGTTTGGATTTATAATAACTATGTAAATTATGTAATGATCGATGATGGGGCAGTAGTTAATATAGTTCCCTTCTCTTTTCTTCAGAAGTTAGGGTATGGGGAGACTAATTTCTCCTTGACAAGAAACACACTTAGAGGCTATGATAACCTCAAGGAAATGTCAATCGGAACCATAGTATTACCAGTTACTCTTGGTCCCAAGAAGGTACTAACTGATTTTTATATTATAGACTAGGAAACCAACTATAATATGATCCTTGGCTGTCCTTGTATCCACCACATGAAGGAAATCCCCTCCACCCTATTCCAGGAGGTCAGATTTCTACATTTAGGGAAAGTCTTTGTGGCACAAGGTGATCCAAAACCCTTTAATATACATTTGGCTAACTTAAATAAGAGGCCAGGGTCCACTCTGAATTCGAGCTTCCCATAAATCAGTTAAAAAAACTTGAAAGCACGGTACCAGAAGAAAATCTAGTTCCTATAATGGAGTTAGAAGTCACAGGTTTGATCGAAGGCATTCTGGTGGTCATGGATGAAACTATTATTATAGAGACAGTGTCGCTATGAACCATAACAAATATTTTCAAGCTGTTAGAGAAGAATTTTCCTATTCTCCTCCCCTTTGATTATATGGGTATGGGACATACCTTGGGACTCAGTTCCCTTCCAGCAAATGAGATTTGCATGGTTGAGGTAACCAAGGTAAAGGGGGAAGGTACAAAGGATGACTCAATGTCCATCTTTCTGACTAGTTACTATACTCTCCATTTTAATGGAGCTAAGTTTTGTTTTGTCATTGGGGGAGGCATGATCCTTACTTCTCCTGAAGGAAGGACTCTACCTTTTTCTTTCAAGTTGAATTTCAAATGCATAAACAATGGGGCTGAATATGAGGCTCTCCTATTAGGTCTCATTGTAGCTAAGAGAATGGGCATCCTCAATATTATGGTGTTGGGTGATTCCAACTAGTCACAAATTAGATATCTGAAGTATATGAGACTAGATTTGAGCATCTACAACTTTACAAAACATCGGTGCTAGGTCTAACGAAATGGTTTGATTTCATCTCAATTGAAGCAGTTTCACGTGAACATAACCTTCTCACAGATTCTATAGAAAAATTTTCTTCACACTTCACCCCAAGTAGTGACCTGGAAGACACCAACTTCATGGTTTCAATTCACACCAAACCCTTAATTTGTAAAGCACCACTAACCCCAATGTTGACATACATAGAAATTGAGAATCATCCCAATTGTTCAGAGCATGTTAATAGTGATGAATCAACTTTAATTTATATAAATGCTTTGGTAGAACTACATCTTACCTATCACAAGATAGAAATTTCCTTAATTTTACATTTCTATTCTTATTTTGGGAATCCCATGATTGAATCCTCCTCAGGAAGGGGTCTTGAGATTTACGAGGTAGAAGAAGAAGGGGATTTAGAGTTACCTCTATCCCTGCTTGAGTTTGATGAGGGAAACGCATCCTTAATCGAGGGAATGATTGATATAAATATTAGAAAAGAGGAAGAACTAAATATTTTGAAATTGGGATCCTCCTTAACTCTAGAGGAGGTGGAAATACATACCCTGATCCTCAAAGAACATCAAAATGCTTTCGTGTTTAGTTACAAATAAATGACGGGAATCGTACCACATATCGTAGTGCACAATCTCATCACGAAACTGGATGTAAAGCTGACTAAGCAAAAGTCGAGACCCATGAAGCTAAAAGTGGCCCTCATGGTGAAAGAAGAAGTAATAAAACTTCTCCATGTGGGATTCATCAAGCCAATCAATTATTCCCAATGGGTATCTAATATCATCCTCGTTCTCAAAAAGAATGGAAAGATCCGTATTTGCATAGACTTATGGGACATTAACAAAGCTTTCCCCAAAGATGATTTCACATTACCATCCATCGACGTTATTTTTGACACAACAAATGGATTTGAATTGTTTTCTCTCATGGATGGGTTTTTTGGATATAATCAAATCAAAATCTTTGAAGAGGATCAAGCCAAAACTACGTTTATAACTCCTTGGGGAACCTATTGTTATGTTGTAATGTCATTCGGTCTTAAGAATGTTGGTGCCACATACCAACGAGCAATGACATACATATTCCTTGAACTTATTCATAAGATTGTGGAATCCTACGTGGATGACATGCTGGCCAAGGCTAGGAAGTGTTACAATCACCCAGAGGTTCTTCGTATCATCTTTTGGCACTTAATTAAGTATGGCATCACATTAAATCCAAAGAAATGTGTATTCGACATAACAGGAGGCATGTGTGGATCAGCATCAATAATACTCCCACACGTGTTGACTTAAAGAATATGATGATGCAAATCATGTCAAATAAACAAGATAGTGTGAAATATATGGGGAATTCCAAGTGGAGTTACATTGATTTGAAAATCACGCATGCAGGCTGCACTGCGACTGCTAAAATCTGGATACAAAGCTCCACGGAAACTGAAGATAGTAGTAACGTGATTGATGATAGGGAGCGGGCTATTCCCACATGTGATTTTTCGCAGGCTCAGATCAGCAGACACACAGCCGTTGGTGGGAAAATCAACAGCTCTCATTTCCAATATTATGTGGATTACAATAGCAAAAAGCGGATGGGCTTCAATGCTCACAAGAATTTGGAAATTTGTTGCAAACAGTTAATCACAGAGAATATGGGGGGTCCCCCTTGCCAAATTGAACCTAGTGCGGACCCGGACTGGAAGGATAATATTGAGCTATGGAGCATACTCAGCAAGGGTGGCATTACCAACTTCATGGAGAAGGTTCAGGGGCATGATCAAAGCATCTCTATGCATTTTGCGAAGGATTGGAAAGAGCAGACTGTAGAATATGGGGGGAAAAAGATCTTGGTCAATGAAGAACTTATTGCTGAAGCGATCGGCCTTGGCTTGGAGGGCTACCGTTTCTTTAACAAAAGGGTCGACAGAGATGTTAAAGAGAGGAGATTTGTGGAGGGATCTGAGAAGCTGATCTACATTACAGCGGGCCTGCTTGTTAGCTTGATACCTCTACCTTATGATGAGGTTACTCGCATGATGATATGGTTCATCTCCTTAGAAGGAAGGTTTATCACTGTACCTGCTAAGCATCTTATCTTTCCTAACCACTTCCGTAGGAATCGCATGGTTTGTTTTCCCCATTACTTGCTGAAATATCTTGAGCGCTCCATTTTGGAGTTTCAAAAGCATACCCGAGCAGTTCCTTTACACCAGGGGCTTATTTTGCTACTACATAAATGCTATCTTCTTAAGTATCCTGGTCTCCCATCCTCTCCTAGCTCGGTTCCCCCTCTGCCGGGTTCTGTTGCTGTCAGCCCTGTTTCTCCATTCTCTGCCCCCGCCACTGCTACTGTCACCCCCCTATCATTCATTTAGGCTTCTTCTTCCATTCCCCCTACTGCTGCTCCTGCCCCCCACTTCGCCTCGACCTCAAACAAACCGGTTACCAGGGCTTCTAGAAAGCTTAACCTTGAGACTCTTGCTGTGGAGAAGGGTCCTCATGAAATTGAAATTACACATGACCTCCTAAATATTAGCAGTGCCAGTCCCCGGGATGTGCATATGGAAATCTCTTCAAAAATGTTGGAAGCCTTAGAGGCTGATATGAAACTGTTGAAGGATGAGGTTAAGAACTTGGAAAAACAGAAAGGTAAGAGGAAAAAGGAGGAGGAGGTGGATATTGATAGTAGCTAGATTGATGATATCTACAAGAAGCTGAACTCCTTAGACTCCTGTTTAGAGAAGGCCAAAACTTGACATGATTACAACATGGCCATCTTTAGGGTGATTGAGGAGTTCATTGAGCAACATGTCAAAAGTGTCTCCAACCTCAGTGGAGTTCCGGCAACACTTTGGGGTAATGATAAGGAAAGCAAAAGGACCATTGAGTAGCTGGATAATACTGATGCTACCCACATGAAAACTTTGGGTATGTTCCATTCCTGGAAGAATATCAAGACCAGCATAGATAAAGCTGCCAAAAAGTAGTTGTAGATGCTTTAGTTGTTCTTGTATGTTTTTATGCTTTTTTTATGGTCTCTCTACTGCTTTTTTGTAGTATTTTTGTTGTTTTGTCTTGTTTGGGTAGCTATTTTTTGGCTACTTTGAGCTCCATTGTCACATTTGGATTCTGATCCTTTTCTCTTTGGTTCTCATTCCTATTCTGGCTCCTAGGCCATCTTTTGTACTCAAGGGTATAGTCCCTTTCAAAAAACTATTTGCCAATAATAAAAAAAAGACATAACAAGAGGCAAGCTTCTGGGTTATATTATATATTCGCAAGGGATTGATGTTGACCCAGCCAAAATCTAGGATATGTTATAAATGGTTCCACTATCAGATGAGTTTGGTATTAGATCCTTTCTTTGGAAACTCGGTGCAATCCGAAAGTTCATCCCTGACTTGACCTTTTCTATTAATCCAATCAACAATTTGTTGAAAAAGGATTATAGAATTGATTGGAAAAAAGAATGCAATGAGGCCTTCGACGCAGTTAAATTATTTTGGTTATACCCTCCCATGGTAATGATTCCTATCTCACATCACCCTTTGATCTTGTATTCAAGAGATACAGATGTTTCGCTAGCCTACATGTTGGATCAAGAGGATGAAAATTAATAAGAACGTGTAGTTTATTTCATTAATCGGATGTTGCTTGATTATGATACATATTACACATAGGCAGAAAAGGAATGCCTTTCCATAGTCTTTGCAACAAAATTTTTTAAGGAATTATATGTTGAATCAAGAAACAAGGGTTATTGTTAAGACAAATCACTTGCAGACATTCCTCACATAAGGATCCTTATCCAAAAAGGTTGGGCATTTTGTAACCTTAATGGGTGAGTTTGAACTAACATTTTTAAATCAGAAATCCATTAAGGGATAAATAATTATGGAATTGTTGGCTAATAATCCATTAGATGGAGGTGATCTAGTAGATTTATATTTTCCCGATGAGTGCGTGAACTTTTTCTAGGCCAGGCCCCCTATCTCTGTATGCGCTTAGTATACCGACATTGTCAATTTCATCATGGACCACACGTACCAAAAAGGGGAAACATCACAACAAATAAAGTGGTTACAGGTCAGTGTTGTTAAGTAAATTATTTTGGAACAAGTGATCTACCACATATCCTTTGATGGAATGTTGTTAATATTGTTGATGTCAAAGAATCCAAAAATATTATTCATGAGTCACATAGTGGAGTATGTGGAGGTCACTTTGGCAGTCAACAACCACTGCTTGAAAGATACATCAGATGGGTTATTTCTGGCCCACTCTAGAACATGATGTAGTAGAGTTTGTACATAGATTCCACAAATTCCAAGATTCTACCATGAGATCCACATACCAGTACAAGATTTTCAATCAATCGCAACCCAATGGCCCTTTTCCATGTGGGACCTAGATTTGATAGGGAAATGCTCTCCCTCATCAATGGATGGCCACAAATTTATAATCATGGCCATAGAATACTTCACCAAGTGGGTAGAAGCCATGCCTCTTACCACTATACTCGAGTCTATGATCACTAAGTTTATCTTAAACCAGATCATCTGTAGGTATAGCGTCCCATAGGTCATTATTTCAAATAATGGCAGGTCTTTCAAAAATGATGAGGTGCATGAGTTGTGTATAAAGTTAAAAATTAGTCATCACACAACTTCTCTCTACTATCCTAAGGCTAATTGAAAAGTTGAGGCTAGGAATAAAATGTTAAAGACCATCCTTCTCAAAACCATTAAGGAGAATAAAAGAGATTAACACCTAAAGATTTTTCTAGCCTTGTGGGCATATTGAACCTTAGCTTGAACACCAATGGGGGAAATCACCTTTTCTTTAGTGTTTGGTGTTGATACGGTTCTACTAGTTGAAGTAAAAATACCTAGTATATGTATTTCACTACATGGGATCCTAGGAGAGGAAGGTTACCGAGAAACACAACTATAACAATTAGAAAATATCGACAAGGCTAGACTTAACGTCGGACAATGGTACATCATTTATAACTGACCGGATGGCTTGGTAATAAAATAAGAAGGTTTATGAATGTGAGATCTATGAAGGAGATTTGGTATTAATATTTGACAACAAGATAGACAAAAAAACTAGCAAGGGAAGGAAATTAAGACCTAGGTGGTTAGGTCCAGGTATTGAGTAGTAGAAGACTACTAAAAGTGGGCATTTCACCTGTGTACACTAGAGGGTGAGGAGTTTAGTGAATCCATGAAATATCTTCACCTAAATAGGTACTACGCATGATCTACCAACATTTTCATATGTACATTAACTTTATCTGCATTACATTTTCATCCGCCAGTTCATTTTGTAAAATTTGTGATCAAGGGATTTATTTTTATAGCAACTCCTAAAAACTTCTGAAAACATTGGAAAAAACATTCAGATCATATCTATTCAAATCTTCATAGTATCATCATTTATTTTTGAATCATTTCTTCAGTTCAAGCAAGATAAGACAAAGTTTTGACCATGATCATACCAAGGTCTGGCATGTTTGGTTCTGCTTATAGTCTCTTTCTAGATTACAGTGTCTTTGTCTATAGTCTTGTTCTAGAAGCTTCATGGTGTCACATCTATCCCGTAAAAATCTCTTTGGAAATAAGAACATACTAAAAAAAATCCTAGATGAGTAAGTCAAATGAAAATCCATAGAAATTTTTTATTTTACACATTTATTTTCCCTACCAACCTTCAGTGTTGAGCCTACATCTCTTACTAGTGATGTTTGGTTAGGAAATGAGATAAATGCCCTTACTCGCTTATTCCTTATTCGTGGTGATGAGCCCATGCTTCCTCCTCCTAGCATGGGGAAAGGAGTAGGGGGTATCGTTTAAAAACCTGAAAGTTACAAATAATTCGTTTCAAATGTTTTGAAATCATAGGTAAAGGTCAAAGTGAGTTAGATGTCCAAAATTCTAAAAGAGTTTAAAACCTCAAATCCAGATTTTGTCAAGCAAGTAGCCATCTACGGATCTAAGTCTAGATAAACTAGAAAGTAAATCACATTTTAAGCTATGAAGTAACTTGATTAGTGTGAAGTTGTATTGCCCCAATTTGGTCCTATCAAACCATTGTCTTTCCCTTATCATTACCATTCAAATAAATTTTCGTAACTCATGCCCTTCCTGGCTCTTGGTGTTGATCCCTCACATCCTACTGGTTTCGTGGCGTCATGAGTGGGGTAAGTACATATTTTTATCATATCATTTTATTATCACATTTTTTCAAGACAATATGAAGTATCAAAGGTTTCTTAAAGAAGCTAAAATTTAAATATCACATTCTGTTTGCATTATCATGTATCAACATTATGAAATACAAAAAGAAATCATCATGTTATCATTTCACATCCATTGTATACATCCTGAAAAGAATAGAAAAGCAGAAGTTCTAAATATCTAGAGTATACATGAGAGATAAACCAAAATAAAATCAACTCAGATACAATGGGATACCAAACTAAAAATAAGATTCTGTAGATATCACGGTGAATCAAGTTTGTATACAATGCCACCATGCACTTACGCATAGTCAAAATGCTCACAATGAGCCTGAAAGCATACAATTTTTTTTTGTATAAATGACCATGAAAAAATGTCATAAAAGAAATAAAAATAGCCCCATGGTCTTGTTAGTCCCTGTGAGATCCCTTAGATGGAACTCCATCGCATCTGGGGCTCCTACTGTAGCTATGATGACAATGAGAGTGAACAAAATGATGTGAGTGCTCATGATGACATCCGCTGCCCATGGCTTCACTGCAAGAATGGCTTTGTCTCATCAAGTGCAAGACAATCTCATACCCAACCACCTAGGTACAAAGGGAATTAATTGTCTCTGCTACCTTCCACATAGGGGAAAATATGTCAGTGTGCCTTCCTGCGGCTAATGGGTGGCCCGAGTTGGCAGTCATCTTATCTTACGTCTTCCTCAAGGAGATAAACATAGTATCCATGCATACCTAACAGATAAGCTCTCATGCCACTCCTGTGTCATCACTGCAAGAAGAAAGAAATAAACGATAAGTTAGGAAAACAAAATAAAGAAAGAGATTTAAGTCAACATTCCTAACAAAAAAAAGTATTAAACTTACTCAGGTTTCTGAGAATCCAGGTAGGATCGGTAACTACTACTTCTACCACTACTATTGGTGGTTGTGGGGATTCCCCAATGCCAGAAGTGAATCATCTTTCCTATGATGTACTCATCATCCCCCCTCTCCACCATGAGGAAGTTTTGATTCTGAGACTAAGGTCTCTCTCTCACCACTGGTCTCCTCATATGCTACTCTCAGCATATCTTGAGTATCATGCCACTAAGGGTCACTCTCCTCCTCCTTCGCATGGGCTACCTCACTTGTCCCAACATCCAACTCCCTCATCCTTCTATTTCCTCTCCAACTGAATCCTCCCTTCATCTCATCCATTGTATCCCCCTTAGAGTCAGAGTCTAGATCAATGGGCCCATCCTGCTCCCCACTCTGTGCAGGACCGGCCATAATATAAATTAGGGGTGCTCAAGGGGCACTAGCTACCCAGTGAGAATAGAACCACCTATCTAACTTGCAATGGGCACACCTAGAATTACCAATGTCCAATCAAGATCCTCTCTAGGGACCCTTTGAGTCTCCTGAATAGTCCTATAAACTTGAGTGATGGGAGGAAGCATATCAATGTATGGAAGGCCAAAATATTAGGGGACTTGATCTAATGGGTTGACCTCAAGTTTCCCTACTCTGTCAACTAGTTGATCTGTTAAAGAGTAAGCTACTATCGTGGTCACCTCTAGTTTATATATCCCTTTCGTGTCGTAATAAGGTGTTGCAGTCATGTCTTCTATAGTCAGGGAGGCCACAAGATGATGTGTCATCCTAAGTACTGACATACCTATCCATCTAGCTACCCATGAATATCCCTTAGATAACTGATAATGGTACTCCCCTACCATACGAGATGAAACACTCATAAACACCAACTCGTCACAAGAGTGGGGTGGCTCAATGACTGCCCCTACCATCTGACCACCCTGTATAGATCATGGTAGGTGGTCCCCAATATATTTGTGCCCTAAGCATATTTGCGGCCATGGCCCTTGATCTATGCAATGATAGGAGCACGGAAATACAAGAGGGTATCACCACCCTTTTCCCTGATCAATTGAGAGGACAAGATGCCCATGGTGGCTCTAAATATGAAAGGAATGGGAGTGGTGGCAATGGACCAAACCTGCATCCCCTTCTTAAAGCCAGATAAGACAATGATGTCTCACATATATGTGTTTCATTGTGTCATCACGGCCCTAGACCCCCACTGTATCCAAATTCATTCTCCTCCCAAGTATTGGGAGCCCAAGAATATGGTATATATCCTCCAAGGTGATAGTCCATTCACTGTGGACACCTGGGAACCAGAAAGTGTTCCAAGTATGCATCCCAATAGGAAAATAAGTCACATAGAATGTGACCAATAGGAGCAATGTGGGGAACCCATGACAATCCTCCAAATACTGGCCCTCTGATGAGGAGATCCATCTCATCATGTGTCAGCTGATCTAGGATACCAGGTAGCCAATCACACTCCCTCTCCCAGACTCAATCTAATGTAATCCTCCTTCTGTATTCACCAAAACATGAAAAAAGAGAAAGTTAGTAACATTTTCTAAATAATAAGCTCACCAAAAACATCACAAAACATGAAAAATCCAAAAAAAACTCAAGTTAGTGAACATTTTGGTCATTTTGTTCAAAACCGTCACCCAGTGCAAGGCGGTGGTTCCTAGGACCATCACCCTGGAAGGGCAGAGGTTCCATGACTGCCACCCTTCTTTGGGCAGCGGTCCTAAACCATTTTTTCAAACGTGCCCTTTACCCTAAAAATTCTCAGAAAGACCAAAAAAAGACCATTTTTGACAAAAAAAAAAGCATGCCCTATGGGTGCCCCATCCTAGAGATTTATTTAAGACAATTTTTTTTAAAAAACTAATCCCCCCTAGGTGAACTTTTCAAATTTTAACATTTAGGGTATAAAAAAACAAGAATGAAAATAACCAACCTTTTATAGCGTTGGTCTGATCTCCCGCACATGAAGGTATGGCCACAATCTTGTCACGGCCGTATCGGTAGTATTCTCATCAAAAATTATCACCCTGGGTCTAGAGCTCCAAATTCACCAAATCAAATAGCGCAAATGAATTAGAACAATGAGTTGTTTTGATATATATGTGTGTGTGTGTGTGTGTGTGTGTGTGTGTGTGTGTGTGTGTGTTATTTTTAACCTCATTTTGAATGTATATGTGTTCGTAGGGCTGGAGCATTGGTGCAGGTATATTTCTATATCCCTGCACACAGATGTTAAGTCCTCTTGTCGTTTTGATTTAGTGTTTATTTTTTAATATTTTATATATCTGCACTTGATTCCTCTTTTCCTCTTGCAGGTGGTGGGAGCTTGGGCGGTGACATTTTGACACATGGGCATGTTAGGTATAGCTTATAACTCCCCATTTCAAGAATGCCATACTCAAACTCTATGTTTTACGCATTTTTATAGCTAACACACTTCTTTGAGGGGATAAATATGTACGCACCCAAAAATACATGTGCTACACTATCAGAAATTGGTTACAAAAGTCCCCAATGATGATTTAGGTCCTTTCAAGAAGGTGTTTGAGCTCCAATTTCCATTCGCAGTATATATTTGTAGCCTAGACTTATTTACTTAACCTTCCCACACCTTTTTCTAGCTTCCTACCTCTTTCTACACAAGGTTTGGACTTTAGTGCCAGGACCACCACCCTGCAAATGGGTGGCGGTCCCTGAAACCACCGTCCAAAACAGAGCGGCGGTAGTCCTGCCCACTTTTCCCAGATTTTTCACGCGTGTTTTAACATGTAATAGTTCACTTAATTTGATTTTTTGCATGCATGTCCGTGAGCCGAATTGTCTAAAATTAGCTTTGATTACTTGGTTCTCCTTCCTCTTATATTTTTAAATAGATTTAATTGGTTGGAACTGCTCCTTCTTTCCTTGTGCATGAAGGCACCTCCCATCCTCCATTCCTATATATTCCATGCTTGTATTCAAGCAAAGGGCTTGACAATTTTGTGTATCTTGCATTGTATTGCTGCTACAATCTTGCTAGGAATTTCATAGCCAAGCTCTGATCTCTTTTGTTATCTCTCTTCTACCTGTATTGCATCTAGACTACCATCAAGCTACCATTGCTCAAGCACCATCCTCTTATTGTTGTTATCACGTTTCCCTTGGACTCACATGAACACTCGGAGAAAGAAAGGAACATATTGAGGGGATAGATACAGACACAACTAGATTTTCCAAAGCTCTTGCTTGTCTAGGTTGAAATTGTATCTTTGTTTTCCTTGTGTGTTGAATTTTCATTTTCATATCAAATAGAGTAGAAAATTATTCATATAAAATAGAGTATAAAATCATTCATATCAAATAGAGTAGAGAGTCATTCATTTAAGTAAGTTTTTCTTTTAACATTACCAGGGAAGTTGTGAGGGACAATATCCCTTTCAGGGTCATGATTTGTTCTTCACCTCTGAGGTAGGGTTTGGAAGATTTTGATCAGATTAGGTTGTTTGATTTAGATTAGACTCATACATTTTCACAAGTAACCAACTACATCCGGTTGACAACTTGTATTTAGTTTATTTGTTAGATTAGAACACATTGCTTAAAGATTAGAAAAGAAGAAAAATATTTCCTTTGATAGGTTAGTTTTCTTTTATTGCTTTGATCCAAAATATTGCGAAAACTCCAAAAACATATATTATATCTATTTTAGTAAATAATTTTTTTATTAAAAGTCATTTTATTTTATTTTGTATGACCATCAATGGCCCATAATAGGAAAAGACATACAATTGTGATCCATTAGTCCCACAACCATATGTGCAAGAATTGATAATTGGCATTGACACCAACTTACGTGTAACATTCTTATGCACACCTAAAAATTTTGTTGAGAAGATATAACAAATCAATACACTAAACATAGCTACTAATCAAGCCTATGACTATAGGACTCCTTCTAGCAACAGGGTTTTATTACCCACATGACAATCCAAGGGCCACAACCTCCATGAGTCTTTGGTTGTGATCCTCAAGTCCCACAACCCAATGGGCATGCCATCTAGTTATACATTGACCCTAGTTTTCTTACATTAGTATTTATATCTTCACCACTTTCGTCAGATATTATTGTACAACTTTCCTTACTAATCATAACAGCTGACCAGGAAAAGAATTTTTGGAAAAGACTAGAAAATCACCCGTAAATACCTGTGGCTTCATCGTGCCTCTCATTCTTACTTCCATGACCTTGTCTAGAAATCTATGTGGGGTTCCCGCATGTCATTTTCCATGTGTTCAACAAACAGTGAATAGAATCTCAGTCGAGCTCGACATTAATTGGAGTCTACGAGAGGTTATTATCTCAAACCGAACTAGTACATCACTTCAAGTTAGGAGAGCATTATTTTATTTAGACACACATATCCCAAAATTACATGTTGAAGATATAATATTTCCCACTTATCTTGATCCCCATCACCACACTCACATTCGTGATCATTCTATACTAGTTTTCTCGGCATGACCTCGGGAGGTCGGGTGTGAAAAAGGTCATGTGTTGAGTTTTTGTCATACAGTTAACAACATCAGTTAGTACTCCTACCATCTAATAACCTCCTCTAAAGGAAGATATTGTGATACTAGCACTTAAACCAACTTCTTTCATATTTCTTGCAGCTGCTACATAAACTGTGTTGCCTAGAATTCCTCCCATTTACCCACCAACTATTCCTCTGCCTCCTCCGTATCTTGAAGAATCATCAAATGTGCCACAAAAGGATAATCCTAATCTTTCTTATTCTCAAGAAATACCTCAAACATCATGAAGAAGTAAATATCAAATGAAAGATGCAGAGGTGGAGGAAGGAGAGATCGTTATGGAAGTTTATAGCGTTGTGCATGATCAAATGCTGGAAATTTCTTCAGTACCAGATGATGCAGCATAGAGGAACATTGAGGATATTGATACTGGTCATGAGGAAGAGATAGAGGAATAAGTGATAAGGAGAAATCTGGTTGAATTAGGAGGGGTTTTGCAACAAGAATCCACTACTGAAGAACCTGAGAGACAACTAGAAATTGTGGCACTTTCCTTACTAGGAGGAAGTGGAAAATAAATAATTGTGCATCCTGAAGTCAAATATTTCATGTCAAGATTTTACAAATTGGTTCACTCAGTATTCCTCTCCTACTTCAGAGGAATTAATTGATTTGAAGGAAATGGATCTCCAGTTGTTGTGAAGAATTGAAAAGAAGAGGAAAAGGACAAAATTGCCAAAGATATCATCAAGATTGATCATCGATTCTTGGGGAAAGAAATTTACTGAGGTATATACTCCACCACCTGGGAAAAGGAAAGAATAATTGACTAGAGAAGATTTGACAATAAAAAAGGTGCCTTTGGGAGAATTCACCACTAAAGTTTTGAAGCAGGACACACAAACATTGATAAACAACCTTTTCCAGAGGTAAGATGAAGAAAAAATGAAGGTTGTCAAGCTAAAAGATCAATCATCTAAACTCTATAATATTATTATGAAGGTTGAAAAGAACCCTTCACAACAAGTGCTTATGGAAGAACAAATACATCCATAAGTAATTACTATTATGGAAGAGAAAAGTGATAGATCAAAGGCTATATATGAATGGATAGTTGATATCACAAATACAGCTGCAAATTTTTACAAAGAAGTTTTGATAAAAAAAATTTGAGGATAAGGAGAAGCTGAATAAATTAAAATATCTTAAGAAAGAAGTAGAAAATGAAGGTGGAATTGCTGAATTACAACTGTAGGGTTTGGAAGAAATCAATGAATTATCTGATGATATTTTAATTACAGAAAATATTGTACCTGAAGGGTCAGTTAAGAAAGGAAAACAAATAGAATCATCTTTTTTCATTAAGGAAGAATATTTTGAATCACATTATGACTAAGATGGATATGATGGAGGAACGAGTTGAGCAAGTTCTTGAAGAACTTGATGATGTAATCTATGGTCTAACGAAGTATGATACTTCTAGCTATCCTCAAAGTATTGACGAGTTTCTTCCATTATTTCAGTAGTTGATGGACAAGGCTATTATTCCTTTTAATAGAAAATCCCTAGACAAATTATTAGTTATTCAGGATATTTTCAATTAATTGGGATCTTGTTTTGGGAAGGTAAAAGGGGGTTACAAGGTTTTGGGAGAAGAATTGCTCATGTTTGAAACAGATTTGGAGGTTGTAGCTAATGCAAATAGTAATGTCATCAAGTATATGAGGGATCAATTTGCCATCTACAAGGAAAAACATAAGTATGAAGCTGAAGCAGATGAAGTTGAAGTAGATAAAGGAAAGGCTCGAGGTAAGAATAAAGGGAAGGAGAAAGTGGGACATAAATTGCTAATCCAAAATAGTTCTTCTATTGGTTTTTCTTTCTTCTTCTTCTTCTACTTCTTATTCTTTTTTTCTTCTTTTCTTATTAAGTACAATATTTATAAGGATTAAGTAATGTGGTGTGCATTCACCATTACTTTAAGTCATTTGATAAAGTCAAAAGCTTAGAAATTGGTTAAGAAGCAATTTTTATGATTTTAATGTTTGAACTTTTTGAAAGTGACTAAGTGGCACTAAATGAGGATTTTCAGGAGTAAATTTCTCAACTCCAAACTGTTTAATACTTGATCATTTATTAAAGTGTAATGGATATCTTTTCCATATGATTTATTTGTGGTAATTATAAATAGATGGAGAAGAGGCTTGCATGTAAAGGATCATGAAGTTTTGGGAAAGAATTTGTTATAGGTTGTACTTCATTATTTTAAATTTTGTATTGAAATAACAAGAGGCACTTATTGTAAATAGTTAAAGTTTTAATAATAAGGAAGGAAGAATTTGGTTGAACTTTGTGTCTATCATAGTCTGATTGTGTGATTTTTGATTTTTATGATAAACTTTGTGTTGTCTTAACTATTCATAAGTATGTGCTTCTTTTTAAGTTACTTAAAGTAATCCAGATAAGATAATGTTTGTTTATTTCATGTGTGAGTAACTCTCTCTGAAACCTACCTGTTACAAATCATATTCCGCATCCTTTCTAATTTATTTTCTCTATTTTGTTTTCTACGTCTCACATTCTAGGTTACCAAACAACTACTTACTTGCTGCCAAAATATTTAGTTGTGGTTCACAAGCTACATAGTTAAAGTAATACCCATGAAAATTAGATAGGTGTTAGAATAAACAAATAAAGCATATGGGAGCTTCATCATTAAATGAAGGGGATTTATCCCATGACTTCCTAGGTTGCATGTTTTAGTCGAGCATAAAATATAGCCAACATTTTTTGGCAACTCCACTGGGGACTCAAGTTTTAATAAAAGACATGTGCTAAATCCCTGGGGTATAGGAGAATTTTTTCTGTGCTTTATCACTTGCTGAATACATTGTGTTAAGAAGATTTCATACTTGCAAGACATCCATTTACACGTGAAAGTAGGGCTCAAGGTAGGACTGATCATTTCTTTCATCTCCAAGAAAAATTTAATTTCAATTATCCACCTCAAGCCTAAATCCGAAGAGCTAGTTTATCACCTGTAAGGATAATTCATATCTCATTAAATCACTTGCAACATATCCCAACTACTGGTATTATTCAACCAGTAATCCTCAATTATTAGTTCCTGTGCAAATAGCTTAGCAATTTCCCGTTCCATGGGGTAGGGATTTTGGTCCTCTTGCATTAACCCCTCCTCTACATGAATTACCTAAAGGATCAAGGAATAATTTCCCAAACATTCTATGGAGATGGGAAGCAGAATCCTGATGATCACTTGGAAGCTTTCTACATTTCTTGTGGAGTACTTGCTATGGAGCATGAAGACGTGTATGTAATATTATTTATCAAGACTTTTTATGACTTGGATGAACAATAGTTTTATCGGTTAGCTCCTAGGACTATAAAAAATAGGAAAACTATGCAGGATAAATTCCTGAAGAGGTTCAAACCTACAGAAGATGCAAGTACACTTATTACTCAACTGACACAATTGAAAAAGGAACCACATGAGAACATGAGGGACTTTATTGCTAAGTTCTAGAGGATTTTATATAAGATCCCTACTTCTGTTGTGCACTCAATGATGAAAACTATTAAACATTTTTTATAAACACTTTGCTACCTAAAGTTAGATATCACCTAAGAAGGGAATGACCTGCAAGTTTGTTGGCTACACAAAATGTTTCAATTAAAGTTGAAGATGACTTTATTATGGATGGAAAAATTAAATATTCAGCCCCTAAAGCTGATGGAAAATCTTCAACCAGTGTTTCTAATCCTCTACTAAATAAGTTAGCAAATGATATGCTATAGATTAAGAAGAAAATATCTCAAGGAGGAAATATTGCTCCTTCAAGAGTAACTCCTACTCAGAATTCTAATGGTCAAAATCAAAATAGAAATAGACATACTAATGCACCATAGAGGATGGCAATTGAATTTGATCCAAGGAATAACTTTGAAATGAATGAGGAAGATCATGTTGTTTCTGATAAAGAATTAATTGATGAAGAAGACTTTGTAAATCACACTGACAACTCCAATATCGGCTACCTAGACTATGAATTTGATGAAGGCTATTACAAATCTTTTGACGATAGTGATGGTCACACATTCACGGTGTTCACAAGGTCTCAAAACAACAAGGTGGCGAAACTTCTTCATGTGGACCAAGAAGAGAAAGAGAGGATCCTGGACTGAATGTTACTATTCTGAAAAGAGGAATCCCACTTCCTTCTTCTTTGGCTCTAAGAGATAAGCATGTAGTACTTATTCTAATCAGAAGAAAAGGATGATGAGACAAGGATCTGAAGTAATTAAAAGTAATGTTATTCATTCTTTTGATATTATTGATCACATAAAGAAGACTAAGATACAGATGTAAGAAGATGAGTACATGAGGGATTTTCCATATCAGTTGAACAGGTTGGTGAAGTATGTATAGAGTAACGGTATGAAATAATTTACTGAATAATGCTTCATGAGGCATCTTGTCTAATAAAAAAATATTCCTCCATTGAATAATGCTATAATTTTGCTCCTACTTCTTCTAAAAGGATTGAACCATTTTATGTTTCCTTGCTTATTAATGGTTATAAATTGAGTAACTGTATTTTAGATTCAGGAGCTTCTGACAATGTCATGCCAGCCAAATTTGTATAGATGCTTTGGGGCTTACACTAACAAAAATGATTGGAATATGTTATTCAATGGAGATACATGTACCTCTCATTAGGAAAATCAAATATGCACAAGTTGTTCTTACTACTTTCCCAAATAAAATATTGAAGATGATGATACTGGTGGTAGATATTCCAGTTTCTTATGGCATGTTATTAAGCAGGAACTTCTGTAAAGAGTTAGGAGGTGACAGTCAAGATGGATTGGTCTTGTGCTCATATTCCAATTAAAGGAGTTAATCAAAAGTTTAGAGCCTAAGAAGAAGTCCAAATACATAGTCTCAAAATCTGAAGATCCTAGGTCTCAGATTATTTTTCAAGAATCATGATCATGGATTTTACTACCTGGAGTTGGATAATGAGGAATCTCAATCTGTAACTCATGAGTCACATATAGAAGACAATAAATTTTGGACTTTGGAGTTCGATGGTAGTTGTTGTTCACTTAGATCTAGCACAGGTGTTGTGATGATTTCTCCTGAAGGAAAGGTATATGCACATTCCTTTAAATTGATGTTTGAAAATACTAACAAACATAGATGAATATGAAGCACTGCTCTATGTTGGGAATGGAACAAGCTAGAATGATGGGAATTAATTTGTTGCATGCAATAGGAGATGTTGAACTTATTGTTAAGTAGATATGTGGTGTCTATTAGGTGAAGAAAGAAAAACTGAGTCATTATAGAGACCGGGTGTATTCTTGCTACCTTGGATTTTGTAGCTTTCTCAATCTCTTATATCCCAAGAGATCAGAATTCTAGGGAAGATTCTCCTGGGAATTACTATATATTTTCTTAATCCAAATCAACCACATGTAGTTTTTAGACAAGGCAATTATAAAGTGGAGATGGTGTTTCATTCAAAGGTTCCTGATAATGTTGAACAGTGGCAAGTATTCAATGATGATAATCATATTTTTCTTTCCTTCATCAACAAGAAAATTTCAAAGAAATATATTATGAAGGAAGTAATTCACTTCCAGAAAGACTACAGTTGGTGAAGCTGACTCAAAGCTAGAAGGAAGTCAAGAGATTATTCAACTTAAGGGAAATAAAATTCCTAAGGGCCTAGTGTCTCTTGAGGAGATGTTTGATAAACATGACCAATTCCTCAAAAATAATGAGTATGGAGAAATTTCTTCTTCTGATGTGCAACCATTAAATCTAGGAGCGGAAGATGAACCCAAATTGGTGAATTTGGGCGAATGTTGTTCAGATGCAAAGAAAGAAGCTTTCACTAAGCTTCTTAAAAAATATATAGATGTATTTTATTGGTCTTATCAAGACTCAAATACATATGAACCTGATGAAGTACAACATTATATTCCTTTGAAGAAAGAGAAAAAATTTCAAACAGAATCTATGGAGACATAATCTGACTATTTCAGGTACCATCTTTGCAGAAATTTAGAAGTTATTAGATGCAAAGATAATTTATCCTATCACATCATTCTGAGTGGTTGGTTAACATAGTTCCCGTGAGGAAAAATAATGGAGAGATTAGATTGTGTGTGGAATTTCGCAATCTTAATCAGGCCTCATTGAAAGACAATTATCCCATTCCTATTATGGATCATACTTTACATGTTATCACTGGTTCTGAAATGATGTCCATGCTTGATGGTTTCTTGGGCTATAATCATATTTCTGGTGGTTAAAGAAGATAAGTATAAAATGAAATTCATCACACCATGGGGAAATTTTTCTTATCAGAAGATGCCTTTTAGATTAATCAATGAAGAAGCAACATTTCAGAGGGCTATGGATTTGGCATTTTCTCATCTCAAGGATAGGAGCATAGTGGTTTACCTAGATGATTTAACAGTCTTTTTATAAGGCAAGAGGTAATCACATTTTGGATCTAGAAGAATTCTTCATCCAATGTCGCAAGCATGGGATCTCTCTGAATCCCAAGAAGTCTATCTTTTTTGTGACAGAAGGAAAGATGCTCGGACATATTGTTTCAAGAGAGGGAACCAAAATAGATCTTGAGTGGGTGAAAGCTATTCAAGGTTTTCCATTGCCAACTTCTAAGAAATGAGTTCTCTCCTTCTCAAGGTTAATTTTCTTAGAATATTTATTCCTGATTTTGTTGAGTTAACCCATCATATTTCAAATATGATGAAGAAAATGCAAGACTTCAAGTGGAGTGATGAAGGAAAGAAAGCATTCAAAAATATCCAATCAATCTTTTTCTAAAGCACCAGTCCTGGTATCTCTAGATTTTAGTAAAGAATTTATCCTTTACTGTTATTCCTCGAAGCACACAATGTCAACAATTTTGATGCAGAAGAATCAAGAAGACATTTAATCCCTAATTACTTTCATGAGTATTCCTTTGAAGGCTTATGAATTAAAATATACTCCTATGGAGAAACATGCATATGCATTTGTGAAGGCATGTAAGGAATTCAGGTATTACATTCTTTCTTCACATATTGTGGTTTATGTTCCAGATATTGCAGTAAAGTCTATCCTAACACAACAAGAGTTGGGGTTGTTGAGAGGCACGTGGGTAAAAAAGGTGCAAGAGTATGACTTGGATATTAATCCTACAAAGCTGGTTTGAGGAAGAGGCCTTTGTGAATTAATGCCTAAGACAAAGATATTTGAGTTAGAGGAGGATGAAATAATGCCAATGGTTCTCTTTGTAAATATGATAGATGAATGGTATAGTAATATTTCCTATTTTCTAACATATGGGGAATTTTTGGATCATCTTTCTTGTAAATGAAAAAAGACTATCAAACTTAGGTCCAAGTATTTTGTTCTTTGGGACAATAGTTTTGTAAAAGAAGGGAATAGATGGTGTATTTCTCATATTTGTGGATTATTCTTAGTAAGAGATATTTCTAGAACAGTTTCATGATAAAGCATGTGGAGGACACTTTTCAGCAAGAGTTAGCACACACAAGATACTTTGAGCAAGCTATTATTGTCCTAATTTTTTTCAGGATACAACTAATTGCATTTCAAAATGTCAAGGATGTGAGCTATTTTTTTGGAAAGTTAAGCTTCATGGTTTTCCCTTAAAGCCAGTGGTGATAGAAGAACCATTCCAGCAATGGGGTATTTATTTTATTGAATAATTGAATCCATATGGTGTCATTCATCATTATATTCTTGTTGCTATAGATTATTTTAGTAAGTGGGTGGAAGTTATAACTGTTAAGAGTGCCACTTCTGAGGAGGTGTACAATTTCATTAAGGAAAATATTGTTGTAAGGTTTGGCGTGCCTAGTAAAATAGTAGCAGATAATTCTCCTAACCTATCTTCTGAGGAGTTGATTGAATTTTTCTACACACATGGAATTTAGTTGGTAATTCTTCCAATTACTACCCATAAGGAAATGGCCATGCTAAATCAAGTATTAAGAATTTAGTAACAATCATGCAAAAGTTGATAACAAAAAAATCAGAGAACTTGGCACAAGAAGTTGTTTGACGCATTGTGGGAAGATATGATTACTCCAAAGAAAGCTATAGGCATGTCTCCTTTTTAGTTGTTGTATGGAAGAGATGCAGAGTTTCCTATTACTCTATAATTTCTTCCTGCATTGCAACTCACCAAGACTTTGGAATATTCTACTTATACATATGTTATTGATAAGAGAATAATGTATTTGACTGAACTATGAGAAGTGCAGGTTCAAGAAGTAGATATGTTATCTGAACACCAGAAGAAAGTCAAGATAATATTTGACAAAAAGGATCGAGAAAGGAAATTTGAGGTTTGGAGATTGGGTACTCTTTTGGGATAAGAGAAATAAGCCTAAAGGAATGCATGACAAGTTTCATTAATTTTGGAAATGGACATTTACAATTGCAAGGGTTGTTGGATTTGATAGTTTCATCCTTGCTTATTAGGATGGAGTTGAATTTCCATTGCCATACAATGGGCAACACCTGAAGATGTACAAAAGTTGATGGTTCAGGGTAAAACTTGTATGCATATAAATAAATTATTAGGTTAGATTTGTTTTGATGTTTTCCTATTTTGTGACTCATAACCAATGAAACAAGACTTGAAACCAGAGATACTGGGATCTCATATTCTTTTCTTTCCTTTAGGAATGAAATAAAGATGTCCTCAGATGGAGCCTGTTGGTGTCCCTAATATTTATTGCAGAAATATTGAGGTACCCCTCTGAAATTTGTGGTTCTCATGTTTTGTGATGAGTTGTGTTCATGTTTGTTTGTAGTTCTTGTTTGTTGTTTAGTAGGTGTCTAGGTTTTTACTTTGACTCATATGGGTTGCAGGATTGCATGATGATTCTTCAAGAAATTGTAGGAGGTTTCTTTAGGGGAAGCTCATTAAGTAATCATGTGTTTGGTTCTTTGTAAATCCTCAAAAGATCAAAAACTTTTCTTCTTTACACTATTTTGAGGTACTGTTGCTTTTAAGTAAAGTAGTTCAAAAAGGATCACAAAACTAGCTTATGTTCCCTTAGTAATGCACTAAACCCAAAGTGATTTATTGCCTCCTTTCATTGCACTGAATTCATATTACTTTATTTGTATTATTTATAAAACAAGTAAAGAAATCCTAAATACCATTGAACCGCTTACCCATTAATTGTGTTGATTTCTACCTCATTTCTTAGCTACCCTAGTTCATTGCATTGAATCTAACCCCCTTACTTTCCTTTACCTTAAAATGAGTAAAGTAATCATGAAAATCCACACAACTAATGATTTAAGCTATCAGCGAATTAGGATTGCTTTAATTATTTTCTACAAAATTGAAGTAAAGACATCCCGAAAAGCCACATAAGGAAGAAGGTTGAACTAGAATTCATATAGTTGGAATTTAATGAGGCTGAAAATATAAAATTCCTAAGTAATTCCACCTAGGATCCATGCATTCACATTTTCAAAGAGTGAGCAATTGTTAATCCTCCAAACCCCGAGTAACTCTAGTGATTGATTGAGGAAGAATTAGCATGAATCTATCTCAACCCATTTACAGTTAAGGTTAGTATTTTGTTTTCCTTCATTCTTTTCTAGTTTTCCTTTCTTGTATGTGTTGTTTTAGGTTCTAGTTTTAATTTTCTTTTGGTTTCCATTTGCTAGGGTTAAAAAATTGGAATTTAAGTTCATTACTTCATTGGGATTAGAATTCATATTCAATTTTGAATTTTTTGTTACCTTTGGGGGAATAGTATTTAAACAAAAAAATTCTAGCCTTGCCCTAGGTTTGTCTCTGACAATCGTCTTCTTCATTGTTCATGTCAATTTTTTTCCCTTATGTGTTTTGTGTCAATTTATGTGTGCTTTATTTACATTTGTAATAAGATTTAAGTAGGGTTAAATCAACGTGAAACATTCCCCATTCAATGCGTTAATCTATTTTTCTTTGAAAGAAAGTCGATTGAATAAACTGTAAAATCTTTCTCCTTTTCTATGTAATTTTCATGTGTTATTGATTTTGTTGCATCGATTGATATATGATTTACTTGTTCTTGTAGTAGTAGTAGAGTTATATGAAATCACCGTAAAGATTATTATCTACATCAAATGAATTGTCTTTTACTTCCCTTGGAAAAAATAGTAAAATATTTCTAAAAAACTGCAAGCCATGTTCTTAGTTTTGCGTTGATCTCAACATACTTTTCTTTCCTTGTTTATTGCTTCGATTTGAACATACTCTACTTTGTTATTTTTGAAAGAAGAAAATTAATACAAGTTCACCACAGAAGTCGATGTCTCCACTCATTGCATCGATTCCAACATGTTTTTCTTCTTTTATTCATTACATCGATTTGATTTTACTTTACTTATTTTATTTTAAATGAAGTAAAGTAATAGTAATTGACCACCTATCTCTATTCATTGTGTCAATTCGATGACTTTCTATTTTCCTTTGTTTTAAAAGAAGTAAAGTCATATATAAAAGCTGCAAAGCATATCTTTCATTCATTGCATCAATTTTTTGTTTCTTTACTTATTTTATTTATAAAAGAAGTAAAGTAATGTTTGTTCACTGTTGCCTAGTCTTGTATCAATTTGTGTTGTTATTACTTCTTCTGTGAATTGCATTAAAACAACCACCCGTTACTTCTTCTTTTTACAATGAAAGAGATTGTTGTGATTTTTGTTAAAATGAGTACCAGTTGCTTGCTTAGTTTTTCATAAAAAAAATTTGTTACTAATTTATTTACATTGCGATGATTTGAGTTGCTAATTTTTGTCAACTGGTAGTCTTAAGAAGTTATACCCTGGAAGCCTGTAATGAACTGTAGATTGGTTTGTTTCAATATATCACTCTGAACTTGACTTCCAATATGTTTGTAACATGGTTACATGAGTAAATTGAGTAATAAATGCATACATGCAATTAAGGAACGTGTGTATTAACTTGATGATTGTTATTTAAAGAGTAGAAGTGGTTGTTAGTTCACAGTGGTGGAAACACAAAAGAAAGAGTAGATGTCTAAAACCATAAAGGATCCAATTAAAGTAAGTGATCGGTCAATGGAAGAAGGAGGAACTACAACATGGGGAGAGGAAGCTAATGTGATAAGAGAATATCCAAATTTGGATATTAAAGAAGCTTCAAGTTCCAGAAAAGGAATAAAGAAAGACCAGAGCTAAGAAATATGAAATGAAGTATGATTATAAGGGGTACCCTGTGGAGACTTGCATCACATCAAAACTAGCTAGAATAGGTGATACTGATATGGGCCATGTATTAGTGCTTGATTTAGTAGAGATTTCTTGTTAGTTCTTGAAATTATCTCGCCCCTTTTTCTTGAACACACCTTCAAAAACATTTATGTTGTCTGGTTTGTCTATGTGAAAATGTGAGTTCAAACATTACAGTCATGCTAAATCCATCTGAAAATCTTGTTTTTATGATGTTATGCCTCTTTTTTGGTCAAGGATCATGCTAGACATTTTTTTCTTGAAGATACCTACAAAAAATTAATCTTTTATCAATTCTAAACCATGAAAAATGCCTTTGTATACCATTCCCTGGTTGTGTTGTAAATTTTATGTTTGTCTCCATCGCTGATTATACGTGGAATTTTCCAATTAGTTATAGTATGATAGATTTAAGTTGCAAAGTTACAATAATCATATAATATTAACAATTTTCTAACTTGGCCATAAGGCCTCGATGAATATTTCTTCGAATATTTGTACTTTAAAAGTACAAAAACTAGAAATTGATTCTTCCTTTGAGGAGCTACATGTGTCACAAGTTGGTTGAATGTAGGGGATCAGAGCCCTAATTTTATTTCTTAACACTAAAGTGATAAATTATAAAAGTGTAAAGAAGCTCTTGAGACCCACTAAGGACACATGGTTATTTCTGGTGTAAAGAGCAAGGAAGTAGGTCATCAAAGAAAATTGGTAACTTTGAGTTCAATTGTGAAAGTAAATAAATATTCAAAATGGCCCACATATTTTCCACCGTTGGGATGAAACCACATTTCAAACTTGGGATGGAAGTCAAGGGCGGGTGATTGGGTCAAATAGCTCAATATGTATGTGTTTAAAACATGATGTGCGAGTGTAAAATTTTTCCTCGAGTCTGCATTGCATAAGGATATTCCACGTGGATTGCTCATATTTTAAATTGGGAAAAGTGAAATGGAGGGCCATGATGTAATGCATTAACGACTATCTCCATCAATGCATTTTCAAAAAAATAAAGGAATAAATTTGAATTCTTCAAATGTATTGAGATTTTTGCTAGTCGTTTTTTGAGATCTCGATGTCATTGTTAGTAGAATTTCTTGAGCAAAAATGTTAAATCGATCGTGGAAAATGACTAGAGAACCAAATATTGAAAATCCTCTAAAATAGAGCCGAATTACATAGATATTCACTAGAAAAATGGTAAGAACTAAGATACCCCGTTCTCTTATTCATTTTCAAGGAAATTCGAAGTAAAACTAGGGCACTAAAGATGAAGGCCATGCTGTCGGGTTTTCCTATTACTTTTCAAGGATCACTAGTAATCTAGACAAAATCATGGATATAAATTTGATGAATACCGACCTAGATGAATTATTGGAAAGAGTCAATAGCCCAAAAATTATTGAATTAATGGAAGCAATTCAAGCCAGTAATATTGTTTTAGCTAGTTTTAATTCACCCTCAGTACACTACCTAGAACTGGTAAGACTCTCTGACATGAATTATGATCCAGAAAAGAGGGAAGTGCTGGATGGAAGTGGTGAGGTGGTATTAAATTTTACACCCATAACCATCAAGATAATGCTAAAATTTCTTGTGATTAAAAATCCAATAACCTTGGATATCGACTTATCCTTGCAAGATTATGAAGTTAAGAAAAAGGAATTTTCCCGGCTTATAAATACCAAATGAATTTTAATAGAGAAGAAAGAAACCAATCGAATCCCTAAAATACTTGTTAGGGCACAATTAATTGAGGAAGCCAAAGATGTGATTGTATTGTTGATTCGAATGGCTAGACTAGAGAGAATGAATGAACTCAAGGAGTGGATGTGCACCTATATGTGGATATTTTTGGAGAAGAATGAGAAAATTTGTTAGGAAACCTTCATTATAGAAGCACTTCATGACCACATGATAAAATTGATGGCAAAAATATAGATGGGTGACACTAGAGAACTGGAATTTTACATGATAACCTACTTGATTTATAATATTGCAAGACATAGGTGATTCTCTAGCCTTGTGCCATGTGCTAACTTTAAAAAAATTCAAATTCATAACATCTTCCCTCAATTACATTTGGGTAATTGGAAAGAGAATGTGAGATAGGTTAATGGTGATTTCTTTCCACCAATCATATGCTTATTCAGGCCCGAATGGGAACAATAGAGTATTTCTGATAAGGATAGACAAGTAATCATGGAGTATGGATGCTATTCCATTTAGTAAAGGAAGTTTACATACATCAAGGTTAGTGGATTTGAAGGTAAACCATGTAAGATTCCCAGATATATAGATGAAAAAATGACCTTATGTGAATTGGCTAGATACTTGAAACTAGTTCACAAACTAATTGTTAGAAAAAACAAGAAAAACATCAAGTTCCCCATCAAGATTGTAAGGTACTCCTACCCTTCAATTATAAAGGACAGATTAATGGAAGATGAGATGAAAAGGTTTGAGATGGAAAGGTTTGAGGCAAGGACCAATTATGACATCAGGTGGGTATTCAACAATCTTCAAACACTTTTGAACATGAGCCTCTATTTGAGGATTATTGGATGAATTGCAAAGATGAGGAGGATTTCATGCTAAGAGACTTCTCAAGAATGACCCTCACCCAAATCATAGACTTCAATATTACTGTTATCCCTGAGGGAGTTGTGGATGATCCACATACTATGAGTCAATATTACCTTGATCAAAAGGTGGAGGGGCAACCAATGATCCCCTTGAATTGGAATGAAGAGGATTCAGATGACTCATATGCCTGAATAAATGATGTAATGAGAAGAACATTGAATTGGCTAGCCCAGAAAAATATTGATTTATCAATTCAAAGCACAAGACTTCTTAATAAGTTTAGGGATTTGGGAAAATTAAAAGATGACCTTCCTCCCCTGAAATAAGGAGATGACAGAATGGATCCCTTGGGAGTAAAATCTTCTCAATTTCCTTCAAAAATGACTACTTCAGGACTTGTAGATGAATGTACTTCTGCTACCAGTGGGACTGGTACTTGTATGTCTTCTCTAACTCAGAAAACTTAAGAAATGCTCCTAAAATCAATACAAAATACTATTATCACTTTTGTAGTTCCACTACAATAAAAAGGAAATGGTATGGATACTCATAGGACTCATCTAGATAATTTTCTGAAACCCCAAAGTTCTGATAAGTTGATGAGAGGGGCCATAGCAAGTGGTCATGCACAACCTAAGGTACATGGTGAAGAAAAGAGAGCAGCACCAGACCTTAAGAAGTTTGAAAGGGCACACAAGAGACACAAAATTGTGTATGAGCCAATCCTGGTAAGAGAAGGTTCTCATACACACAAGAAACATAAGCATATGGATGTAGTGATTGATCCCCTAGAACATGAAAGAATTGATGTTTCCCAAGTACAACATGTAGCATCAGTGCCTTTATTTTCATCTTTTTCTTTAGAGGGAGTGAAAATTGGGAACACTCACAAACAAACAACTCAAGGTAATGTCTTATCTAATATAGTAAATAGTTATGTCTTGAATCAAGGTGTGAAAAAATCTAAAACCATGTCAATTGAAAATATCAATGTACCTTAATTTGAACAATTGCAAGATTCAACAAAGAGTTAGGTAGAGATAATGGATGTTGATATTAGTGAGGAGTTTTCCAAATTAGATGCATTTGACATATCTATTGATGAAAAACCAATAAAGGGTGTAAGTTATCCTCAATTGAGTGAAGGAGTAGAAAAAACTACTCATGTGCCAACTACTGAAACTAGAGTTCAAACATCAAAGGTACTCTCTACTGATCAAAAAGATCTAGAGTTGAGAAAGTCAAAAGTACCTAGTGGAAAAAGTGTAAGTACAGAGGTATTGGATGAGAAGGATCCCTCCCATGAAGTCAAGGTCACTAAGGATAGTGAACCATCTCAAAAAGGAAAATATGTAGATGAAAATATAGTAGAGGTTACACAAGATGCAACTATTGAGGATAATATTGTTGATAGTGTGGATGTGTAAGATTTGGGTAAAGTTAAGGAACCAATAATTGAAAGCCAACCCACCATGTTTCAACATGAGGTGTCAACAGAACAAAAAGAGGATAATGTGTCAACTCAACAACCTCCAAAAGAGGTGGAAATCATGGAAGAAAAAGGAATGCCTGCAAAAGAGGTACCATCTCAAGAAAATCCCAAGGAAAAGGATGAAGTTAAGATTGCATCAGCTGAAGAAATAAGGAGAGAACATATTATAATCACTGATGTAATTCTGAAGGAGATTGGCCAGCCCCAAACTCAAGATCAAGAAGGAAAATAATTAGGGGAAGTCCCAGTACAGAGTAAGAACAAAGAGATAACTATGGGAGCTAAACAGGAAAAGCATGTAGAATCATCGGTCCAAGAGGTACAAGAGGTGTCCAATTAGTTGGTGATTTTCCCCAAGAAATCCCAACAATAATTGTAGGAAACAAAATTTGGGACCACTCTTACAAAAGGATGGATAGATTTGATCTCAAAAGAAGAAGAGGAAATTGTCCCTGTGAAGGCTATAGATCTCACATCTCTATCTTTTCCAAAACTAGTAAGTAACCTCCAAAAGAGCTAGAGTTCTCACCAAAACTCATATTGACCCACTGGATCTAAAAATTTAGAACTGGTAATCCCTCATGAGGGAAAAAAAAGAGAAAATATAACAGCTAGTGATTATAGTATCCAACTCATTTCCTTACGAAATCCTTCAAGAGACCAATTGAAATAGTGAGTATCAGAGGCAGTAAGTGACTTGTTGCAAAAGGTGGATGAGGATAGGATAACTAAAAACAATTGAAAGAACAAGTCAAAGCTTTGAGTTCTAGTCTGCAACAATTAATTGGGAAGTCTAATCAAACTCAAGCAAGTACCTCTGCCAATACCCCTGAAGGAGTGGAAAGGATTGGTAAGGTTGTTAAGAAATTTTAGGATATGGACACATGGGTTGAGAAGTTGAAAAAAATGGGAAAAGAATTAATTGAAGAAGTCGGGATAAATTATGAAGAGCTCAATAATAGGCTTAATGAAATTGATGATCTAATTGAGTAGTGTGATAATGAAATCTTCTACTTTGAAGGAATTTTTCCCAAATTAAATCATATAACTCAACTCAGTGATGAATTGGTTGAAAAATAAGGGATTGTGCCTAAAGTATTCAAGGGAACTCAGCATGCTATGGAGGAGTTAACAAGGTGTCAGGGTGGAAGTTTTCAATGGAATCAAAGAAAAGATAGAAGCCAAGAGGAAAGTGGGTTAATGATACCTTAGATGCTATTGATTTTAAACTTGAAGATATAGTTTTATGATAAATCCAAGAGAATATATGGTGATCTAAAGGATGATTTTTTGTTTAGTTCTTTTGAGAAGATCATTCAAAAAGATGACTTTTCCTATGAATTTATTAAAGCAATGAGGAAAATTGAGACCAAAATTGTAAATTTAAGAGCTAGGACCATAGGAATACAAGTGGAAAATGGGCCAATGTGTGGATGCAATAAATAGACAGATACATTGATTCTCCAACACCATAGAAGTGCCAGATGAAGAAGAAATAAATGAGCTCTTTCAAAGGTATGATGCATATGTGTCAAGGTTGTCATATGAAGAAGAAGCATGCAAAGAAGCTAAAAAAGAAAAGGATGCAAACATGAAAGATTATGAACAAGCTTAGGCTTGTCGTTATTAAAACTTTAGATTCTTTTTATATGTGATTTGTAATTGATGTTTCATTTTATACTATTGCTTCATGAAGGATGAATTTAGTATTACTTTTAAAAAAACTTTTTATTCTCGGATATAGAGTTGTAATTTGATACAATGCATTAGATTTTTATATTTCTTAGATGAAATTTTATGTCCATTATAAAAGCATATAAACTAATGAGATGATTGTACTTTCAGTATTTTGAAAAATTCCAAATGGGGATCTATAGGGGCCCCAGGAAATGAAAACAAAGATTACATATATCCTCAAGATTTGTATCATAAAAAGGGGATAATAACAAGAAACTATTAGGCATCCAATACCAAAAACTCCTTTATGCAAATCCTCTCTACAAAGAGGAAGTTTATTCACTAATTTGTTTTTCCTAGGCCCATGTTCATCTGTCCCTAGTGCCATTTGAACAAAAATAATGTCCCTTGCTCAATGTGTGAGACATGCCCATTTGAAAAAGTTCATTCATACTAGACAAGGGACTATCTAACAGACTAAGAAATTCTAACTGCACTTCTTATAAGAAGAGACCCATTCACTCATATCCAAACCACCTTTAGAAAATTCCCCTTTCACTCTACTTTTGGTAGAAGAATTTGGTTGAGAAGCTTGAACTGAAAGTGAAACCGCAACTGACCCTAGGATAAAAATGGAGACAGAAGGCATAGAGGTAGTAATTGGAGAAAAAGGCTCGGAGCTAGACTCACCCTTATGTTTTTTCACAAAAGGAAGTGATAGTTTAGGAGATGGGGGTGTTCTCACTAGGTTATTTCTTCCTCCAAGACTGAAACATAATTCTCCAATGCATTCAATTAATCGATAGGGGGAAGGTATTATGTCTAACGAAATCCCTCCATCAAGCACATATGACTCCAAATGGTATTTCGTTCACAATAAATGCCTCATTATAAATGTATGGGAATACATGATTGGAAACATAGTGCATATTATGCCTGTCTCACAAGACAAAATTTCCTCAGTGACTCGATATTTATCTGAAGTTCAATCATGAACAAGTGAAAGTACATCTAAAAGGAAGAGAACACAAGACTTATCTTGACAAGTCTCATAACTAATGTAGCTTGAACAGATGGAGGTGTTAAGGTCTCGATGTAATCCTTAGGGTCATCAATTTCAAAAATAATCCTCACAAAAGCTTCATCTGGACCTGATAAATCAAAAATGGTATGCAAGTCTTCATGGTACGTTTCCTTTAGACTAGATGCTATTGGTTCCCCTGCCATGATACAAACAAATTTATTCAAAGTGATTATACGAAAAAGAAGAAATTATGTATTGATTAAGTGAATGGCATGTTTTTATAGAATTTTCGAAGCATATGAGCTGAGTTGGGTGAAATCATGGTGAAAATCACTCCTGAGATCTCGAAATATATGGTACATGAGGAAATTAAAAGTTGAAATGAATTGGCATTGAGACAAAAATGGTGAATAGATCTGATTTGACAAGAATCATGCAGTGATAAGTAACCCAAAAGGCATGAAAATAAATTTACAACATTAAAAATGGATTCTTGAAAAGAATATAAGCGTATCTGTTAAATTGAATCACCTGGAGGTGCTCAAAAGTCCCCAAAGGTGGATGTCTAGTCACCAAGTAGAAAAGAATGATTAAATAAGTAGCCAAAAGTGAGGACATTACATCCCAATCATACATAAACATAACAAAAATGTTAAAATATTGTATTTCTCACACCTGATAGCATTTGATGATTCATCTCCATGAGGATAACATAAATTGAATTGTATATTGTAAAGAACGAATATTCTCTTGAGGATCCACATTTTTAGAGGGGAAATTGGGGAGTAAAGTGAGAAAATAGAATTGTATAAATGTGATGATAATGACTCTCACATAAGGGGGGTTTAAAAAAATGTGAGATACTTTTGAAGAAAAAGGAAAACTAAGAGAAAAACCAATTTCCTAGGAACTCATCTGAGAAACATGTTACTTTCTTTGAGCCTTTAAATTGAATCATGTCAAGATGGTTGCAAGTGTACAACCATTGACAAGCACTGAGACTATGTAGATCTACTTTCACTTGATGATAAATTTGATGAGTCTTGAATTAATTGTGTTAATCATGAGCATTGTTGTATCTGTTGTCAAGATGATATACTTTAAAATATTATTCATGCTCCCATTGAAATCTTATTTTAGAGATCCTTTAAGTCACACAAAACTTTTTCATTCTGGTAGAATTCTGGAAATTGTAATTACATTGTTGGGAAGAGCTTTCATTTCATTTGTGTAATAAACAATTTTAAAGTCATTATGTCTCCACTTTGTTAAATGTTGCTTGTAAGCCTTTGAGTGTATCTTAGGCATGATAAATTGTGAATCTCATGATGTTTTATTAAGTCTTCAACATGATATTTTGTGTTTGAATCCTTAAAGATTGTGTGAAACCATGTGAATTATTGGGCTTCCATGAGTGTACATATTCTTGTTGAAGGTTCATTGTGAGCTATTTGAGGTGTATTTGTCTTTCACCGTGGTAGATCTCCCAACATTTGTTAAAAGTTCCTTAAAATATGGTATAATCAACTTTACCTTGCTTAATTCCCCAAATAAAATACAACCAAAACTAACTAATCCTACCACAACTACCCATGCTCTCCTCATTAAATCCATAAATATTCTAAAGAAATATGGTTCCATATTGTCTTGAATAGTCTGAGATTTATTTAGAAGACATCTGCATTGTCTAGAAGTGACAACTCGTGAGAGTTAGCCTTTGTTGAATTGACCATGTATTCCCAGAGATGTTTTTCAATTACTCTAAAAATGAGTTCAAAATATTGTTTATGCATCCACCCCACTCACAATTACAGACTACAAAAAGGTTCCTCTCACGCTAGATAAAGGCAGAGCCTAAAGTAAGAGGGTGGGTCATACCCTGAGCAGGGTGTTACCTGAATCCTCCAAGCTTGAGTGATAAATAGATGATGAGATCCTTCCCTAGCTACAAAATGACACAAATATAGATCCATCATCCTCTAAGAACCCTTCTCATCCTATTTATGTTTTTTTTCCATAAAGGGAGTACCGATTTAGGTACCAATAGATCTAAATATTAAAAAAAAACACCTTTTATGGGAACATTAACTAGAAGTGGATTGATTGAAGAAACTATCTTTCCAAGAACTTGTCATTTTCCAATTTTTTTGTTATAATATGCCAAACATTATGATTCTTAGACCAGAACAATCAAGAATGATGTTGGTGATCTTGTCGGAAGACTGGATGTTCATTTCATCAAGTCTTTCTTGAAGATCCCAACTGTGCCAAATGCATTGAGTATCAGTATAGAGAAATCCAATGAGTTTAGGGTAAAAAATAATAAGGATCCCATAAAGACCATGAATTTGCATTACTTAAAGGTATCAAAAAATCTTCTCGGTTCCCCAAATAGTTGTGAGATCTGATTTATGTCAAGAATCAGATGATATTACTCAACTTCTTTGCAAGATTAATGGCGAGAAGAATGCAAAATTATTTTATAGATGGATGTATTATTTTCTAAGAGTAATAGATAATGCTAAACCTAATTATTTGATCAATTGGGCTGAAATCATAAGTGATAATATTGAATTTCAGTCGAGAAACATTATTCAAAGTCTAGATTTCAAAATGACTTCATATCTTGTTTATGTTATAGTAGAACGTGGATATTTTCCTAGATTAAGAACTACTGGAACAAAGGATGAGAAACCCATATATGAAAATTATCCGTAGTTATACTTGTTAGGGTACTTTACTATATATAAATAGGTTAATGACTTCTTCTTGTATGAGGTCATTTGCAAACCTTATCTAGACTTTAGAGCTAAAAGAGTGACTGGTGAACCATAGAATGCATTCCAACCTTATGGGTGCATTTTTATTCAATTTTATCACTTTACATATTTAAGAGTCTATGGTTTTTCAAATGTTGTATTAAATTTATCCAGATATCCAAGTGATAGATAGATTTTTCTGGAATTATGTAGACAATTAGCAGTACTTAAATATTTACAACAAGGTCTCTATAGGACAGTTGTGCATTTTACTATCGTCATCGGAAAATGTCATTGTACTAATTTTCACAAGGCAAGGGGTGTTCAAAAATAGATGTATCTTTGATATAATTATATTTCCTTCGGGGAGAGAAGGAATTTTGATTATAGAAATATAGCCAAGAAATAAGTTTCACTAAATTATGCACACTTGCCAGTAATGGAGGACTTTTAGGCTGATTGTAGAGACGAATTTGAAGTCAGGAGAAGATATTCTAATTGATTGACTGTAAAATATATTTTAGAGTTTGGTTTGTCCAAGATTCCAAAAGGACTTGCAGATGATGGGAAAGTGATTTAAAATTTTTATTATGACCAAGGAGGTGATAGTGCTCCTTTTCTTCCAGTCACTCATACTTCAAAGTCATTCATGGAGAGAACATAAAAAAAATATTATTATAAATTACTGAATGGTTGAATAGTCAAGGTTGTTGCCTTGAGCAATTAGTGATGAAATAAATTACTCAAATAAACACTGGAAAGGAAGGTACAAGTGAGATAAGTGGCATAGCTGTGAAATTAAATCCATTTCAAAGAGTAAGAACAAAGAATCCTTTGATTTCATAAGTTGTCCCTAAAATAAGTTACAATGTGTTAGCATCATCAATTAGTACTCCTACCATCTAAGAACCTCCTTCAAAGGAAGATATTGTGATACCAGCACTTAAACCAGCTTCTTTCATATTTCCCACAGGTGCTACAGAAAATGTGTTGCCTAGACCTCCTCCCAACTCCCCACCAGCTATTCCTTCCCCTCCTCTATATCTTGAAGAATCATCATTTGTTCTATAAAAGGAGAATCTTAATGTTACTTCTTATTAACAAATACCTCAAACATCAGGAAAAAGTAAATAACATATGAAAGATGTAGAGGAGGAGGAAGGAGATTTCGTGATGGAATTTGATAACATTGTGCATGATCAAACAATGGAAATATCTTCAGTACCAAATGTAGAAGCACAAAGGAACATTGAGGATATTGATACTAGGAATGAAGAATAAATAGAGGAATAATTGATGATAAAAAATATGGTTGAATTATGGGGATTCTTTTAGCAAGATATTGTAGTAAAAGAACCTAAGAGACATCTAGAAATTAGGGAACTTTCCTTACCAAGAGGAAGTGTCAAAGAAATTATTGTGCATCCTGAAACTCAAACTCTTTTAGGTCAAGAGTTT
Organism: Taxus chinensis; assembly: GCA_019776745.2. NCBI lineage: Eukaryota > Viridiplantae > Streptophyta > Pinopsida > Cupressales > Taxaceae > Taxus > Taxus chinensis. Next base: position 526,142,016 of record CM034149.1, read on the forward strand.
AAAAATTTGGTTGACTAATAAATCCTCTCCTACTTCCAAGGAAGTAATTGATTTGGAGGAAATGGATCTCTAGTTGTTGAGAATAATTGAAAAGAAGAGGAAAAGGACAAAAATGCAAAATATTACATCTAGATTGATCGTTAATTCTTCAGGAAAGAAATTTGTTGAGGTATCTACTCTACCTGGGAAAGGAAATAAGAATTGACTAGAGAAGACTTAACAATCACAAAGTTGACTTTGGGATAATTCACCACTGAAGGTTTTAAGACAGACACACAGACATTGATAAATAGCCTTTTCCAGAGGTTAGATGAATACAAAATGAAGGTTGCCAAGATATTATTATGAAGGTTGCCAAGAACCCTCCACAACAAGTGCTTATGGAAGAACAAATACATCCACAAGTAATTACTATTGTGGAAGATAAAATCAATAGATCCAAGGCTATAGATGAATGGATAGTTGATATCAAAAATACAACTATGAATTTTTACAAAGAAGTTTTGATAAAAATTGTTGAATATAAGGAGAAGCTAAATAAATTGAAAGATCTTAAGCAAGAAGCAGATAATGAAGATGGAATTTTTGAATTATAACAATAGGGTTTGGGATAAATAAATGAATTATTCGATGATATTTTAATTAGAGAAAATATTACACCTAAAGGGTCAGTTAAGAAGGGAAAACAACATAAACATATTTTATCATTCAAGAAGAATATTTTTAAGCACATTATGACCAAGATGGAAATGATGGAGGAAGGAGTTGAGAGAGTTCTGAAAGAACTTGATGATGTAATTTATGGTTTGAAAAATTATGATACTTCTATCTATCCACAAAGTATTGATAATTTTCTTCCATTATTTCAGCATTTGATGGACAAGGCTATTATTACTTTTAACAAAAAATCCTTGGAAAAATTATCAAACATTTAATATATTGTTAATCAATTGGGATCTTGTCTTAGGAAGGTTAAAGGGGGTTGCAAGGTTTCGGGAGAATAACTGCTCATGTTTGAAATAGATTTGGAGGCTTCAAATGATGGAGATAGTAATGTCATCAAGTACGTGAGGGGTCAAATTTCCATCTATAAAGAAAATCATAAGGATGAAAGAGATGAAGCAAATAAAGTTGAAGCAGACAAAGGAAAATCCCAAGATAAGAATAAAGGGAAGGAGAAAATGGGGACAAAAACTACCAATCCAAAATAATTCTTCTATTTCTTTTTCTTTCTTCTTCTTCTTCTACTTCTTATTCTAATTTTCTTATTAAGTGAACTCTTTGTAATACTTAAGTAATGTGGTTTGGATTCACTGTTACTTAAAGTCATTTGATAAATTCAAAAGCTTGGAAATTGGTTTAGAATTATTTTTTATTTTTTTAATGTTCAAAATTTCTTAAAGTGACGAAGTGGCACTAAATGAGGATTTTGAGGAGTAAATTTCTCAACTCTAAATTGTTTGATAATTACTCATTTATTAAAGTGTAACGGATCTATTTTCCATATGTTTTACTTGTGAAAATTATAAATAGGATAACATATTTGGATATAAAGGATCTGGAAGTTTTGGGAAAGAAATTGTTATAAGGTGCACTTGGTTATTTTATACTCTGTATAGAAATAATTGGAGGCACTTATTGTAAGCAGTCAAACATTTTAATAAGAAAGAAGAAATAATTTGGGTGAACTTTGTGTCTATCATAGTCTAACTATGTGATTTATGATTATTATGATAAACTTTGTGTTGTCTTAACTTTCATAAGTATACACTTATTTTTAATTTTCTTAAAAGTAATTCAGATAAGATAATGTTTTTTATTCCATGTGTAAGTAACTCGCTCTAAATTCTACCTATTACAAAGAATATTTCTGCATCCTTTCAAATTTATTCTTTCTATTTTTTATTTTCTACATCATACATTCTGGTTACCAAGAAGTTGCTTACTTTCTACCAAGTTGTTTAGTTGTGGTTCACGAGCTATACAGTTAAAATTAATACCCCTAAAAATTTAGATAGGTTTTATAATAAAAAAATAGAACATAAAGGAGCTTCACCATTAAATGAAGGGGATTTATCCCATGATTTCCTAGGTTACATGTTTTAGCCGAGCATAAAATCTAGCCAATAAGAATACATTACTCTCATACACACTTCTCATATATTTCTCCTATGTCTCTATCTCTCTTCTTTACATTCTCTATATGTTACTCCTCACATCACACTACGCATATATCCATTTTTTATTAAGTAAAATAATTATCTATATTTAAAAAATTAGCCAAAAGACACTTCTTTTGGTCTTGACTCTATCGGCTCAAGTCGTACTCTATTTTTTGGTCTTCTTCATATTGCGGCTATGGATAGTCATCCACATCTTTATCCTATGTTTGGTGGATTTTTAGTCTTCTGTGGATATTTTTCAGTCTCCAATGTCTTCCTCTTCTTTCCACGGCTTCTTCTACTATCTCACAGGTATTTCCTTAACTTTTTGGGTTGTTATAAAACTTGATTAAGAACCCTATGAAAAAGTATATGATTGAAATTAAATAAAGAAATATATTTTGATATTCCATTTATCTGATGATTTCATTTTGAATGATCAATTATGTTTATAATAACCAAAGTGTGACAATGGAAACAATACAACAAAACATTGAAGGATATTATCATAATTGTGAAATGAATTATACTATTCACAAATAATGACAAGTCTATAAGATCTTGTAATATATTTATTGAATATAATATTTCATACAAGTGATGATTAAATATGATGATCTACAAACATCTATAATGTATTAACTACATTATCTGGCTTTTGATCCTTTTTGTAAAAGGGTATACTCCCTTCAAAACTATTGACTGCGTTATCAACTCTATCTGGATTTTGAGCCATTTTGGTAACAGGGTATAGTCCCTTCAAAACTATTTACCAATAATATATATATATCAGATATCATTATGATCATAATAACCTTTATAATCTATCATTTTATTTAAGCTATAAGTGCTTAAGGGCTTCTACTAACGACAATGTTCGTATGTGAGTTATTGTTAATAAATAAAAAATCTTCATATAATTTATAGTTTCCTTAAGGATAGTAATTTTGTCAATAATGTGAATAATACATTATGGGGAAATAGTAACATGAAGACAAATTTTTAGTGTTTTTGTACTTTGATATAAACAAGTACATTAATTATGATACCCTGACGACACATAAGTATACATGTTATTTCAATAATTATTAAATAGAATAACAATATCTGAGGCGTGACTAAATTAACTCAAATTACATGTCAATCATAAATTTATCTATTTATTATCACTTGGTGACCCATTTTAATTAAGTGGACTATTCATATTAAATGTTAAACTTATACTAAAGAGACTAAGGCCAAAACTAATTGGGATATGATTTTATCATTTAAACAAGAGACTTGGTTGAGTTCTCCTATATTAAATAACACAATATTACGATAACAAGATGGGAGATACTTATTGAAGTTTTGAACTTAGCGAGTTATTATGACTCTTTATCGGGAGTGAAATGGCATGTATTACTACTAAATAACATATCGTAAGACTAACTTATCTACTTAACTAAAATGAATAACTAAAATATGTAAATAAAGTTGATGCAGAGAAGAAAAACTCTTTCAACAATCAACCAAGTTATAATGATAAAAAAAATCCAAAACAACCCCTTAGTAGGTAAATTAATCACTTTTCACAAGCTAAGAAACACCTCAAACTAGAAAAAATTAGCCTTATATCCCAAATTGGCTTATAATTATGCTTGCATTAGGTTGTTAGACCCTATACCATGCTAATTCAACAATCAAATTAAATGGATACTCAATAAATCATCAAATTCCCTTACTTTGGCCAAAACTACCTTCTTAGCTTTTCAACATTAAGGCCTGTGGTGAGTTGATGTTGGGAGAGATATATAAGTAACTAGGAAAAATTCAAACCATTTTGAGCACCCATCAAGATCCTTGAGGTGTGTGGCCAATTTCTTGGTTCAATTCTCAATGCAACTCCCTTTTCTCCTCTCTCTCTCTCTCTCTCTCTCTCTCTCTCTCTCTCTCTCTCTCTCTCTCTCTCTCTCTCTCTCTCTCTCTCAGGCCTAACACTCATAGTAGCCATGTCTAAGGTCCTTTTTTGGTATAGCTTTTAATAGAGATACTAAAATAAAAAAATAATTACTTTATGAGATTTCCAGGTTTAATCATTGTGCAAATTTTTAAAATTACCTTCCTGTAGATATCTAAAATGTAAACATTAATAATTTTGATTAATTTGTTCTGCAAATATCCTAACATCATCATTATCTCATTAATCCTATTCCTATAGAATACAACATATACCCTTTATCCTAATTAATTTCATCAGTTATCTAATATCTCATCATTTCATCATTAATCCCTTTAATTCATTATTATTTCCCATTATCACACCTTAATCCTTATTATCATTTTCTAGGAATTTAATATTCCTACACCTACCTACCCACCTACCATACACCTGGCCTCTCCATATAATCAAATCCCTAATCATATTTTATTAATCTAATATAATCCTAATCTAAGTATATCCTATACCTCTAAATATAGAATCTTCTATTTTTAGAAGCCTCTCTCAACCTATTCCACTCTCTACTGAATTTTAAATTCAATGGAGGCTTCTCAAAAATTATGGAATTCTCCATACTATAATCCTCCAATCCTATCATTAATCGTCAACCATTTATCCTCATCCCACTTTGATCAATCCTCACCATCTATCCTCCCTACCACAAATTATAAATTGAGCTCTCCTCCTCCATAAGAGAGAGATGGAAAATCTTGTAATTCCATAACAAATCTCATTTTTATCTTATTAAATCATCCATCCACTCTATAATCTAATCTATCAATCCATCATCCTTCGTCAAATCAATAGAAGTAAATCAAGGGGAGGTGATGCCCAAGTGTCTCTAGAAAATATGAAGAAATCAACACCATCCATGAGAAAATCCAATAATACATAAGAGGAGCATCACATCTTCTTGGTAAGTGCAGGTATTGACTCTCTCCCCCTTTCCATCTCTTTATCAATCTAAGGTATTGTTGGAAGGATTATCATAGGGGAACAATTTATTTTTCTTCATATATTCAAAAATAATCTTTTCTAACATATACATTTTTGGCCCCAACCGTGGCCCCCCCCCCCACTTCTTTATGATTTTTAATCTTATTTCATCCCTAAAACAAGATGTCAAAGTTTGAAAAAAAAAATTGCACCTTCAAATTTGAATTTTCAGGTTCATCTTCAATTTTCAGTATGAATTGGCACCTATTCCCTGTGTTTTAGCTCTTATACTATAAGGATTGGTACCTTTACCCTAATTTGGCACCTTTTCCCTTTTTTGGTTTCTTTTCCTTTTTTGGGTTCCTTTTCTACATATTTTGTGCCTATGATTTGGTGTGTATGCTACATAGTTCAGTGCTTATGCTCTGTAATTTTTTTTCCTTCCTTTCGAGAGCCATAATGTTTGATCCCATTTTTTTCTCAGAAAGGTATCAAAAATATATTTGCAATGAAATTTTTGATTTATCATTTTATAGGATAACTTAACCATGATTTTCATTTTCCTAAATCTTGTCATTTTAACTACACATCAAGTTTAATTTTTCTTGCACCAAACTACTAACACTTTATGTATAACTTCGTATGCTTACTAAAGATAAAAATCAGTCTAAAACTAATAACCCTTTGTTTTGTAGCATGATTGTTCAAAGACATTTGAGTTTATAAATAAAATTATTAATCTTTGTTTTACAGGGCCTCCTCTAAAGACCTAATCACATAGTATTTATCGTTTAATTTTATTAGTTTGAATTTATTTTCTTGAATCATCTTTTTTTTGTGTTTTTTATCATTTATTTTTTATCCCAAAGGTGAAACTATGTATGCTTTCCTCTCGCATCCTATGATGATCTTGAGGATCAAAATCAGCTATCCTTTCTCCTTTTATCATTTATAGGGGTAACATGATGTGGAAGTGACATCCACACACTTACCATAGTTCTAGGGGTCTCATGACCTTTGAATTCACCTCCACACATTTAGACACACCCCATGTTACAACATATAAATCATTGTAGAGTTATTGTCATTGGCTAATATCTTACTTATTTTTAGAGTGGTGTGAAGTGAGGGGCTTCCACGTCCCAATACCTAGGCCTTAGAAAACATCCTTGCAATACGGACTTGGGTCCCACATATCGTAAGGTATATTGGGGACTCTTTTAGTGATTTCATACATCCTAGAATAGGAAACCTTTTGGCCTCATATCAAAATATAGTGTAAGGAGGCTCACACTCCCCAATATCACTTGTTATCTGGCCCCACATTGACACATAGGTGGAGAACCAGTTTTTGGCACCATCGTTGATGTGTGGTATTGAAAGTGGATTATAATTTGATTGTAATCCCACTTGACTAGTTTGGGTATGTATTTCATGTTTGTTTCTTTCTTGTGAACACCCTCAACCATCCTATAACCTTAAAATTTTAATTAACCAAATATCATCATAATCAACCATCCTTAATTAAACAATCCAATCCAAATCCCATCACCATCCTTAATCAACCATCCTAATCCAAATTTAATCACCCACACATCCTATCAAACCATGTCCTTTGATCCTCAATCCCCATCCTCTCCAAACCAACATCCAAACCCCTACCTCTTTTCTAAATCCATCAACCAAGTATCCCATAACCCACCAACCATCAAAGTCAACCATCTCGCTTTGATCATGAAATCCCACACACTATCCAACATCTTAATAAACAAATATCAAATCTCACATCCTACGTCAACCAATCACCTCCTCGTCATCAAAATCAACCATCCCATGTTGATCCTAACATCCTAAAAACCATCCAAATCAATCAAAAAATATCTGATATTAAATCATGTATCAACCATTCACCTCCTAAAAAATCATCTCCCAACCAACACCTTCCACAATTTCCCCTTCCTATGATCACTATCCCTCACCCCATTTAATTCCTCTTTGAGGAAGCTGAATAATATCAATCCACACCCTGACCTAGTCAACATAAACCACTATCCCTATAATCCAATTACATCTACTTTGACAACCTCACATACTCTGACCTAGACCAAGAGGACATCCTTTATGTCCTTGTTAATCTATGCACCAATCCCAAGCCCACACAATCATTCTAACCTCTAACTCCCCTATCAATCATCATGACCTATACCTTCCTCCCATCAAAACTCATGAAGATAATCAACCACCATCTAGAATCTAATCTCCTAAATCCAATCATCATAAAACCTATAATCAAGTCCCATTCACATATCCATAACAATCACAATACCTTAACCAAAAATAATTATCCCCCACATCTAATCTTAGTCCTCCATCCTCTTCATCTTCATCATCCCAATCAGATCCTTCAAAATTTCTCCTAAAGAGTCCCATATCCCCTAATCCGCCATCAAAATCAGCCTCTAATCCTATTTCATCCACTCCATTACCTAATCCCAATCTTGTCAAAATTGTCTCATCCACCATGACTCCTAAGTCACCCTCCTCCCCTTCTACCCCAAATCCTAATACATCTAATGTGTCTCCTATGCCACCCTCATCCTCTTCATCCATGCCTAATAATATCTTACCCCTTCATCACCTAAACCTAATATTATCCTATCCTCTTCTCCAATTTTAAATCTGACATCCCCCAATCCTAAAACATCTAATGTGAATCCTAAGTCACCAAATCCTAAACATAAAAAATATAATACAGGTCCTCTCCCCACCCCATCTCCTAGGTCCAATATATAAGGCTCCTATACCACCTTCATATACTTCATCCCCTAAATCGACCAAATATAATGTGGTTCTTACACCACACCCATCTCCCAAATATCCTTCATCCCCAACATCACCCAAATCTAATGTCACCCCCATATCACACCCATCCCCTTCATCTAAGTCTACCACATCCCCTTTATCTACATATACTAATCCCAAACAATCTAATCTTAAGCCAAAACCATCTAGCTTAAAACCACATACTCTAACCAAATCTACTTCAACCTCCAAGCCCAAAACATCCCATTTGGCCCCTGGGCCTAATCCATCCCCTTCATCTTCTAGACCACTACAATCTAATCCAACTCATAAATCCAAATCAACCAAAACATCTCATAATCCACCCAATCCTACACCTTTACTTCCTACTCCCCCAAAACCATTTAACTCAAATCACTTCACTCCTTTTGGATAATCCTTGACCACCATCTTCCATCGTCTAAAAACCTTCAACATAATCATCCATCCCCTAATCTAAATTAACTAAGTACCTAAGGCGCAAAGCTTGGTGACATGCGGAAGTAGAGCACGAAGGACACACACAAAAGTAGTTCTTGGAGATGCACAAAGGCTCACACCCAGGTAGGATGGATTCAGGACTTAGTGGGTTTTGGAAACATGGGTAAAGGACACGTTTAGGGAATAGAATGGAAAATTGACTAGATGTAATTATGGATAAGTTATGGATGACTTGTAGCTTAAGAAAAGGATATTCCAGGGCATCAATATGGTTATCATGAAAGGATAAGGAGACGATTTTTTTATGGATTAACTGACAGTTACATGCTAAGGGATACTCAATTGAGGAAATACAAGATGAAATTTCTCATGTTCTTGGGTAGTGGTAGGGCAATCATGAAATATTCATTCAGTCCTTCTCTTGTAATGATGAGCAGTTAAGAGGTGATTCCTTGAGAGTTCCTCTTATGTATGGTTTTATGAGACAAATTTAGAGGGGATGTGTGTGCGTGAGTATGAGAGAAAGAGAGGGAGATAGTAAAAATGTGTAATGTGTGATGATGAGCTCTATAATGGGTCGAAGCTCTACTATTGTAAATATCTCCATATATGGAACTATTTTGATGTAATCTTGGCTACTATACTTTGACTAATGAATATAATGAAGTGATTCTAAAGAACTTATGTGATTGATCTTGATTTTTAAATTTCCTTTTATGTTCATGGGTGTATTTCTACGATTTCTTAATGTTTATCATGATTTATTTATACTTCAATTGTAGTATGATGATGCTATCGTATGTTATGGTGCATTATATTAGAAGTTAGTGCTTAAATCTTGTTTCCAAGAATGTGTGTGTTCACTCTCTGTTTATGCAAACATCCCCTTATTAAGGAATAAAATTATCACAAATCACACATAAAGGAGGGTCTTGGCACCTGCGTGTGCTTGGGTGAGCTTCTAGACAAGTTTGGATGATGTGTTGGTGTGCTTGGGGTTGATTGAGGAAGCAAGAGGTAAATAGAGATTACATTTTGGTTCCATTGTCGTGACCTATTTTCAAAGCTGTTTTGAGAATGATGTGTGATGATAGAGCATCTAACCTTGGATAGCATAAAGACCTAGCTTAAAATCACAAAGGATTATTTTTCTCAAAGGTTCGGTACTGGATCTGAGTTTGATGCACGAAAATGGGTGGAGGAGAACCTGTATCACAAACTCTATGAGACATTCTTCTGTTGTTTTCTAAATATATTTGTATGAATGGCTCTTCAGCATGTGCATCAAGGACAAGCTGGTGTTATAGACCTCATGTTTGGACCTAAGATGAATATTAGTGGTTGCACGATGTCAATCTGACCTAGAACCATGCTTTTTATCACTAATGGAGTAGAGTGTTAACTAGTTACACCCTAGAATACACTATTTCTATGTATTATTTCCCAAATATTCACTGAGTTTGAAATCTTGAGGGATCCTAGAGGATCATTCATGTATGTTATTTAATTGTCTATCAAGATCTTGGTCATTACGTTGTGTTTGGAATCCTTTTCCATGGTTGACTAAACTCATACTAGGCACAGGGTGCGGAAGCTGGCGTGGTAGAGGATGACATACCTTATGGAATAAACGGAGAGAGAGGAGAGGTGTGTTAAGTATAATGAAGCTCGGGAGAGGGAGTTGGCAAGACAACATGAAGCTTTATGAGTGATGGATTTATGGAGGCAGACGTTGCGGGAAGGATTTGAAGTTCACTCGGAGGACATGGAACCTAAGCAGTTTGAGCTACCCCATCTTGGCAAGCATGGAAGAGAAACCCCCTCGGCTTCTAGAGAGATCTTATCATATGAAGAAAGGAGGAGAGCTGTAGGTGCACAGCTTAACCCATATGGCCACCAGACCCTTACACTTAGTTTTCCAATTATTGAGATAAGTTTTGATAATCTAGTTGGTATCGATATTGGTAGTCGAACGACACCTAGGAGTTATAATTTTTCATTTGGTACATATATGGATACACATTCATTTCCTGTGTTTGGGAGTATTTTTTTTGGAAAAACATTTGGGAAAGGTCTAGGAATAAAAGGTTTGAGTATCACATTTGGGAGTAGTGCGGGAAACACATCTAGGAGTGGTTCGGTATCATAGACTATCAGTGCACATTTTAGCATGACAGTGAGATCACAGGGCACAGCTGCGTTAGGCCCCTTACATACAATAAAAGGAGGATCTGGTGGATTTGGAGGAGTTCACACTAGTGGATCTAGTGGATTTGGTGGTGGAGTAAACATCAGAGGGAATCAAGATCTTGGCTCTGGTGAACAAGATCAAAAACACCATGAACATGTGTTTTATGTGATGTGACTCCAATTACCTGATTACAAGGGCATTGAGGATGTCACGAAATATGTACACAAGTGCAAGTTACTATGGCGTGTTAAGGGAATCACTACCCCAGAGTGGAAATAAATTCAGTGTGCAACCATGTTGTCAAGGACGTGCACATAGTTGGTATAGGAAGTATGACCCACACTAGATAGTGGTGGATTACATTGCGCTATGTAATGCCTTTTTGGTAGAGTTTCACATACCTAAGTTTGAAAAGAAAAGCATCAAAATGTTGAAGGAAATTCAGCAAGGAATGATAGAGAGTATGTGGAAGTATGACGAACATTTCAAGACTCTCCTATCCAAGTTATCTTATGACATTTATCCTTCACAACATGCTCAATGGTTTGTCAAAGGTTTGATCACACCTTTCAAGAGGGCACTCTCACAGAAGACTTTCATAGATCTACGTGAGGCCTTGGAGGTTGCCTTGCACACTGAGGCAATAAGAAGCATTGATACAGGAGTTATCCCATTCCTAGAAGCCTAAATTGTTGTAATGGAAAAGCATCAAGAGAAATTATCTACAAACTCAACTCATGAGACTCGTAGTGGGTTATGGTGTACGGATTGTGAAGTAGAGGATCATACAAAGGACAATTTCCCACGAAGGTCAATTCGTTCCATAATGGTGGAATGTGATATTTTCCATAGAGATCATGATGCAAGTAGTGTTTGGCTACTATAGCACACAATCCATAAGAATGTGTTTTGCTATTGCAAAATCTACACCTCTACTACTCATGACACCAAGGATTGTAGATTGATTGACCAAATACATGATGCCATTAATATTGGTGTGTGCTAGACTAGTATTGCAAGCAGTTCCAAGGATGAGGACCATCATTATGAAGGGCACACGGATGGAGGGAGTCATGGAAAAGGCTTTTACGGAGGATTTAAAGGTCGTGGAAACTATGGAGGTGGAAGAAGTGAGTTCCCGCGTGGAGCTTGTTACAACTGTGGGTCTGTGGAACACTAGAAGCATGAATGCCCTAATCTATTACATTGATTTGGTGTGGAAAGAAGAACAAGTATGAGGAGTTCCTAGAATTATTTGAGCACATGAGCCAACAACATTGGAAGGAAAAAGGTGCCAATTGAGATGGTAAGTGAAGAAAGTCAACTCGTAGTGGATGCCAAGGGTGGTGCGTGAGTTAGGGTTAAAACATATACTAGTGACAACGTGAGATAAGGATGTGCCAAGGAGATATACCAAAGAAGAACCCACTAGTTACTAGAGAAGAGATGGTGCATGGGAAGTATCCAGAACCTGCTCATCAAAAATAATTCTATCAAGAAACCATGGATGTGATTCAAAACCTACAAGGAGAGATTCAGTGCCTAAAGGAGAAATTGTGGTAGTCAGAATGAAATAAGAGCATTGAGGCTCCACATAAGGATTTGGATGAAGTCAAGTAGGCATGCAAAATGATGAGGAAAGATAATATCATCCCTTTGTTAGGATAATGGCCACGAGAGAAAGTACCACGCACTAGAGGAGAGTCCAAGTGACAAGTCTTACATGCTAACGTTCCCCCGCTCAACATTGACTATGATAAGAAGATTACCTTGAATGCAGTAGTTGATGGATGGATCCTGAGAAATATTCTAATTGACACAGGGTATGAAGTTAATGTTATTCACCTTAGAATGCATGGAATCAAATGGGAAGACCCCCATTACAACCATCCTCAAATGTGCAATATATGGATAACAGGATAAAGGCAATACCCATTGGTGTTTTGAAGGATGATCTTATCACTATCCAAGGGGAAAAACTCACTGGAGAATTTGAAGTCTTGGAACTTGCTGAGGTAGACAACTTTCCAACATTACTTGGGCACCCCTGGTGCTATAAGAACAATGTTGACTTACGTTTCAATAAGTGATATATAAGTTTTGAGAACAAGGAAAAATGTGTTATCATCCCTTTGACAGATGGAAATTCAACACCCTATACTGAACCCTTAGGAGAAGGAGACCTAGACAAAATCTATGTGCACACTATCAGAGACCCTGAGGTTTTACATCCAATAGAAGGAGTTATTCAATGGGAAGACACTCAATCTGTAAGTGATACCACTAATATGGCATCCATAAATTGGGCACATAGGCCATATGAGTTAGTCAGAAGGAAGTTAAGAGGATCTGTGACAAGAGTAACGAAGGCACGCTCAGTCAGGAGCCTAGGAGGAAAATAATTTCCATGTTACAATGGGGGATCCAACCCTGATGTTTTCCTACGAGAAACGGAGACCCAGTGGAGATTTGAGATCAAAAGAAGAAGTATGCTTGGTTATAATTTTCTCAGGACCACAACACATTGGTGGGTGACCCATTGTGATAACCTTCTAGAGTGGCACGAGGTGAGAATCAAATTCTCTATTAGGTTTCTCCAAAGCATTGCACCTATCACTATACAGAACTATCATGGGAGGGAACCTGCCTTGTTTCACGTCTAGGCATGTGAGAAGGCATATATGGGAGGCACAAAATCCTTTCCTCCATATTTATGGGTTCATAATTTTTACTCCACCTTACAAGGTTGCACATGTGCATGGTAAATTCATTCGTAACTACATTGTTAGACAGGAAACTAGTGGGAGTTGACATATGACTTGATTCAAACCTTTGAGTATCAAAGTATAAAGCCATTGGTGCATGATTTGTTGTAGGTTCTTAAGCACCTAACTATGGGGGATAGTGCCATGGTGGAGGATAGAATACTATAGTTGTTGGGAGAAACTAACTTGAAAGTGCACTTCAATGAGGAAGATCCAGAGGAAATACATCTTGAGCACGCTTACATGGAAAAAGAGAAAGGGAAATTGGTCTATATAATCGATGGTGAAGAAGTGGAGAAATTGGATGCTAACAATATTGTGGGTACACACGAGGTAATGGATAGTGTTGATGATCAAGTGCATGCCTACCATGAACCTCAGAAAACTAAGAAGGTTAACATTGGCTTGGATGCGGAACCTAAGGGAGATACTATTGGGGATCATTGGTTAGAAAAAGAGGTTTCAAAGATCATCGATCTGTTGCGTGAATTTTAGGATTTATTTCCACATGGGTACCATGAGCTTAAGGGAGTTCACCAATCTTTAGGAGATATGTGAATCAAACTAAATAAAAGTGTGCACCCTATTCAAAAGATACCTTACCGAATGAATCTGAATCTATACGTTGGGGTCAAGGATGAGATTGAAAAGATGATCACATCAAGAATAATTGAGGTTGTTGAGTAATTGGAATGGATAAGTCCAATGGTCATCAGCATTAAGAAGTATAGGAGGATAAGGATTTATGTTGATTACAGGGATTTGAATCCGGTATGTGTCATTGACCCTTTTCCAACCCCCTTCACTGAGGAGATCCTGGAAGGAGTAGCTGACCGCTAGATCTATTCATTCATAGATGGATTCTCAAGATATCATCAGGTTAGAATTACAAAAGAGGACTAAGAAAAGACAACATTTGCCACTGAATGGGGAATTTTTTCCAAAAGAGTCATGCCTTTTGGACTGAAGAACACGCCTGCGGTGTTTTTGTACATTTTGGTTCAGGCATTTCAGGACTTCATCCATAAGTTTCTTCAAGTCTACCTTGATGATTGGATGGTTTATAGACTAGTAAAATACCATTGCTACAATCTACGGTTGATGTTTGAGAGATGCTGATAGTTGAGTATATCTCTCAACATTAAGAAATGTGTTTTTGCTACTCCTTTTGGAACCCTGTTGGGGAATATCATATATAAGGAAGGTTTGCTGGTGGATCTTGCCAAAGTTGTTGTTATTATGGGATTGGGGGAACCTACCAGCCAGAGTGTGATGTGTGGATTCCTTAGGCATACAATGTACTACCTGAAATTTATGAAGGGATATACAAAGATCATCATGCCATTGGAGGGATTTCTGAAACACATAAGTATGTTTCATTGAGGAGATGTGCAATAGATGGCATTTGATACATTGAAGAATAGGCTTATCATTGTGCCCATATTACACTTTTCATCTTGGGACAAGCCATTCCATGTACATGTTGATGCTTCAAGGATGGAAATTGGAGTAGTATTGGGACAGCTTAGGGAGGGGACTTTTGATCACCCTATTTGTTTTGTAAGTAGGAAGTTGACACTAGCAGAGAAAAACTTCGAGCGCGAGGCATTGTCAATTATCTATGCATTGCACAAATTTAGGTAGTATCTTCTAGAAATACCCTTTATATTCTACATGGACCACATGACATTGAAGTACTTGGTGAATAAGCTCATTTTACAAGGGCCCATATGCAGGTGGGTCCTATTGTTTCAAGATTTTGAGTTTACGGTTGTTGTGAAACTAGGTAATAGTAATTTGGGACTTGACCATTTATCAATGATTGAATCCAGAGAGGACATGGAGAGTGTTAAGGATACAATTCCAAATGCACAACTATTTAGATTGTGGCACACACCCTCTAAATTAGAGGATATTGTTGTGTTTCTCAAAATAGGTATGACACCAAAAGGAATGAGTATTTTGGAGATAAATTAGTTGGCTAAATGCATCGTGCCCTACATGTTAATTGGTGGAGACTTATACAAGTTATGCCATGATGAGATCTTGCGTTGGTGCGTGTTAGAGCATGAGTGTATTGTAATCATGGAGGAAGCACATGGTGGAATTGCAGGAGGACACTATGCAGGAAATTCCACAGCCCAAAATATTTTACTACCAGGTCTCTGGTGGGAAAGAATTTACCAAGATTGTATCAAGTTTTGTAAGGCATGTGATCATTTCCAATACCTTGGCAAGCTAGGAAGAAGAGATGAAATTCCTTTGAGGTCGATAGCTAGTGTTGAACCATTTGAGAAGTGGGCAGTTGATTTTGTAGGACCTATTTCACCTACCACATGAAGGATTGGTTCATGATATATAATTACTTGTACTGATTACTTAACATAGTGGGTGGAGGCAATGCCTATGAAATATTGCACAACCACAGCAGCAAATTCCTATGGGAAAATATAATCAGCAAGTATGGGTGCCCTTTGAGTTTGACTAATGATAGGGGTACACATTTTTTGAATGAGACAGTAAGGATTTTTTGGTAGAGTTCATGGTGGCTCATCACAAGGCTACTCCTTACCACCCTCATGCTAATGGGACAGCCGAGGCATTCAACAAGATACTAAGTCACACATTGAAAAAGATTTGTGATGTTGGGAGACAATATTGGGATGACAAAGTCTCAACCATACTATGGATGTATAGGATAACCTACAAGAGATTGAACAAAGCCACACCATTTCAATTGGTGTTTGGTGGGGAAGTTTCTTAGCTGGTATAATTTATGCTACCCTCTCTATGTATTACACGTACAGGAGGATTGGATGACGGACAAGCATTACAAGAGTGAATGGATAATTTAATGTAATAAGATGAAAGGTGATCACTTGTTAGGTGGATTCAGAAGACTGAGAAGGTGAGACAAAAACCATGGCACGATCGTCACATAAAAAATAAACAATTTGAGGTTGGGAAAATGGTTTTACTTTATGACTCTAAATTTTTGTGCCATCCTGGGAAACTCAAATCCCATTAGTTAGGGTCATATATTATATCTTACATCCTTGATTTAGGCATGTTTTAGTTGCAAGCACTGGATGGGACAAGGTTGTCAGGATATTTCAATGGGAATCATCTAAAGCCCTAATTTAAATAAGGCTTTTATGTGTCTATAAATAAGGTAGTATTACTAATTAGATTAAATTCCCTTTAATACTTTTACCTTTTACTTGTTTCCTCTGTCGCCATTTTTTGGTTTTTTTATTGCACATTGGTGCGCCAGTAGATAATTACATTGTAAGATATTTTATGCATAGAGGACCTTGCAAACATTTTTTTTGTGGGGTGAAGTAGCAGATATGTTGAATATGTTTGAAAAATTATTTTGATAATGGACTAATGGGAATGATTACTGAAAAGGTAGAAGAATGAGAAGAATAATGGTTAATGTGTTTGAATTCATGTGGTTATGAAGGTCTGCTGAGGAAAATTTAAATACCATGAAGAAGGGAAAGATCGCGTAGTAAAACATAAGGTAGGCAGCACCATGGGGAATAACTTAGTGGATAGCATAGAGGTTATGTACTTTGGCACAGTGACCTATGTGAAGGAGGTCTATGGTAGTGAAGTAGTGTTGGAATGTAAGAAAGTTAAAGCTGCAACGCACGAGGGGAGCTTGTGGAAGTTGATTTAAGTGAAATAAAGTGCTCTATTAAAAAGTGACATTAAGACACGTGGTCGGAGGAACTCTAAGGCATTGAAAAAGTATAAATAGGAGGTAAGAGTAGTCATTTTGACTACTTTTCCTTAGAAAATTTATTTTGTGCTCTCAAGCTCGAAGTGCGATGAGGGTTTTTCCAACAAGAGGGAAGAAAGGAACTTACCACAAACCAGTGGAATTGTGCAAGCTAGTGGAATTGTGCAAGTTGTAGTGTAGTCTTGGGGCGTAGTAAGGAGGAAAGAAGACAATAGAGCAGGAAAGGGGTTGCGTGAGAGAGAAGTGGAGAATTTTTCGAGTCCGGGAAGACAAAGGAGAGATTCAAACCACCTAAGGCATGAGAAGAAATAAGAAGAAATAAGATGGCACCCAAGAAGGATTGAACAAAGAGACCAGTGGTGAATAAGGAGGATCCTGTGGATATTTACTCAAAAATGCAGTACCCCCAAGGGTTATCAAGGTAGAAAAGTGGAGTTCAAAGTTATACAAGTGCAAGATCAGCAAATATAAGCACAAGAAAAGTGACAACAAAAATCTGATTCGGGTGGACTTAGTTTCAGACACTCCAAAAGTGGATGAGCTTGGAAACCCTGAGGTTGACAACTCTATGCAACAAGAACTACAAAAGATTAGATTTTTATAGCTATGGGAGCTACCTTTCTTTGTAAAAACCTTTGTTTTGTTCAGGTGTTTAATGTCGTGGGTGCATGATGAATTCTTCTACTTCATGGGAATAAGGATGAGGATTAAAAACCACTTGATTAGGACATTTACAGGCATGTAGAACACTGGCAAGGACATGGCACCTTATTTTTGTGCCACTGCAAAGATTGAGGATCTACTGAAGAAATTTAACTACAAGAAGGGAGGAAGGGCACAATTTACTATGGATCTCTGAGACCCAGCATTTAGATTTTCCTTCCGGCTCATTAGTTTCAAATTGGACACATCAAAGAGGTGGACATACATCAATATAGGGTTCTTGTATGTGGGCTACAGATTTTCAAAAAGGGCACATTATAATTTTGTAGAGTTTATTGCAAACTGAATTGTTAAAAAATCATGAGTGTGGAACGAGGAAGGAGTGAAAATCACATGCAGTTCCATACTTATATTGATCATATTCTAGGATATTAGTGTCCCATATGGGCCAAATGGGAACATATGGGTTCACCCACCTGCGCACTCGTCCCCTATAGTTCAATTTACGAAGTTCACTTATGATGGGACCATATCGATTGCCTAAAAGTCTCAGATGAACATGTGGTTAGAATGGTTGTGCAAATGATTTGAGAATTAGTGGTGCATCCCCCATGAATTACCACAAGTTTTTGGGGATCAAGTAAAAATTGTAGTTACACAATATTTTTTCCTAGCAAAGTTTATGTTAGCCAAGGGAGAGATGTGGCCATGGTGTAATCTCCCATTTGTGTTTACTACTAAGTATATGAAGTGCGCCATCAACCAAATAAATGACGAAAATAATTTGGTCTTTGATGTAGAAAAAGTGGACATTGAAGTCCATACATTGCATGTGATATACAAGTATGGCACTCGACCTGCTTATGTCTAAATTTTGGAGCCTAATTTTTTGGAATTGGAGATTATAGACTCCCCCTTTCTAAATCCATGGGAGGTGCCAATCTTTCCCATGAAAGTGGTATAGATTGAAGGTAAGTTAGATACTTCTCGAAATAGGAAGTACTACATGCACCACAAAGGTAGCAAGGGTGTCAGCACTTCACTACAAGGTGGTGTCAAGGAATCATTATTGGGGCATGAGAAAGAGAAGGAAGAGGAGGAATATCCTCAAGAAAAAAAATAAAAGGAACACAATGCATTGAGCCCCACAATAGGCTCAGAGGAAGGTGAAGAAGAAGACCCCACCACCTTTAAGGTAGAGTTAGAAGAAGAGATGGAAGATCAAGAAGTTGAGGCTGAAGCCATAGATATGGGCGGGGTGCACGAGGAAGGAAAGGAGCACTCTGTAGGAGTTAAGAAGATCCCAGCACGCAAGGCCTCCCCAATGTATATCATCATGCCAAGGGGAGATAAGGGGGGAACCTTTACTATAAATGAGGATAAAGGATTCACCCTTGGATCAAATACGTAGTGAAAAAAGCGTAAGGAAACAAGGAAGAAGTGGACACCCATGTCTACACATATGGACTTCATGGATGACCCCACGAAGGTATTGCACACAAGGTTCCAGATCACCCTCCCATCGGAGAAACTACATGGTTGGGATTTGATGGATCAATAAGGGGATGTGCCCAGAACAAGGAAGATGCTTATTTGGAACATGCATTTCCATGCCAAAGAGCCTAAGTTTGAGTTCAATGATTATGTGATCTAGACTGTCCATCTAAATAAGAAATGAGGAGAAACATATAAGGTGGTGGATCCTAACAACTTAATAGATGAGCCAGCATGCAATGCACCTCAAAATATGTCTTTGAAGGTGATCTGGTCAAACTTGGATTCAAGAGCAATTGTTTGGACCCTGGTCGTAGAAAATAAGGACAAGGAAAAGGAGATAGATTATGTCAGGTATTAAGGGGTGAACATGTGTGAACAAAAGAAGCATACGACTGAGATGACACCCTCAAAAAGATCATTTTGGGACAATGTTTGGCATTGGTGAGCCAGGCCAGGACAAACTATGGGGATGAAATGGAATATATTGAAGACCTTGTGGGGATGTTTCTCACAAACATAAAAGATGGTGCGGGGCCCACAACTTTAGAGATCACAAAGGAGAAAGAGGAAAAATATTTTTCATTGAATCCTGGATCACTATGTTGGAGAAATTTCTCACCCAACTCAAGGAAACAAATATACCAATAGATAGGGGCTTCAACATCTGTAGAAAATGTGAGTCCATCATTGACACGAGGGTGATAGAAGAGGAGGCTTCCCTCATGGCTTTATAGGAGACCATCCCCACTAACAAGTCCGAATGTGTGTAGTTTGTTGTTAACACCACAAATCAAAAGGATAAAATCAAAATGAAACACAAGAAGCTAGACTTCAGGATTAGTGAACTTTGGGATTCCATTACTGAGCAGATGGATGAGTTTGAAGGTGTATGCGTGGAGATGGTGGTAGCTATCAATGAGCTAAAGGGGAAGGTAGAGGAAATTACCCCAAACTAGGTGCCCAACATCATGGGAGAAGTGCCAGGGGAGGCCTTATCAGAATTGAAGGCCTAGGAGAAGTTGAAGGACAAGATATAAATGGAGTTCCCTAAAATCCTCCAATTTTTCACATAACATATTCTTCCATTCTTCAATTCTTTATTCAGATTCTTTCAATTTGAATATTATTTATTATTTTAAGGAGAATATTTCTTGCCTTAGCATAGTTTGGTCGTCAAGACTTTGTTTGGGAAGTGCGAAGGGTTGTCGGGGCAGGAATCATATTAGTGTGGGGTAATGTTGGACCCCTAAATTAAATAAGTACCTAATGTGTAAAGCTTGGTGATGCATGAAAGCAGGCTACCAAGGTACGTGCGGAAGTAGTTCTTGGAGATGCACAAAGGCTCGCACCTAGGCAGGATGGATTTAAGACTTAGTGAGTTTTGGATAGCAAGAAAGGATGTATTTAGGGAACAAATGAAAAAGTGACCATATACACATATGGATAAGCTATGGAGACTTGTATCTCAAGAAAATTATATTCCAGGACATCAATAAGGTTATCATGAAAGGATAAGAAGTCAATTTTTTTATGGATTAGTTGGTACTTGCATGCTAAGGGATACTCCATTGAGGAAATGCATGATGACATTTGACATGTTCTTGGGTAGTGGTAGGGCAATCATGAAAGATTCCTTTATGATTTCTCATGTAATGATGAGAGGTTAAGATGAGATTCCTTGATATTTCCACTTATGTATGGTTTTACAAGACAAATTTAGAGAGGAGGTGTGTGTGTGTGTGTGTGTGTGTGTGTGTGCGCGCGCGCGCGCGCGTGTGCGTGTGAGTATGAGAGTGAGAGAGGGAGATAATTAGTAAAAATGTGTAATGTGTGATGGTGAGCTCTGTAATGTGTCAAAGCTTTGCTTCTGAAAATATCTCCATACATGGAACTCTTTTGATGTAATCTTGGCTACTGTACTTTGACTAATGAATATAATGAAGTGATTCTAAAGCACTTATGTGATGGATCTTGATTTTTACATTTCCTTTTATGTTCATGGGTGTATTACTAGTTTTATTGATGATAATCATGATTTAGTTCTCCTTCCATTGTAGTAATATTATGTTATCCTATGTTCAGATGCATTGGATTAGGATTTAGTGCTTAAATCATGTTTTCAAGAATGGGTGCGTTCATTCTCTGTTTGTGCAACACCCCCTTATTATGGAAGAAAATTCTCACAAATCTCACATAAAGAAGGGGCTCAATGCTTGCGCATGCCTCGAGTGGGCTTCCAGACTAGTCTGGATGATGTGTCAGTGTGCTTGGGGTTGATTGAAAAAGTAAGAGGTAAATAGATGCTACATGTCCAAAACCTCGTTAACCAAGGGATTCGTGTTCTTGCACCTATTTATCCACCACCTTTCCATCCTATTCCTCTCCCTAACCATCATCTACCATCTAAATCCCACTCAAAATCCAAACATCATCATCCATCCAAATCTCATCATACATCCAAACATCCCTCACCAACCAAAAACCAAAACAAATCTCACCTCCCATCCTTGCTTAAGTTTGGCCTCTTAGAGGATGAAAAAACTACAACCCCTCAGTATTATGATTACCAAATGGCTCATATTCCCCATACACTTTATATCCTATATCCAAAAATATGTTCACTAATATGAAACATCAAGGCAAATAATTAGGCATCCATGAACAAGGCATTCACGAACCCATCTCCCTTAATCAAAATCTAGGTCATTTAGGCTTAGGGTATAAACCTAACAATGAAAATTTCCCTCCCGCTACTCTATCCCAACCCATTTCTACAACTCATGTTGTTTATCCTACCATCCCAACCACTCAATCCAATCACAAATCATTTAATCCCCCTAGAAATACTAAACACCTCAAAATGGATTGAGCACATAATTCGTCACTTGCACACAGATATTATTTCCTTCCTACCCATCCTCCTTCCATACAACATATACATCTCTTTGCATCTAATCCATTCTTATCATCATATCCATTCATATCCTCTTCTAATCCATCCATTTGAACACTTAATCAGCTTTCTCACATATGTTGTAAGACAATAATACCTACTACAACTATGTGACCTTAGTCTATAATTACCCCCAACATTCAAGAACAATTTTCCCCCTAGAGATCCAAACACTTTAACAAACTCAATAAAATTATGGTGAAGACCCTTAGGCATGTATTTTGACACTCTAACCAATGCCATCTCCACACTCATCTCCATCCCCCATCAAGCCACTAGTGATTTTTAACCCCTTGAGAGTTATCAAGAGAGTGGAACCTCTTTATGCAAAAAAAATCTAAATATCAAATCAAAATTTAAAATATCAAATAAAATCCACCTCGAGACTCTCTCTAGGGGTCTTTCTAGCATCTCTACCAGGGCTATGGATTCTTGGCTAGCAATAGAGAAATGTTGTGACAAGAATCATATGCATCTTCATCGGGGCTATGGACGTCTGGCTAGTAGTGGACAAATGTGTGGCTTAGCCTTCCATTTACCCTCCATCTACCTATTTCACTTAATAGCTCCCTATACATTGGCTATTTTTCACATACTACCCATAAATTCTTCACTTCAAGTGGTAATTAACCATCACTTTCACACACACTTTGACCTCACAAAGACATAGGGCTTGTATGTTTCCAGATATTGTTTAAACCTTGGTCACACTTTTGTTAATCTAATTATTTCCTTACAACATGTGTCATTAGGCTCATCTTTTTTTCATCACTAGTGCTATTTTCCTTTCATCCATCACATCCACATCCTTTTCCTTATATTGAACATCTATAGGAAGATGATGATCATTTCATTTTCATGTCCTTTTTCAACTTTCATCATCATGACTAGGGGTAGACTTAATACCATCTGTTAGTATCTAGATTTAATCTCCTTCACAACTTGAACAACATCATGAACTTGCACAAGACACTCAAGGTTAGATATATGGTTTGTATGTCATTTGTAGCTGGAGAGCACACCTATCTTCTTATTTTCATTCAAGATTTGAGGGAGTGGATAGCACCTTCAAAAGGGTTTTGATCTAACCCTCATTGTTTTAGGTTGTGCCTATCAACCAAGGAAAGAGAACCTATATTGCAGCCCTTATATGGTAAAGGAGATGGAGATATCCTTGTGTTTTTCATATGGTATGGAAGAGGCCTTGTGAAAACATTATCAAGAATTCATTATCCAAACTCAAAGAAGTTGTCACTACTAAATGATGGAAATGCTTTCAAAACAAGGCTAAGGCTGTTAAAGACATGATGAAACCCTGATATACTTTGTGCATTTTGGTGGAAGGATTGTATTCTTTTGTTGACACACAATGCTATGTAGGGGTAGTGTAAGTAGGATGAGTTAGTTTGAATGAAATTTTTTGGGGAGATGTTTTAGACAAGTCTAGCTGGGAATTACCAACTTCTTTGAAAACCTTTGCAGGAAATTTGTAATACCTACACAACATGGATGCTTCCAAGGGTTTTAAATGCTCATTCAACCAGGATATGTGCACAAATGGAGGCCCAAATCTAAACTCTTCCACACAACCTTTGATAACCTGCCACAAAATCTTGAAGCAAAATACCAACAAAGTATCTGGGAATCCCTGTTTAATCATGACCTAAGGTACACCCAAAGGTTTACAAACAGTCTCATTATTCAAGGACAGTGAAATGATTTTAAATCTGTTTATCTTCTATCAGATGAAAGCTCTTCTGAATATAAGATTGAAAATTCCATTAAACCATCAACAAGAAATGAGACCCTGTATGATCAAAGAGATCCTAAACACAAGATTGCAACATGAGCAAGAAACACAAATTGAAAACATTCTGAGACATAAGTATATGCAAAATTTTCCAAGAGATAACACCACATAATCCAAAATCTAATCAAATACATCAGCATGGGAATGCTACAAGAAAAATATCAAAGTCTGTTGATGGCTTTATGGCTGAAACCAACTCAACATGATGAAATCCAATACAAAATGGAATTAAAATTGGCTCTCAGGTGGTTCTCTTCAGAGAAATGGATTTCTTCTAGCCTTTTACTTGAAAATTCTAAGTCATTTTCTCTCTTATGTCTCCTCCCCCTTTACAAATGCTTGAAAAATAAATTTTATACCACATGCCAGCTTGGATTCTTGCATCCCAAGAAAATAATATGCTTAGGGATCAAATTTGTTACAAGAAACCTTATCCATTTCATGAAAATGACATTAAACTGTAAAATAGCTCGTAAAATGCCAGGGATGCACATATATTTTAAAATAATGCATGAATTCAGATCCTTATCCATCCCAGGGTCACGTTTTTGGCATTCAGACATGCCAACATGCTTGTGCAATCATTTTCCACCTTTTACTTCATCATTTTTTACCTCTGCAACTTTAATTTTTGCCTTTCACATTTTTTACACGGGCCTGAATAAAAATTTCATCAAAAACACCATAGGGCACCGAATTAGCTCATAAAAATGATGCCATTGCATTCAAAAGGATGAGGGGATGCGAAACCATATAAAATTTCATGTGATTTAGTGAAGAAATGACAATTCCAAGCTTCCTGGAGCTCCAATAGCGGCAAGAAATGAAAACGCACAGCAACCATTGATTTAAAAATCAACTTTTAATGTTAGCCCTCCACATGTCCAAGATATTCCCCTTTTTGCCTTTGGACAAGGTGGACACATGTCCAAACATGATTGGAGTGGATCCCCATCTTAAAAATGCATTTTTAACCCTTTTTTGACCTTTGGAAAAATTTGAAAATTTTCCCCGCTTGCCCCCTGGACCCACCACATGTCCACATGTGGGCCCTACCAAAACTACGGGCCAATTTCATGTATTTCACCACCATTTTGAGAAAAGGAAAATTTTCTCAAAAAAATCCGTGGGCCCGAACACCCGCTTTCTCCCCTGCCACGTGGTGGTCTCCCATTTGCTGTGGAGCTGACCTTCCAAGTTTTCCTTCAACCATCTACGAGCACAAAAACCTCTTGCGGGCCCATGCTCTCCTTTATGCCCTTTGCAATGTGCCACATGTCACCCCCTGATTGGATGTGGGGGCACACTTCCAAATTTTCCTATCGGGCTAAGAACCTCCACCTCCTTTTGGACACATGTCCACCTTCAATTAGACACAGGCCTTCGGGCAAAATTTTTCCTTTGTAACTTTGAGCCCGAAAACAACAAATTTTTCTAAGTTCCTACTTCTCCGTTTGACCTTCCTAGACACGTGTCCACTTTTCATTGGAGGCGGGCCCATTTTTCATTTTTTACCTTTGCAAACATAAAGCCCAAAAATTCATAAAATTTTCCTTCGGCCCCTTCTTCCATTTGACCTCCTGGACACGTGTCTTCCTCCGATTGGTTGCGGGCTCTCAGGCCAAATTTTAACTTTAATATTTTGAAGTTAAAAACTTCAAAATTTTCACAAACTCCGCCCCTCCATGCTGACTTTCCTGGACACGTGTCCACTTCTTATTAGAGGCGGGCCTTTGGGTCAAAATTTTACCCTAGCATCCGAGGCAAAAAACAATAAAATTTTCCAAGTCCCTCCTCCACCCGCCTGACCTTCCTGTGCCACGTGTCACCTTCCAATTCATTGCGGGCCTTTGGGCAAAAAATTGATTTTGAGAAATTTGCAAAAATGAAGGCAAAATTTCTAAGTGCCCTCTACCACTTGCCGATCTTCCAACCAATCAAATTGTGCCACGTAGGCACTTCAATGTAGCAATGCGAGGCCGCGGGCAAAAATTTTCTTGTGCCAAAAATTAAAAAGTGACAAGTTATAACATTTTCCCACACATCCTTGTCCAATAGGAGCCAGCCACATTAGCAATATGTTGCAAAGATAAATTTGACGGGTAAGTGACACCCGTATACCCGTCAAAAACATAAAAATGCCGAGGATGCCCTGGAAATCAGATTTTTTCACAAGGAAGACATATTTCTTGGTTTTAAATCAATTGAAACATGATTTAAGTTCATTTTCAACTTGGGGATTGAGATTTCACTTGCACAAAAATATAAATCGATCAAATACGAGTTTTTAAATGATTTAACAAGTGGAAAATGACATGGCCCGAAAAAAATGAAGGAATTAGGGCACAAAAAGAGGGAAACTTGGAAATTTGTTTCAAATTAGGGCAAAATAATAACAACCTAGACACTTTCGAAGGATTCCACTGGGATAAACGAGTTGTAGATTATCAAATCAAAAAAATGAAATGTTTGTGAGCAAATTTAGACAGAAGAAATTAGGGCACATTATGAAAAATCAATAATGGGGCCAACACCATCTATTGTGGGCATCATCCATTTTAGATACCCCTCACTTCCCATCCTACCCTACACTTGGGGGAAAATCGAACCCATCTATCCATCCACACCAGCCACCCTACACTTTCAGGAACACCACATTTATCCCTCAATCCATCCCCCTATAATTGGGGATAAATCTTATCATATTATATATCACCCATATTATCCTTTACCACATCCCTCATCTTATCTATTTCCTACCCCACATCCCATCTAATCCTAACCTATTAACTAATCCCTATCCTATCCAACCTATTCAAATTCCCTCAATATTTCCCTTTCATCCTACCAAAACATGCTTTAGGATTTATAGGAAAAATTCACATCCCACCTTACATCCCTTCCCATCCCCCTTGAGCTATCTCATCTCAAATCCTTTCATATTACCTATCCTTAGTCATTCCCTCCATCCCAAAACAAATATATCAACATAAAAAATCAAATAATCTAAACATCAAAAATTTAAAATATAAAAATCTCAACATCCTAAATCCAAAATCTAAAAAATATTAACATCCAAAATCTAAAATATAAAAATTAAAACATTCAAAAAAATACAAAAATGCAATGTGTGTGTTTTTTTGTTGTGTCTTTTCTTATTTTCTGCATTTACATTTTGGCCAATGATATGAGGCCCCTTTTTTTATTTTTCTTTTGCACGGTCCAATGTTATGCGGACCATTTTTTTACATTAATTTTTCCAATGATATGAGGACATGTGCATTTGGAAATTCAATCATCATGGTATTTATACATTGATGCATTTTTCTCTATGTCGCATGCATAACATTGCTAATGATTATAACAGTGGGAACTTTATGGTAGGACACCCCCTTTTATCATTATCTTTTAACCCTATTATCATCCACACCTAATCCTCATCATCATCTAACTATCTAACCTCATCATCCTCATATCCAATCAATCCTTTATCAATCAATCAATATACACATCCAAAATCCTCACCCCTTTCCTGGGGAACCTTCTAAAATCCTCCAATCAATCAAACTCAAAAGTTATTTCTCACTGCTTCATCAATCATCATACCAATCCTCTCCTCATAAATTTTTTATCATCCAAATCAATCCACAAACTAATCCTTATTATCTCATACAAACATCCTCAATATTCTAATCCTCCAAAAACAACATCCTATAAACCAATACCATATCCTCCTATCCAATTAATCCTCAAATGTAACATCCTCAACTCCAACATCCTCAAATATAACATCTTCAAATATAGCATCCTCAAATCTAAATCCCAAATCTTCAATCCTAACCCCTTGACTGGGAAATATTCTAATCCACTAATCCCAAATATTCACCCTTGTCATAAATCTTTGACTTGGGCATCCTCTACTCCAAAATCTAGTATCTCCTAATCTTCTACACATGACATACTCTCTCTTATCTTCTAATCCTCTAATTCAGCATCCTCATCAATATCATAATCAACATAAAATCCTCAAATCCCCTATCCTTACCCCTTAATTGGAGTATCCTATAATCTAACCCCTTCAATAAATCCTTGAATCATCAAATCCTCTCTCCTCTCTTAGAATCCTCAATCTTCTCATCCTTTAATCCTCTGTCATCTACTGAATTGGGCCTCTCTTCTTTTTGAGTGGTTACCCTACTCATTCCTTCCTTCCTAACTCCTTAAGGGGGAATCATATCACCATCCTAACATCTTATCTTATTTTTCTTTGAACTGTCATTGCTCCGTAATAACCCTTCAAAGAGGGTCAAAATGCATACATCTAAAATGTCAACATAATTAATTTTGATTATTTTATCCCAAAAGTATATGAACATCGTCATTATCTAGTTATTCCTTTTCCTATTAAATACCACATATACCCTTTATCGTAATTAATTTTAGTATTTATCTAATATGCCATCATTTCATCATTAATCTCTTTAATTCATTATTTTATTACATTATCCCACCTTAATCCTTATTATCATTTTCTAGGAATTTAATATTCCTATAACTACCAACCCACCTACTCTACACCTACCCTACACCTACCCTACACCTAGCCTCTCCATATAATCACATCCCTAATCATATTTTATTAATCTAATCTAATCCTAGGCTAATTATTTCCTCTAACCTCTAAATATATAGGCTTATATTTCTAGAAGCCTCTCTAAACCTCTTCCATTCTCCATTGAATTTTAAATTTAATGGAGGCTTCTCACAAATTCTAGAATTATCCATTATAGAATCCTCAAATTCTTTCATTAATCCTCAACCATTGATCATCATCCCACTTGGATAAATTCTCACTATCCATCATCCCTACCACAAACTATAAATTTGAGCTCTCATCCTCCATGAGAGAGAGAGATGGAAAATATTGTAAGTCCATAAAAAATCTCTTATCCTTTGTCTATGTCTGAATGGCTTAGTTTTGTCTTCAAGAGGAATCTTTTGTTGGAACAAATATTCTCTATATTCTTTTAGCTCTGAATAAGACCAAGCAAGGCAATCTTGATATTTCTTTAAGAGTTAGGAATAGGACTGTTTTTCCTCTTTACGTAAATTTCTACCCAACCAAATCTTCCTTGGTTTGTCCTTAGTTCCCAAGTTGTGCTCTTCCACATCCCTTGAAGTAGACATCTTTCTATTTATGATTCAATCAACATTGTTAAAATTTGCCTCAAGTGCAATAAGACCTTTAAGAATGGTATTTGTTTTCAATTGTATAATATCCTTGTTAAATAAAATTTCTCTCCCTTCATTCATGCATACCATTGGTTCCCAATCAATGTTCTGACCAGCAAACTCACCTTGGCATTGTAAGAATCTCAACACTTGTGCATCATCATCAAAAATTTGCCAATGTTTCACATTATCCGGGACAGCTGGCCTTGTTAGCACTTCAATGTCATATTCACAAAAAGGTGAAACGCTGCAATTGTCAAATCTAGAACCAAGGACAGCTAGCTTATCAGCAGCAGCATTAATATTTCTATCATGGTAAACAATGTTAAAGGAATCAAACATCTCAATCAAGTCCCAAACAACATGCTTATATTGTTTCATACACTGATTTTTTGTAGCATACAGTTTTCTTATTTGTTTGACAACTAGCTCGGAATCCCCTTTGGCAACAATATCCTTCACTCCATACTTCCATGAAATTATTAACCCCAACAATAATGCTTCATATTCAGCTATGTTGTTAGTGCATTCAAAATTAAGTTTGAAGGAAAAAGGAAATTCTTCCAAACTAGGAGAAACTAACACTATACCAGCACCATTTCCAAATTTGGAGCAAGCTCCATCAAATAGAAAGGTCCATGGAGAACTTACCATACCAAGGCATTTTGATTTGTCCATCTTGTTCTCCTTTCCATCAGCAAAACCAATGAAGTTTTCAACATCTACATCAAAAAACAACACTTCATAAGAAGCATTGTTGGGATCTTCAATCAAGTGCAACATCTTCTTTTCACCATAGAGTTTGACAAGGCTGCCCTCAATGGGAATGGTGGCAAAAGACATGTCCATTTGAACACTACCACCAACACTTGCAGCCCATTTTCTTGACAAAATCATACCCCATTTGGCAACGCAGTCAACAATTACAACATTAAGTTTTAAATTCTTACCCAGATAGGATGCAAGTTACACTACTAAACCCTTCACACAACCAACAACTGGCACTTCCCTTGAATCCATGGCTATACACTTCCCATATGCTACTGTCACTTTGATATCCAACTCATTCATGACTTCTAGAGGCATGACATTACATGATGCACCAGAATCAAACATGTAATTGTGAAGCAACCTATCTTTTATGAGCAAAGTTGTGAAAAATGGATCAACATTCAATTGGGAATCAACCAAGGATGTCCCTAAATATACTTCAGGTTCCTCTCCAAGATCTTCCATTGGTGGTGGTGGTTCAAGGCCAGCAGTGCTTTGAAGAGGAGTATCAACAACATTTACATTTCTACTTGGGGTAATCTTTTCTTCTTTCAATCCCAAGTACTCAAATGCTCTCTTCTTATGCTCAGGGATTCTAAGCAATTAAATCATTGGAACACTCAATTTAATTTGGCTCAAAACCTAGGCTAAATCATATGGAACATTCTTTGGTAAGACAGCATTGGAAGGGAAACAAGAAGGTTCATCAGATGGAGAAGTATTCTTGGTATCCTGGGCATGAAGAGGACTGATATTTCTGCATGGGATAGCAGGGTTCTTGGCAATTTTTTCTTTTCTAGGATTTTCTTTGGGAATGCTTATGAGCAAGGATGTCTTTGGCTTGTCTTGAGGACCATCTCCTCTAACAACTTTACTTCTAGTATTATACTCTTTCTCTTTTCCAACCACAGCATTCATTAACAATTGTCTATCTTCCTTGAAAGGAATACCACCATCATACTTCTTGATCATTAAAACCCTCATATATTCAAAGTCATTATTAGGAATTTCAAAGGCCTGAACTACATCTACATCATGAGCTTGAGGGAGAGAGAGAAATAGTACCCTCTTTATGCAATCCCAAAATGTCGCAACGTTTCTTGCACTTATCACATCTGTTGATGTTGTTGCTTGTTGTGAGCCTGAAGGGCTGCCCATCATACAAATTTCATCATCCATTTCATTCTCATTATCATCTTCAATAACTTGTTGGTCCATTTCACATGGAGGATGAGGAAGAAAACATCTATCACACCAATCGATATCAGCAATTTCTTAAACAACAACAACCCTTACAGTTAGAGGGTCAGGCACTACTCTATTTTCACGTGTTTGGGGTTGTCTATTTGTAGATCCAATAGGCCCTTTACCTCTATCATCTTGTCTTTGATCACCCCTAGGATGATTTCCAAATCTATCATGGTTTTGAGTTCTTTGTTGTCCTTGTGAACTTTTCCCAATTCCTTTCTCATCCCGAGCTAGTTTGTAAGAGATTTTTTTGACAACCCCTGCCAAATTTTTAACAACATCTTCTAAATCAGCCCCCTTGCTGGCTTGAGGCTTCTCAAGTTTTATCAGCTTCACACCATCCCTCTTAAGTGGTTTACCAATAGCTTTAATATTATTTTCAATTTGAATTGCCATGGTGAAAGCTTGCCTCAAGTTTGTAGGATGTTTGTCTCTCAAGTAATAGGCTGCCTTTTTATCAAATGCATCTGCATATTTGATCAAGAAAGACTCATCACAAGGCATCAAAATGACAGGTAGCCTTCTCAATGTTTTATTGAATCTTGTATTGAAGTCATGGACTGTCTCATTCGGGTTCTTCTTGATATTTTCAAATTCAGACAAAAGAAATCTAGGATCATTCCTGTCACCATACTGCAATCTAAATGCATTTTTCATCTCATTACATGAATCAATAGAGTTATCAGGTAGATCCTTGTACCAATCCCTAGCATATTCTTTAAGTGTATGGATAAACAAATTGATATACACATCCTCAAATTCTATCTCAAAATCTTCCATCATATTATCAAACAATTTGAGATGCTGATCACCGGTAATGGCATTGTTACCTTGGAATTTTTGTAACCTATTTCTCACATCTTGTGGGATAGCATTTGGATAACCATCCATTCCTCCAAAATTTATAGGACCAAAGGTGTTAATAAGAAATGAAGGTCTAGGCTGAGCCATATTGTTTGGTGGGGGTGATCTTGGAGGTGAAACAAGCTGGTGAGGAGTAGTAATAGGTCTGATTGGAATAGATGAGTGATCCTTAAAATGACAACCCCCCAAAGGCTCTCTCTCTTGATAAAATTTAGCAAACTTAGAAACAACATAATCAAATTTAGGAGCAATTTTTTTAAATACACAAGAAGGTCCCTCACCTAATGGAGAATGAAAATTAGCAAGAAGATTGTCCGAATCAGATCTACTTGAAGAAGAATTATAATCTACAACAACATGTTGTTCTCCTTCAAATTAAACTATGATATATCTTATCATAATCTAAATCACCCATATTATCCTTTACCACATCCCTCATCCTATCTATTTCCTACCCCACATGCCATATAATCCTAACCTATCAACTAATCCCTATCCTATCCAACCTATTCAAATTCCCTCAATATTTCCCTTTCATCCTACCAAAATATGCTTTAGGATTTATAGGAAAAATTCACATCCCACCTTACATCCCTTCCCATACCCCTTGAGCTATCTCATCTCGAATCCTTTCATCTTACCTATCCTTAGTCATTCCCTCCATCCCAAAACAAATATATCAACATAAAAAATCAAATAATCTAAACATCAAAAATTTAAAATATAAAAATCTTAACATCCTAAATCCAAAATCTAAAATATAAAAATTACAACATTCAAAAAAATACAAAAATGCAATGTGTGTGTGTTTTTTGTTGTGTCTTTTCTTATTTTTTGCATGTACATTTTAGCCAATGATATGAGGCCCCTTTTGTTTATTTTTCTTCTGCACGGTCCAATGTTATGAGGACCATTTTTTTACATTAATTTTTCCAATGATATGAGGACAGGTGCATTTGGAAATTCAATCATCATGGTATTTATACATTGATGCATTTTTCTCTATGTTGCATGCATAACATTGCTAATGATGATAACAGTGGGAACTTTATTGTAGCACACCCCCTTTTATCATTATCTTTTAACCCTATTATCATCCACACCTAATCCTCATCATCATCTAACTATCTAACCTCATCATCCTCATATCCAATAAATCCTTTATCAATCAATCAATATACACATCCAAATCTTATCATCTCATATCCAACATCCAAAATCCTCACCCCTTTCCTGGGGAACATTCTAAAATCCTCCAATCAATCAAACTCAAACATTATTTCTCATCGCTTCATCAATCATCATCCCAGTCCTCTCCTCATAAATTTTTTATCATCCAAATCAATCCACAAACTAATCCTTATTATCTCATCCAAACATCCTCAATATTCTAATCCTCCAAACCAACATCCTATAAACCAATACCATATCCTCTTATCCAATTAATCCTCAAATGTAACATCCTCAACTCCAACATCCTCAAATATAACATCTTCAAATATAGCATCCTCAAATCTAAATCCCAAATCTTCAATCCTAACCCCTTGACTGGGAAATATTCTAATCCACTAATCCCAAATATTCACCCTTGTCATAGATCTTTGACTGGGGCATCCTCTACTCCAAAATCTAGTATCTCCTAATATTCTACACATGACATCATCTCTCTTATCTTCTAATCCTCTAATCATACATCCTCATCAATATCATAATCAACATAAAATCCTCAAATCCCCTATCCTTACCCCTTAATTGGAGCATTCTATAATCTAACCCCTTCAATAAATCCTCGAATCATCAAATACTCTCTCCTCTCTTAGAATCATCAATCTTCTCATCCTTTAATCCTCTGTCATCTACTGACTTGGGCCTCTCTTATGTTTGAGTGATTACCCTACTTGTTCCTTCCTTCCTAACCCTTTAAGGGGGAATCATATCACCATCCTAACATCTTATCTTATTTTTCTTTGAACATTCATTGCTCCGCAATAACCCTTCAAAGAGGGTCAAAATGCATACATCTAAAATGTCAACATAATTAATTTTGATTAATTTATCCCAAAAGTATCTGAACATCATCATTATCTAATTATTCCTTTTCCTATTAAATACCACATATACCCTTTATCATAATTAATTTTAGTATTTATCTAATATCCCATAATTTCATCATTAATCTCTTTAATTCATTATTTTATTACATTATCCCACCTTAATCCTTATTATCATTTTCTAGG
The DNA here is from genome assembly GCA_019776745.2 of Taxus chinensis. Lineage (NCBI taxonomy): Eukaryota > Viridiplantae > Streptophyta > Pinopsida > Cupressales > Taxaceae > Taxus > Taxus chinensis. The sequence continues at coordinate 526,176,356 of CM034149.1, forward strand.
AATTTAAGATTCCTACAACTACCTACCCACCTACTCTACACCTACCCTACACCTAGCCTCTCCATATAATCACATCCCTAATCATACTTTATTAATCTAATCTAATCCTAAGCTAATTATATCCTCTACCTCTAAATATATAGGCTTATATTTCTAGAAGCCTCTCTAAACTTCTTCCACTCTCCATTGAATTTTAAATTTAATGGAGACTTCTCAAAAATTCTAGAATTATCCATTATAGAATCCCCAAATTATTTCATTAATCCTCAACCATTGATCATCATCCCACTTGGATAAATTCTCACTATCCATCATCCCTACCACAAACTATAAATTTGAGCTCTCATCCTCCATGAGAGAGAGAGATAGAAAATATTTAAGTCCATAACAAATCTCTTATTTTATCATATTCAATCATCCATACACTCTAGCATCTAATCTATCAATCCATCATCATTCATAAAATCAATCCAAGAAAATAAAGGGGAGGTGTTACCCAATTGTCTCCACAAAATCTTAAGTAATCAATACCATCCATGAGAAAATCCAACAAAACAAAGGAGGATCATTGCATCCTTCTTGGTAAGTACAGGTATTGATTCTCTCCCTTTTCCATCTCTTGCTCAATATGAGGTATTGTTGGAAGGATTATCATAGGAGAACAATTTCTTAGTTTTCTTATATTCACAACTAATCTTTTCTAACATATACACTTCCTTCACAAAAATTCCTCCAAATACATTGTTTCATGCTTTTAAATAGGTCTTTGTCCTATAACATCCTATTAGAAATAAAAATGTCATAAATTCCCAACAACCAAGAGATTTTTAAAGAATTTTTGTTTTTGAATATGAAAGAGGGATTAGTGAAGAATATTTATTCAAATTCTTGGTTCTTGAAAAGGTGTTTATTTCTTTATAAAACTAAATCCTCTTAAACCCTAAATAAGGTTTCTTACCCATCCAAGAAGCTTCAAATATTTTCCAAATGCATTAAAATAATTTTCAAGACATCAGACTCATTTTGTAAGACCCACTCAACTTTTTATGTATTATTGATTAAAGAGTGTTGTATATTCAACAAGGAAATTTCATAAATTATGGTAAACTCCCTGGTTTTAAACTGTGACAGTTATAACAGAGTTTCTTAGCAAGCCTTCAAAACATTAATCAAATGATTATTAACCTACATATGAACCTTATGAGGATATTTCTCCCTTCCACACAAACAAGAAAGTACCTTCCTCTTTATCAGTCACATATTTTGACTAATTTTATTCACTAAAGGGCATCAAATCAATGAGGATTGTGCTTACGAATGGCCTCCTACAGGATTCCAAAGGAGTGCCAAAGAAAACAATGACAAGAACCAATGAATACATACATGGATTAATAATATTAAGGGTCTAACATCCTTACCATCATTAAGAATCCACCATCAAGGAGAATCCTAGTTTGAACACATATTTCAAGTCTTCAAATTACTATACACAAATTTAAACAGTTGCAGAAGTTTGTTTGCAAATAAAATTCCTTTGAAAAACTTCTCTAAGATCCTCTTCTCCTTTCTGTCATTAAGATTAATTAATGAAATATTATTTACAATCTCCTTTTTCCTCAATTTTTCCCATAACTAACTGTTATGGTCACAGGAAAAGGTCACATTAAGTAGATAAGGGGTTAAGAACTACATGGCCCACTATACACTATGAAGAGTATCCTAAAAACATCACCATGGAAAAGAGAGTATATTGAATGTGATTTTATGTATATTTATCTACATGTCAAAACATACATGGATTAAATTCCAAGTATTCTATTATATGAAAATTTAGATATATCAATATATATAGTAAATTTGGACATATTCAAGTGAATCTGCACTCCAGTATTACAAGTTTTGGAAGAAATCCATCTTCATTTTTGCATATATTGGATTCCATTTTTGTTTATATTGGATTCCATTATTACTATTATTGGATTCCATTAGTAGTAGTAATTGGATTCCAATATTGTCATTATTGGACTTATTTGAGTTCCAATATCACTATTATTGGATTCTAATTTCACTAATATTGGATTCTAATATCACTATTATTGGATTCTAATGATGGATTCTAGTATCGTTATTATTGGATTCTAATTTTTTCACTATTGGAATCCAATTTATAAATTCTGATTTTTTTATTTCAATTTTAGTATTTTAGTATTTCTATTTTGTTATTTTTAGATTCCCCCACATAAGCCTAGCAGTCACTAACTTACATAAGCCTAGTAGTTTCTAATTTACATAATCCTAGTGACTGCTAACTTACATAAGAATAGATTCTGCTATGTGAAATAAGACTAGTAGCGGAAAAGTTACATTACCTAAGCTACATAAGCCTAGTGGCCTCTAAGTTACATGTAGGTATGTTATCATCAACTAGTTTTAATAGTACCATCTTCCCATCATTCGTATCCACTACTTGGTTAAATTTGTCTCAAGGTCTACCACAAATAAGCCCAATAGATATATCCTTATTTTAAAGGAAATTTTAAGTATAGTAGCTATCCATGTCAAGACATGGTGCAACAAGTATATGATCATACATTCTGCTATCCTAAAAAAAAATTAGCTAAAAACAATCTCTCTTTTTCATGTTATAATTGACAAAGGGATTTTCTAGGGCACGTTGAACATTTTTCCAATATGTAATCTTTGGAACCCATAATTCTTCTCCTCCATCTTTTGAACTCTTTTCCCAATTTGTAATGTATTCTTGAATTCCTCTCTACATGTCTACCATATATTTTAGTTCTTTGAAGGGTGCCAATGGAGGATTCCCTTCAGGAAAGTAAGGTTTTTCACCCACTATCTTCCATATTTCAATTAGTTGAGACCATAAGGCATCCATGATTGATGTTTTGTACTCCACGATGGGAATGTTGTTGACTACATGGAATTTAAACATCGTTGGTTTATTGATACCCATGATCTTGTGGTTTCTATTTATTATGTGTGGTTCCACAAAGGCCTTAAAGTCATAGACTTCCTAGATAAGGTACATATTGAATGTGTTGGACCCCTCTTGGAAAGTTCTATAAGTATCCATTATTTATGGCAAAGAGAATGTTTCCAATTTACATAATGTTGCTGATAATTTTCCGAATGTCCCATTTATATCCTCATGTGTGTGACCCACTGGAAGGAAGCTCATGTACACTATGTTGAAAACCCTTCTAGCTTTTAACATGGATGCAAACACAAATAATGTGCAATTTTTTTGTCACTTGCAACATTATCTAGTTGTAAATAGAGAATTGGTGGTTGTTTTCTAAATGAACTTGAACATATTCTTAAAATATCAGTGGTATGAACATTCTCACTTTTCTAATTATATTCCTTGCACTTTTCATACACATAATTTTGTAATAGTGCATCATGTAATGGGTGTTTTGATGTCCCACTACTATATAAAAAATTAACACATTGATTTGAAAGTAGTTCTTCTATCTTCCTGACACACAGTGCCAATGATGTTATTATTAAGTTTGTTCCTCTCTCAACAAAATGGATACCATAGTTCCCAAAACACCCAGTTTTATGCCCATGTGTCAGCATACTAGTCAAGGTGACGAGGAGGTTAATAACATTTCTTATTGATTTTTCTTTTATGCATGTCCTTAATACATTGGTTTTTATCTTGTCCATTTTTTCCTACACAATTCTCAAGTAGCTATTATGATGTTTCTCTTATTACGATCTATGTGCATAGTAATTTGAACAAAAAAATTGAATGTAATCATTGTGCCATTTATGGAATTGATCTACTTATGCCATTTTTTCTATACATGAGGTAAATGCACATTTATTCTTAAGTTTTTGTCACTCATCACATTTGGTGACAAAGTTGTTCATAGTGATTGAAGCATGGGATAAATTTTCTTGCCATATTTTGTTGAGATTTAAATGTGACGTTGGAGGAAGGTTCAACGGTGAAAGTCCTTAGTTACACTTTTATGGGATGTAATCATAATTATAACATGTAGGCAGCAGTTTGATTGATAATTTAGTACCATCTTTTCCTATTGAATGATACATGTGTGATGATATATCATAATTCCTCTCCACCATTTTGGATATCAATACAATAGTTACAACATTGTTTTACATTTTTTTTCTTTTTCCTTGTATATCCATTTACTTCCCTCCTCTCACCATTAATCCAAGATTGTTTGTATCTATAATAGGTTCTCTTTGGGATTCCTTGACATTTGTACCATGCATTTTGATATACATCCCTTCCGCATAACATAAATTTATCTATAGTTTGCTCATAATTTTGACCTTCATCATAACTGCTAGCATTTGTGGTGAATGCATTAAGTACAAAGTTTGTTATGGAAGTTCCATTCATCCTTAGAGTTACATTCCAACTATGGTTGAAAGTGTTGAGAGATATATTAGATAGACATCCTTTCTTGCAATAAGGTTTTTTCTTAACTTCAGACAAAAATTGTTCACCTGTTTTTTCATCATTTCCCCTTTCCTTTGGTGTACTATATGGATTATTATTTACCTTCTGGATTTTGCAGGTGTTATAAGGTCTTTTTATCAATTTTTCATTACTACTACATATGGAGGATTCATATGAATTTGTGTATACCATTTTAGGCAATGGATCTTCAAATGCACTCCACATTTTTATCGGCAACTCTTCTGGAATTTATTTTAGCCTTACTTTCATAACAGAACCATCTAGATGGGCCAATTGGCTAGTAGTCCATTATATGATATATCCTTCTAATATGGAGCAACCCTTGCAAAATTACTAATTAATTTATCAATATGTACCCCAAATGTATTGTGATCCAATTTTTTAAAGTGCACCATGTCTCCTTCACATACATTTGTAATTGTTTCTTCTGTAACAAATTTGTGTTCTTTTTTAAAAAAATGTATCAACTTTTCAGAAACACCCTTGAACTTCAAATTTAATTTAATGTTTGATGTGGTAGTTATTTATTGAATTTCATAATTTCCATTCACATGAAGTGTAGTTCTTATTTCTAGATACACTAGGTTTTTGATTGGTCAGGTAACTTCATTGTTGCATTGCAGACTTAGATAACAATCATTACATGTGGTTATAATATTATCCACAAAACACCAAACTATGTGGGTCACAACACTTCTCTTGAAATCACATGTTCTTCTTGTATCATGGATATAAAACCTTTAGCTATGTAACCTTATTTCTGAGCACACTTATGTTTTAGCACCACATAGGTTGTATAAAATTCATCCTTGTCTTTAAGAGTTGTGAAGCAATGGCTATCAGTACCATAATTCAAACCCTCATCCTCATTAAATGTATCCTCGAAGTCGTTCCTCATCATGTTTTAATGCCATCAACCCCCACATGCAAAACTTATGAAATCACATGCTTAATCATTTGCTTCCTTTCCCATGAGATAAAGTATCCCTTGTTTTCAATTTCTTCTAGGGTTTCATGATCATCAATTGTGAATGGAAGTCTCACTCTACCATTGAATATAATACTTATTGTGATATTGAATAAGCTATACCCCATGTCTCTACAATGAAGTGTAGTTTTGGATGGATAAACTAGTCCCGAGCCGTAACTTTCACACTTTTGGAGAGTAAATCCACATGTGCTCCTTCAAAAATAGAGTTCATTTTTAACTATATCCACAAATAAAAAAGAGAAAATTGGTAGCGTGGAAACTTAAACATTGAACCTATGGAGAATTGAAAATGTAAAATATCAATAAAAATTTCAAGGTTAAAACAAATGCTTGAAATCACAATGAGATAATTAAAATATACATCTTATATAAAGATATTTGAAACCTTGTTTGATCTAAATATTTAACATAAGGAGAATTTGGATAGTGTTTAAGACATTACATAAGTGATTGGTGTATTTTATTCCACATATCAATTTTATTATCATCATACATATACGAATATTTATCCCTACTGTATTCGAATCAATAAACATTGACATTGAAAATCCTATCCAAATTATAATCTAAGGTATATGCCATCTATTTTAGAACATAACATCCTTGACAAAAAATCTTGGAAAATATTACCTCGGTCTCTATATAAGGATTTATGTTATAAGATAACTATTTTCATATGAAATAATGATTTTTCAAAAACCGTGTCTATTTCGATCATAAATTTTCCTCCTACATTATATATTGTGTAGGTAATTAGTGTTCATATTTTACCATATAACACATTGTATTAGACTCTTAGATCGTGTTATTGTGTGTATATTTTTATTCATAAAACACATAGTGTATTGCTTTCAAATTTTGTCTAGCCTAGCGGCTTCTAGGACTTAAATTTATTTGTACACGCAATAATTTAAATCTAGACTAGATTGACGGGTCAACATGCTAGTTATCACACTTCAACATGTGAGTGATTTCAATTCCAAGTATGAATGCTCACACTTCAATGTGCAAATGATCACACTTTATAGTTTGAGTCGAGGACTCCCACTTCTAAGTGCGATCACTCACACATCAAAGTGCAAGCACTCCCACTTAAAATTGTGATCACTCGCACTTTGAAGGGAAATCAGTCACAGTTAAAGAGTGAGGGTTGAAGAGAACTATTTACAAAATTATTACTCACACTAAGGAAAGTTCAACAAGGAAGTTCAATGTCCTCCATTTTAAGTTTAGTATATATTTAGGGACATTAATATTGTGTTAAAGTAATTCATTACTGTATTTTACTCTCTAAGTATATAATTATGTTTATTTAAAGGTATAGAGTTCAAGTTTAGTATTTATTTGATTAACGATGGTGTTGTATACTATAATTCAATTATGAGTGTTAATTGTTTCTTATGTTTTTATATCATACATAGTATTTTTATAAGTTTATTATTAACAATTGTCTACAGTATTGAGTAGAATAAATCCATGCGATGTAGTTGCATCTTGTGTATAAATGTATTACTCGAGCTAAGGAAAGTTCAACGATAAAGTTCAATGTCTTCCATTTTAAGCGTAGTATATATTTAGGGTCATTAATATTGTTCCAAATTAATTCATTAATGTATTTCACTCTCTAATTAAATGGGTATGGTTATTATATGGTATAGAGTTTAAGTTTAGTATTTATTTGATTAGTGGTGGTTTTATGAGTGTTAATTATTTCTTAAGTTTTTTATATCATGGATAGCCTTGTAAAATCTAATGTTATTACTCAATATCAATAACTGTCTACAATATTGTGTAGAAGTAACCCATGTTACATAGTCTCATCTTGTGAATATCAATATTAAATTTAAGTTTGTAAAACAATGTCTAAATTTCAATTAAATTTATGTATGTCAAAAAAAAAAATTTATGTATGTCAAATTTAAATTTCAAACAATGTCCAAATTTATTTTTCTATACATTAAAAATTATATTATAAAATTGTTACATTAATTTTTTACAATAACATTTACACTTTTAACAAAGACCATTAATATTGCGGCTCCCTCAACATTAATTGGTCATTAAACAGAATAATGTAAAATGCACCATTTTAAATTACGTGTGTTATTTGATATATGTGCTCCATATGAAGTATTTAATTATTGATATCCATTAATTGGCCATTAAATCTAAAGCAATGTAATTTCATACTCATATTTTGTAGTTTGTGCACCAAAAAAAAGGTGGTTACAAGTGTCAGTTGAATGCTACTATAGATTGCCATTTTTTAGTATTTTTTTAGACACTGAATTTTTTCAAGATTTTGGCGATAATATTGGTGTAAGCACGTCACTTCATTCATCCATTGAAAAATATGATCACATTTTTTGTTGTCTAAAATAACCCACTGGTTATTTTGATAACTTGCAATTCCATTCCATCTCTGACATCAATTTTCTAGGTTGCGCGCACCTTTAGTTTCCTCCCTTAAAGTATTTACATGGTTAAAATTCTTTGCATGCATCCTTATGTGCTCTCAATTCATTTATATTTCTTTTCCCTTCCCTTCATTTCCCCTCCACATGCACTCTTTGTGCATTCACTTACACCTCTAGGTTGTTATGCATCTTCTCACGTGTACCTGCAGACTTGCCTAGCATTTTTCTAAGTCTCAGGCATGCTATTTTGTGTATGCATTTCTTTTTTGAATATCCTGCATCCTCCCTACACACCTGTTCTTATTTCTACTCTTCCATCACACATATTTTCTCAAACTTTTTTGTGTCCCCTTGATTTGCACACTTTTCCCTTTTCCTCTTAGTGCACTCCCTTATGTCACCTTCTTCCAAGTTATCACACACCTCCTCTATTAGACACCTACACTTTTCTTACATATTTTTGTGCCTTAGCAAATATGCATCTCCTTCTTCCCCTTGTTTACACTCTCGTGCACAATGGTGTACCTTTGCATTATTCCCCTTGGGCCCCCTATTCCCATGCATGTGCCAAGGTTACAACCTCCTTGCGCTACTCGCAGTATGACACGTGACCACTCCTAGGAACCAGTCAAATAAAGTAGACGACACGACAACAAATCAAAAGGCTTTAGTTGTGGTTGAATCCTTGTGATGAATGAACATGTGACACGTGAAAGAGACAGATTAGTAAAAAATCAACTGACTTCTATGATCAATCAGAGTATGCCATGTGGCTTTCATGTTCTTCCTACACTAAAAATTTTAAACCACCATAACTTTAGCTACAGAGCTCAAAATCATGTACTCCTAGTCTTGTTAGAAATATGTTGATATGGGCTACACTCAAGGCTATTAAAAATCAAATTTATGTGGGATTTGGTAGGTCAAAATAGGGATATGCATTCAAATTATTAATGTATACATCCAGTCAACTCAACCACCCATATTTTATGATATTCAACCTCTTTTCTTCTCCTACAAGTTAGCTGACATAGAGAGGTGGATCTGAAATTACTACAGGTGGATTTGTGGGAATTTAATGCATGTTGTTGGTGGTTGAGATTGAAAATATGATATTACCTCTCTATTCCCTCCTCTTCTTTGATTCTTCTTCTATAAACTCTTAAATAATGCTCATTTGTAAAGTTTGAACTCTTTGGGTCTGCAAGGGAATTATTTAGAGTATTGTTCCTTGGAATTTTGAGTAATAAACTTCATATCTATCTCACTACATGTATATTATTTTATCCTTCCATCATTGTAATTGATTGTGCATACATTGGAAACAATTAATGTTTTTTTTTGGTGATTTAATTTATTTTCAATTAATTAAATCTAAGTAATACAGAGTAACTGATATGAAAAATGATGTATAAATAATAAAGTATAGTAATGACATAAGTAAAATAACATGTAAAGTATAACACCCTAAGCAAGATATAGAGGAAATATGACTTATTCGATATCCACGTAATCTGGAAGTGATATGGAAAGGGTAAAGTGTTGAATAAACTATGAATTGTGTTGTAACCACTCACTATAAAATATGGAACTCGTGAACAAAGTCAAACATGGGCACCCACGATAGGGCAAGGGTTCTTAAGCACTGAAGATTGGATCTAGGTGCTCGTGACTGTGTAAATGATCATGATCTGATTTCTGGTGTGTCACAAGGTCTTACTAACCCCAACAGTCACCCCAAGAGTGAACTTATGATTTAGCATTACACTACATATCAGACTCCATGTAGTTCTTGTGAGTGTCTGTAGAAATTATTCCCTAAGATGTCCTTGTGAAATGTGCACGTGATAGCAAGATAAATATAGAATGTAGAAATGTATAACATGTGTGGATGAAATAGAATGAAATTCCCCTTCCTATGTTATGTATGAAAAAGTTACAACCCTTGTCCCTTGAATAGATGCTAGGTGGATGCCTTTAGAGTACTTTAATTCATTTGAAATGCAAGCTTAGGTGATGATAGTAATGTTTAGTGTTTGGTCCCTCATTTTGAACACATAACTATGTATTTATATGATTCCCTTGTTTGAATTTTGTAATTGAAAACTAGAAGGCCAACCCATAACTGAAAAATATTCCCAAAAGATAAAAGAGACCCAAAAAGAATGAGTAAGGTGATGAAGGGTTAGGGGCACCTAGAGGGGACAGGAGCACCTGGGCAATTATGTCCTAGATGGGCACTAGTTTCTAAAGCCATAAAAGATAAACAATTAAATTATGACTGGGTTGTAGGGTGTGTAAGACAAAATAGAAAATAAAAGAGGCCAAAAAGAGTCGTTAATTGCTATTTTTCTTGCTTAAGAATTATGTAAATGCTAGTATTCTTTTAGGACCTAGAAATTTACCCAAGTGCATGATTTTATGTCTACATGTGATTATTTCTAACCTAGCTCACATTTTATTGCATTTACTTGCTTTACCTTTACAATATTGGTATGTTGTGCATGTTTTATGTCTTCTACAAGGTTCTTTTTCTATTGTGTTTCATGGAAATAAGTGTGTGAATGCTTTTGTAAGTTTTGGCACCTATGCCTACCCTCTTTATGTGCATTCTCCTTCATTTTCACTGATCCGTAAAATTCTAATTTGGAACTCTACGAATCACACAGCTATGATGTTCTACTTTCAAATTTGGAAAATGACAGAATTGCTTAAAGATTAGAGCTTCGTGACTGATTATCTAGTGCTATAGAAAAAAAATTGCAGAGAAGGAAAGAATTAAAACTTCAGCACCAACAATTTTATCCTGGAAATCTCCAAGGAGGAAAACCCGTCGGGAAGGGAAAATTCTCTTTCTTCCCATTTTTATTGGTCTATAATAGACAATTACATATTACAATAAGTATGAAAAGAAGAAACAGTGTAAACCTTCTCTCAAATTACTTGCTTTCTCTATTTCTACACCTTTCTCCTATAATTCCATTCCAACATTGAAGATCATGCTCACCGATCTCATTAAACTCTGCTTATCGATCTCTTTGGATTTTTGAATCCCTATTCTCTTGATCCTTTCATGTATTTATAGGCCTTCCCATGTTCTCCTGTGCATTGGAGGATGTGAAAGGGCCTGGAAGGGAAGAGACACAATTGGGCGCTTTAATAATGTATCCGCTCGCATTCCATTCTTCTTTTCTGTTTGAAAGTGTTAGGACCGCCACCGTTTGTAGAGCAGTGGTCTCAAGACCACCACCATGGTTGGGTGGTAGTTTCAGGACTGCCACCCTACAGGGTGATGGTTCTGAAACCACTACTCTACATAGAGCGGTGGTTCTAGCCAAAACCTCTATTTACCTCATTTTTCTCACTTTTCTTTTTTCTCCTTGTTGGTGTTGATGGAACTGATGAAGTGGTGTGTTTTTCTAGATCCCTATGGATCATACCTCCCCTACTTAGGAGGATTTTGGTCCCACAAAATCTTAGTGGGGGAGTGGTAGAGGAATCAACTCCCTCTTGTGCTCATTCGATTACCACTGGGTCTTCCTTGGTGTCTTCTCTCGTCCAACCTTACAAGACTAATGTGGATCTTTGGTTTGTTGTTCCAGTGTTGTATCCTCCTATAAGTTTCCTCGAGTACAATCCTCTTTAGAAGGTAACTTTTGTATCTTTCCTTCTTTGTCATGCATAGATGGCATTAGTGGATGTGAACTCTTGTAACTTACTATCGCGTGCATCCGCATGAAGTATGGCCTAAAGGTTTCTTCTCCAACCTTCTCAAGTATCGCGAAGGTCCCATACTATAGTGGTTTAGTCCTTTTCTTGTCTTTGTCTCTTGAGATGGATTGGTTGAATCCTCTCCAAGTATGTTGTTGCTATAGTCACCACCATTCCTTATATCTCCTCTTCTTTTTTCTTCCCCATGGTTAGGTCTAGTGAATTCATAGGTATATATAGTGACTGAATAGCGGAAGTTTGTTTTGCTCTTTGAATGAGTAGTTCCTATGGTGGATTCTTCTGCAAAAACTGACAAGTGCTATCCAAATTATCTATCCTTTGGTCATAAATATCCATGCTCTCACGTCCATTTTTCCTTTCTTCCAATGAAAGCAAACAAAACTGATGATTTTCCTGAAAAATTATTGGTGTTTGGTTGGCACTTACCATAGCCTTCTTTGATTTACTCTGGTGTGCTCGTATGTTAAAACTGTCTCCATCCTTGACACATCTGTACCGGTTCTCCCTCCTTTTGAACACAACATCCCTGATATACAAGTAAGGACTTTCGAAGACAACGTCAAATGCATCAAGTGGAATAATATCAGCCTCTAATACATCTATGTATTGGGGGTTTATCCCAAACTGAAACTTACACTTCCTTGTAACTTGTATTTCTACACCCTTCTTCACCCATCCCAGTGGGTATAGACGTGGATGCGTGTAAGTCTCTAGACCAAGTTGTTCTACAACCACAACAAAAATCAAATTTGACTAAGAACCAAAATCTACTAAAGCGTTTACCTTAGTCTTCTTGATTTGGATTCTGATTTGAAATAGCTTACTCATCTCTTCTTCTTCTGCTGCCCCGTACATGTTAGTGGCCATGCATGCCATCCTCTCGTCTACATCTGAATCATCCTCAATTTCCACCTCTCTTTTTGTCTTCACAGTGGCCATGGATTTCTTGGAATCCTTGGTTCAGTGCCTTGGGTGCAATTCCGGATGCAAATTCCAACATGTGGCATCAGTATGTCCATTTACATCACAATTCTTACAGAAATTCATAGGATCTTTACAAGTATGCAAAGCAGTAGCGGTATGTTTACCTTTCCATTTACCTCTGTTACTTTTCTTCCCTTGTTCTTTGTCTTGTTGTTCTGTTGACTGGTCTCCCTTTGGCTCTATTTCTCCTTGCTTCTTCTTGTCATCAATGTAGTATGCTTGTACACAAGCTTCATTGAGATCCTTGGGCTTCATGGAGAGTACCTTCCTCCGAAGGTGAGTGTGAAGTCCTCCCAAATACTTTGTCAAAATGTCCTCATCCTCCAAGTCCATATTAAGCAACATGGTTTGTCTCCTAAATTCCATCATGTAGTCTTGCACGCTTTGACCACTACCCTATCTAAAGTACTACCACTTAATCATCATGGCAATCTTATGGCCAATAGGATAGAATTTATCTCTAATCAATTCTTTAAAACCCTTCCAAGTACTGACAATAGGGTGTTTCTTCTTCTCACAAGTGGCTAGATGGGTTTCCAACCAAACCAGAGCATGACCTTCCATTTTGAGACATGCAAAGGTAACCCTTTGTTCCTTAGTGAAATTATACACACTAAAATAGACTTCTAACTATTTTTTCCATTTATCTAGTAATTCTGCATCTACTTGTCCTTCAAAATTCTTTATTTCCACTTTTGTTTCAACTTTAAAAGGTGTATGTGTAGATTTTACCTTCTCGCTTACAATTGGCGTCTCTTCATGCTCTTCCCATTCTTCCTCTTCATGGCTCTTTCTGATACCAAATTTTTTGGCTAGTGTTTGAACCACCGAGTCCATGGAATCTTGCTTAACTGAAGTCATCTTTTGTAGATCTGAAATCTCTTATTGTTTCCTATGCAATCTATCCATCATGGTCTTTAGCATCTCGACTCTACGAACCAAGTTCTCTTCCTCCATTTGAGCTTGAATTATCTATTTCCACTTCTTCGTAGAAATATCTGGCTCACAAGGTAAAACTTTTGTGCCTTTGGACCTTGTCACTGTCATAGAAAATCACAACAAATATTTGAATACCACAGTCCTGGATATATAATCATCTCTGATACCAAAATGATCCATAAACTTATACTTTGGAACTCTATGAATCACACAACTATGTTGTTCTACTTTCAACTTTGGAAAATGACATAATTTATTAAATATTAGGGTTTCATGACTAATTATCTAGTGCTATAGAATGGAAATTATAGAGAAGGAAAGAGTTCAAACTTTAGCACCAATAAATTTATCCTGAAAACCTCCAAGGAGGAAAACCAGTTGGGAAGGGCAACTGCTCTTTCTTCCCACTTTTATTTATCTAACATAGACAATTACATATTACAATAAGTATAAAAAGAAACAACTATGTAAACCTTCTCTCTAATTACTTGCTTGCTTTGTTTCTACACCTTGCTCCTACAATTCTATTCCAGCACTAAAGATCTTGCTCACTTCTCTCATTAAACTCTGCTTCTCAATCTCTCTGGATCTTCAAATGCCTATTATCTTGCTCCTTTAATGTATTTATAGGCCTTCCCATGTCCTCCTATGCACTAGAGGATGTGAAATGGCATGGAAGGGAAGAGACAAGGTTGGGAACTTTAAGAACGCGTCCACTTGCATTCCATTCTTCTTTTCTGTTTGAAAGTGTCAGGACCTCCACCCTATGTAGACCAATGGTCTCAGGACCACTACCCTAGCTGTGCAGCAGTCTCAAGACCACTTCCCTATAGGGTAGTGGTTCTAAAACCACCACTCTGCACAGAGCGGTGGTTCTATCCAGAACCTCTATTTACCTCATTTTTCTCACTTTTTTTGTTTCTCCGTAGTGCTAATGGAACTGATGAAGTGGTGTGTTTTTCTGGATCCCTATGGATCATTCACTCATCTAAGAGTGTTCATCCCATTGTTTTTTGTGATATCACCTCCCTTTATCTCAGGATTTTGTGTATATATCTCTTTCTCACCTTGGTCCCTTGGAATTATATAATAGAGTTAGATAGTTACATTTCCCTTCTTAGGATTAGATGTAACAATAGAAGATAAAAAGATTAATCTATCCTTCTCTTTAGGTCTGTCTCAAGCACAAGGTTTCACAACTTAGAGATAGTCCAATGTTGCCTCAAATCCCTAGGTCATCCTGATTTGGGACGGGTGTAATTTTAAGCTCTAAATTTTTTGGAACACCCAGTGGGATGAGTATTGAAATCTCATATTTCATCATTACTAAGTTTTGGTGTGTGACTTAGTCATTTCTAACCTTTGGAGGCTTATTCCAACACATCTAGTGAACCCGTTGGATATAGATCTATTGATTTCAGCATTTTGTGTGTCATATTTCATGAGAATGATACATATAGAGTGGGTCAGTTGAAGAATCATTTGAATATATTCAGTTGTCTCCAAGAAGAAGTAATAGATCTGTGATTGCATCTCCTCATCTCTTACACAGGGCACATTCCACTCCTCTTGACACCTTTTGTGTGCTCATTTGAGGTAGCGAGACCCATATTTTTCATGATGAAAAAGAGAAATATTCCATTTTTTATCTTCAATGGTGGTAGTCCTTTGGCTCTTCCCACATAACACGATATACCAAAACATGCACTCAAGAGTATTCCATTTTTTATTAGTGAAAATCAAGTCACCCATGTTGAGCACATTCATGACAATGCAAATGTATTATCGGTACATCTAGTTAGGATCTTAGCTTCTTCACTCAAAGTAAAAATAATTTAATGGTTTAGGAACTTAAGACCTTCCTCTATTCATAACTAGGATGACCTTGGAATAGCACTTTGTAATCAGTTTGAGGAGAAAGCTAACAAAAATTCCTTGTTAGAACAGCTAATAACCATCAAAAGAGCTCCTAATGAGCTCATGGTTGATTTCAACTTCATATTTCAGAAGACATGGGACAAAATTCTTCTTCTCTTAAGACCAACTACTCAAGGCTCTTTCCTTTATTTCTTAAGAGCTTTGAATTCTGATATTGTTTTCATGATACAATCTATGGGTGTTGTGCAACTTCTTGATGCCTATCCTATAGCCATTAGGGAAGAAAATTATCTTATCCAAGCTAGTAAAATATCCCCCATATTTCCTACACCCTTGTTTCCTTAAATTCCTCAAGCTTCCTAGCCTTTCATTGCTCCAATTCCTTAGTAGAGTTCTCAGCTTATTGCCTCCACATCTTACTCTCCCTAAAAGCATAAATAAGATGAATATATGAAGGCTTTGATTAGAAATTTATCTAAAAAAATAAAATCCTTGGAAAATTAGTAGGCGTAAGCCTTTGTGAATAACTTTAGTCAATGATTTAATAAAATCCATCACCCCTTTTGAAATCAATACCCAAATTAGAGATATGGGAAGAATCAACAAAGTGATAGGTGGAAAAATCACAATGCACACCTTCCTCTTCAGATAGTTTCCCCGGTGCAACCCCTTCTAGTGCCCAATTCAAGAAAAGTGCTAGCTCCAATACAAAACAACATTGTTCAAGAATTATAATGGTATTTTCCTTGAAATTTTCCACGCAGTCAGTATAACCACATAAATGCATTATGAACACATGATTTAATGATCTAGATTGTTTCAACTAATGATCCTTCCCCTAGCGTATGAGATTATGACAATGAATAAGTTACAAAAGTCATTCGTGAGACTAATCTAATATTATTTGGTGTTGATGACTTTTGTGCAATGAACCAAGTCATGGAAAACATGACCAAACCACGTTCACATGTTGTTGATAACACTAGGTCAAAGAAAAGAGGTGGAAACTAGCATACAACCTTCAACTTCTATCAATCAGGTTGATCCTCAAACATCAAAGGATGTCATAAATACATCCAATAGTTCTGGCGTGCATGCTTCCACACGTGAGGTTCTGTGCATCTTTCCAAGTGAAGTTGCATGTGCTCCTCTTTTTATAGGTCAATATTCTATGTATCCTAAAACCTCTGTCTCAGTGCCTAAACAATCAAAAAAATAGAATGATGTGCCTCAAATGCACAAGTATATGGGCTTTCCATTAAACATTGTTGACTAGATGAAGAAGAAAATGTAAATTTCACAATGTGTGATACCCTAAATATTTCATCTCATCTCCACCTCTTGCATGAAGCTCTTGTATAGCTCCCACACATTGATCCAGTCATCCAAAGACCCCAAGTTGTTCTCTACAAATTTCAAATAGAGGAGAAGCAAGTAAGAAATTTTTTTCAAAACCCCACACTCTTACATATCCTTGATAATAGGAAAACATTTTGTGCACAATTATATGATTGACTTATGGGCTAGTGCCTCTGTTATGCCTAAGAAAATTATTGATATCAAAGGTCTTAAATATTACCCTATCTCAAATGGAGTCTTGTAACTTGATGGTTCAGCTATCAGCATTCTAGGATTCATGAAGGATATTGAATTTACCCTTCATGCATGTCCAAGTCTAACTATAACTCAAGATGTGTCTCTCATTGATTTTCCTCCCTTGTTTTCCATTTTCCTATCAAGGGATTTCACAACCAATGTGGGTTATTACTTATCTTCTGATTGGTATCATATACTTCTAAGAACAAGTTATGGTACCAGGTTTACCATACAGGCTAAGCCTATTTTTTCCTATCACATTGAGTCATATGACCCTTCTCCTCCCCAATATAATTGACTAATATAAGAATACTAAGAACAAGATTTGGTTTCAGAAGAGCAGCTTATTTCTCCTTCTATACTTGATCTACTATTAGACGAATGGGCTAAAGAGCATTATGAGTTTAATCCATATGATACAGCTATTGAAACTCATTTTGGTACATACTACATTTTTAAATAAGAAACTACTATGCCTACCCCACTCAAACAAGAAAATGATGATACTTATGGACTATGGAAGATGTATTTTTAGGGGTCCATAAGGAGAAATGGTGTAGGCACGGGTGTTATTCTCATTTATCCTAAGGATGATAAGGCCTTATTTGTGCATAAGTTACAATTTGCATGCTCCAATAACGTAAAAGAGTATGAAGTATTGGTACATGGCCTTCTTATTGCTGCAAAAAATTAGATCAGGAAATTGTGGATATTTGGGGGCACTAAGTTGGTCATTCACTAGGTAAAAAATAAGTGCAAAGAAAAGAAATAAAATAAAATCTTATAAACACATATTTTGGGATCTCTTGGAGAGATTTGATGCTCTCAATCTGCAAGTGGTGCCAAGGAAGTTGAATAAAGAATTGGATCACATAGCATCCCTTGGTTCAAAATTATCACCAGCTGAGGATGTTCTCCAAGTAAATGTGCATCACATCAATGTGGTGGTCATGCCATCCATTCTAGATAATGAAACAAACTGGAAAATGTTTAATAGTGATCCATATATTGTGTAATTCCTTGAAAATGAAACTAGGTTTTCTTCAAAAATGCAAGTTTAATTACATGGTATCTATAATTATCAAGTGATCCATCTTAAAAAACAAACTACCTAAATTTTTGTTCACCTTAGAGTACATTTTCAGTCCTGATGATGATTTCAAGGGTGAAGAAAAGAATATGCGCACAGCGTAAGAACACTACTAGTCAGTCAGTATTTAATACAACAAAGAATTATTTCTCAGTAAGGACTATCCACAGGGTAAAAATAGGCCTTCATCTCATTGTGTCAAAGGTATAGTGACATATTCTCATGGGAGTATGAAGACCTCAAAGGATTTGATCCAAGTGTTGCTTAACACTCCATTGACCTTGATCTAAACATCAAGACCATCCAAAAAAATAGAGGTCTATCAATCTTAAGATAGAACCCCTCACGAGGAAGGATTTATCCAAACTCATTGAGGAAAAAAAATTCCTATCAATTACTCTACTTGGGTAGTAAATTGTGTTCCAATGTGTAAGAATAATGGTCAAATCAAACTTTTTTTGATTTAAAAAATTTAAACAAGGCATCATTAAAGGATCATTATCCTTTACCTTCTATGGATTATATTATGTAGATAGTGGCTAGCGCGTAAATATTTTCCATTCTTGATGGTTACTCGAGTTTCAATAAGATCATGGTCAATGAGAGGATCGGTTAAAAAATGCATTTACAACCAAATGGGGAACATATGCTTATCATAAAATGCCTTTTGGTTTGTCTAATGCAGGCACAACCTTTCAAAGAGAAATGGAAATTTCCACCAAGGGATATATCAATGATTTCATAATAGTTTACTTGGATGACATAATTGTCTTCTCAAATTAGAGCACAGATCATATCAGTCATCTAGAGAAAGTCTTTGAGAGATGCAGAAAATTTGGGGTATCTCTTAACCCCAAGAAGTGAAACTTTTATGTTGCACAAGGCAATATTTTAGGATATGTGGTCTCAAAGGATGGTATTTCCATTTATTTGAAGTGCATATATATATAATTTCATAATAGTTTACTTGGATGACATAATTGTCTTCTCAAAGTAGAGCGCAGATCATATCAATCATTTGGAGAAAGTATTTGAGAGATGTAGAAAATTTGGGGTATATCTTAACCCCAAGAAATGCAACTTTTATGTTACACAAGGTAATATTTTAGGACATGTGGTCTCAAAGGATGGTATTTCCATTGATTTTAAACACATGTCAGCGCACAAGAAGGCCTTGTAATCATTCCTAGGAAAAATCAACATCCTTAGGAGATTCATTCCTAACTTTATAGATTTGGTTAGGCCTATTACCATCATACTCAAGAAGGAATCAGTATTTAAGTGGAAAGTATAAAGAAAATAAATCTTCAACTAAATCAAGCAATAAATTGTGCATTCCACAACACTTAACAATCCAAACTACTCCAAGGATTTCATCATTTATGCATATGGCGCAGATAATAGTGTTGTTACTGTCTTGACTCAAGAGAATGAACAAGGACTGGAGAAGCCAATGTCTTTCTTTAGTCATACATTGAAGGATTATGAATTAAAATACAATCATACTAAAAAACAAGTATTTTCCATCATGCACGCATTGAATAAATTCAAGAGTATTCTTGCCATAAATCATATCAATCTTTTGGTTTCACACTCTAATGTGAGAGAATTCATCATGGGAGAATAATTCAATGGGAAAAGAGCTAAATGGGTGAAAAAAATCATGGAGTATGACGTGACTATCAAAGCCACTAATATCATTAGAGGAAACACACTTTTCAAACAACTTGTCGAGGATGTGTAAAATAAGAAAGAGGATTATTTTTTCATAGAGGAGAAAGCTCCGATTGATGAAGTTGAGAAAAATAAAGATTGAAATGTGCACATGTGGATGGTGGACATGGAAACATTCCTTTCTTCTTGCACATACACTCTTGGTCTGAGTAAATCACAGAGAAGGCATTTGAGCTTGTAGTCCATTCCATATGCACTTATTAATGGGGTTCTCTTCAAAAGAAACATTTATGGCGTACTGTTGAGATGTATTAATGGCACATAGGCCAAAAATGTGTTAGTATAATTCTAGGATGGATTCTTTGGTGGAAAATTTTCGGCCAAATTAAAAAAATGAAAAACATAAAAGAAGGATACTTTTGGGCTACCCTATTTTTTGATGTGAACAAGTGGGTTAGAAAATGTAAAGAATACATTTTATTTACAGGAAAGAATAAATTAGAATTGCTTCCCCTTCATCCAATCCAAGTGAATCATCCATTTGCATAACGGTGTCTTGACTTCACGGGCATGATAAATCCTCCTTCGAGCATTGGCTATAAGTGGCTCCCGACAGTAATGGATTACTTCACCAGATACATAGAAGTTTTCACACTCAAGGAAGAAACTAATTCAGTCATCCTTAAATTTCTCAAGGGTATTATAACAAGGTTTGGAATCCCTCAAACCATTATCTCTGATAATGAAAAATCCTTCCTTTGTACAAGAACTTTTGATTGGGATCTTAGCCTTGAAATATACTTGAAAACTTATTCCAACTACTACCCTCGGTGAAATGGCTTGGGAAAGTCTACTAATAAGAACCTGATTAGCATCATGAAGTATACAATGGATATTAACTAGAGGCAGTTACACACAAAGGTCTCACGCATGATCTAGTTAGACATAATTACAATGAATAAGGAAATATGTACTTCACCTTAAAAACTTGTTTATGACAAGTAGGATAGACTTCCTTTATCACTAGAGTTTCCTTCATTAGAGGTGTCCCAATAGTTGGAGTTTGAGGGTGCAAATCAAAGAGAAATCAAAATGGTAGAATTGGTTGAACTTGTAGAATTAAGGAACTCTATTATGATCAATATAGAACAACATCAAATATCAACCAAGAAGTGGTTTGACATAAATGATAGACCTAAGGCTTTCAAAGTGGGTGATCTAGTCTTGAAATGGGATGCTAAAAGAGCTAAACCAAGGTGACATTCAAATTTTGATGCACTTTATAGTGGCTCATATATCATTAGTTCTTGTAAGGAGGCTAACTCTTTTGAGTTTTCTCAACTTGATGGAGATGCATTATTAATCCCATTCACTGGGATTTATCTAAAATAATTCCATTAAAATCTTCTACATCATGTACATATTAGAGTAGTTTCAGTTCCTCCAAGTGCATGCTTGTGCACAATGCCTTGTTGTAGTATGGGTTTTCTTTCTCTCACGTGCCCTTACACGTGATATTTTTTTTCTTCAAATTCCGGTCATTGTATTCTTGGGCTTGAAGGTTTCAACAGTGGAGGTTATGTTTCAACTTATTGGCATCATCCAATAGTTTTGTGCATAATTCTATTCAAAGTTCAAGCAGTGTTTCAAATGACTTCGGGGAAGTTTTCTACAAGATGCAGATCAAAATTTCATATTTTTCAGGCTGAATCAATGCCCAATTAATGCTTCAAGACCACTGATCTCTTCATATAGTAGGAATATATCCCTAAAATTCACCAAATTGATGTCCAAAATAACCCCCTAGTTATTTTGAAAATTTGCAGTTCCATTCCATCTATGACATCAAGTTTGTAGGTTGTTCACACCTATGGTTTCCTTCCTTGGAGTACTTGCATGGTTATAATTCTTCACACATGTCCTTATGTGCTCTCCCTACATTTATATTTTTTTTCCCTTCCCTTCATTCTTATATATCCTTCATTTTCCCTCCATGCACACTCCTTTCACATTCACTTACACCTCTAAGTTGTTGTGCATCTTCTCGAGTGCACCTGCATACTTTCCTATAATTTTGTTAAGTCCTAGGCATGATCTTATGGGCATGCCTTTCTTTCCTGAATCTCGTGCATCCTCCCTATATGGCTTTTCCTCCTTTTTCTTATCCTTCTCACATTCATTCTTGCACTTCTTCCATGTTCCATTGATTTGTGCATTTTTCCCTTTTCCTCTTAGCTCTCTCCCGCACGCCACCTTCTTCCAATTTCTCACGCACCTCTTCTATTGGACACTTGTGTTTTCCTTGAATGTTTACATTTCTTAGAAAATATGCATCTCCTTCTTCCACTTAAACACACTCTCTCACAAGAAGGTTTACCTATGCATTCTTCTCCTCATGCCCCCTACTCATGTGTATGCATGAAGGTTGTAACCTCCTTACGCAAGTCATAGTATGTCATGTTTCCACTCTTGGGAAGTTGTTAGATAAAGAGCACATCATGAAAACTAATCAAAAGGCACAAACTATGGCCAAATCCTTGTGGTGAATAAACATACAACATGTGGAAGATAAATATCAATAGAAACTTAGTTGAACTAGACTTTGATCAATCAGAGCGTGCCACATGGCTTGTGTGTTCCTCCTACACTATGAACATCATATTGTCATAACTTCAGCTAAAAATCTTGAAATCATGCACTCTTGTCTTTCTGGAAATTTATTTTTGTGGGCTACACTTTAGGCTATTCAAAACCATAGTTTGGTAGGATTTGGTAAGCGAAAAAAGGAAACATGTTTAGATCCTTAATGCATACATCAAGTCACCTCAAACACCTAGAATTTATTAGATTCATCATCTTTTCTTCTCCTATAAGTTATCTGACATAGATTGATGGATCTAACAATGCTACAAGTGGATTTTTAGGAATTTAATGCATGATGTTGGTGTTGAGATTTAAATTTTGAGTTTCCCTCTCTTTTCCCTCCTCTTCTCTCCTTCTTCTATAAATTGTTGAATAATGCTCATTTTAAAGGTTAGACTCTCTTGGTTTACAAGGACATTATTCAGAGTAGTGTTCCTTGAAATTTTTTAGTTGTAGACCTTGGATCTGGCTCACTACATGTAGGTTCTCACCTCCTTCCATCATTGTAATCGACTATGTATACTTTGGAAGTAATAAAAGTTTGTTTTGTGGATATTTTTTCCCTATCTCTAATTTTATTACATTTACTTGCCTTACCTTTGAAATATTGGTATGTTGTGCATGTTTCATGTCTTTTATAGGGTCCATTTTCTATTGTATTTCCTAGGGAAAAAGCGTGTGAATTTTGTTGTAAGTTGTGGCACATATGCATGCTATCCCTATGAATATTCTCTTTCATTTTTGTTCATCTGAAAATGTTCATCATCTTCTTTCTGGTGTTATCACCTCCCTTTAGCTTAGGATTTTGTTTATATATTTGATTCTCACCCTTGTCCCTTGGAATCATAAAGTAGAGTTAGTTGAATTTCCTTTCATAGGAGTATTTTTACCAGTAGAAAAAAAGTAGAGGAAGCCAACCTTCTCTGGAGGTCTATCTCAAGGGCAAGGTCCCACAACTTGGAGATAGTCCCATATTTCCTCAAAGCCCTAGGTCATTCTGATTTGGGATATGTGCAATTTTGAGCTCTAACAATTTTATTTTGAAAATTTTGAGCAAGGTTTGACTTCGTCTTGGTGTTACAAATAAATATGTATTCTCACCATTATCCCTTCCAAAATTTTGAAACTTTGTAAATGTAGAATTTTCCTTAGCCTTTTCAACAAAAACCCATTTTGTGTGCTTCCAGTAGTCAATTATGTCGATGATACCATATTATTTCACATATTTTAATAAATATTTCTCAATTCAAATGGTTTGGCATTTGTTTTTATTTAATCTAATGATTCCTAAATTATTTGTGAAATATTTGTATACTATTCTTGCAACAAATGAACAAACATGTTAAGGGCATTTTTTGCAAGAGGACTAAGATCTCTTTCCTAAAATAATTGTCATGGACAACAATGATTGTTGGAAGTGAACAAAATGGGTGTTTTTGAAAAATCTGTGGAAAATAGATTTTATTGGGTTAGGGATTTTATTCATTTAGGTATTTTTATACAATTAAAATAAAGTGAACTTTAGGAACGCTATCAGCAGGTTTCACTAAACATTTTGTTATAAATTGATTAATGAAATTAGTATTTAATTTTGAAGTTTGTTATTCAATATTTTTTTAGATCGTAAATACATTATTAGGAAAAAATTTTGAGGGCATATGGGTTATTTTGAAATTTGAGGGGCTATTGTAATATGGAATTTACATTTTTTAATCAAAAATGTGATTTCATAATAGACTCAATTCCATTATTATTTGATGAAATATGAGTTAATTGTTATCCCATAGTTAGTAGATCAAGGTAAAGGTTTTTGATGTCTTAATGAAGACTGGATTAATTATATAATGTACATGTCTTATGAAATTGCATGTCCTAATCTTATGACAGAATGAATTCATCTGGAAACAAAGGGGAAACTTCTTAAGGGATGCTTATGATGTAGAAGATATGTTTCATATGGCTTAGAAGATCTGTAGGAGGGATCATGTAAAATCATACTATGAGTATTTGTAAGAGTGAATGAATGAAATGCTTATTAATGTTTTATTATGAAGAATGAAATGGTTGTGTTCTTGTAATTTTCATGTTGTGGAAATTTTAGTAAAATAAAGTAATGAAATAGTGATAGTAACTACTAGATGATGATATGTTCTTTTTTTGCTTAATGAGCTTGTATGGAAAGTGTTATTAGTAAATTTCATATTAAGAGCCTAAAAAATACAAGTAATTGTTTACTTACATAAATAAATTGTGGGAAATAAAATTTAATAGAAATATATATGCAATGGCCAAGGAGAAAATATAAAGGGTTCAATCTGTGTAGGTCCCTCCTAGTAATACAGTGAATCAGAGAAGTAAACACCCTATAATTTGAGATTTTAGGCTAAGCAATACAGTGAATCATAGTTAAGTAAAGCTTGACCCCTTAAGAAAACATGTATTGCAACATTTTTCTCATTTCAAGAAAATTTGTCTAGAGATTGATGCCTAGCATACACTAAGTTCAAAATATTTTTCGAGGCTGATATTAGTGACCACTAAGATATAAATATTTTATTTGTGGCTGACCTTAGCAACTACTAAGAACATAAATATGTAAGTCTTGACCCTTCAATAGCGCATGTATTGTCACACTTTTCTCATTACATTAATAGTTTTCTTGTTAAAGATGCATAATGACTACTAAACTCTAAGTATTTTGTTGTGGTTGACCATAGAGACCACTAGGATCATAACTACACATTTCTTGACCCCTTAATAATGTATATATTGCCTCACTTTACTCATTACATTAATAGTTTTCTTGTTAATGATGCCTAGTGACGACCAAACTCTAAATATTTTATTATGGCTTTCCCTGGTGGCCTCTAGGATCATAAATACATATGTGTTGACCCCTCAATAGTGCATATATTACTACACTTTTTCTCATTGCATTAATAATTTTCCTGTTAATAATGCCTAGATACAACCAAGCTCTAAATATTTCGTTAAGGCTAACCTGAGTGACTGTTAGGATTAGAAATATGTATGTCTTTACCCATCAAGATTGCATCTATTTATATATTTTACTCATTGCATTAATAGTTTTACTGTGAATGATTCCTAGTGATTGCTATGATCTAAATATTTCATTTTGGCTTACCTTAGCAACCACTAGGAAAAGAAATATGTATGTCTTGACCCCTCAATAGTGCATGTATTTCCGCACTTTCCTCATTACATTAATATTTTTTTATTAAGTCTAACGACTGTTAAGATCTAAATATTTCATTGTGGTTAAGCGTAGCGACCACTAGGATTAGAACTATGTATTTATTGGACCCTTAATAATGTATGTATTTCCTCACTTTGATCACTGTATTAATAGCTTTTTGTTAATGATTCCTAGTGACCTCCAAGCTCTAAATATTTCATTTTGGCTGACCCTAGCGACTGCTAGGATTAGAACTACGTATGTCTTGACCCCTCAATAGCACATGTATTGTCATACTTTTTCTCATTGCATTAATATTTTTCCTGTGAATAATGATTAGCTACAACAAAGCTCTAAATATTTCATTGTGGTTGACCTTAGTGACCACTGGGATCAGAACTACGTATGTCTTGACCCCTCAAGAGTGAATGTATTGCCAGATTTTTCTCATTACATTAATAGTTTTATTGTGAATGATGTCTAGTGACCATTAAGCTCTAAATATTTCATTGTGGCTGACCTTAGCGACCGCTAGGAATAGAAATATGTATGTCTTGACCCCTCAATAGTGCATGTATTGTCGTACTTTGCTTATTGTAGTAATAATTGTCATGTGAATGATGCCTAGCAACAACTAAGCTCTAAATATTTTTTTGTGGCTGATACTAGTGACCACTAGGATCAAAAATATGTATTTCTTGACCCCTCAATAGTGCATGTATTGCCACACTTTTCTCATTACGTAAATATTTTTCCTATTAATGATGACTACCGACCGCCAAGATCTAAATATTTCATTGGTGTTGACCCTAGCAACTGCTAGGATTGTAAATTTTTATGTCTCGACCCCTTAATAGTGCATGTATTGGCACATTTTTTCTCATTGTAATATTATTTTTCCTATGAATAATTTCTTGATACGACGAAACTCTAAATATTTCATTGTGGCTGAACTTAGAGACCGCTAGGATCATAACTAGATATGTCTTGACCCCTCAAGAGTGGATGCATTTTTGGACTTTGTATATTGCATTAATAGTTTTACTATGAATGATTCCTAGCAACCGTTAAGCTCTAAATATTTCATTGTGACTGACCTTAGCAATTTTTAGGAACAAAACTATGTATGTCTTGACCCCTCAATAGTGCATGTATAGCCACAATTTTCTCATTGCATTAATAGTTGTACTGTGAATGATGCCTAGCGATCACTAAGCTCTAAATACTTCGTTATGGTTGACCATAGCAACTTCTAGGATCAAAAATTCTTAAATTTATTTATCAACTGAGTTTTTAATCTATCAAAATATTCAAAATAAAAGACATAAGAGTGTTTTTGTAAATCCAAGTACATCCTTTGGCTCATTATCTATTTGTGTTGATGATATGTGAAGCATTTGTGGACCTATAATTTTTTAACATGGCGGGAGAACTGGAACTATCAAACATAGATTCTTATTTATATTCCTAAGGAGACACCATAGTAATTAGAAATACCATGTTTGATCTAACTGCCTTAAATCATGAATTTTAGCATTACTCATCTATTTTTTCTATAGTCCAAAATGGAAGTGTTGATGTAGATTTCGTAGACAAAAAGAGTATCTTGACAAATCAAGCCCTAAGGTCCCAAGACATAAGGGTAATAAAAAGATCTTGTCTCCATTTAATTGCCACTAAAACAAAGGTGCTTCCATTTCCAGAATTGATCGCTACCTATCAAATTCTTTCCAAGTTCAAGTATTTATAAATCATGGAAAATCATATTAGGTTTTTTATGTTTGGCATGTATATAGACGCTATTACAAACTTCCACAACCAGACACCCTATACAATATGAATACAATTGATTCCTAGATGACCACAAGGAAAATAAGAGTTCTTTTATAGAGTTTGGTGGTAGACCCAATAGATAATATGGATGATTCTAATATGAGTGATATCCTTAGTAAAATGTTTAGACTAGGAGTCTATATTGACATGTCCCTCATGAACATGATATATGGAAAACCTTCTATCTATAAAGTTGATGTATCAATATCCCTTTACTTTGTATTATTATTTATGAAGGAAAGATTCCTTAGAGAAAGTTCTCAATTTCAATTTAGTGAACCAAAGTAAAACTTTCATGGATGATGGGAAATCATTTTACATGGATTCCTATCTTCTAGATATAGTCTGTGGTGTTCTCAACTATTCATAATTATGTCAAAACTGGCTTCCTTCATGCCCTTTGTAGCTAAATGAACTATATTCAGACTTGTATGCCCATCGGTTTAGATATCATATTCAAGGTATATGCACTTATTTGTATCTTTCTCTCTACCAAAATATATGTTGGCATCCTCACTTCCATAAAGAAAATGGGAGTTGTATTATTCTATCCATAAAGTAATGTTATCATGATTGAGGGACTCCTTACACCTCCTTTTTTAGTTTTCATACTATGATCCTAAAAAATTGGCATAACAAGAGGTGTCATATCAGATTTGTAATGGTATAGCTGGAAAGTGTAAAGAGAATAAGATTAAAACACATACCCCCTCTTAGTCATTGTGGGATGTAATAAATTTAATAGATGGCCTAATTTGAAAGTTGCATTGGCCCATATAAATTCATTCCATCTACCCCAACACCCTCTAAGGAAATATGACTACATAAAAAGGGTTTCCAAACACCTTCAGTCACTTAGAGGATAGATAAATATATCATACTCACCATACCAATATGTAAAATCACATTATTTAGCCATAAATCTATAATAACACCAACAAATCACCATTAAAACACCATATTTATTCACCAAGATGACATCACATACCTAGGGGTAGCGTATATAACACCCAAAACATGGTACCCATAACATAGACTCCAAATAATAGGTATATAATGAGGTTTGTACAAGACATAAGAAAGGGGTATGACAAACACACGTATGGTTGGGTCCCCAAGACCAAAAGTAAAATTTCACTATGTATAGTGCCCAATGAATCCAAGTATAAAAATATCTATAAAAATATATATAATCTTGTATCTCAACCCCTCATCAACGGAGCTAAAAGAACAAAATCTATAGTCAGTGTTTTCCCTGCATAACCCAAAGTATATTATTCTTAAGTAATCCATAATATGAAAGAGTGAATAACCCTAAGCATAACCCTGAAGTCTAAACAAAATATAAAATCTATCTCAATGGTGAATAACATAATCCAAGGATGTAAGGAGAAACACAAATAACTATAAAATCCACTAACTATAATTAATGTAACAGAGGCCACTCTGTTAAAGAGAACTGGGTATCATAAAATTCTCTCAACCATATAAGACTAAGTATCACATATGTATCATAACAAAATGAGGACAGAATATTATGGATCTCACTCCACCATAGGAGGTCTGAGTATCAAGTATCCAAGTGAGGTTAGGTCACTTCATGGCCCTGGATGTATAGATCCCTGTCACCTCAAAACCAAGGGCATATCCTACAATACCAAACATAGAGACATGACACCTTGGGAGTACCCACTAACGACATGTATACACAAAACATGAAAAATAGAACCATATCATTAAAAAGTTAGAAAAAACACATTACATTCTTGACAACATTAATCTAAGTGGCATCAAAACCCATGAAGCTTTGAGTTTAAACAATGAAACAAAACAAAGAATTATCAAAACCCAAAGAAAATTGGAAAAATAGTTGCATTTGAACTTTGAAAATCTCACAAGAAAACCAAAAATAAATATGAATATCCTTGAATATTCTCAATCATTAAATTAAATAAAATGTTGGTTCTGAGAAATTCATGTTTACAAATAAAATACACATAGCAATATTCACATAAAATTCATTGTGTGGCCTTCAGTGTCTACCAGTAGGGATACTACCATATTTAGTGTGCATCTCAACATATAATCATCATAACGGGTCAAATAATGCAGTCATCTCAATCCATGACTGATTCATAATCTTCCAAATATATCTTCATATCTCATATGAGTAAATCTATATCCACCAACAATACACCCAAGAATCTCACTCTGAAAGAAATAACGGGTTTTCCAATAATTTTATCACCCAAAATGTCACATGATTGGTCAATCATATAGTCCAATAATGTTATTTTTGGTTATCAAAGGGTTAACCTCTTAAAGGCCTAAGAGAAAAAAAAAGATTAATGCATCGATTTAAAATTGAATGATCTAGAAATTCATGATTTAAGAGATATCATGTCAATGAAGTTATTCAACCATTTATTATCAAGAGTGGAGATAGAGTCATCCATGATATTTTTGTAAATATGATTAGTTGTCAAGTACACAATAAAAGGAAATATATTGCTAGGTTTTCAGTAGTGATTTCACCATAATGTTAACATTGTCTCCATAATCTAATATGAAATGATGTGGGTAAGGTCCAACGGCCAAGATGAATTTTCCCAATGAAGAAAAAAATAAGTTTTCCAAGTACCAATTACTGCCAAATGTATGATGTCAAAACTGTCAAATACCATACCCAACTATAATAATTGTTGAATAATAAAGCTAATGATAAATTGAATAATCATTTTCTAACTCCAAATCTATCTCCAAATGTCACTCATAGTACTACTATTCAAAATCAGTACCAAACCAAGTTAATGAGCCAAAAATTGTTAATATTTATATAGTCTAGCATAGTACTAGTCCATAACACATAATTGGGGACTGAATACATAACATGCTTGTCAGGAGCAACATACCTAGTATAATAAGTAGAACAAACAACATAAAAAAAAATCCACATGACACACTAACCAAACTCGACATGAAACTCATGTTATGTGAAAAAAACAAGCACACAAGACTCATTAATAGTTTACCCTAGAGGTTAAAGTGTTTTAACATTCACTCTGATACCAACTATCATACCCATAATTTTACCACCCAAAAAGTAACCAAAAATTGATATTATATGACATAACACTTAAGAAAACTTGAACTAATCAAATGACACATAAACACTGTAGTCATTTTTGCATCCACCAAGAACAAGGGAACCTCATGCGCGCCAGCCTATCACCCAACGGGCACTAGGTGCTCACCCGAGGTGCATGAGAGGGAGCCAAGTCTCTCTTTTATGTGATTTTAGTGGAAGGCATCATCCATGATCTTGATTTAGTGATTTAAAGGACATGAAAAGCTATAGAGCTCAAAATGGATTCTATACCCTTTCAATCATATCAAAAGTAAAAGTGCTTAACAGAATTAACAGAACTAGGAAGTTGTAAATCCATAAATAGACTTAACATTCAAATAAGGTTCATTATTATACAAGAACAAAATCATAATAGAAATGTGCAGATAATATAGAGAGAAGATCTTAATACAATTGTCATGTTAACCTTATCATATTCATTCATAGCATTACTTATAGAAAATCACAGAAGGGGAGACCGTAGTCACACACCATATCTGGATCCATACATGAAGAATTTCGAAACAAAATTTACATTCCCCATTCCCTTATTACATCCTTCCTATAATCATC
Organism: Taxus chinensis; assembly: GCA_019776745.2. NCBI lineage: Eukaryota > Viridiplantae > Streptophyta > Pinopsida > Cupressales > Taxaceae > Taxus > Taxus chinensis. The sequence continues at coordinate 526,207,509 of CM034149.1, forward strand.
TACCCATTTTATCTCATAGTTCTTGCAGTAATTCTGCAGAGCTCCACTTCCTTCCTTTGGTTCTCTCTTTCTTTGCTAAGGGTGCACATATATATAGGCATCTAACCTACAAAAAACTCCTCTGCAACCTCAGATTTGGCCCCAAGTGTCATGGTGTGGATCACCTTAGGCGCATGCCTCTCCATGTCATGATTAGCTTTTTGGATCTTCTTATTGCAAGGTATATTCCTTCCAGGACACCCTGTTGCTAGGCTGGAACCTTATCCAAATGGAACACGTTCTTCATGTGTTCTGTCCAAAAGGCCAAAAATGGCTAAGTCCTGAATTGTGCTTTGTCGGCGCACATCCTTGGTTCTCCAAGAACCCTTTTTGAATCCTACCTGCGCACCTTAACTTGCGCGCTTCCTCTAGTTGTGTGCACCTACGCACCTTTAAGATTTGGAAGCTACAATAGGGTCCCAACATTACCTCACACTTCACCTGTTCTCCACCCTCAGGAACCTTTTCAAAGAATGCAGTACAAAAAGGCAAGGCCCTACCTTGGAAAATAATGGAGGGAAATAATAAAGAGTGGGGGAGAGAAAGACTAGAAGGAGAACTGCCTAAAGAAGAAGAAGGGGGGAATTCTACCACAGGTAGGCATCCAGCATATTCCATACATTGACTTCATCCTACACTCTTGTGCAAATTTTGTCAACCAATGTGCTCACCTCTTCGAAGGTTAATCCTTCCCCCTTTGTGTTTATGGTCTCTACCATCATCTCCAGTTCCTTTGCTTGATCTTCCAAGGCATCCATCTTCCTCGTTATGACCTTGTAGAGCTCTTTTAGCCGGGTTTTCATTGAGACCTGCAAGATCTCAATAGCTTCAGACTTCTTTTCCACTTCGGCTAGGATCTTTTCTCACTCGGATCTATTGCCTTTATTATTTTCCCTAAAGTCCTTCAGCTCGGCCTCATCACTGGCAAGCAGCATGCTTGTCACCTTGTCTTGATCCGTGCAATGGTCGTATATGACCCCAGTGGTTTGTGCGACTATTTTTAAATCAGCAAGACCTTTTTGTATTCAGCTACAAGTGTGATGAATTTCAACTTGTCCTCTTGCTCCAAGTGTTCAGCTACATCCTCTGCCAACTCCAAGGCCAAGGGTTGCCTTTCCATGGTGAGGATTTGAGTTAAGTCTTCAAGACACTCCAGGGAGGAACCATATTTTTGTATGGGAGGGTTAAGTTCTGGGTGCTTCATGAAAATATCTTGGGAGATGAGCTCCACCTTCTTGGAAACTTCGTGCACTTTAGCTTTCTCCTCTTGTAATTCTTGTTGTAGTTGAGTGTTGATCAGCTTTTCAAGGCTGAGTTCCTTTGTTAGCTTAACTATCTCTTCCTTCCTCTTCTCCATCAGGTCCTCCAAGACTTTAACCCTATCATTTCTACAGAAGAGCCTTGCCTCTACTTCTAATGATACTTTGTTGAACGCATTACATACTTTATCATCCGACAGTTGTGTGTTTATGATGGGGTTGACCCCCTTTGTCTCGGATAGCTCTAGTATCACCCCTTGGTTAACCTCGAACTCAACATCATCAAGGTGGGATTCGAACACCCATGATAGCATCTTTCTTATGTCTGGGTATCCACCCTTAGGATCAAAGGAATCCATGGCATGGAGCTTCTTGGTGGGCACAGTACTCTGGAAGCATGCACACAACTAGGGTCATTAACATACCCCATCATTGATTTTCCTTCCTCCACGTGTTTACTTCCCATGCACACGCCCTTTGGAACAGTCACTATAAGAGTTGGGCCTTTTTTTCTACCCACACTCTTCTCCCTTTGCTCTTCCTTGAATTCACCAAGCACAAGCTCCATGTTGCACTCCAATTCCTTGTCAACCAAGGTATTAATCATCTTCTCTGCCTCCTTTATCACTTTCTCATTCACCTCCTCTTGAGTGAGCTTGGGCATATCTGTCTCCTTGGTACTTGCCCACTCGCTCCTTTCTTCACTCTGCACACCTTCCTCCCCTTGGGTTCCCTTTCTCATTGCAAATATGAAGCCATCATTTGCATCTTCTGCTTCCTCTTCCTCCAAATTGTGGACATCAATAAGCACCTGATCTACCTCCAGCTCTTCCTCTTCATCATCATCCTTTTTGCCTATATAGGCATTTGTGTCATCTATATCCTCAGACTCTGGTTCTTCCATCCCCTCTTCTTCTTCCTTTGTTGAAAACTCCAGAGTCAGGGATGTGGTCTTCTCTTCATCCGAGGGTTCCTCAAGGGATGGTGGCTTTGCAAGTTCTAGGGTCTTCTCCTTTACTACCGTTCTCTTCTTCTTCTAGACATAGGTACTTGTCCCCATGGTACCTACATCCTGCATTTCCACTGCCCTCTATTCCTTTTTCTCTTCCCTCTCCTTACGCTTTGGCGTGGGATTCTTCCTTCTAGTAGGGTCATCTGGGATGGATATCTCATTCTCCACGTATGCGCCCTTTTCAAATTTTGGCCTTATGCGTAGGTAAATCATTACGACATTTCTCCTAGAAATAGGTAAGGTCAAAGGCCTTACAATATGCACATCTTGCGACACTTACCTTTCAATGTACGCATGCTTCTCTTAGTAGACCAGCTTCTTCCTCATTTCCCTATGCTCTCTGTCAAGGGTGGACAAGTCAAGGTCTAATTTCTTCGACTCCTTGTATCTATTTACTCCCACATGGAAAAATTAGATAGTAAACGAGAAAGGGATTTTGAGCCATGGACTCCAGCTTCCATTGACCAAAATGAGATTGCTAATACATAAGTGTTGGTAGACTGTGAACTCTTCTTCTCCTTCGGTTGCCATGGGGAGTTGTTCAAGGATCCACCATTCAGCCCTGAATGCATTCCTAAGGTGCTTATACCATTTTTCTAAGCCTCTTGTGTACCCTTATCATTGATTCACATGTGTATTTCTGAAACCTCTCTGCAAGTGAGGGATCTTCAGTAGGGCACTCCCACATGAACTTGTCAGATGCATCCGACAACCTGATTTCTGAGAACATAATTGTCAACAAAATGTTTCCAAATAAGATCTTTCCTCCCTTCTCCGTGATGCTTATAATTCCATCTACAATATATTAGGAGAGGTTGTATATGGTTCCCTCAGTGACTTTCCTACAGACATTTAGCCAGGGCTTGCTCACTTGGGTCCACCTTTCTTGTCCATTCGGCTTGGAGACTAGGTGTGTGGCCATCTTCATCACCAGATCATTGATATTCAATATGTCGTAGTACCTTCATCCCTTCTTCAATCCTTGGGATGCTATGGTTTATTTGATTTCCTCCTCATCCAGGAGGTCATCTTCGAGTGCGTCCCCCTACACAGTTTAGGCCTGTGAAGCGTGAAATTAGTTGGGGAGTTATGCACATTTTGCACCCTACGAAGTAGAAGAAGTCTTTGTGTACGTGTGTCATCAACCATTGGTACAAGTGCTCAAGCTTCCCAAAATATGGCAACTCGAAAAGTTGGAGAAGCCCTACCTTCTCCATTTTCACCTTGACCACGTCGTTGTAGATCAGCAACCCATCAGGTGTTCACTTATTTGTGGGGCGCACCAGCTCCAGTGCCATTTCCTTCATGATTGTATTTAACCAGTGATTGTAGTTGATCATAGTCATTTTTCTTATGTGGGACTCCCACTCTTGCCCTAACAAAACCCCATCCAGGTATTGCATCTATAAGTACCATTCCTCATTTGTATCCAAGGGTATTTCTTCTTGTTTCTTCTTTCCTTTTCCTTTGCCCTTTCCCTTCTTGGATTTTTCTGCAAGTTTATCAAATGGTTTCATGGCCATCATTGCACCCTTTGCTTTCATTCCTAGGTTAAATTGTGATTTGTTTGAATTTTTTCTTCGTGTACCCTATGCCCTAAAACACAAACCCTAAATTCATATTTTTCTCCTTTGATCACGACGCTTCTTCACAATGTTCCTCACACCTGTGAATCACTTCTGCTCTAGTTTGTAGATCCAACGGACTGATTGCACTTAATTTCTTGGGATTTTCCTTTGCACGAGTCAGTTCTCAAAACCCTAGCTATTGAAATAAAATTGCTCTTCTTGTGTTCGCAAAGTGAAATAATGAAATGCCCAATCTTATATTTATAGCTTTTCCCACTTTTACGCATTTAAGGCTAGGCTATCTACCACTGTATGACAATATTTAATGTGGTGTTTTCAAACAAAAATTGACTTTATCACTTCTCCTTACACACCCAATCGTTGCGCGAAAAACTTTTCCACCCGCGCCTAGTCCTTGCGTGAAAACTTTTCCAACATTCTGGCGCACAAACAATCCATCTTGACAGAAGACTCTTTCACGTGTGTTACCGATGCCAAAGGCACTTCTTCCATCCTCATGATTCTTACTTTCACCTACCTCGTGTTTTTTATGCTTTTTCTCCTTTGTACATGGATTTCCAATGTAACCTTATTTTGCCACCAACCCAAATCCTCCTAGCAGAATAACTCCAAGTTTCTCTTCATCATCTCACCCCACACTAAAATGATGTGTGGTCCTCTATGCATTCATAAGTCAAAAAATAATAAGGTTACCGGCGCCCAAGGCGCAAAACAAAACAACAATGTAAAAGGGAAATACAAGAAAAGAAAAGCATAAAAGGAAATTCTAAACTAACTGGAAAAACTGCCTTATTTACAAACAACAAGAAGCATTATTTATAGTAGGGCTTCAGCCTACTCCCATATAAGTGTCAAGGTAATTTTGTTCCATCTAGCACTTGTAACTGGCATGTGCCCGAATCAAGGATGTATGAAATTACATAAGGACCCAACCAATGCACCTTTAAATTTCCAGGATGGCATAGAAATTTTGAATCATATAGCAATACCATCTGGCCAACCTCAAACTATTTTTTCTTAATATGGCAGTCATGCCATGCCTTTTGCTTTGCCTTCTCAGTTGTTTGGCTCCATCTTACTAGTGAGCACCTTTCATCCAACTTTATCAATTCATCTATTCTTTCTTCCAGCGCTTGCTCATCATCCAACCCTCCTGTGCGTGCTATATGCAGAGATGGTAGCATGAATTCGACCGGTAAAAATTCTTCCGTGCCAAAAACCAATTGAAATGGTGTGGCCTTGTTCAATCTTTTATACATTGTTTTGTATGCCCAAAGAACTATTGACACCTTGTCATCCCAACCCTGCCTACCCACATCACATATCTTAGTCAATGTCTGACTAAGGATTTTTTTGAATGCCTCTACAGTCCCATTTTCGTGAGGGTGATAAGGGGTAGTCTTGTGATGGGTTACCATGAATTATAACAATAGGATCTTGATGGTTTCATTTAAAAATTGAGTGCCCCTATCACTTTTTAAACTTAATGGGCACCCATACCTACTGATAATGTTCTCCCACAAAAATCTAGTAGTCGTGGCTATGGTGCAATCCTTAGTGGGCACGGCCTCTACCCACCTTGTTAGATAATCAGTACAGGTAATGATATACCACGAGTTAGTCCTTCACGTAGCTAGTGAGATTGGTCTGACAAAATCTACTTCCCATTTCTCAAAAGGTTCCACGCTAGCGATGGGGTGCAAGGGCATCTCATCCCTTCTTTTAGGTTTTCCAAGGCACTGGCAGTGGTCACATGCCTTGAAAAACTCAATGCAATCCTGGTGAATCATCTCCCACCATAGTCTAACGACTAGGATCTTGTGCGTAGTTGCATTCACTACATAGTGTCCTCCAGCAATCCCACCATGGGCTTCTTCTATTATGGCCACACATTCATGTTCTAATACACACCAGTGCAAAACCTCATCGCAGACCATTTTATACAAATCCCCATTGATCAACATGAATGGCATGGTGCGTATGGCTAACCTTTTCCTTTCCAAAGCATTCATCCCTTCGGGTGCCACACCTTCCTTGAGAAAAATAGCAATGTCTTCTAACTCCGAGGGCATATGCCACAACCTGAATAGTTGCGTGTCTGGCATGGTTTCCTCAACAATTTGCACGACCTCTCCCGAATCAATCCTTGACAAATGATCTGGCCCACAATTGTTCTTTCTAGGTTTTTCCACCACTCTGAATTCAAATTCTTGGAATAAAATTACCTAACGACATATGCACCCTTGTAACACTACTTTGTTTACTAGATACTTCAAGGCCATATGGTTAGTGTAGAATATGAAGGGAGTATCCAATAGATATTGTCTAAATTTGTGGAGCATGTAGAACATTGACAATGCCTCACGCTTGGTCATTGTATAATTATGTTCTGTTGGTGTCAACTTTCTACTTGCAAAACACAATGGATGATCAACATCCCCTCTCATGGTTGAGAAAGAACGGCTCCCATTGTTGTACCAGAGGCATCCATGTGGACATGGAAAGGTTTATCCCATGATGGGAATCGTAGAATAGGTGCGGTGATAAGCCTTTCTTTTAGAGTGTCAAATGCCCTCTATTGCGCCTCTCCCCACTGAAAGGAACTCTTATGTCTGAGTAATATTTCCAAAGGCGCGGTGATCTTGGTGTATCCCTTAATGAACTTTCGGTAGTACCCAGTGTGTCCAAGAAATCTGCACATGGCGCTTTGGCTGGTGGGCTCCCCTAATCCCACAATAACTAAAAATTTTGCGGGGTCCACCAGTAAGCCCTCTTTGCATATGATATGCCCCAACAACATTCCAAAAGGAGTTACAAAGACACATTTCTTGATGTTGAGGGAAATCCTCAACTGCCAACATCTTTCAAACATCAATCTCAAGTTATCATAATGGTCCCTTACCAATCCATACAATGTCCAATCATCCAAATATACTTGAAGTAACTTGTGGATGAATTCCTTAAATGCTTGTACAACTATGCACGATAATACAGCGGGTGCATTCCTCAATCCAAAGGGCATGACCGTGTATGCAGAGCTTCCCCACTTGGTGGAAAAAGTTATATTTTCTTGGTCTTCCTTGGTAATCCTTACTTGGTGATATCCTGAGAATCCATCCGTAAAGGTATTGACCTCGCACCCAACAACTCCTAAAATATCTTCAGTGAAGGGGGTAGGAAAAGGATCTATGATACAAACAACGGTCAACTCCCTATAATCCACACATATCCTATTCCACCCATCCTTCTTTATGCTGATCACCATTGAACTTATCCATTATAATTCCTCCATAGCCTCAATGATACCGGATGCTATCATTTTGTCTAGCTCTTCTTTAACCCTTACGTACATTTTGGGATTCATCCTGTAAGGCCTCTTCCTAATCGGGTGCGTACCATATTTCAAGTTTATCCTCATTTCCCCTAATGAATGGTGGATGCCTTTTAACTCATGGTATCCACATGGTAATAAATCCTCAAACTCATGCAAGAGATCGATTATCTTTGATACTTCCTTGTTTGACCAGTAGTCCCCAATGATAGCTTCCTTGGGCTCCTTCTCCGAGCCGATGTTAACTTTCTTTGGTTTTGAGTAGTTCATGATACGCGCGCACACATGCATCTGCACTATCAACTACCTTGCGCGTCCTAACCAAATGGTCAAAATTCAGATTCTCCATCTCCTCCCCATAAATAACGTATACCATCTTTCCTTTCTCCTTTTCAGCACACACGTGCTTGAATTGTATGTCTTCTAATTCCTCCTCTTCAAACCACGCTTCGAAGCTAGGTGCACCAAGTAAATCTACTAATCTATCTTCCACCATGGCGCAATCTCCCAGAGTGAGATGCTTGATAGCCTGAAATGCCTCATCAACTGGTTACTTGGTACTTTGGTACTCGAATGTGTGAACTAGGTCAGCTGCTAATTCCTGCCAATTTCCCGTCTTGCGGTGAGTTTCAAAATGGATGTACCAAGTGCATGCACAACCTTGTAGTGTCAAATACAACTTATGCACCCAAAGGGAGGGTGGTAAAGCTTCCACGCCTTCTCCCCATATGCTCTCACATGCCTGGATGTGGGAAGAGGTGGGTTCATTGCCATTGTAATCCTTGATAGTGGTGGGTATATTGCTCTTCGAGAATAGGACAGTGACCGTAATTCTAACTTCACGCCATTCCAACAAGTTTTTGCTATGTGCGGCCCACCACCTCACCGTTGTTCCTATCAAAACATAACCTAGCATACCTCATCACTCATCCTCCCTCCATTGAGCTTCGATTTCTCTCAAAAATACCTCAGGGTATGCATCCCCAGAATACTTGGTTATTGCCTTTCCTCCTAGGCACCGAACTATACACACCGTGGTTACCCTAGTCACCAATCCTTTTAGATGTCACCCAATCAATTCATAAGTCCCATGCACCTAATTATCACATGCTATACTAGTAGTATCACTAACAGATTGAGCATCATCAAACTGGATGACTCCTTCTGTAGGGTGGATGGTCTTTGGATCTCTTATGGAGTGCACATATAATCTATCCAGGACCTCCTCTCTAAGGGGTTCAGTATAGGGTGTGGACTTCCCATCAGCAAGTGGTATAATCACCCTCTCTTCCTTGTTTTCAAAGTTTATGTACCCCTTGTTAAACTCAAGATATGCATTATTCTTGTAGCACCACGGGCACCCAAGTAATGCTAGGAAATTATTTTCCTCAGCAAGTGCTAAGACTTCAAAATCCCCAGTGAACTTAGTCCCCTAAATGGTAATGGTCACATCCTTCAAGACACCTATGGGCATCACCTTTGTCTTATTCGCCATATACCGCACATTTGAAGATGGCTGTAATGCAGGTCTTCCCATTTGATGTCAGGCATCCAGAGTGATAACATTATCCTTTGTGCCTATGTCAATGAGGATGTCACTAAGTAGCCACCCATCCTCTATTGCGTTCAAGGTGATCTCTTTATCATCATCAAGGTTGTGAGGTGGGAGGTTTACATGCAGGATCTACCTTTTGTGTTCTTCCCTGACACATGGTACCTTTTCTCTCAACCATGCTCCTAGCAGTGGAATAACATTCTCTTGCCTCAGTATTTTACACACCTCCTTAACCTCATCCAAGTCATCCTTTGGTGCTTCTACTAGTCTTCTTTGCTCATCTCTTCTAGTTTTCTCTTTTAAGCATTGGATCTCCCCTTGTAAACTTTGAATTACGTTCATGGTTTCTTGGTAGACTTCTTTCTAGTGAGCTGGGTTTGGATACTTCCCATGTACTACTTCTTCCCTTGAAACCAGAGGTCTCTACCTAGGTTCTTCCCTTGCATGTGCAGACTCCGCCCTTGTTGTTACCATAACAGGCTCTAGTTCTGATTCACATATTACTTGCGGGAGCCATTGCATGTCATCCTTCTTAATACTCACCATGGCAGCACCCTTATCCTTCCGGTTCTGTTGACTCATATGTTTGTATAACTCTGGGCACTCTTCGTACTTATGTTTTTTCCAACACCAAGAGCAGTGTATAAGATCTGGACATTCACGCTTATAATGGTTTGTGGCTCCACAATTAAAGCATGTCCCACATGGGAACTCACTTCTTCCCCCATGGTTACCACGGCCATCAAATCCTCCACAAAATCCCCTCCTGCGTGTACCTCCATCTCTGTGTTCTATATACTGACACTCATATCCTTTGGAAATGCTGGAAATGCCAGTCTGATGCACACCAAGATCAATTACCTCATGAATTTGGTAAATCAATCTACAATCCTTGGTGTCATGTGTGGTTGAGGTATATATCTTGCAATAACAAGATACATTTTTACGGATCGTGCACTGTAAAAGGGGGAACCTACTTGCATCATGATCCCTGTGACATATTTCACAATTTACCACTACGGTGCATACCACCTTTTGATTACATATCTCGCTATTATCCTTTGTGTGCCCTTCTACATTACAATCTGTGCACCACATCCCACCGCGAGTCTCTGGAACTATGTTGGCAGATAATTTCTCCAACTGCTTAGCCATGGCAATGATCTGAGCCTCCAAAAAATGGGCTAACATCAGTGTCAACACTACCAACCACCTTAGCATGCAAAGCAGCTTCCAACGCTTCACGCGGGTCCATGAATGTTTTATGAGACAAATCCCTCCTAAAGGGTGTGATCAACCCCCTGAAAAACCATTGAGCATTCTGTGAAGGGTGGATATCATAAGATAGTTTAGACAATAGAGTTTTAAAACGTGCATCATATTCCCACACACTCTCTGCCATTCCCTGCTAGATTTCCTTGAGAGAGTTGATGCTCTTCTGTTTAAACTTAGGTATGTGGAATTCTACCAAGAACACATTTTTCAATGTGGTATAATCCACAATGGTCTGATGAGGGTCATACTTTCTATACCAACTATGCACACATCCTTAAAACGTTATTGCAAATTGACTGGATTTTCGATCTTGGGTCATGATCCCCTTCACACACCATAGCATCTCACACTTATGCACATGCTCTACGACATCTTCTATCCCACTGTAATCTGGTAAGTGAAGAGACATCTCGAAAAATACTTGAGGAGTTGGTTGAGGCCCTTGTTCTCCTAACCCAGTCCCTTGATTTCCTCTGGTGTTTCCTCCTCCACCAGATCCACTAGATCCTTAGCCACCAGCTCCACCACTTCCACCTCTAGATCCTCCTGTGTTAGGTACAAGGCCTATGTTTGTCATGTCGGAAGTTCCTGTCATCCCACTGAATAGCATGCTGATAGTTTGTGAACTCATGCCACTCCAAATTGTATTTCTTCCACCACTTCCTTACGTGCTCCCAAAACCACCTGTATATATGCCTTGTCCAAACATTCCACCAAATACTAGAATAACGTGTGAAGCCATAGAGGTCCCAAATGAGAATTTGTATCTTCTAGGAGCCGATCGGTTGCTTCCACTGATATCAAATGGATCAACTATACTTTTCCCTCATTTGAACAAACCAAGCACCAAGGTTCGGTTGCTTGGTGGGGTCAAATGCATGCCAATGACTCTTCTTTCTCCATGCAATGGGCTCTCATCAGAAGCCGAGGGGTTCTCTCTTCTGCACTTGCCAAGATGGGGTAGCACAGACTGTTCAGGCTCTAAATCCTCCATGTGAACCTCTTCTCCCAAAAACGTCTACCTCTATGGATCCATCGTGAATGCAACCTCACATCATCTTGCAATCTCCCTCTCACACACTTCACCATACTTGAGCCGTCTCTCCTCCCTTTCCTTTTCAATCGTTATATCAGCCATATTTCCCCAACCTGGATTCCTCACAAAGCGCTCAGAGTGGTTTTTATGGCCATTGGGAATGCCTCTAAACTCATGGTTACCATCAAGATTTTGATTACCATGGGGATAGCCCACAAAAATGATCCTATGGGCTCCCACAAAAATTCAAACTCAACAACTTCCAGACAAGAATACATAGAAATTGTGTATTCCAGAGTGTAGCTAGCCAATACTCCCTTCCACCAATGATCTATAGCACAGGTCCACGTTAGATCAACATCTTGTAATTTCTAGTATGTTTCTTAGGTCTAAGGGTGTGATGTATAATACCACCCCGACCTAGATGCATATGCCAAGAGTCACTCAAATAACTCTACCGGGAAACAACAGAAGAAGGTTTTATACAACTCATGATAGAGAGTTTCTTCCACCCATCTTCACATATCAAACTCAGGTCCAGTACTAAATCTTTGATTGAACTCATCCTCCATGCTTCTAAACCAATTTTCAACCACCTTCAAGTCTTAAGCGCTCCGTCATCACTTTTTACACAAACCACGATGTATGCCATGTTCCACTACAACTTCGAAAAGAGGTCCCGACAACGGAACCAAGATGTAGTCATTTTTACAGCCACCAAGAACAAGGGAACCTCATACGTGCCAGCCTATCACCCAGCGGGCACTAGGTGCTCACCCGAGGCGCACGAGAGGGAGCCAAGTCTCTCTTTTATGTGATTTTAGTGGAAGTCATCATCCATGATCTTGATTTAGTGATTTAAAGGACATGAAAATCTATAGAGCTCATAACGGCTTTTATACCCTTTCAGTCATATCAAAAGTAAAAGCGCTTAACAGAATTAACAGAACAAGGAAGTTGTAAATCCACAAATAGACTTAACATTCAAATAAGGTTCATGATTATACAAGAACAAAAGCATAATAGAGATGTGTAGATAATACAGAGAGAAGATCTTAATATAATTTTCATGGTAACCTTATCATATTCATTCATAGAATTACTTATAGAAAATCATAGAAGGGGAGACCATAGTCACGCACCATAGCTGGATCCATACATGAAGACTTTCAAAACAAAATATACATTCCCCATTCCCTTATTACATCCTTCCTATAATCATCTACCCATTTTATCTCATAGTTCTTGCAGTAATTATGCAGAGCTCTGCTTCCTTCCTTTGGTTCTCTCTTTCTTTGCTAAGGGTGTGCATATATATAGGCATCTGACCTCCAAAAAAGTCCTCTGCAACCTCAGATCTGGCCCCAAGTGTCATGGTGTGGATCACCTCAGGCGCATGCCTCTCCATGTCATGATTATATTTTTGGATCTTCTTATCGCAAGGTATATTCCTTTCAGGACACCCTGTTACCAAGCTAAAACCTTATCCAAATGGAACACGTTCTTCATGTGTTCTGTCCAAAAGGCTGAAAATGGCTAAGTCCTGAATTGTGCTTTTTGGGAACGCATCCTTGGTTCTCCAAGAACCCTTTTTTAATCCTACTTTGAGTTCCTTAACTTGAGCGCTTCCTCCAGTCGTGCGCACCTACGTGCCTTTAAGATTTGGAAGCTACAATAGGGTCCCAACAAACACTAACACTTATATTTTCAAAAATCTAATAAGCAAAAGATTTTAAATTTTACTTTGGAATATAATGTTATATTTTGTTACTTAGGAATTTTAATTATGTAGAAGTATAGATGATAATATTTATGACACATCATTCCACATTTCAAACTAGGTTTATTTATTTATAGGATCCATTCTGATGATAGAAGTCTATATTTTTCTATATCCCTGCTTATTTCAGAACATACATTTCTAATTCAATCCTTAAACAAAAAAAAGTTAGGTCAAAGAGTGTGACACTTTGGAAATACCCACAATGAACATTATTCATCCCTCTAGAGGTGAGGCATGCACAACTGAGTTGCATAACCCATTGAAGGTTTTCCTAACCACCACTCCTCTATGGAGTCTATCTCACATGCAATACAAATATACAAAGGGAATAGAGTATAACTTGGAACCCTTTAATGACTTCCAAACAATTTTCACCAAGTTATTTTATAGGTACTTTAAGTAGGCTCGACACTATTTATCCTCATCTTAACTTTGTAAGACAAAGATTCTCATGATAGCACAGGAGCGTGACCTTGAAACAACACAATGTTTCCCATATTGTTATATCCAAAATCCACCCAATGAACATGGTTTTATCTCAAATCAAGAATCCCACAAATGAATAATACTAACCATGTAAGTTCCACATACAAGACTAATCCATGAATATGGGTTATTAAGAAGATCACTCATTGAACCACTTAGATTCCTATATAATTCCTTTCATGGAAAAATATAAGCTCGAGTCAAAATACCTTTCATGAAAAACTCTAAGCCAACTAATAACACACTAAGGAATAAAATTTTCCATACTCTCATATGAGCATGATTTCATTTACTTGATGAGTGTGATTACATGATCCAAAGGATAATTCTAGAGAGGTTACTCCATACGCTAATGTTAAGGAAGAATAACTCCCTACTTACAAGCATTAAGGTACTCTCCCTTATTTCTTCAATAACATCATCATCTCAATATGTAATTGAAAATTTATAACACACGCCTTATTTAATCCTTCCCTAAGTGTGGTACGATAACCCACTCAAAATAGACCACCTCTTGGGTAACTACTATCATTTGACACTATGTTCATAACTAGTCCCTTAGGATTGATATCCCTTACTTGAACAATATTTCCACTATATACAACACATTGCATGTCTTGTTGAGCCTAAGACAAAGCTATAATCATAACCAAAAAGAAGAGGAAATTAAATATTTTAATCATAAATATACAAATAGTTCACAATTCATTTAATTAAATTAATCGTTTAGTAATAAAAGGAACTAAATAAAACTATGATTCTTTATCAGGTATGATCTCACAAAGAGACAACAATGTCCAACCATATCTACTAAAATGATTGTAGCATGATACAATTAAAAAGGACTATAAAAAGGAGATATTTAGTTCTAACGACCATGCACATGGGTCCCATGACTTAAATTTTCAACCATTACCAAATTCCTTTGAGTTTAAACATTGAACCATACCACTTATAACAATCACCAAAACCCTACGTTATCCTTACAAAATGGGAGAAATCTCTCTTTTGCGTTAAGTCGTCAAGAGTAATCTCTTCTACTTTTAGTCATATACACTATAATTTTAAGCATGTATTCACTTGATATAACTAAATGTGCATTTTATTTATAAGTAAACCGTCTCTGTGATTCATCTTAGTTACTTTTATTCTTCCTAGATTTACATTGTGAAGTTAAGTTTCCACCTATCAATTCCTATGGTAAAACTTTAAGCGACCAACTGCTACTTATTTGTGACACCTCCAATCCCACAATGGGGTCATATCTAAGTTTAAATACATATCCATCCAAAAAATCCTATAATAAAGGTTAGGTTCCACATTATACATTGCAAACCAATCCAATATGTTCCCATTAATGTACATGAATAACAATGGATAAATCAAGCCTTAGTTTTACGCTTATATTTCCTTCTTTTACGATGTAATATTATATTACACATATTATTAAATCAATTAATATTATTCTTTAACAAAATTTAAGAATTATATGTCTCTCTATTGTTTAAAATCACCATGACATGCCCTTAGAATCTTGTTAATTTCCCCTTTTTACAGTTGACAAGTACTAGCTACCAAGTCCTCGAGTTAGACAGTTATGTCATTTTGGAGTAATTACCCATGAGTTTTCCAAAGGTTAGAAACCATAAAATATTCACATGATGATGAGGCCACTAAATATCACCTATAAGTGGAGATAATATCCACCACTAGTATAAACATGAGTCAATTAGTTTAAATCGTGAAGGATATGATCATGACAATAACTTAATATCCTAAAATAAATTATAAGCTGAATTTAATATGTCCATATTCAATATCCTTTCCAAAAAATTTATAAATATATTATTTAATTAGTTGACCACTTTCCCATTTATAATTTACCATTACGAGTGTTAGGAAAGACATTAACCATCCTACAAGCATTATACTAGGGACGTACAATTTAATTAACATGAAAATTAAAGGTGAAGGAGTTCAAAGGGTTAACACAAGTTGTAAGATCATCAACATATATATTACTTTCAATATTATGGCATAAGAAGGGTCCAAGTTTAATTTATCTATCAAATGATCACAAAAAATTATAACAGGCTATTTGGCGGATAAGGATTTGTTTTTTGGATAAGCACAAATTTCAATGAAATTTAATCAATAAGTACAATTTAGTAATTCATCTTCCCAATAAAATCCATAAAACATACATGTGATTATTTTCCTTCCTACATTAGTACAATTACAAATGTTAAAATAATATAATTTTTCTAATTCCATCCAGAATACATTTTTTTAATAAACAACATTAAACTTGTATTTCCATCATCTATTCTAATCTACTTTACGCCACATGCAATATGTCAAGTTATTGAAAACATAGTCAACAAAAATAAATGTTGGCATGGTATTCTACCTATGACTAACATTTTTCACATATATATTACCTTTTAT
The DNA here is from genome assembly GCA_019776745.2 of Taxus chinensis. Classification (NCBI taxonomy): domain Eukaryota; kingdom Viridiplantae; phylum Streptophyta; class Pinopsida; order Cupressales; family Taxaceae; genus Taxus; species Taxus chinensis. Next base: position 526,223,322 of record CM034149.1, read on the forward strand.
TTACAATAAATTCAAGAACATATATGAAACAATAAAGGGTAAGAGACATGAATGTGATTTCATTTCACTTATCAATCTAGAGAGATAGAGAGGGAAGACAGAGAGAGAGAGAGAGAGAGAGAGAAATACCATATTTAAAGTAATTTTTCACAAAACAAGTGACATACAAGAGTTACATAGAGTCATGTGTTATTTTTTATAGGTTCTCTAGTGATTATTTAGCTAGGAGAAGGACCCTCAGTAATTTTCTTGTTATTACATTAAGTTAATAAAAATTGATCAATTTAGACAAAGTACCCTGGATAACAAGTTTAAAATACATTTTTCAAAACTCAAACACAACATGTAAAATTTTCCATCAACTCCCCTATCAAAATATAACCCCTGGAAGTTGACAGAATGTAAATGTGACAACAAAGGTTCAAATGGTGACCATGATTCTGGATCTACTTATTGTAATTGGGTCAATTCTACCCTGTCACCCAATAACTAAAGGCCTAAAAATCCTTCTTGTGAAACTAGTTTCTAAAAATAAATGAATGATTATGATTTTCCTAAATAAATACTAGATTTATAAGGTGAAAAAATTCCATTTATCGATATCAACGCATATAATTTAGACACATATAATTTAGCTCAAGCAATTTAATACCTAAATTGCGCTAATTATACCCTTTCCCACAAATTGATGACATATCGTCAATATCACACATTTTATCTGCTATCGTCATTAATTAATTACATTACGTTAGTTAATTAACTCTTCTATCCAAAAATGACGTCAATTAATGACCTTCCATTAATAATCTCCCCTTTCTATCTAGAGTAATTAAATATTTATAATTAATTAAGCTCCCCTTTCTATCTAGATTAATTAATTATTCTTAATAAATTAATTATCTCTTCTATTTAATCAAAAAATTATCATTTATTTGATTAAAATCCTCTCATAACATAAATCATACTAACTATTCCTCTAAAAATATTTTTATAAGCTTGCACGCCTATTAATTAATCAAGTTGGTTAATTAATAAACCCCCTCAATCCCCATGAGTCACTAGAGGAAAGAATAAACTCTCCTAAAGTAAAATCTACCACTTCTAAACCATTTTTATCCATAACTAACCTAGATTTTCTATTAGCCCACATATAATAGGATGCAAAGCTTCTTCAAACCATTGAGTTATAAAAGGAACCCTCCTCTAACCTTTCTACTTACACCTAAATGAGCATAAAGCCTATATTATAACCATTTTATCATATTAGATAATTATTCTATTAGAGGAGATAGCTATCTTCATTTCTTACATTCATCCATCCAAGTTTTGAAGCCATATGGAGATATGTCAAATGGTCTTGCAGCCATGGATTGACAAGACTCCATTCTTGAAAACCTTGGGATTCAAGCATACAATCAACCCGTTTGATTGCTAAGGATCTAAATAGGTTCATTTCATTAGAATTAAATGAGAAATAGAGGTTAATTTATTTATCATGTTAGTTTGAATCTTGATTTCATGTTCTAATGCAAATATGTTAATAGATTAACTTTGTTTAAACTCTAAGCATGATGGTATATTGATCTAGTTAGTATTGTATTGAAGTTGTTAGGAGTTAGCTTTGATTTCCTTTGAATTTTTAACTAATTCATATACACATTTGGCATGCCCGGTGGGACTTACTCGATTTTCCTTTGCACTTAATTTCAAGTTTTTGTAGTTATGTTTCAATTTTGGTTACTAACCCTCTTTTGCATATGTTGATCTAACTTGTTTTTTTAACTTATTTTGTTGAGTTTGTAAGTATTGAATCTTCCTTATAGGTATAAAGGAGGCAAAGTTTTGTGAAAATTAGATCTTGATGGGAAAATTTCAATATTTCTCCATGTTTTCCTGTTTATAGTTTCATTTTTCAACATTCTACATGTTAGTTTTTGTCAATTTCTTGAAAATCTTAAATTCTTGAGCATGTAGGTTAGTGTTTATAGTGTTGAGTCTTATATTTACATATTAATGTGGTAGATTGTTGTCAAAATTAAATCTTGGTGAAAAAATTTCAATATTTCTCTGTGTTTTCATTTTTAGAGCTTACTTTTTCATCATTCTACATGCTAGTTTTGTCAATTTCTTGAAAATGTTAAGTTTTTTATCGTGAATGTTAATGTTTGATAGTGTTGAGTCTTCTGTTCATATAATAATGTGATGGGTTGTTATCAAAATTGAATCTCGATTGGAAAAAATTGACCTTTTTACAGATTAAGGGATGTTTTTTTCACCTTTTTTGAGTACATGTTAAGTGCATACCCATGACGATGAGAGCATATGCATAACCCATCTTCCGAAGGCCATAACTTTTGCTCCCGAACTCAAAATGACTCCATTTTTTTATGTTGGAAATTTATTGAAGTGAAATATGCAATGAAAACATAAATTTGGGATTTATAATTATATAAATTTTAGGTTTTCCCTTTATTGTAAAACTGATCATTTTCTAACGTATCTAATGTTTTGATGAATGTTGTATTTCCATTTTTTACTTGATTTAGAAAAAATATTGTGTATGCTCTTATCTTGCACATTTTGATGATATTGAAAATAAATAAAAAAATTGATCTCTATATTTTTAACATTTGTATTAACTTGAAATTTGATTATTCATTTTGCTTAAGGGAATGAACCTTTTACAAAGCATTTTTTTATGGTCCTTTGATTTGAAATTTTTCATTTCTATTTAGTTAGGATAAAGTTTGTGTATGCTCTTCTCTTGCACCTTAGGGTGATATTGAGAATCAAAAGAAAATTTAGTCTTCATTTTCTAACATTTGGTTAATTGGAAACTTCATCTTTCATTTTTGGTTTAAGGGAATGAAAATTTATCAATCTTTTTGTATGGTTCATTAATTGCAAAGTTTTCCTTTACTTTTTAGTTGGATTATTTGTTGTGTATTCTCTTCTCTTGCATCCTTGGATGATCTTGAGAATCAAAACTAACTCTTAATCCTCTTTTAAATAATGTGATTTTCTTGGAGAACTACTAACGCATGAGTGCAGGACATACAAACGCTTGTCAAAGAAAGGAGTTCGAAACAAACTTTTCTAACTAGACGTGTGTTACAGGTTGCTAAATGGAAAACAAATAAACCACATTAAGTCTAAAAGATAAAAAAACACACCACATTCAAAACACTTGATTTGCAAGTTTGGATAAGGGTATGCCTTGTTTGGTTAAAACTAGGACATAACCCCTTTGGCATAATCCTTAAGCTACAACAATGGGGGTGCTCCTAGGAACCCTAAAGTAGTCCATGCAAGAGGGAACCTTGTGGATAAAACGATAATTTCTCCGCACACCTACTTGACTAGTATACACATGATATTTAACATCAAAGTTATCTATATCGCGACCCTAGTGAGAGTACACGATGGATGCATTTATTACCTACTGTGTTTGAAGGGGATAAAGTAAATCCAAGATAATCCTTGGGAAACCTTGGTAAACAAAGGTCGCTCTTAGATAAATTTTCACACCTATTTGAGTGAACCACCTAGGAATCTATCTTTGACTAGGAACCAACTTTGACCATTTCAAAACTAATTTTATTTGAGAGCCATTATTCATCACGAAACGTGTGAAGTGTTAATTTTTCTTAGTTTTTCACTTGCCCTAAGGCAAGGCGAAACTCTTCCAAAGTGAGGCCAACATATTTCACCCCCAATTGATTTACTTCCTTCACTTTCTTTTGACACTTTGTTGATTACAAGAAGAGTGCCTACCCTTGTGTTTTTAATTGATTGTATTCAGCACTTTTGTGTTTGTTATCACTCGTCCAAGTTTGCGGCTGAGTTGTTAAATGTCTAAAGTGTGTGGATACATTTTTTATATCATTGGTATACTTTTTGATCTCGATACCCATGTCAAGATCATCATCGTAGTTAGGCTTGATTCATCACCTTGATTGTCCTTTAAATTGTTATTTTTTTATATCGTGTCGCTGTAATTTCGGTATTGACATCTTGTTTCTCGTAAACTTGACCTAAATATCTATATTGTGACGTTACACTATACACACTCTAAAAATAATTTATCTCAATTACTACCTCGATTTTGAAAAGTGTTGATTGTTACCATTTGTGCACGTTATATCAATATCATCTTGATATTAATACCTTACTCTTTCGTAAAGTTTTGTTAATATATCTTGGTGGTATTTTTGTGTCATTCACAATCGTAACTACCACTTTTTGGGATATAGGTATTGATTGGATTCAAGCTCACTTTTAGTATACTTTGTTTTGGGATCGCATTAAATTCTTGTTATTACTTACACCTTGTTCATTTCTTTAAACTTGACATAAATGGTGACATTTTGTTAATCATCTTGAAACACCAACTACCATTTAGAAACAGACTTACGAAGTACATCAATTGATTGATTGGTCTATAACTAAACATTATGTGATTGTATCTTGTTTTTCACTATTGAATTATGCATTTAAATTCATTATACTTTGAGCTATTGACATTCTTTGACATTTGTAGACTCTCATTTAGGTTTGATTAATACCTCTTAAACAAAATTTAAAATACCTTAGTGAATATATCATACATCATGACCCCTAAAACAAGACTGGGAGCTATAAAACAAGTAATTTAAACAAAATAAACATGGGAAACATCCACCAAACAAAGTTCAAATCCCTTTATTGGTCATAACTTGAGACCTCTTTTCTCCACAGAAAAAGAAACAGAATAAATGATAGATCATAATGGTGATGAAATAATAACACCACATGTGGAGTTTGAGTTTGACCATGCCCTCTTAGATAAATTCCTTTTCATAAAAAAAATGTCGGGTACTAGCAATAGTAGTGGAATTATGAGCTAGGATGCATACAGAACATGAGACAATTCCACCTACAAATGAAGCCAATGAGGAAGAACAACCTCTCATCAACATGGAAGACATCCTAACACATGGACACGCTTCCACATCCAATGTAGGAAATGACAACATGGTGGGTTATAAAATTCGATTCATCAAGATACCACATAGAGTTAGAATAGAACATGGAAATGTGGAACAGCCCCCACACGATCAAGATAAAGAAGAACCCAATGAAAAATAAGTCACTATTCAACAACAAATCCAAAACCTTAATACACAATTAGCCTTACTAACATCTCATGTACATAAGGAAACAAACAAAAATGTACATAAGGAGAACCCTAAGGTCAAAAGTAGTGAAGTTCACATATAAAACTAAGAAGGTGAAACATCAAATAATATTCATGTATACATGTCACCTTCTCCTATGAAGGACCAAATTCTTTCACAGGAATTACAATCCATGAAAGCAACACTTTTAATCCTTCAAGAAAACAGTGGAGAGTAAGAGATATCAATATGAATAACTATGTCCCCATCCATTTGATAAAACTATGTTGCTTCAACCTTTTCCCAAGAAATTTGACATGCCAAAGTTTGAAAAATATAGAGGGAAAGGAGACCCATGCGATCATGTGAAATATTTCTACATGGCATGCCAAGAAGTGGCATATAGCAACAATTACCTCTTACAGATATTTCTAAAAAGCCTGGGAGGCCAAGCCTTATAATGGTTTACTCTCATACCTTGTGGATCCGTATTCACATGGCCTGAATTAGAAGAGAGGTTCATTCAAAATTTCTCATATAACATAGAAAGTGACATAACTATGGAAGAATTTTATAATACTAAACAATGTCCTAATGAAACATTCATGTGCTTCTTATAAAGATGGTGGAGGATAGCCAACTACTTCCCTTACGCATTTCCTAAAAAATAGCTTATGAGCATATTTGTACCCAATCTAAATCTGGACATTACTTTCCATTTACAAATGCATTATGTCCATACATTTGAAGAGGTTATTGAAAAATCCTTCATTGCAAAAGGAACAATCAAATCACCTTCTAAAGATAATCAAAATGCCAAACCAAAAGAAAATCCAAAGATCTTTAACAAAAACAAGAACATGGTGGGAGACGGAATCACATATTCGAAACGAGTGCAAATAGTTCAAGTTGGTCAACCTTTTAAACTAATCAAAGGACCTTTTCAACCACCACCTAAGCATAGGAAGTTCACTCCTCTTAATGAGTCTTTATCTACAATATTGAAGCAATTGGATGCGTTTCACATGGTGACTTATCCTACAACACAACCTTTTGATGAAAATGCTCCTAAACCATCATGGTATAAAGAACATGAATATTTTGATTTTCATCATGTAAAAGGACACAAGATAGGCAAGTGCCTAAGACTTCACCACTACATCCAAGATCTCATTGACAATGGAGAGATATAATTTGACACCCTAGAGAGAAATCAACTACCAAATGAAAATATGGGGATATTCAAAGAACCATTTCCTAAACATGTAAAATCAGATGAGAAAAGGAAAGATCAAGGAGAATTGCCCCAAATATACAAATCTACAAACTATCTATACACAAAAAGTGAAAAAAATCATTATGACTCACTTTTTGGATGTGTTCGCTCTTCTAACGAGTATGTGAATACCATTAGGATCAAGGGAAATGATTTTGTTGTAGTAACAAGGTGCGCTTGTCTCACAATCATAGAACCTCCTCTGTTTACCCCTCATGATGGTCAGTATAATATCCTAGAGCAACTTGAGAAGACATCTGCTAAGATTTCAATCTTAAATCTTCTTAATATATCAAACATACACAAATAAATCCTATACAAAACTCTCTAGGGGTCATGAGTGCCAATGGAAGTAGACCCTTCACATTTACAAGCAGTGGTGGCAAATATTACACCAAGTGAACACATCTTGTTTAACCACAAGGAAATCCCCAATGAAGATCACACACATAATATTCCCTTGTATATATAGGTATTTGTTACCCGCTAGAAGATAAAATGGGTGCTTGTGGAAAATGGTTCGGGATTGAGTATATGCACCTTAAAACTAATCAAACAGTTGGGACACATAGAGGAAGATCTAGAGTCCCATATCATTACCATAACCTCTTACGACAATGCGGAGTGGGAATCAGCTAGAATAATCACATTTCCAATGGAAGTAGGACCAACTTGTCACCACACAAAGTTTCACATCTTAGATTTGGAACTTCCTTATAATATGCTTCTTGGCTACCCATGGATTCATGCCATACAAGTCATACCATCAACATTCCATCAATGCATCAAGTTAAAAATGAAGGACACACTATTACCATTCAAGGAGATCCAGAACCCTTCGCTCACTACAGATCTCTCAACAGCTTTGGATGTAGGGGTACATATACATGTCCTTATATAGATATAGTTGGTCCCCTTTAACCAAAAGCTATGGAATCATGGGTAGATTTAGATTCCCTAAGTTCTTACACTCATGAGGCTTCTACATCTACCTCTCCCTTTGATTCATGGGAGATGAAAATTCTAGAATATGGTTGTGGAGAATACAATGTGCAACAAGCTCTCCTAGTTTCAGACCTATCTTTATCAACGAAAATAAGAGAAAGGCCCAACTATCGTTTCAAGCAGACTAGAGATGGACAAACTATTAGGAAATTCCTATATGGGAGATTACTTGCAGAAGAGAAATTGTTGGACGAACCTATAACTTGGGTCCCAGAAGACACTTAAGCTACCTGCTACAAAATCCCTCAATATGAGAAGTCTAGCCAAATGATGTATTCTATGGGCTATAAAGGCCTAGGATTTGGAAAATATGGGTAAGGACCAAGGGATCTAGTCCCACTTCAAAAATTCAAAATATATTGTTATGGTATTGGCATTCATCCATATGGGGCCCACCCCAATGATCAAGACACTACCTATTCTGAGTGTCAGGATAGCTCTGATTTTTTAAACAGTGACACAGATTCCCACTATAGCCAATATGAGGATCTTGCCTCAATGAGCCTATTCATGGATATCATTTTCCTTACCCTAAGCCCCACTAAACCTAAAATTGACCTTGTCTACCCTTCCCTTATCAATTGGGACCAACAACGTCATGTGTCATTGGAACTCTTTGATAATGATGAGTCCATTGTAGAATTCATGGGCATACGAGATAAAATTCCAATTGGAGACCATAAGAAAGGTTACTGCATTGACTTAGATACCTGTGCATATTTCATAGAGGAATTTGAGCTTCGTGGTCAAAAAAAATTAAGAAAAAGTGAGGGAAAAAGTTCCAACGAAAATCCTTGACAAAAGAAAAAGTTCAGGTCACACAGTGAAAACCTCTTTGAGGTGATGGTTGGCAAACAAGTAAAACAATCAACGGATAAGAAAAGTGATCACACCAAGGGTAAAAATCTCATAGAGATGCCCTTGGAAGAAGATCTCAACCTTCCTCCCAATCCTACGCATATGGAGGATATGTCAAAAATTTTGGTAGAAGAAACCATTGATGTAAACATTGGAATGGAAAAAGACCCAAAGATAGTCAATTTGGGAGCTTCGCTCTTAGTACAAGAACAAAATACATTCACCTTGCTTCTCAGAGAATTTGCAGATATATTTTCATGGTCTTATAAAGATATGTCAGGCTTGGATCCAACGTTGGTAGTGCAAAACTTAGTTGTGCACGTAGACGCAAAGCCCATCAAACAAAAGCTAAGAAAAATGCATCCACATGTGGCTCTTCTAGTTAAAGAAGAGTTAGAAAGATTGCTAGAAACAGGGTTCATTAGACATATTGACTACTCGAAATGGATATCGAACATAATTCTGGTACAAAAGAAACATGTAGGCATCAGAATTTTCACAAATTTTAGAGACATCAACAAGGCATGTCCAAAAGATTATTTCCCCTTGCCTAATATTGACATGATTGTCAACTCAACTGTGGGCTATGAAATGATTTCTCTTATGGATGGATTTTTTGGATATAATAAGATCAAGATAGTGGAAGAATATCAACACAAGACAACCTTCACAACCCCTTGGGGGACATTTTGCTATCAGGTAATGCCCTTCGTCCTCAAAAACAATAGTGTAACCTATCAAAGGGAGATGATAGTGATATTCCATGATATGATCCATGACATCATGGAGGACTATGTAGACGATATCCTAGGAATTCCAAGACAAGAGAAGAACACCCTAAATTTTTTCAGCGTATCTTTGAATGCCTGCAGGAATATAAGGTTAGGTTAAATCCAAAGAAATGTGGGTTTGGATTATTGTCATGGAATTTGATAGGCTTAATTGTAGCAAGGAGAGGGATTGAGGTGGACCCAAGCAAATTTACTACCATTATTTAAATGCCTCCTCCCAAGAATATCAAATAGTTGCACAACCTGCAAGGAAAAATACAAGTCATTCATCACTTCATTTCACAGCTTTTTGATAAGTGTCATTCCTTTACTCATCTGATTAAGAAGGATGTTGATTTCATTTGGGTACTAGAGCAACAGCAAGCCTTCACCTTTCTTAAACAATACTTTGCCAATACATCTTTCCTCATGCATCTAACCCCTGGTGAGCCACTTTTGCTATACATATCCACTACCCAATTTACTATTGGCGCTTTTGCTTGCACAATATGACCTGAGCCAAAAAGAGAAATCCATGTGTACTACCTTAGCCATACCTTGATTTCCTATGAGCTTAACTATCCAAAAATTGAAAAAGCTTGTTTGGCTGTCATTTTTACCTTTCAAAAACTTCACCATTACCTATTGAATAATAAAACCAAGCTTATATCTAAAGTTGACCCAATCAAGTACCTATTGTCAAAGATTACCCTTATGGGTAGAATGGCTAATTGGATCATTCTACTTAGTGAATTTGACATTGAATACGTACACTAGAAGTCAGTTAAAGGACAAGTACTTGCTAAACAATTAGCAGAAGTACCCTTACCTAGAGAAGAACTTGTAATTTTGGAGCTGTCAGACATATCACTGATGTATATCGAGGAATATTTCATATGGAAGGTCCACTTTTGTGGATCATTCACTTTCCATTATTTAGGGGTAGGTGTAGTACTAATCACTCCTTCAGGAGATCCTATCCCACAAGTTTTCCTTCTTGGATTTCCTTGCACAAACAACATAGTAGAATACGAAGCACTCATCACTGGGATGAAGCTGGAAATAAAATGGAATATCCACCATGTCAAGGTCATTGGTGACTCACAATTGATTATCAAACAAGTCAACAATGAGTACAAGGTCAAGGATGACAAGCTCATCCCATACAAGAAATTTGTGGAAACTTTGAAAGAATACTTTGTGTGTATCACCTTTGAACAAATTCCAAGAGAACAAAATAGAGTTGTGGATGCAATGGAAATAGTAGGTTCTATGCTGTGGATCCCACCAGAAAGTAATGATATGCCATTCTTTGTTAAGAATCTACGTCAGCCTATGTATGACATTCTAGAATCCTGTTTGGCATGTTAATTTTTCGGTCCCTACTCCCTGTGGTATGCACCTATCTATGACTATCTTAAAATCGGTACCTTTCCTACTAACATTTCCTAATCCAAAAAACAAATCCTTATCTGCCAAATAGCATGTTACACCCTCCTATGAGGTACGCTCTACCATCAAGGCTATGATGGGAATCAGTGTTGCATTTTCTAGATGTACCAGAGTCAGTCCAAGTGATCAAGGAGGTGCATGAAGGTGTGTGTGGTGCCCATATGAAAGGAATGGTCCTAGCAAAGAAGTTGTTATGGGTAGGCTACTACTAGCCTACTATGGAGACAAATTACTGCAACCATGTGAGGAAATGTGTTTTATGTCAAAAGTATGGAAATTTCATCCATGCACCATCACAGCCTTTACAGCCAATAACAACACCATGACCATTTTCCAAATGGGGACTGGATTTAATAGGGAAGCTCACCCCTACCTCATCTGATGGTCATACCCACATCATCACAGCCACAAAATATTTCACTAAGTGGGTGGAGGTCATTCCATTAACCTATGTTACATGTGCTCAGATATCAAATTTTATCATGAATCACCTCATTTTCCGGTATGGCATCCCTGCTGCCATTGTTACTGATAACGGTAAATCATTCAAGAACAAGAAAGTGAAAGATATTTTTCATCGATTTCAAATAAGATTAAAGTGGTCCACACCATATTACCCTCAAGGTAATGGGAAATTTGAAGCCACTAAAAAAACATTGGTTCAAATCATGGAAAAAATGGTGAGTAAGATAGGTAGTAACTGGCATTTACAAATTCACCCAGCCCTCTGGGCTTATAGGACCTCCATTTTCACTCTTACTGGTGCAACACCCTACTCCCTAGTGTTTGGAACATAATCTATCATCCCATTGGAAATAGAGATTCCTTCCCTAAGGATATCTCTTAGGGATTATCTAGACAAAGATTAGGATTACAGAGTGGCCAGGCTGGCAGAATTGGAACTCCTAGATGAAAGGAATATTTGTGCCCTTAACCATCTCAAGGTATATCAAAATAGAGTCTCCTATAAATACAACAAAAGGATCATACCTCGTCAATTTGAGGTTGGAGATTTTTTCATGAAATAGAATCAGTTCAACACAAGGGTAGAAAGATAGAAGAAAGGAAAGTTCGAACCACACTGGTTAGGACCTTATGACATTGTGTCAAAATATGGAACAAGAGCATACAAACTTGCTCATCCTGATGGAGATGAGCTCCATGAGACTAATGAATTCCATGCACCTTAAGTGGTTTTATGCTTAAACATGGCACAAAAATCAAAAAATAAACAAAAAAGTCAAAAAGGATCAAAATACAAAAAAGTCAAAAAAGAGAAAAAGAAAAAGAGAAAGTAGGTCATCCATATGTGAAAACCATGCAATTGTGGTGCTTTGGATAGATCCCTTGGTGAAAACTAGCTTCCGGTGCCTTGGGAGGAATCGTTGTTCACAAGCATCTGGTTTCTAGGGGTACTTTTACTTAGCCTGGGGCTAGTTCCAATCTAGCATCTGAGATTCCCTATGAGCCTATCTTGTCAAGCCTTGATCCGGATGTTTCTCCTCTTGTAAATCAGTGAAGGGATTTCCTTTGTATATTCCCCATCTAATGCTAGGGGCACCTTCACACTTTCACCTTCCTATTTATAAATACGTGGTGCATACCCTTGTATATTCTCCATCTAACACTGGGGGCATCCACGTTTCTCGGTTTCCTATACATAGCTTTGGAAAACCTTAGAAAATCACAAAAACATTCAAATATGTTTAAAAACTGAAAAACAATCACAAAAGACTTGAAAACCTGTAAACAATAGAAAAACAAAAAAACACACAAACAATAGAAAAATACAAAACACAAAAACAATAGAAAATTGTTTCACAAAATTCCCACAAACACAAAATGCACTAAAAACAATCTTACAAAAACATACCTTTAGTTTACTTTCTTTATCTTGTTTCTTGTTTTATTTTTTAGTTTGTGTACATTGATTGCTTGTATAGTTTCTGCTTGCTTGTATAGTTTCTATTTGCTTGTATAGTTGTTGCTTGCTTGTAAATTTGTATAGTTTTTCACTTAAACATAATTTGTTAGATTCATCTTTTCTTGCTTAGATTAGGTTTATTCTTACTTATACATATGAAGTGTTTTTTTAGATGATTGTAAATAATTGTACATATTTATGTTAATTTATGTTGTTTAGCAATGTATATTTGATAGTTTTGTTAACATTTACATGTGTTTTCTTGTCGCATGTACATAGTTTTGTTATCACATCATCATATCTCCATATAAATCATCACATCTAACATCATCTTTACATCATATATAAATAAAATGCTACGTGTACATCATACATGTAGGCTAAGTTAATCATCACATATCATATCATCAAATAGGGGCAAGGGGGATCACAAATATCAAAATCTATCCCCCTGCACCAATATCATCATATCATTCCATTCACTAATCTATAACATCACATATACAATACAATTTATATCATCTATGGATCTATCATAAAAATCAGACACATGTGATATGTCATCAATATCCATCATGGTACATACATAAGAAATAAAATTAGACAACATCATGATCCAATCCTCGTCCATAACCATATTAAAATGAATCATATAAATATGTGGCATGTTTAAATGCTAATTAATGCTAGTAAATATGAAAATAAATGTTTAAAAATACCAAGAATGGTTGGGGTACTCACGAATGGTCCATCGTCATCATTCCAGATGTAATCTCAAATGGTATCAGCGAGTCTATGGTGATTCTACACCCTAGACATCTCGCTCGTCACTCATGGTAATTCACGGTAAAAATTTGGTAGGGTTTGGTAGCAAATGTACTTATCAGGATGATTTACCCCCCTCGAGAGGAGTATATTTGGCTATTTTAACCTATCCTGATGCCCTAGGGGCATGTTTTGACCACTATGATCACTCTAACACTTATTCTATCCACCGTAATGATTGTTTTTATTAAATAATCATGTTTAAATCATTTTCATCACGCCAGGGCGTGTTTTTGCTACCTAACACCCGTTTCTTCTCCCTAGGGAAATTTTTTTGCTTGTAGGTGATCTCATATTTTCTCATTTCTTCTTAAAAATCAAAAATACCTAAACATTACAAAAAAAAAAATAGAAAAATACAAACACATAAAATTTCAAATTTTCTCAAAAATCCTAAAAAATTGTAAAATTTACAAAAATAGGTAAACAACACATAGCAGTTGAAACTCGTGTCTTGTGCATGGTATTCATTCCATATCTTGCTGGAATTTTCACATGTTCACAAATCAAATGACTTGTGGATCATCATATTTGCAACCATTTACAAAGCTAGCTTGCTTGCTTTGTCGATACTCTAGGGCACATCCAGTTGTCTGATATTGTTTTGTTGCGCACAATGCTTTATCATTAGACCCGGCATCCTTCATCATTTTCCCTTGCTTGTATCCTTTCTAGGGGCATCATTTTTCACCCTTGTCATCAATCATGAACATTTGGGGATCTTCAGCTTGATAACAAAACATTTTTACAACCGTCTTGACCATTGTTGGTTTGAGTATGTGTGTTTTTACTTGTTTCCCTGTTAAATGAGATTTTTTCCTTCTCATATTGCATTGATTTTTGTATGTTGCATTGATTTGGTGTTTTTAGCAATGAAAAATTGTTCATAGTATGGATTTTCATGTCATTCTACTTTTGGCGTATGATTATATTTTTAATAAGGATCGATGACGTAGATCTTTGGCAATATGATGACACTAAAGTTGTTTCAATACACTCAATGAAATATTTCTCTTTTCTTTTTGTCTTCATTCTTCTTCTACATCATTCTCCTATCAACATTATTCTTCTTAATCACCTAGGGCATCCTACTCCTACCCATTCTTCTATCCATTTCTCTCACCTTTTTTGATCATTGGTCGCCTTCTTTAATCACCCCATTGACACTCGAGGGGGCATCTCTCACTTCTACTAATTTTTCTTCTACCCCTTCAAAATTTTATCTATCTACTATCTTTGAAGTGGTGTCACTTACGCCACCCCAAAGAGGGGAAAATGTAGACACCTATAATTTAGCTCGAGCAATTTAAATACATAAATTACGTTAATTATTCCCTTTCCAAAAATTTGACGACATATCATCAATATCACACATTTTCTCTGATATCGCCATTAATTAATTACATTACGTTAGTTAATTAACTCTTCTATCCAAAAATGACGCCAATTAAATACCTTCCATTAATCAGCTCCCTTTTCTATCTAGATTAATTATTTATTTATAATTAATTAAGATCCTCTTTCTATCTAAATTAATTAATTAATCTTAATTAATTAATTCTCTCTTCTATTTAATCAATAAATCATCATTTATTTGATTAAAATTCTCTCATAACATAAATCATACTAACTATTCCTCTAACAAGCTTGTATAAGCTTGCACACCTATTAATTAATCACTTTGGTTAATTAATAAACCCCCTCAATCCCCATGAGTCACTAGAGGACAAACTAAACTCTCCTAAAGTAAACTCAATCACTTCTAAACCATATTTATTCATAACTAACCTAGCTTTGTTATTATCCCACATACAATAGGATGCAAAGCTTCTTCAAACCATTATGTTATAAAAATAACCCTCCTATAACCTGTCTACTTACACCTAAATAAGCATAGAGCCTATATTATAGCCATTTTATCATCTTAGAGAATTCTTCCATTCGAGGAGCTTGTTATCTTCATTTCTTGCATTCATCCACTTAAGTTTTGAATTCATATGGAGATATGTCAAATGGTCTTGTAGCCATGGATTGATTAGACTCCATTCTTGAAAAGGTTGGGATTCAAGCATACAATCAACCCTTTTGATTTGTAAGGATCTAAATAGGTTCATTTCATTAGAATTCAATTATAGATAGAGGTTAATTTATTTAGCATGTTAGTTTGAATCTTCATTTCATGTTCTAATGCAAATATGTTAATATATTACTTTACCTAAGCTCTAAGTATGATGTTATATTGATCTAGTTAGCATTTTATTGAATCTTTTGGGTGTTAGATTTGATTTCCTTTGCATTGTTAACTAATTCATATACACACCGTGACCCAAATCCAAACCAAACTTTCCACTTTTAGTAGTTTTCCAACTGCAAAAATGCCAATTGGGATCCTCGATGTGTTCCTCAAAATGGCCAACCAAACATCTGCAGTTATTCTAAAGGTTTATATGGTATCTCATGAGACCAGGTAACATAGTAAAATCATTACTTTTCCGTTATGGTGTTTGGAAGGGTGTTTTACACATCTTTGAAAATTGTGCTTCATTAACTTTTTGTAAGTGTACAAATGGAAAGTATTCAATAATTCTCAAGTTAAAGCATGTCATTTTAGAGGATTTCCATTATCGTATCTCTTCATCTAAATTTTCCATTGTAATGGGATCAATCTCAGGGTACAAATAACACTAAAATAATCCTTTTTATTTTGCAACAAATAAGACAATTTATAACGTTTATATTACAAGTCATTTTAATTTACCAAAAATAAACAATATTTTTTAAAATTTGATTTATTTGGTCACTAAGGAGAGAGAAATTGTAAATGTAGAAAATAATGCAAGATATAGGTTAGAATACCATACATGATTAAATGGCAAGGCAGTGTGTGAGATGCTCCAAGAAGGTCCACCTGTATTTTATGGGAATCCATAACTTTGAGTATTCTATAATATAGATTGCAACAACCACAATTCCTCCAATTTGTAACCATATCTTGCTCTAAATCTCTCATTTTTCCACAAGTTAGGAGTATGTTGGAAAGGGTGAGAATTTCTTCCTAACACCACATTTCATGTGACCCTAAAGATTCAATTCTATAATGTTGAAATCATGAGCACTTTTCCCTCTAATTTAAACCATCTAGAAAAAGACAAGAGAATCCTCACAAATCATTGACATTGTTTCAATAAGTGTAACCAAAAAGTGTCTAAAACTAATCAATAAAACTTTCCATAAAATAAAAATAGTAAACATCTTCCCACCACTAAACAATGCCAAGTTTATCAACCATATGCACATTCACCAAGCACTCACTCATGTCCAAGTGGTTCTTTGACCAACAAGATTATCCCAAACTCTAGTTTTCAAGAGGTCGCATACCAGTATCCATTATATTGTGAATGGTTCTCATTGAAAAACAACTCTTGCAAACCTATTTTGTGCATGTCTTACAATCCATTATTTTCCACACAACCCATTTTATTGGAAAATTTTATCGAAGATTTCACATGCCTTTTTTGTGTTTCAACATTTTGTCACACAATTCACTGCCATGTCTACTCTCTTACATTCTTTCAAACGGTGCATATCCCTTCTCTATGTGTTCATAGTTTATATGTATGTCTATCATAACACTTGCAATAGAAATGTATGACACCATTCTTGTCTCTTATGCCTAGATGGATATCCATTTGCTATTAAAAATATATTATTATTATTATATTTATTTTTATATGATAGGAGTATGTTGATAACAATGAATTTTTTTCCACATTTGGGTTAAAAAGAAACATTTTCTACTTGGTATACTCACATCGTCTGTAAGTTGTCTCTTATGGAAACCCTCAAGGAGGTATGTCACACCCACAATTTTAACACATAAATAAAACAATAAAAATACTAGAATAATTTTTTTTTCTTGCATTACTTGATTTTGTTTGTTTCTCTTATCGCAATTAGTTTATATAGCTTGATTATTTAATAGGAAAATTTAGAAACACATGAGGATTTTATTACTTGTCTTACGAATTCATTCCTAAGGAACATGTTTAATTGGTTTAGAATTATACTTTCATTACGCAATAGTAACTAGTACAATATCAAGAGGGAAGAGGTCTATAGTTTTAGGGATTAAGGCTCAAGATTATTTGTTATTATTATATACATTAATAATTGGATTGGTTCATATCAGCATATACATGTCATACATTTATTTTTCTTGAATAAAATTCCATATTTATATTTCACATGGATCAACTTACATTCTTTTCCCACAAAATAAGAAGGATAAAATAAGTTATAAGAAAGATCTGAATTTCACTTTTCTCCTAGAAAAACATCTCATGAATACATATTCAAATGCTACATGATAATTACAATCTTGCTATTATCCACAATTAACTCTTAATATCATATTATGAAAAACAAAATTGATGGTTGAAATTTGGCATGGAATTCATCTGTAACCTAAATCATCAAATATTTCTTCCAAACACATCTCTTGTCTTGACACCTAAAACCTTTCATTCTACTCATGTGTTGGTTTAAAAGTGTTACATTATATTTAAAACCGGATTCTCTTGAGGTATTAACTTAAGAGGCCCATTCAATTTATGGTTCACCAAATTTGTATGATCACCCATCGGTGTTGCAAATTTATATTTCCTATTTTCCCATATGCTATCTAGTATGGTCATTGTTTAGCCTTTTAGTGCCTAGCCTCAACACAACTATAAATTTATTTTTCTTAGACTTTACGTTCTACATGACCCAAAGTGACTTTATACCTTAAAATAAAATATCTCACACTAATTCCACATGCATAAATGAAATTAATAGGATTAAACCCACATGTTCTAGATATTTTTTATCCATTACCATTCCTACAGAGTGATTTCATGACAAGGTCAATAATCATACATGAAACTTGAAGAAAAGTGGTCAATATCCATCACTAAGATAACTAAATGAAGAGCATCATGAAACTCATATCAAGGTGGTCAATATCCTTAACTCACAAGACCTTCGTATAATCCAAACATATTACATTACTACTCACCAAAGGAACATTTGGTTTAACTTAAGACTTAAGAATGTCACAATGGGATTCTTTTGTGATGTGAGTTGTCTCCCTTAAATAGTCTCTAGTTTGATACTTGTGAAAATGATAATTTTTCCCACAAGGTTAGAGAAGGAGAATTCTCATGGACCTTGGACGAAGGGTTGACAAGGTGCAAGTTAACCTACCCTAATACAGTCAAGCAAGAATATGTGAGACCCATTTTCTCAGCATCCAGTAGTGTTGGTGAAATAATTTTTCATATGTCTAATTATGTGTTTCCACCAATTCTCACGGGGCTACGCCCATCCTTGTGTATGGGGAAGCTCCCATTATTGAATGAAAACTAATCTACTCCTATCTAAATGTTTTGGGGATGGCTGGTAGGCCTGGAATCACACAAGATCACTTCACTAAACCTGTGGAAATTTTATTATACGGGGTAGAAGGGAGGAAATTGCAGTGATAAGAGGTGAAGGAGAGAAATTAGAAAAAGGAAGGTTATTTCTGTGAGTAGGCATAAGTAGAATTTACAACCAATAATAAGATAAATTCAACATTTAATTAGAGGAAAGAAACAATGAAGATATTTAGTGAGACAAATAAACCCAAACACATATTTCTTTGGATTCATTCATCAAAGATACAAATCTCTTTCTTGATAAATATACTTACAAAGTGCATATAAGAGAGAAAATAGAGGAACGCATAGGAAAGGGGAATGTAAAAAATCTAGATTTTATTTTTTGTGCATTGGTGATACAAATCTCAAGACCCAAAACCACAATTAACAATTGCTATAACATAGAAACTATAAAAATCTCAATCATTTTGAATGGAGAAGCCATCCTAATTTATAGAAATGTGAATTGACCTTTCATCTACCCCCACATGAATATTCATGTTATCATTTGACTTGTGACTTTATATCTTCCTGGGAAGTGAGAAATAAGTTCCTTTTTATGAATTAAAGGGAATTTTACAATTCATTCTTTGAAAATAACTTAAGTGAATGAGATGAAATATCATGATTACATACAGTGAAGAATTAGAAAGGGGGAGAGAAGTAAAGGGAGAAAGAGAGGAGAGGGAAGAATTTTTCATATATGATGAAGAAGCTCTCTATGATGAAGATCATGTTGATTCATGCTTCCTATTTGATTCTTTTTGAAATGAGCTATCATAGAGCTCAACTTATTATCTTCTGGAATGCAAATACAGCTCAACACCTTGGTCAATGTTCTGGGAACATCACCAATATTCTTACATTGATTGAGGCATCTTTCATGATCCATTTCAATTACATCAATGTAACTTTTGATATTGGTGAGGGACTCTAAGTTATCTTCATTAAAGGAGAGAGTCACCTGCCTCTTTCTTGATTAACTCCTAAAAGGAAGCAATGATTTATTCTAATAATGAGTCCTTGGTGAGTGGTGGGAACTCAAGTTTTTGAACACATCGTTCAATATTCGAAAGAATGTTATCCGTAAGAGTCCAACTCGGATATTGTATTTTTGAGCATTCCATATTTAATATCTATAATGTGGATCCAAACTTGAGAAAAGTTCTACACAGCATATGCAAACACATTCTTACCCGGGAGGATGTCAGAGTCAAAGGAGATCATCTCAGATACTAGTGGAAACATCTCATCCAATTCAATTACCTCTTTTGAAAACTCCTTTGTATTCTTCACTTATGTTGAAGTTACGAGAATGTACTTGATGAGAGAAATGATATCTGAAAACAATGCCTTTCCTTGATAATTGATTTTATCAATCCAATTCTCATTATCCTTCCCATGAATCATGTAGCATTGTGATTTCTTAATCATATCAGGATCAAAACTATGGATTATATGGATTCCTTTTACTGAAAAGGAAGATGTTGGGTCATATTCTAAGAAAGTTTTAACGTGAGCACTAATAACTTTTACATGTCCCTCCCATTACACAATTGTTTACATGTATTCTTTGTTCCAAGAGAGGAGGTGGGAAGATTATTCCTTAAACATGCGAGAATCATTATCATGTGAATTTTGATCCAATGAGATTTGGGTCAACTCATAATTTTATGGATTCATATCCTCAATAGTATTTTCATTCCTAGGCATAAAAAATTCAACATACTAATTACTTGAGGTGTCACTGAAGAAGTGGGAAAATATCTGGGCCTTATTTCTTCACTTGGACTTCAGTGTCCCTAAAATTTTTTTGATACTGGGCATAATAGTAAGATTTTTTTTCCTTGGCTCACTCTCGAGCATTTCTTGAATTAATGGAAAAGGATCTTCATGAGTTAACATTATGTCTATCGATGGAGTACCTTTAGTAGTTGTTTTGAAATCAACTCTTGATCACTGTGGGGAAGCTTTGACCTCAGAGAAGACATATTTAAATGCTTCAAAAGAGAAAGGTGATAATATGAACCACTCTTAATTTCCTTTTGTAGTGCCCACATTTTATGCACTCAAATACAACGGTAAAATACCAGGATAAATTTATTTTATTTTTTGACTTACGTTGCTCACTACACACAACACAGAAAGGGCTCCAAGTACAGAAACTCAACTCACATATGATAATCACATAAGTCATCGACTCACATAGACACATGAAAATGACATAGGCATGTTGATGCCACACTTTTCCCAATGAACGAATACTAGCAATGACCCAACCACAAGAAACATGACTTCAGGAACGGCGAACCCACAACACATCATTTATTTAAATGTATTTTAGTTACGATTAACATTCCAAGAACATTATTGAGAAAGGATAAATTTATCATTTGTCCACCCACATATTCTTAAGTTTATTCCGCGGTTAAAATACAGTTCGACCATCTTATGTTGGCTTCTTATACTTTATAAAAAATTCCATAAATAACATACTTATTTGGCATAAATCAAATTACATACAAAGTACTTAATTATCTTATTATTGTGTTAAGAATATTCTTCTCCAACATTTATTTGATGTCTACAGTTTTACTCTTGCAACTCAAGTGAATGTGACTTGGTGTCCATATAGCGATATTAGGATTTAATGGAGATCTAATTTCAAGATAGCTTTTTACCACAAAACATTCCTCGATCACGGTAAAGTTATTTCGCTACCATAGCTAATAAATTTCAATAACATAATGACTTCCTTTTCTATTTATATATTTTTTGTTTTCTCGAAGTTTGATCACAACAATGCAATTCCTATTCTTTGAAACAAAAGAGTATTTTTAATTGAGATATAGGGTCTCCAAGAGTGGCATTATTCCAAACCTCAGATCCCATTGTTACTCTAATATGCTTTATTTTCTACATCTTGTTATACCCTTATTATTAGCATTGTCTTGTAAAAGGAGTTACGAAGTGTTTGTCTAACCTCTTGAAGACATATATGATAAGGATACTTGAAGCTACACACGAACCCTAAGCCAAAATCCAAATCAACCGAGGTTTAGATTAATTCCAACTTCACCTAAGGGTCTACCCCTCAACTAAATAGGATTTTTAAGCGAGAGGAAAAAATTTAAGCTAAGCCACCTTCCAAAAGGACCAAAGTGTGATGTTGAGAGAAACCAATGTAACACCTTTAACTGGGTGGAGATAAGGGTTCCATTAACAAGAGTACAAGGCAAGGAACAACTATATCCCGATCTCCATTTATGTCATTTAGATCCAACAGGGATTTCAATCGATGAAGAATTTTAATTTTAAAACTATCATCGCCAGACAAGGTAGACCACTAGGATATGAAGGAGGAGTTAGCTCTACATACTCCAAGTGAATTTTGACCGTGTCGCTCCTAACAGGTAGGTTTAAGACAATGACACTAAACATACTGAATAAGATGATAAGCCCATTCTCAGTTTCTTGCTTACTCAAACTAGGAGGTTCCATCGAGTGCAGATTTTAAGTCCATCCTACAGTTTCAATGTCTTCTACGGTAAGGAGAATCACAGATGAAAAACAATTTTTTCTCCGATATTGAACAAGGGTAGAGGGTTTCATTTAAATCTCTTAATTACATTTACAAAGTATGAATGCACAAGATGACTCGTTAATCATTTATTGAACACTAAATATGCACTACAAGATATTACTTCATATTCATTTACCTTATATGAATGTCAAACCTTTTTACCAGGTGTACTATTATCCAATTGACCTATGATTAAATGCACATTTCCTAGATGTCCTTGAAACTAGCATTTAGCACATATCAACAAATTATCAAATATAACCTTCTGTAACATGATATTATAGTATACATTTATTCATTTAACAATGAACTATATAAATTACAAGATAAATAAATGAATTACACATCGCCCTTTCATCGTCACTCTTTCATCCTACAAAACCACATGAGCATGATATTAGTGATAATTCGCTAGCATGGCATCCACCCTAACCTAACATAAGTATCATTTTTAAGTTTCCCATTTACATATGACAATAATTACAATTTGTAATTGAAATAAAAAGGTCTAGAGACATGTATTCATTACATTTCATTTTACTTCATTTTGTAACCCAGAAGAGAGAAAGAGAACGGAAGAGAGAGAAAACACCATTTTGTAAAAATTTCTAATGCACACAACAAGTTACACTATAGTGTTTTAAATAGTTATTTACATGTGTCAAAAGTATCTACGGTAATTTAGCAACCCGACGAGGGTCCCACAACTTCCTATTTTTACATTTTCTTACTAGCTACAAAACATTCAAAACGGGCACGGAGGCTATGAAACCACTTCCAAAAGTTATCTTCCGATGAGAACACACACCATGATTAACTTTCTACATGTCCCTAGATATACCAAGAGTTCACAGCAACTGACGAAATTGGGAAAAAGTGAACAGTTTACGTTTGGCGGCTAATTTTCCGAGGCTACTGGTCATAGTTGACCCAGTTGAAAAAGGAAAAAAAGTTAGCTCAAAGGCTCAAAAAACACGTCCAAAACTGACGTTCGATGGATGGGCACGCAACGAGACTCTTCCTACTAGTTCCCTTATACAAGGATAATTCATCAGATTCAACGGGACAGAGAACTAGAAAACTATTTTCAAATGGTGACAAGTTTTCTTGAGTGACAAGTCAAAATTGGTCCAGTTTGACCTCGTCACACTGCGACCGGAGGCCTACAAAATGGCTTTGCCAAACTATCCAGAAAAGCAATTTTCCCTAACTTAATGTTCCATACAATTTTCTAGTATAAACACTAGAGGTTTGCAAAGATGGGAAATAATTTCTCTATCCAGGTTTCAAAAGGTGGTTCAAAACGAAAGCCAACTTTCTAGATTTAACAGTTTTCTACTGCTGTAAACCAGTGTAACAGGGATCCTATAAGAGCGTCAAAAAGATCTCATATATTCCTTCAGGATGAATCCAAATTTCAAGGTGACTCCTCGCATGCCAAGGTACACAAATGAAACTTAACATCTCATTTTCAGAGTTACGAAGGGCACTTAATGAGTCTCTGAAAAATGCAAAAATTAACTATTTAACAAGGGAGAAGGTCAACATTATTACTAGGAAGTAAATATCATCTTGTTGATATACCAATATTGGGGCAATCTAGGTGGGTAGGAAGTTTTCTAAATCACCACAAACTGAGGGCAGAAGTTTATGTTTTAATGCAATGAGTTATTTTGACTCGTGAGTTACAACACGACACTTCATTATTTTGCAACGAGTTGATATAAACATTTAATTGTAATATAATCCTAATATTTTAAAATTATATTAAGTTGCAAATGAAAAACTAAAATATGAGAGTTATGAAATATGAGGGAAGGTGAACCATGCCTGGGAATAAACTGGCAAGCGTTTACAGCAGGGTTGGTGATATGTGGACGAGTTCCAAATACTGACGGTTTCCAAGGCCTTTTTAGAATCCAGTTTGAGTATGATTTGCAACCAATTTATGAGCTCATTATAGCCCCATGATTATGCAACCAAAGCACAAATACACTAACAGTTCAATCTCTTAAAAAAAATTTCCCATTATGCTTTTATTGTTTCCAAAGTTTCTCATCAAATCCATTTGTGCATATCTTGCAACCATGACACTCCATGAGACCGCATTTCTTTGAGGCATTCTGTAAAATAGTTCATGTTCCTTCTCAACAAATCCATTTTGTCGAACAATTCACATGCCTTAAATACACTTCCACATTTTTCACGCATAACCACTATGACACTTGCAAGTACAAAATCTTACAAAAAAAACAAGATTCTATTGTTCATACCCTATTCCAAAGCTTCCACGTTGCACGCTGGTCTGCCAAACTGTTTAGAAGACAAACTCTTCTATCTTCTATGCTTTGATAGAAATCCATGTAGTTTAAGGGTTTCCCCATTTTGGCATAGCCTTGGAGGAGCTAGCAATGTGACAAACAAATTATATTTCCAACGCACTTTGACGGACATCCCTAACCTGTTCTAAAGCTTCCCCATTTTGGCGTAGATTGGGAGGGGGAAAACAAAAAAAACTAGAAATAAAAAACAAATATCCATTATGCTTAGACAGATGGCCATACAGCATTTTCAACTGCAACATCTAAAAAAAAGAACATTCTATCTTTTATGCACTGGCTGGAAACCACGTGGATGTCTAAACCCTGTTTCAAAACTCGTATTTTGGCACAAGTTGGAAGTATGCTGGTAAATGTAAACTCAATAGGTTGGAGACCTATTTTTTGCATGGTGAAAAAGTGTGACTAACTTATTAGGGACCCACGTCCTCCCACACACAGTAGCAAACAAATTTCACGAGGATCTGTCTCTTTTTTTCATTTGGTCAAACACTGAACACAGCACCCCCCCTTCATCATTTGCGACTACAACATCTGTCAAAAATACCTCTCTCTTCCATGGTGGCGACACTCTCCTCCAACAGCAAAGCCAAAGGATGAAAAAAAAGGAAATAAAATCATGGAACCCGAGCCCCCCCTTACCCTAAATCCTCCCCAATTTTCATACCCCCTTTTTTTTTAAATTCTATTAATTTATTTCTTTCTTTCTTTTTGTTTGTTTTAATCAAAAAGGTCATAAGACCCTAAAACGAAGTAGATAAATAAATAAAATATAGCTTAAAGTTAATCCATTACCAGTGATAAAAATTTCGACACAAAAGCAACTGATCGTAAGTCGGCAATATAAATTGTAATATTATTATAAACATTATTTTAATGATTTTACAGCTAAAATAATGATAATAATTATTAATCCTATTAATGGCGAAGACAAGGAAAACTCAAAGAACTAAGAACCATATTTTCCTTTAACCGGAGAGTCGTCTATGACGCTATGAGGTCCATAGTTTGGGGTGTCGACAACGACTTGAAAGGCAAGAAGGAGAGGGAAGGTGTAACATCTTCACTACGACAAGGACAAAGTCAACAATGGTCAATGAGAGCACACGCACACAAATCTCCCATGCTTAGCAACAGGTTCGTCATGTCAAGGACTAGGGAAACATCAAATGGGGCATTACATTCTCCTCTCCTTAAGAAAGTATCGTCCTCGATGTGACATACAATGAAGAAAGATAAATGGTAAGCAACAAGGAACAAAATGGGTGAGGGTAAGCTCTAAGGTTAAGATTTCAGATACAAAATCATGGTTACGAGGTGGCCCTAGGAACATTTGGTAGAAATTTTAACTTTCAAGGTTCTGTGAAGATTGGTAGTTCCCTCTTAATCATTATTTCATTAATCTCTTTATATTAACATTATTCTTAATTCAAGTCCTTTAGAATTTCATTTTTGTAGAATTTTAGTTTATTCATTCATGTGGGTTCCCATCATGAACTATATTCACAACACCCTACCAAGGTCATACACAACAATAAAATTTCACAAGCATACTTTCACGACCGTATCACATCGCAAGGGTTTTACTAAACCATGGAATGACAACAAGTACACCACATAGCAAATAATTTCAAACAATTACGTCCTAGACATAGATCTAATACACACATGTGACTGACAAACTGGGTCAACACACTGATACATATACTGTTAGGAAATATTTAGTGCTCTCATTATTATATATTGTAATATTATTAATATGAGTTATATTATAACTCATTATTAATAATACAGGTTTGTTATATTGTTTCAACAATATAATTTTGTTGTACCCGTAATGATATTAACGGGTGTTTTGTTGTGTGACTTCCTGGTTTGTAGGAAGTCAGTTTTCTATTTCCATGGCTATTTATTAGCCTTATTATTATTTGTAATCAGGTTGAATACAATATCAGTATGTTATTTCCTGTGTAAACAATATTGTTGTTCCAATATTTGGTATCAGAGCGTGCTATTTCTCAGATTGCATGGAGTTTTCAAATTAGCAAAGGGGCAGCTCTTTGTGCCTCGTTGGATGAGAAAAATCATTTACTGATTAACTTAGGCGCCTATACATTTGTTATATTCAGAAGAGCCTGGACGTGTCTGGCAATTTTGTAGTTGACGCGTTTAAAAGATTTCTGTTTTGCCAAAACGTGGAGTGCATATTTGTTGACCTGTGTGGAGTTTTGTTTTGCAAACTCTTCCAATCAAATCGTCCAGATCTGCAGAGGTATTTTCCAACGTGGCACTCTATTTCTATGAAGCAAAACCAACTGTCTTTTTCACTGTTCATACGTGGCATTTAAAGAAAATAGATTTAATTTCTGGAAGAATTTGGTAGTCTTTTTAAAGTGCGACCTGGTGGTTTTAAGCTGCACGTGGGCAAATAGATATTCACTGGATATGATTAGAGATACCTGCGTGGATATTTTTTATTTTTATTTTTGCTAAGGCGTTTAGTCATTGCTAAGCTTGGTCGTGGGAAGAGAGCAGTAGAAAAAATGGCAGCATAACGATGAAAGACAGGTTCGTGGGAATGCGCCATAATAGTGTGAAAGTTTGATAGGAATTCGTGCATGGAAGATTTGATCAAACAGAAGTGAATATGTTGGCCGCTGCAAATTCATTTTGATCCGGAGGTATTGAAGTTATATCTGTCCATGCATTTTTTCCAAGTTTGATATATTTTCTTTATTAAAGCCAAGTGTCTCTAGCAGTATAAAGATTTTGTTATTGTTCGATTTTGTGGAGTTTCAAAATGGAAAAGATAAATGTAATTGAAAGATTTGATGGTAAAGACTTCCACACGTGGCAAGTAAGAACCCAATTACAATTGATTGATAAAGACTTATGGGACATTGTCGAAGGAAAAATTAAAAAACCGAATGATGTAGATGAAGCAGCGAAATGGGAAAGTAAGGATCGGAAAGCAATAGCAATTATCGGTCTTGGTCTATCCGATGCATATTTGCATCATATTGATCTAACCAAGTCATCTAATAATATTTGGGTGACATTGAACAAGTTATTTGGATCTCAAGCAGGTAGTGCAGCAATGGCGCTGAAACAAAAACTTTTTGGGCTAAAGATGGGAGAAAATGACAATATGGTTCAACATATCAGTAAGTTTCGATCCATTTTAAATCAATTAGCAGGAATAAAAGCAGAGGTAGATGGAGAAGATGCTAAAGCAATCTTACTAAATAGTTTGCCAAAAGAATATTCAAGTATTGTTTTTACTCTTAGTAAGATCAATCCTAGTTTGGAAAATTTAATTTCCTCTTTGCTGGATGAGGAAGAAAAAATCAAAAGGTGTGTACCAGAGCAAGAAACTGTCATGGTTGCAAACAATAAATCATCATTCTATAAAGGTAAAAAAAAGTTTGTATCGTCAAAGACACGTCTTTTGTGTCATTACTGTAAACAGTCAGGACATGGTTTTGTGAATTGTAAGAAAAGAGCTCAAGATCTCTTAGATGATAAGTTGGAACAAAAGGCTTTAGCTGCTGAAGAAGATTGGGATGATTATTCTAATCCTGCAAGTGACAATGAACCTATTAATTATTCAAGTGATGAAGATTATCTGTTTTGAGCATCTATTCTCATGTTGGAGGATGGAGGCAACGGAGGCAGGAGGACAATCAGCGTCCTCGAGTTCATCACTACCTCAGAGGCCGCAAACTGCTTTAGTGACATCTTTGTGTTTTGTGTGATGAATAAGAACAGATGAGCATCCCTGTTCATGTGTGCAGTACAGTGCTTGTGTGTCCCCCGTGATGATAATGAATTGTACCATTGATACTATTGCAGGAAGTGTTCTTGATCAGACTGATTTGATGGTTGATGTGAATTGGTTGAACAGTCCCAATTCATGTATTCATCTAATAGGTTGAACGGTCCCTGGATGATGTAGTTCCCACAGTCAGTGTTGAGGATCAAGACCATGTGCAGGCTACGGAGCGGCATGCTACTTGGTTGAAGATGGTGTTTTCCCCATGTTCGCACTAAGGGGGGGAATGTTAGGAAATATTTAGTGCTCTCATTATTATATATTGTAATATTATTAATATGAGTTATATTATAACTCATTATTAATAATACAGGTTTGTTATATTGTTTCAACAATATAATTTTGTTGTACCTGTAATGATATTAACGGGTGTTTTGTTGTGTGACTTCCTGGTTTGTAGGAAGTCAGTTTTCTATTTCCATGGCTATTTATTAGCCTTATTATTATTTGTAATCAGGTTGAATACAATATCAGTATGTTATTTCCTGTGTAAACATTATTCTTAATTCAAGTCCTTTAGAATTTCATTTTTGTAGAATTTTAGTTTATTCATTCATGTGGGTTCCCATCATGAACTATATTCACAACACCCTACCAAGGTCATACACAACAATAAAATTTCACAAGCATACTTTCACGACCGTATCACATCGCAAGGGTTTTACTAAACCATGGAATGACAACAAGTACACCACATAGCAAATAATTTCAAACAATTACGTCCTAGACATAGATCTAATACACACATGTGACTGACAAACTGGGTCAACACACTGATACATATACAACGGGTATCACATGACCCAAAACAATCCATGACTGTAAAAACATAGTTCCAATCCAACATCCAGTAGTCAATACAAATGGAAATGTCAATCCTCAACCATAACAATGTCTAACGAGACTCACAAGAGTACACATAACTCATTATACCAACTCCACACCTAACAAGATATCACGAAACAAACCCCAGATATCTCCAAAAGCACAAAATAAAATTCCATATCCATCCCAAATAATCACCAAATAACCTCCATATACCTCTCATAGAGAAGGAATCATAGTGCCTAAACCAAGTCAGGTCACTCAACCATAGAGCCCCATCAATAATATTAGGTCTCTCAACCATAGAGTGCCATAAGGAATATCGGGTAACTTAACCATAGAGCCCCATCCAGAATATTAGGTCACTCAAGCATAGAGTACCATAAATAATATAGGGTCTCTCAATCATAGATGCCCATTTCCTTTCTCCTTTTAAATGAGGTCGGATCACCCTATGGCCCTAGGCACATAGAGCCCCATCACCCCCAAACCCAAGTGACATAATAACTCGTAGTTCAACAACCCGCTAGTTATCTGTAACTCCTTCGGGCGTACCCCCATACAACGAAGTGGGACCATAGGTTCCACCACTCCATGGTGAATCCCATGACCCTATCCCAACACATTACGACATTAGAACCAGCATAACAATCCATTCAAATGCCAAGTAGGAAAATAAAAAGCCTTAAGCTAGGCTAAAAAACTTTTAAATATGAAAAGAAAGTTTTAAAACTAGAAAAAAACAAATGGATAATTAGCCATGGTTAGCGCAAACTCCAGATGTTAATGCAACAATCAAATAAAAGCCCAAAATATAATAACATGCCTCAGCACGTAAAAATATACATGTAACCATAAATGAGTATATCAATACTGTAACTGTCATCATCTCTACCTAAATCATTCCTCCATACTCCCACAAGGATTAACATAGTCAAAATTACATAGGATTAGCCAATGAACAATCCAATAAGAAAGAGCAGGGAACTCTAGTTGCATAAGTTGAGCCTAAGGTGGTGCACACCCACAATATATTGAGCAAACTCAACGTATACTAAACAAATAGAAGTGGGTTTTCAGTCTATATAAGACTCCACTTCCTCACTCGTACTTGGCTCAAGATTGTGAAAACCTAGTCCATGCCTCCTCTCTCCACACATACACTCTTGACAGTTTGTCCCCTTAGGGTCGTCTAGTGTAAGTTTCACAACATACACATAACTACATCACTCACACAATGCTGATTCACACACATTAACCACAATGTCTTAAGCATGGTATTTATATACAGGGTATAACACAACCATTACTTTCATGGGTTACGATACATCACATTACCACATCCTGCAACCGGAGTGCAATCACTATACCATAGGGATCATACGCTCACCAAATTCCCCTAAATCATGATGTAAATCATCACATATTACATGAATTATACGTATGAGGAACACAATGTCTTATCATCAATTTACATCAATACACCTTCACATCACATAAATCCATAATGTTTTAACCCTATACAATCCACAATAACATTTTGTTCACAAACAACAAGGCGGTACATCACACACGGATTCCTCATTGAATCCGAGAAAAAGAGAGTCAATACTCTCATCACAAGCACACCAAAATGATAACAAATACGCACTAAGTGACATGCACCACAGGTGCTTCCATAAGGTCACAATTACAACATTGTTCACATTACAATACATATCACATTACTCTTCCAATGTCCACCACCATCATGTATAATCATCACAACTCCATTCCATCCCAGAGGTTTGAGAGCATGAACCTCTTCTCTGATAACATATGTATTGCCCACATTTTACGCACCCAAACACATAAGTAAAATACCATGATTTTTTTTTTTACTTGCATTGTTCACTACACACAACACAGTAAGGGCTCCAAGTACACAAACTCGACTCACATACGACAATCACATAAGTCATCGACTCACATAGAAACATGAAAATGACATAGGCATCTTGATGCCACACTTTTCCCAATGAACGAATACTAGCAATGACCCAACCACAAGAAACATGACTTCAGGAACGGCGAACCCACAACACATCATTTCTTTAAATCTATTTTAGTTACGATTAACATTCCAAGAACATTATTTAGCAAGGATAAATTTCTCGTTTGTCCACCCACATATTCTTAATTTTATTCCGCAGTTAAAATACAGTTCGACCATCTTATTTTTGCTTCTTATACTTTATAAAAATTACCATAACTAACATACTTATTTGGCATAAATAAAATTGCATATAAAGTACTTAATTATCTTATTATTGTGTTAAGAATATTCTTCTCCAACATTTATTCGATGTCTACAATTTTACTCTTGCAACTTAAGTGAATGTGACTTGGTGTCCATATAGCGATATTAGGATTTAACGGAGATCTAATTACAAGATATATTTTTACCACAAAACATTCCTAGATCACGGTAAAGTTATTTCTCTACCATAGCTAATAAAGTTCAATAACTTAATGACTTCTTTTTATATCTATATATCTTTTGTTTTCTCATAGTTTGATCACAACAATGCAATTCATATTCTTTGAAACAAAAGAGTATTTTTAATTGAGATATAAGGTCTCCAAGAGTGGCATTATTCTGAACCTCAGATCCCATTTTTACTCTTATATGCTTTATTTTTTACGTCATGTTATGGCCTTATTATTAGCATTGTCTTGTAAAATGAGTTACGAAGTGTTTTTATAACTTCTTGAAGACATATATGATAAGGAGACTTGAAGCTACACACAAACCATAAGCCAACATCCAAATCAACTAACGTTTAGATTAATTCCAACTTCACCTAAGGGTCTACCCCTTAACTAAATAGGAGTTTTAAGCGAGAGGAAAAAATTTAAGCTAAGACACCTTCCAAAAGGACCAAGGTGTGATGTTGAGAGAACCAATGTAACACCTTTAGCTGGGTGGAGATAAGGGTTCCATTAACAAGATTGCAAGGCAAGGAACACCTATATCCCGATCTCCATTTATGTCATTTGGATCCAACAGGGATTTCATTAAATGAAGAATTTTAATTTTAAAACTATCTTTGGAAAACAAGGTAGACCACTAGGATACGAAGGAAGAGTTAGCTCTACATACTCTAAGTGAAGTTTTACTGTGTCACTCCTAATAGGAAGGTTTAAGACAATGTCACTAAACATACTGACTAAGATGATAAGCCCATTCTCAGGTTCTTTCTTACTCAAACTAGGAGGTTCCATCAAGTGTAGAGTTTAAGTCCATCCTATAGTTTTCAATGTCTTCTACGGTAAGGAGAATCACACATGAAAAACAAGTTTTTCTCCGATATTGAACAAGGGTAGAGGGTTTCATTTAAATCTCTTAATTACATTTACAAAGTATGAATGCACAAGATGACTCGTTAATCATTTATTGAACACTAAATATGCACTACAAGATATTACTTTAGATTCATTTACCTTATATAAATGTCAAACCTTTTTACCAGGTGTACTATTATCTAATTGACCTATGATTAAATGTACATTTCCTAGATGTCCTTTAAACTAGCATTTCACGCATATCAACAAATTATCAAATATAACCATCTGTAACATGATACTATATTATACATTTATTCATTTAACAATGAACTATATAAATTACAAGATAAATAAATGAATTATACATCGCCCTTTTTTCGTCACTCTTTCATCCTGCAAAACCATGTGAGCATGATATCAACGATAATTCGCTGGCATAGCATCCACCCTAACCTAACATAAGTATCATTTTTAAGTTTCCCATTTACATATGACAATAATAACAATTTGCAATAGAAATAAAAAGGTCTAAAGACATGTATTCATTACATTTCATTCTACTTCATTTTGTAACCCATGAGAGAGAAAGAGAAGGGAAGAGAGAGAAAAAACTGTTTTGTCAAAAGTTCTAATGCGCACAACAAGTTCCACTATAGTGTTTTAAATAGTTATTTACATGTGTCAAATGTGTCTACGGTGATTTGGCAACCCGACGATGGTCCTGTAACTTCCTATTTTTACATTTTCTTACTAGCTACAAAACGTTCAAAATGGGCTCGGAGGCTAAGAAACCGCTTCCAAAAGTTATCTTCCAATGAGAACACACACAACAATTAAATTTCTACATGTTCCCAGATATACCAAGAATTCATAGCAATAGATGGAATTGGGAAAAAGTGAACATTTTACGTTTGGCGGCTAGTTTTTCGGGGCTACTGGTCGTAGTTGACCCAGTTGAAAAAGGACAAAAGTTAGCTCGAAGGCTCAAAAAATCACGTCCAAAATTGACATTTGATGGATGGGCACGCAACAAGACTCTTCCTACTAGTTCCCCTATATAAGGAGAATTCATCAGAGTTGATGGGACAGAGAACTAAAAAACCATTTTCAAACGGTGACAAGTTTTCTAGAGCGACAAGTCGAAATTGGTCCAGTTTGACCTCATCACACTACGACCGGAGGCCTACAAAATGGCTTTGCCAAACTATCCAAAAAATTGATTTTCCCTAACTGAATGTTCCATGCAATTTTCTTGTATAAACATTATAGGTTTGTGACGATAGGAGATAATTTCTCTATCCAGGTTTTAAACGGAGGTTCAAAACGAAAGCCAACTTTCTAGACTTAACAGTTTTCTACTGTTGTAAACTAGTGTAACAGGGATCCTATAAGAGCGTCAAAAAGATCTCATATATTCATTCGGGGTCAATCCAAAGGTCAAGGTGACTCCTCGCATGCCAAGGTACATGAATGAAGCTTAACATCTAATTTTTAGAGTTACGAAGGGAACTTAATGAGTCTCCAAAAAATGCAAAAATTAACTATTTAACCAGGGAGAAGGTCAACATTATTACTAGGAATTCAATATCGTCTTGTCGATATACCAATACTGGGGTGATCTAGGTGGGTAGAAAGTTTTCTAAATCACCACAGACTGAGGGTGGAATTTTATGTTTTAATGCAATGAGTTATTTTGACTCATGAGTTACGACATGACACTTCATTGTTTTGCAACGAGTTGATATAAACATTTAACTGTAATATAATCCTAATATTTTAAAATTATATTAAGTTGCAAATGGAAAACTAAAATACAAGAGTTATGAAAGATGAGGGAAGGTGAACCATGCCTAGGAATAAACTGGTGATCGTTTACAGCAGGGTTAGCGATACATGGACGAGTTCCAAATACCGACGGTTTCCAAGGCCTTTTAAGAATCCAGTTTGAGCATGATTTACAGCCAATTTATGAGCTCATTATAGCCCCATGATTATGCAACTAGAGTACAAATACAATAACAGTTCAATCTCTTAAAATTTGTTTCCCATTATGCTTTTATTGTTTCCAAAGTTTCTCATCAAATTCATTTGTGCATATCTTGCAACAGTGACACTCCATGAGACCGCATTTCTTTGAGGCATTCTATAAAATAGTTCATGTGCCTTCTCAACAAATCCATTTTTTCAAACAATTCACATGCCTTAAATACACTTCCACATTTTTCATGCATAACCACTATGACACTTGCAAGTACAAAATCTTACAAAAAAACTAGATTCTATTGTTCATACCCTGTTCTAAAGTTTCCACGTTGCACACTAGTCTGCTAAATTGTTTAGAAGACAAACTCTTCTATCTTCTATGCTTTGATAGAAATCCATGCAGTTTAAGGGTTTCCCCATTTTGGCGCAGCTTGGGAGGAGCTAGCAACATGACAAACAAATCATATTTCCAATGCACTTTGATGGACGTCCCTAACCTGTTCTAAAGCTTCCCCATTTTGGTGTTGATTGGGAGGGGGAAAACAACAAAAACTGGTAATAAAAAACAAATCTCCATTATGCTTAGATAGATGGACATACAGCATTTTCAACTCCAAAATCTGACAAAAAGGAACCTTCTGTCTTTTATGCGCTGGCTGGAAACCACGTGGATGTCTAAACCCTGTTTCAAAACTTGTATTTTGGTACAGGATGGAAGTATGCTGGAAAATGTAAACTCAACAAGTTGGAGACCTATTTGTTGCATGGTGAAACAGTGTGACTGCCTTATGAGGGACCCACGTCCTCCCACGCATAGCAGCAAACAAATTTCATGAGGAGTTGTCTCATTTTTTCATTTCGTCAAACACTAAACACAGTGCCCCCTTTAGCATCTGCGACTACAACATCTGTCAAAAATCCCTCTCTCTTCCATGGTGGAAGCACTCTCCTCCAATAGCAAAGCCAAAAGGATGAAAAAAAAAAAATGAAATAAAATCATGGAGCCCGAGCCCCCCCCCCCCCCGCCTTGCTCTAAATCCTCCCCAATTTTCATGCCCCCTTTTTTTAAAAATTTCTATTAATTTCTTTCTTTCTTTCTTTCTTTTTGTTTGTTTTAATCAAAAAGGTCATAAGACCCTAAAACGAAGTAGATAAATAAATAAAATATAGCTTAAAGTTAATCCATTACCAATGATAAAAAATTTGACACAAAAGCAACTGATCATAAGTCGGCAATATAAATTGTAATATTATTATAAACATTATTTTAATGATTTTACGGCTAAAATAATGATAATTATTATTAATCCTATTAATGGCGACGACCAGAAAAACTCGAAGAACCAAGAACCATATTTTCCTTTAACCGGAGAGTCATCCATGACGCTACGAGGTCCATAGTTTGGGGTGTCGACAACGACCTGAAAGGCAAGAAGGAGAGGGAAGGTGTAACATCTTCACTGCAATAAGGTTAAAGTCAACAACGGTCAATGAGAACACACGCACACAAATCTCTCATGCTTAGCAACAGGGTCGTCATGTTAGGGACTGGGGAAACATCAAATGGGGCATTACACCTTTACTTATCTAAGCCTCACCAACTCTCCTTAACTCACCAAACCATGTCTCCCTGCTCACCGGGCTCACTCAACTAGCTCACCAAGCTCAACTTGCTTGACTCACCTTAAATAACTCACTGAGCCCACTCATCCATCTCACAGGAGAGTGCAGATGGATTCAACTTTATTGAAGGTTTAGAATTATGACCTTTGGATATCTTGAATCTTTTTTTAATATCTTATCAGATTACATAATGTCTCTAACTTTCAAATGTTGTGCCATGTGATGTTCTACCTTACTCTCATACACAACTGTGATTAGAATGATGCCTTGGAACCCCTTTGGAGGATTAATTACCTTATTTGGACTATGATATTACTTTTAAACCTATGAGAATGTCAAAAATTATATATATAAATGAAAAATAAGGCTACTACAACTTTCTACACCCATAACGGAGGCTTTCTATTTTTAGCAGGTGGAACCAAGACCTGTTATTTTGAGATATTTCACTTGTTTTTCTCAAATTAGAACTTATTTTTCATCTGGAGTGTTCAAATATTTTGGGGATGTTTTTTTATTTTGGAAAATTTCTATTTTTAAATAGTTTCCATTTTTTTTTACTTCATTCTTTTTTTTGCCTTTTTAGTCAAAATTGCCTTGTTTACCATTTGCAATGTTATCTGAGTGCACAAATCTGAGGGGAGTTAATATTTTTAGTAAGTGAGGGAACAAGTAGTTACTATATTTAGAAACTACATTTTTCCACCTCATATTGAATCAAAAATTTCACCATTGGATTGGGCTCACTCTTGGGATTCAGTGCTCTAAATTTTAGTTCAATCCTCTCACTCGAATGTTTGGAAACTTAAAAAGAAACTAGTAGGGCATAAAACTAGGGTTAATTGCCATTAAAAATTGAGGGCATCATCTGATATGTTGTTACTTGCTTCTTATAGGCGTATGGGATGAAGAGAAACTTTGAAAATATCGTTCATATTCGTTCACTGGTTAGAAAGATATGAATTTTCTATGTTTTAGAGAATATGGTCATTCTAGAGAAATTTACAGGTTTAATGGAGGATCTTACTCTAAAACCATGGATTCCATGATAAAAAAAATGAAATGGGTAAGATTTTCTTTGTGTTTAAAACTTTCCGAAGGTATTTTCACTTCACAGAAGAGGAAGAAATAAACAACAGTGAGAAAAAAGACAACCAAAATGTGAGTTTTCAACCAACATGATGTGGGGTGAATTTTCTATCCCATATACCCCTTGGGGTAGGGATATAAGGGGCATAAAAAATTACTTTGAGGCTTTACAAGTGGCATTTTTCGATTATCCAATGGGGCAGTATAGAAAAACAACCTTCGAGCACCCAGGAGTTGAGACTAGTTCACATGAGAAAACATAGTAGGGGCAAGGATGGGGCACATTTTATCATTCCATCTATCCCCACGGGATATGGACATATGGGGAAGAAAACTTCACCCTGATATAGAGGTGACAAGTGGTAAGTTGTTGTTTGATGAGGTGAAGAGGGGAAGGGGCTTAGAAATTCATATTGGAGCAAGTTTCAAGTCAAGTAAAGAACCATGGTCCAAGAGAAGTATGGGGAAAATTTTACTGTACCATCTGGACCCATGGGACAAGGATAGATGGGATATAAAAATGTGTCCTCACCCTAGGTTGACAAAAATGATTGCATGATGGGAGGGCTAGAAACTAGGCAAAAGTTCTTGCAAATCCTGTTCAGGGTCATGTGGAGGTTCAAGAGGCATAACTGGGGCTAGAAACATTTAATCATCCCATATGTTCCCAAGGGATAGGTACAAAAGGGATAGTTAAAATTTCCTCAACCTCAGGTTGACATGTTTCCTCTTATGAAAATGGCTAAGTCCTGAAAGCTTACCTTGAGGAGAGCCTTGAAGATGAAGTTTCTGGAGCTTCAAGTGGAAATTTTTTAGTACTTATCTATATGAAATTGAATCCAAATACACTTTTTAGATGAATGGGAAGGATATAAACATCTAATTATTCCTGAAACCCCCTCATAACTAGCCTTTTTTCTTGGGACACCATGGTTTATCTGCTAAAAATGGGATATGGAGAAATGTGTTTGAGGCTTTTACAAAATATGAAAATACCTTTATTTAGAGAATTGAATTATATTTCCAATGACATATTGTTTTACCTCTAACCCCTTACATATCTCTTAGAATCACCTTTCAAAGCTTAGGCATTATTTTGAACTACAAGCTCCTTCACCTTCAAAAACCCACTTTCACTGTACTTACTCCTAAACCTTCAAATCTTCCCTAAACTTTCTTAAAACACTTGAAAATTTTTATAAACTCTTCAAAACCACTTCTCAATTATTTTGATCATTTACCTCTATCCTTGAGGATGCACACCTATCCCGGAAAGGCCAAAAATAGCCTTTCTAAGGTTATTGAAGAATTCTCATATGAAAGCATTACATTGAAAGGTGAGTCACCTTGTCTTGACATTTCAAACAATATGTAATGTGTATATAAAACATATGAGTACTTTCAAAGATCATGATAAGTATGCCATTAAGGGAATATTGATCCAGAGAGGTTCTCAAGAGGGTTTTTCAAGAAACATTTTGACACTAGGGTATAGTTTTCATGTTTCAACATTGAATTTTTCCCTTGCAAAAACACATGAAAACAAATAGCTCTAGCTATGGGACATGTTCTAGATCAAGTGCAATGAGAACATAGTAAGTAGGAACCCCATAATCTCAAAACACTTCATAGACTAATACCTTTTCCATTGGGCTTATGGAGTCATTTCTTCCAATAAAACACATGAACAAACGCACATAAGGGAAACACACCGAAATTGGAAACAACACGCACGGAGAATGTAAACTATATTACAGGGGTGGGATATTTACAGAGGCAAGGAAATAATGTACACATACCTAGAAATAGTTTGGAAGAGGTACACACCATAATGGAACTACGGATTGAAATCTAACCTCTGAATTTCAAAGATCACTATCTGGTCAAACCATGCTCCTGAGACGGATTTGCATGGCTTGATAAGAAGGATACCAACCAAGATTCCATCTTCATACTCAAAATATTACTGATCTTCTCCTTAGTTAGCTCTATAGGATTGACGGTCATGATGACCATACCTAAATCCTTCATATTCTTTCTTATGGCATATGCTTCATTATTTATTTCAAATTTGGGCTCCTCCATGTGTGTTTCCATTTTCTAAGAAAGCATCTTCTTGGTGCACAACTTCACTCCTTCCATATCAAGAAATTCCTAGCCGTAAAGGTACTTACATGGCACTACACTTTAGAACCTTTCCCTCAACACCTTCATATGTTCATATATGGGGGTTGTAGAATTTCCTTCTTCTTTCTTCTTCCTCTATTGCACGTCCTCCTTGGTATCTCTTTCTCAACATTCATCTAAATGTTACTCCCAGCTCCTCCATCAACTCCCAAGCCTTCCCCAGATCATTCCATGTTGCCTTTCTCTTCTTCTTCTATCTCGGGGCCTTCCCCATGTGCAAGGTGCATTTCCTTATCATCCTACATGGTCCCATCCTTGGTGTCTTCCTCTTCATGGGTTGGCTCCTCACTGTGTGAAACTTCTTCCACTAAATTTTCTTCATTTATCTCCTCAACGTGAACCAACTGCCACCTCTTCTTCCTTGGTGGAATTTATATTTCTTCTTTGGGATTGGTTCTATTGGGGTGATGAAGGATGAACCCTTAGATGTTTTCGATGTTCCTGTGCCCTAGATTTGTGCTCTAGGCCACCTTTGCAACTTCCTTTTGTTCCTATATTCTATCATGGTGTCTTCTTCTTCTTCCACATCCTCCTCCTCTTCATCTTTCTCATTTTCTTCATCTTCTTCTTCTTGAGGAGGGGTATCCTCACGTATTCTCCTTGCAATCCCCACTATCATCTTCCTCTTCAAAGGTTCTGGGAGATGAAGGTCCCACGTATCAACATACCTCCCTTTCTTCATTTTGGACCTCAGATATATATACTTTGAATATGCCCTAACCCACTATGAGAGTCGATGGATTTATTTCCATATTATTTGATTCCATCACCTCTATGTATGTCATCCTTAAGGGGTATACAAAGTTTGTGCGCAAGGTGTTGTAATCTGAATCAACCTTATCTACATCAAAAATCAACTTGCGCACATTATTGATTCTGTTGAAAGAGGCCTATAAGTATTTGGCTATGAAATAAAAGGGAAACTTACACCAGGGCCCCATCTCTTTGTTGTTGAGCAAAAACTTTCCTAGGTAAAAGTGTTGATGCACCACGAACTCTAATTTCCCATAAAGTATTGAGGGAAACTCCCTGGGTACGCGTCACTCATTCTTGAATATTTGTGCATTCATTTGTAAAACTTGTATACCCTTAGTTTATATGTATTTATTATGGCCCCATCGCATGTGAACTCAGTAAAATTCATTGTGGGAGAATTTTTATCTATTAGGTGGATCCATTTTTATCTTTCGGCCTGTCTAGGACCCGTACGCACCCAAAATTGCATGGTGTTATATTGTTGGAATGGTAAGATCCCCAATGATGATAATTTTCATTTCTAGAGTAAATGATGAGTTCAAGTCCCATTTTTTTGATTTTTTTACCCATGTGACTTAGTTTCCTTTTCTTCTTAGTTTCCTAGCATTGCACACTTCCACAAACTCTTTTCATCGTCTTTTCCTTAGCTTTTTGCCTTTAAGTTATATAACCATCGTGGTGGTTGCATAACCACCTCAGTGATTACATAATCGTCGATCTTCCTTAAGTGGTGGTTACGCAACTGCTGCAGCGGTTTCTTAACCTCTTATCTACAAAGACCGGTAGTTTCTTGCACTTAAATCTAAGACTTAAGCAGCGTGTTTTGTAAATGTGTTGTTGGCTTCTAAGTCATTTTATCACATGTTTCTTAACCAAATCAGTTTTTTTAGCTTGATAGATGTGTATCAACTTCTTATCCTTTACTTACTATTCTTAGTAAGTTGATTGCCCCACCTTTGAGTAATCTAGAAATTATTCATTGTAAATTGTGTTGGATCATTTCCATACCAACTTTCTATAAAAACCAAGATTTTTATCGAAGCATTGGTTTGAGTTTCTTAAATTGGAATTACATTGTTACTCTACTGAAATATTTTTAAGAAACACACAAGCAAACTTAGAGCCTTTTCCTTATTACTTCCTTTCTTGCATTGTTACCAGAACACCTACAACCAGCTTGCTCCAGCACTTCTACAACTTCTTTTCAATACCATCCAACACAGCTCCCTAGACTACATTGGATTCATTATTAGAAAAGAAGTTGAGGGGATAAATAAAATCACATCCAACATTGGATATTGTCACAGTTCTATATTTATAGGTTGTGGTGTAATTTAATTCTTTAAAGATTTCTTTTAATTTAGATTTCAATTCATAATCAATTCACAAGATTGTTTTAAGAAAGGTAGAATTTATAAGTTAGTTTTATCACCTCTAAGTAGCTTCTATTGAAAACTCCTTCTCGATTTATCCTTACAGATTTTCCTGGGAAGGATTTGGAGGAAGTTTTTGCCTGTAAATATTTTCATTTATTCACTGTCGAATTACCTATAGCTTTCCTTTTATTCATTAGTTAGATTTAAACATGTATACAAGAAAAGATTCTCTTGAAATATTCCTCCCTACTTATCCATGTGGATCTACAAGGGAGGTAAGTTTGAAGAATATTTTGTGTATGTGCATCTTATTGAATTTATTTACCTTAAAAATATTTTTTGGAATTTTAATGTTTCACCAGGGAAGTTTCAAGGAAATAAATTACTTTTGAGAAGCTTCATTACTTCTC
Source organism: Taxus chinensis (assembly GCA_019776745.2). Classification (NCBI taxonomy): domain Eukaryota; kingdom Viridiplantae; phylum Streptophyta; class Pinopsida; order Cupressales; family Taxaceae; genus Taxus; species Taxus chinensis. Next base: position 526,265,377 of record CM034149.1, read on the forward strand.
ATGACTCTGAGGTGAGGCATTAGAAGAAATAAACAATCCACAGTTACAAATTGGAAATAAACTCTGTTTAAATTAGATTAGATTCATTAATATGGAACAAAGGAATACCCACATCCGTTTATTCCCTATTTGTCGTATTTTAATTTAGTATAGAGGAAGTTCTATTTAATATGAAGCAATTGTCTATGTCTGTAGGTTAGCTTTGCTTTAATTAATTAGTGAAAGGTAGATGTTGGTTTTTTAAATTAGTTTCCTTTAGTTCATTTCCTTTCAAGAAAATAGATTAGTTTTTTATTTCATTTTTGGATAATTAATTGGGAATTAATGTAGCTAATTAAAAGATTAAAACACACTTGTCTTTTATATAAGCTTTATTTACTTTTCATATTTATTTAAAATGAACTTTCAACATAGTTTAGCATTCAATTAAACCAAGAAATTAAACAATAGGTAACTTACACTACCCACACATGGCCCCTAATTCTTCTTTGGCCAACTCGACTACTAGGAACTCAAACTACCCAACCTTAATCCATCATTCTCATATAGTTGTTCATCATCATTCCCACAATCTTGCACATTCCATCTATCCCAGAATCGACCTTAGGAGTTTGAATGTGTCTAGGAATCATGTGTGGATTCTTAGGCATAGAGGACCCCTATCTTCCAAAATACTATCAAAAGCAAGATAGTGCCCCATGTTATTTTCTCACCTTTGCTTATTTGGATCCTCACTTATTCCACTATCCCCTTAACAATAAAAGTGGTAATGTTGTACATGGTCGTCTACACCATCTTGTGCACTATATGCATCCAAATCTTACTTACTTGAGACCATCATTCAGATGTTCCCAATTTACAGCTTAGGAGGCATGTTGCAACCCTTTTGCTTGGTTCAATGACTTGTAATATCCATCATCTAATTTCACCTTTGATAATTGAATTTTTTGGCAGTGACCTCCATAGCCTCATCACCTTGCAATTCATGCTCAATATCTACTCCTAATTTGTGTAACCATGTGACTCTCCCAATTAACTACATGGTAATGTGCATTATTCTCCCTATAAATTAAAATAATTCTTCGTGAAGGTGTGACATAAGCCACTAGCAGAGGTGCACCAACCTACTAAAATAAGGTAGCTCATATATCTGTAGTACCCCTACACTCTCAAGGTCCTTTTTCACTGTATCATCATAGACCAGTTTCCATGTTTGTGTCCTTTGGGTCAACTGCTTCATCATGTCCATATTTATCTCTCCTTTGTGGGCCTCTAAGCGACGGTTATAATCGTTGATTTTGCACTTTGTTAAATTTGAATCCCATGGCTGCCCTACTATAACCTTTAGGAGGTACTACATCTTTGAAAACCATTCTTCTAGTGCATCCTCAATAACAAACTTTTTTTTTACCCTTACCCTTTCCCTTGGGTGATTGTTTGACTAGGGCTACCTTCTTTAGTGTCATTACTTTTGTTCTTTGTAATTAACCACTACAACTTCACAAATTTCTCAAACTTTAAAATTATAGAAAGCACATTCCATGGGTGCTGAATAAACTTACTCAAGTTTTGTGTTAGAGCATCGAGTATCTAATTCTTAAATCAAACTCCTTTTTTACTTAAAATCTTGCTTTCAATTGTCTCCCTTGTTTTTTGGTTTGTTCTCCCCATGCCCTAAGTCTACAAATTTGAGATATGTGAATTCTCACCTCAAAAAATGCTAGCACATGAACCTTTCATGCCTTCCTTCTTTGCTTCCACTTTCACCAAAGGATCTTCTAGTCTAAGGTAATGTACACATTGCTCTGGTTTTTAATTCTCTATTTTGATCTTTGTACTAGCTCTTTGCACTCGCTCTTTAAACTCAATTGTAATTTCACTTTTCAAATCACACAATTTCTTTGATAAGAAAGGTAAGAATGAACTTCACCCCTACCCTATTTATAATTTTTCCTAGTTTCTCTACATTTATAGTTCCTCACCTACTACCACTCCAAAGATTCAACTATGTTTTTTATTTTTCCCATGTTTTTTCCTACTTCCGCATGCAATAGTTATAACCTTCAGGCGCACCACTACTCTCTAGGCTGTAGTCATCCTTATGCGCACATCCCTATAATCAATCTTCCTCTGTGCCACTTACCAAGTAATCTACACTACCACTACCTCCCTCACTTTATACTATAAAACCATCTTTCTCACGTGGTCTCAAACTCTGGGAAATTCCTTTCAAGTACCATTATCCATGAGCACATATGATGTTTCCTTTCTCTTATCCTCAATACATGTCCATCAAAAACATATTTTTTACATCTTTGTGGTCACCCCTGAACCAACTCCAATAGATGTACTAGCATCACATAGTCTATTTTCCGCACACTCACACCTATTTCACCCCACACTAAAAGTTTGTGTGGTCCTCTATGCATCATCTTATCAGATAGTAATCATTCCCTACATATGAACACATTATTTCAACAAAACAATAAAAATAAACATGAAAAGGGAAATCTAATCTAAGATGGAAATACTACCATATTACAAACACAAAGGAAGCTCATTTATAGTAGGTCTTCATCCTACTCCTATTGAAGTAACCAGGAAACATGGTGCAATCTAGTGCTTGTGACTGATATGCACCTGATTTCTAGTATCTTAGTCACTACAAAGGATTCCAACCAATGAACTTTAAACTTTCTTGAATGGTGCATAATCTTTGAGTCATACATAAGTACCATATTTCCCACAACAAAGGACGTGTTCTTAATATACCTATCATGCCAATCCTTCTATCATGCCTTATATGTCTACTAAATCCAATGCAAAATGGCATACCTCCCATCTAATTGCATCAATTTTTCAATGCACTCATCAATTGCATGTTCATCATCTAATCCTTTTGTGTGTGCAATATGCATGGATGGAAACATAAATTTCACACGTAGCATAGCCTCTGCGCTAAATACTAATTGAATGGGTATGGCCTTATTCAATTATTTATAAGTTGTTCTATAGGCTCAAATTACGGTTGATACCTTATCATCCCAATTCTTTCTTCCAACATCACATATCTTTGTTAATATTTTTCCCAATATCTTGTTGAAAGCTTTAGCATTTCTATTATCTTGGGGGTGACAAGGGATAGTCTTATGGTGTGCCACCATGAAATATGCCCATAAGATCCTCATCATCTCATTCAGGAAATGAGTCCCACTATCACTTGTTAGGCTCAATGGACATCCATATCTATTGATGATTTTTTCCCAAAGAAACCTAGTTTTTTTTGTTGTTGTGTAATTTTTGAAGGTGTTTCCTCTACCAACCTTGTCAAGTAATTAATACATGTGATAATATAGTGTTCACATGTCCTGCGTGTGGGTGGTGTAATAGATCCTACAAAATCAAGTGCCCATTTTTCAAAAGGCTTTTCACTTTCTATGGGTCGCAATGGCATCTCATTTTTATTTCCAAGCTTACCAATTCTATGATAGTGGTCACATGCATTAGAAAAATCATTAGTTTCCTTGTATAATGTTTCCCACCATAGACTGGATAATATGATCTTGTGTGTAGTTACATCCCCTGCATAGTGTCCTCCAGTTATCAGTCCATGAGCTTCCTCTATAATAACATTGCACTCATGCTCCAGAACACATGTATGCAAGATATCATCTCTTCCCATATTATACAAGTCTCCTCGAATGAGCTAATGTGGCACAACACATATAGTAAGTTACTTCTTTTCCAGTGTCTACATACCATCAAGTGTTAATCTAGTGCATAGAAATATTGTTATGTATTCCAAATCAGCTGGTGCATGGTTCAATCTAAACAACTATGCATTGGACATAGTATCCTCAATGTTCTGCACATCCTCCCCTGAGTTGATCCATAACAAGTGATCAAGTCCCAATTTTTTCTTCCTCGCTTCACTATGACTATAAAATCAAACTCTTGAAAAATAAGTATCCATTAGTAGATGTGCCCCTGCAAGACCATTTTATTGACTAAGTAATTCAATGCCATATGATTTGTATAAAATATAAATAGTGTGGCCAATAAGTATTGTCTGAACTTATGGAGTGCTTAGATCATGGATAATGCATTACACTTTATCATTATATAGTTCTTCTCTATCTATGTTAGTTTCCTACTTGCAAAAAAAATAGGGTGGTAAACATTTTCTTTACATGAATGTGCCAAGAGTACTCCAATTTCCATACCATATGTATCCATGTGTACATAGAAAGGGTGGTTCTGAGAAAGAAGGCTTACAATGGGCATAGTAGTCAGGTATTCCTTCAAGGTTTCAAAATCTTGTTGATGTATATCCCCTCAATAGAATTTTCCTTTGGCCTTTAGTAACTCTTCCAAGGGCACAGAAATATTTTCTTAACCCTTATTGAATTTTATATAGTAACCAATGTGCCCCAAGAATCCACATACTTCACTATGATTAGTTGGTTCTTCCAGCCCCAATATGAGTGCAATATTATATGGGTCTACCAACAATCAGTCCTTGTAAATAATGTGCCCAAGAAATGTTCCAAAGGGGGTGGGAAAAATACACTTCTTGATGTTGAGGGAGATGTCAAGCCACATGTACCTTTCAAACATCAATCACAGGTTATCACAGTGATCTTTTATTAGCCCATAGATGGTCCAATTGTCTAGATAGACCTACAAAAACTTCTAAATGAATTCTTGGAATTCTTGAACAACGATGCATGAGAAAACTGTTGGTGAATTCTTCAACCCAAAGGGCATCACAATGTATGCAAAACTTACCCATTCAGTTACAAAGGTGGTCTTCTCTTGGTCTTCATGTGCAATGTGTACTTGATGGTATCTTGAGAATCCATCTATGAATGAATATATTTCGCACCCTACGACACCTTCCAAGATCTCCTCACTAAATGGTGTAGGAAAAGGATCTATGACACATGAAGCATTGATTACCATGTAGTCAACACAGATCATGATCTAGACATCCTTGTTTATGCTGATCACTATGGAGCTAATCTATTCATATTCTTTAATGGTATTTATGATATCTAACTTAAGCATCTTGTCAATATCCTTTTTTACCTTCTCTCTTAGGTTCATGCTCATTCTATAAGGCCTCTTCTAAACTAGATGTGTGTCTTCTTTCAGCTTAATATTCATCTCTCCTAACTAGGGATGCATTCCCTTAAACACATGACAACCCCTTAGAAATAAATATTATAATTCATGCAACAACTTAATGATCTTCGTGAACTCCAGTTTCAACCGATAATCACTAATTATTTCCTCTTTAGGTACATCGTCAATCCCAATATTCACCTTCATGGTCTTTAAGGGTACGTGGTATTTATGTTCCTTCTCATATATAGATTCCAATACCTCGTGCACACCCTCTATGTACTTTATGTCCAAATATTTAACTTCCTCATCATTAATGAAGTACACCATATTCCCTTTTTCCTTCTCTTTCCATATGTTCCATAGCAATGTTTCTTCTGTTTCCAACATATTCTCACATGCCTCAGCCTCAAGCTCTCCTAATAGATGATTCATAATTTACCCTCCCTTTATGTTATATCCCAATGTGATGCACTTTGTCATCTTCAAGGCCTTGTTTACTCGTGGTTTAGTGGAAAAATAGTCAAAAGTATGAGCAATACCTTCTGTCATGTCGTTCCAACTTGCACTTTCTTTCCTTAACTCAACATGCACATAGAAAGCACATGCGCATCCTCGTAGAGTAGAGTAAAACTTATGTAACCAAAGGGGTGGTGGTATAGCTTATTTTCCTTATACCCATTGTCTCTCATAGTTATATGTGGACTAAATTAAGATTCTTCCCATCATAATTGTGTACAAGATAGAGAAAATTTCTCCAATTAAACCTTGTTAAAAATGCTACCCTTACCTCGCACCAACTTAATAGATTATACATGTGTGTCTCCCACTAGTGTGTTATTATCTTGTGCAATTTGTAAATCATCATGTTCTATCTATCTCCCTCATTTTTCCACTAGATTTCCATCGTGTGCAAGAAAGAGTCAATTTTCTCTTCTAAAGTATATCTTCGTAACTAAGTCTTGCCCAAATAGCTAATCTTGTGTGGCCTAATCATCCTAATAACTCTTCCATTGACTTCATGACCTACCATCTCATAATTTCCATGAGCCCAATTGCCACAAGTAACACTAGTAGTATCACTAATATATTGTGTGTCTTCCAAATGAAGTACGTCTTATTTTTATGGTTCTACATTTTTTTGGATTGTGCACTGTATGTGCATATATTATGTTAATTTCCTCCTCTTTAATAGGCTCAATATAAGGCGCAACATTAACATCATCCAAGGGTATGACAACGCACTCTTACTTGTTCTCAAAACTAATGTATCTTTTATTGAAGCACATATCTGTATTATTAGCATAGCACCAAGGATGTCCAAACAATGCAGGGAAATTAACTTCCTCAGCAAGTTCCAACATTTTAAAATCAATTGTACATTTAGCTCCTTGAATAGTGATTGAAACATCCTTCCACACCCTAATGGGCATGACCCTTGTTTTATTTGTCATATACATCACATTGGAAGATGGCTATAATTGTGGCATTCCCATATGATTCCAAGCATCCAATGTGAGGACATTGACCTATGCACCTGTGTCGATAAGAATGTTACTCACAAACCAACCATCTAATACTGCATCTAGTGTGATCTCCTTGTCAAATTCATGGTCTTATAGTGGTAGATTTACATGAAGGATCAAGCACTCTTGCTCAACCCCTGCGCATGGTACATTTTCTTGCAACCATTATCCTAGGAAGGGGATGATGTTCTCATGTCACACCATTCTTCATACTTATTTCAAATCATCTACATATTTTTGAGGAAGTTCAGTTCTCTTTGGGCATTCTCTCTCATGCCTTCTCCTTCAAGAACTGAATCTTTCCTTGTAATTCACGGTCAACCCCCATGGTCTCCTAATAAACCTCCTTCTGATAAGCCACATCTAGATACTTAACATGTATAACCTCCTCCTTCCTGATAAGGGGTTTTACTTTAATGATACTTAACATGTATAACCTCCTCCTTCCTAATAAGGGGTTTTTCTTTAATATGCTCACATGCGTGCACTACTTATACATGTGTAGTGACTAACACAAGTTAAAGCTCTAGATCAACCATATTATTAGGTTCCCATTTTTCATGATTCATGTGATCCACCTTAATCATCCCCATGCCTTTTTCTATCTTTTTGTTCTTACACAGATTGGCATAGAGGTCTGGAAAATCCTGAACCATGTGCACCCTGTCATACTATACGTAAACTTGGTTTTTTTGGCATTCACATTGGTAATGATTTGGTGATCCATTAGTATAGCATGTCTTGTGTGTAAACCTTCCTCTACCACCATGGCCTTTGATCTGATATCCAACTCAAAATCTACCATCTTCATTCTTGCAACCTTCATTGGTTTGTCCTTCTTACGCTTGAGAATTACTAGCCACAGTTGTCTGTCTCAATCCAGTCTTGCATGCCTCATGAATATGATCAATCAATTGTAATTCAATGTATCATGGGTATTTGTTTCACAAATATTGTAATACATAGAGATATTCTTCTTTGCCACGTGTTGCAAGAGTGGATAATTCCAGACATGATGATTCTTGTGGAAAATATCACAAGATATTAATAATGCACGTGCATTCCTGTGTGGACAAATGTCTATTGTAGTTAAAACTTGCACTCATCTCAGATCATGTTGAACTAGGTTGTTGAGACAACAATGGGATTGTCTCCAATTTTTGGGACCTTGGATGCTTAAGACAGACCTCCGGAGAAGGTCAGCTCCTCTACCTACTTCTAGTGCTACTACTACTCCTAATGCTACAATGGAAATCCTAAGCTAAACATGCTAAGGGACTAGGGATAGAAGGATATGTGAAAATGGAAACAAATTCTACATGAGGTGATATCACTAGAAAGAAAGAGGGGTGAACATGATCTGTTTTGAGAGAAAATGAAGGAAAATGTGGAGAGGAAGGTTATACATGTGTAACACAAACTAGAACACAATCGCTTTCATGAGGCACAATCAGAAAAGTATATGCAAAGTAAGTGAGAAATAAAAACAATCACACAACGTAAAGAAAAGGAAAGAAGGAAGAATAAAATAGGTTAATCCAAAAAAAGAGCCACAAAACAATTATTTTATTACTTCAAGGAATGCACAATCTATTACAATGACGTATGAGGACCATATCCACATGCAAATACCAAAACCAAAGGCCTATAACTCAAAATTTAAAAGAACTAGAAACCCTTAGCAATACTTGAGGATATAATGTGTCCAACCCTTTATAATGAGCAATTCTCTTACATTTATAGAAGAATGAAGGAGATAAGAGGAGGAGAAATGAGGGGAATATCGGATTTAAAACTCCAACCACCAACAATCATCAATGAATTCTTGCAAATCCACCTATAAATATATCAGTTGTGTTTCCCCGTGTTTACTTGGCATTTAGGAGAAGGAAGGAGGTGATATTTCAATGAAATTTGGTGGTTGGGTCAATCAGATCCCATATTAATGGTTGGAAGTTTGTTTCCCAATTTCTCACCTCCCTAATCCTGCCAAAATTTGAACTTGAGTGATCTGGAGTGTAGCCCACATCAGAAGATTTCAAACAAGCCTAGGTGTGTGGGTGTCAAAGCCCTATAGAAAAATTTATAATGATCTAAACGCTACAACAGAATCTAAACACACAATGACGTGTGGTGTATGTTGATTGGCTGGAATATTGGCTAATTGTACATTTATTTTATCATTGTTGCCACGTGTCAAGCACTAGTTTTTCATAAGAATTTGGTTCCATGTGACACACACATTCTAACAGGTTGCCACATGGCACAATAATTTGTGAAAAAGAAGGCACAGATGTATACAAAATAAAGAGGCACAAAAAGAAAAATCAAAAGACATATGTGCAAAAGTAATGCGTGTAGGAGGAACAGAAACATACTTATAGGAGATAAGTATGTATACAAGGCACAAGCATCCAGAAGGTAATGTGTGGTAGTGGGGAAAGGGTCACGCAAGGATGTCAAGGACTCAACTAATTTTTGGAAGCAAGTCTAAGATATGCGTGAAGGGTGCATGAACTACTGGGAAGAAGGCAGATGCACAAGGATTCTGCACAAGGTAAATGAAAGAGATAGATGAATAGGGAAGGAATTGGAATGTATGCATGAAGAGAAAAGTGCGTGAGGAAATTGCAACCAAGGAAATAATGCCAAGGGGATAACCAAAGTGTGTGCAACCTATAATATAGGACTTCAAAGTGAAAATGGGGACGTAAGTTGTCAAAATAACAAGGGATTTATTTTAGACAATAGTTTTGGTGACTTTTGGGGCCATATTCCTGCTAGATGAAAGAGATCAGTATCCTAGAGAATCCATTGGGTGTGTAATCAGCCTAAAAATATGAAATTTTGATTGATCACTTAAAGAACTATCCCCTGAAGTCATTTGAAACATTTTTCTGAACTCTATCCTGAATCCTACAAAATTGTTTGAAACTGCTAGAATATTACTAGAATTTTGGAAGCAAAAGAGGTGCACATGAGAAGAAAGAACTATGTATAGGCAAAACAATTTGTGCACAGTGTACTTAGAGGAATTAAAATTACTCTAGTGTATAAAATAATGCATAAGACTTAGTAAAAGGTTTTTGGATAAATTCCATTGACTGAGATTGATAGTGTGCCTCCATTAAGATGAGATAACTTGAAAGAGTCAACCTCCTTACACAAACTGATGATGTATGGGTCAATCCAAAATGCATCAAACTTTGAATGGCACCCTAGTTTGGCTTTTTCAGCATCCCATTTTAAAACTGAGTCAATAACATTGAAATTTTGAGGCCTATCCTTTCTGTGAAACCACTTATTTGTTGATTATTGATGCTTTTCTAGCTTGATCATGGGAGATTCTTTCAATTCTTCTAGTTCGACCAGCTCTGTCATTTTGATTTTTCTCTGATCCACGCCTTCAAACTCTAGTTGTTGGGAAAGCTCTAATGAAGGCAACTCAAGAGACAAAGGAAGTTTGGCATCCTTTCCATGAACAAGTTTGTAAGGTGAAGTGCCTATTACCTTATTCAACGTGATTCTATCTACCTAGAGCACATGTGATACCTTTGTGTGCCACTGTATCTAGTTAATATTCATTTTCAGCTTCATGATTTTGATCAGGTTCTTATTCGTAAACTCTATTACGTCATTACCCTAGGGATAATAGTTTAAATAAGTCTTTGAGTAGATTCCAAGGCTCAATTCCCAATCATAAATTTTAATACCAAGGAATGCCTTTGCATTATCAAATATAATGGTTTGAGGAACAGCAAACCTTATTACAATGACCTCAAGAAATTCAAGGATGACTGACTCCATTGATTCCTTGATCGCAAAATCTTTTTTCCATCTAGTGAAATAGTCCATAGCCGTCAACACCCACTTGTGCCTAGTGCACAAAGGAGGATTGATCATGCCTATGAAGTCAAGACCCCATTTCATAAAATTTTTATCTATTTGGATTGGTTGAAGGGGAAGCACTGCCTATTTTTTCTTTCCTGTAAATAAAGCTCATTATTTGCATTTCATAACCCACCTATGTGCATCTGCGAATAGGGTAGGCCAAAAGTATCCCTCCCTGATGATCTTCATTAATATCACCTTAGCAGAGAAGTTTCCTCAAGATAATCCATCGTTAAATTATGCTAACATTTTTTCAACTTCCAGGCTGCCAATACATCTCAGCAGTACACCATCAATATTTCTTTTAAAGAGAGCTCCATCAACCATCACATATGGAATAGACTATAGCCTCAGATGTCACCTCTTTCATTTGTTCAAACTAGAAGGGTAAGCACTAGAAGAATGTGATCATGTTATTCATCTAGGTGTATATGCTAGGATATTCACTTTGTTCAGTTTCAGTGCATGGGAGCTCTTCATTAATAAATAGTGAAGTCTCAGGTTTAGATTGTCTATCTTCAGCAAGCTGCTTATAGAATGCACTGCCTCTAACCAACTTTGTGGATTTTATAGTCACATTATAATCCGTGATTTTGGTCACCCACGTTACTTTTTTTTATCTAATTTATGCCCCCATGATGAAGTCTCTCACTCTTGAGTGAAAAAATAACACCTTGATATGATTTATGGCAAGCATATTTTTTAATTTTTTTAAGTGTGTACATGATGGCGTAGACCTGGTTTTCCATGTGACTATATTTCAGTTCATAATCCTTCAATTTTGGACTAAATAAAGCCACTAACTGCTCCATTCCTTGTTCATTTTCTTGTGTCGGGAGAACAACAACACTAGCATAAACTCCATAAGCATAAAGGATGAAATCCTTTGAGTAATCCAAATTGCTATGTGTTGATGCGCAAGAAATTTCTTATTTGATCTTGTTGAAGCTCTATTTTCCTTTTGTTTTCCACCTGAAGGTTGTTTCCTTCTTGAGAATGAGAGTGATGGGTCTTACTAGTCCTTCAAAGTTAGGAAATAAGTTCCTAAAAAATTTAATCTGACCTAGGAAGGACTATAAGGCTTTCTTGTGCACCAGCAAGGATAGAGAAAGGATGACATAAATGTGCTTAGGATCTATGGCAATACCATCCTTTGAAACCACATGGCCTAGCAAATTTCCCTACGCCACAGAAAAATTACACTTCTTGGGGTTAAGGGACACCAAAAAATTTCTAAATCTCTCAAATACTTTCTCCAGGTGCATCATGTGATCCGCGCTATGCTTTGAGAAGACAGTTATGTCATCTAGGTAAACCAAGATAAACTCATTAATATAACCTTTAAAGGAAATGTCCATCGCATGCTAAAATGTTTCTCCTATATTTGATAGACCAAAGGGAATTTTCTGATATGCATATATTCCCCATTTGGTTGTAAACGTTATTTTTAAATGATCCTCTTCCTTGACCATGATCTGATTAAAGCCAGAATACCCATCCAAGATGGAAAATATTTACGTGTTAGCCACAATCTATAAAATCTATTGCACATAAGGTAAAGGATAGTGATCCTTCAAGGATGCCTTATTCAAATCCCTAAAATTGACACAGAGTCTAATTTCACTATTCTTGTTGCACACTAGAACAAGATTCGAAAACCAAATAGATTATTTTATGGGAAATATTATCTTCTCCTCAATGAGTTTAGACAACTCTTTCCTCATGAAGAGCTCTATCCTTGGATTGTTTGGCCTCTGCTTTTGTCTGATGTGCTTGATGCTAGGATCAAGGTCAATGGAGTGTTGAGAAAAACTTGAATCAAATCCTTTGAGGTATACATATTCCCATGAGAATATATCACTATATTTGTGAAACAGAGAAATGAAGGCCTTATTTTCATTATGTGTGTAATCTTTACTTAGCAACAACTCCTTGTCATGCACAATAGTGACTAGGGAGAAATCTTATTGCATAACATGCATATACTTTTCTTCACCTTTGAACTCATCAGGGCTAAACATTTTCTCTAAGGTAACCAGCCCTTTAAGTAACTTATTTTTCTTGAGTTGAATCACTTGGTCACTATAGCTATCATGCAAGTCATCTTACATGCTTGAAGAGAAATTTTCTTCATTCTAAATGAATTGGATAATTTTTGCATCACTTTCGAATACTTGACTGTTGATATTTTTGTATGGAATAGATGGCTTGATCACAAACTTGATGTATTGTGTGCTTCCTTTGAAAAAATCTTCATTTGGTGAGAATTGTGAGCCAAGTGCAGCCATCTGATCATCTTCCTTGTTCACTTTCCCTGGTACTACCTGAAATTCAAAGCATCAAATCTCTCAAGGAGGTCCCAACATCTATGCTTATAAGTTTTAAGAAGCTTATTCTTCGTAGCGCACTTGTTTGTGACCTAATGGATGAATAGTTTTGTGTCCCCAAATATTTACATCTCCTTAATTTGTCTCTTTTCAGGAATGATAAGGCTATGCACTAGTGCTTTGTACTTTGTGACATTGTTGGAGCATACAAACTGCAATTTGTGCACAAAGAAGAATTTCTCATCCTTGGGAGAAATGAGAAAAGTACTTGTGCCTGCACCATTTCTTCTTCTGGATCTGTCAAAGTACAACTTCCATAGAGTAGAATCTTCTTCATTTTACTTAAGTGCACGCAAAAAGATAACTTATTCTTCAAAGATGCAATAAGTTCTAAGTCCAATTTTAAGAGCTTCAAGGTCTTCAACATATAAATCAAATTTATAATGCCTCTCTTCCCATTCATCTAACACTAAATCGGGTAGAGGAGGAGGAATAGGTTGTTCTTCTGAGACTTGTTCTTGGCCTTCTTGGATTAGGAAATTGGCTTGGAGAGAGGATGGGTCATATGAGTCAACATGATAGGAAAATATTTTCTCAGCTTTTATGGTAAACCGGGCACCATACCTTGTTCTTAGTAGCATATGCGACCAATCAGAAGAAAAGTAACCACCCACTATGGTAGTAAAATCTCTTGATAGGCATAAGGCAAACAAAGGAGGTAAGTCAATGATTGAGACATCTTGAGTTATTGTGATTCTTGGACATGCATGAAGGGTTAACTCAAGATCCTTCATGAATCCTATAGTGGTAACAGTTGATACATCAAGTTGTAGCACTCCTTTAGACAAAAATGGATGTACTTAAGACCTATGACATTTGTAATTTTATTTGGCATAACAGAAGTATTGGCCCCTGAATAAATCATAAAATTATACACAAGGTGTCTACCTATGATCAAGAAGATATAGAAGGGAGTGGTTTTGACAACCTTACTTAATTTCTTCTTCTCTACTTGATATATATTGATAGTAGCATGAATTTTTTGAGTAGCTAGATCAGCACGTGGGAGTTATGTTAGAGCTTCATGTAATAGGTAATGTTGAGATGGAATGGCCAGGCCATCCCACATTATGAAATTTAGATTTTTCTTCTTCATGTGGTCCACAATTTTGAATGGAAGGCCCATTGACTTATGCATTTGAGGCACAACGGGATCTTTTCTTGATTGTTCAAGTACATACATAAGGGCCTTAGCTGGCATAGAGGATTGACCTATCAGAGGAGGTGTGTACACTACTTCTGTTGGAGCATTACACATAATCTCACATGCATAAACCTGTGTGCCATTTTTGTTGGGTTTATGAACTACATCTCTTTACTTTTGAGGATCAGCCTGTGTGACAGGAGCTAAAGGTTGTGTGCCAGAATCAAGCTTTCTCCTTTTATATCTTGTGTTATCAGTAACCTAGGAACATGGTCTATTTGTGTCATATGTAGCTTGATTTATTACACAGAATTCTTCAGCACAAAATCACATAAGATTGCTCTCAGGAGTATCTTCTAGCATTTATTGATTTTTCAGGATTGTGCATGTTAGTAGAAGCTTCACAGTTAGAAGCATCTTGAATCATGTAATCTTATGTGCACACTGCATGGGTGTAATGATATTTACTGTGAGGCATATTGTAAGGAAATAACCATTCATCCCTATCCTTTTTTGCACTAGAACTAGTACTTGGCTTGCGTTGGGCACTGGAAGAGGTTGTGCATGAGGAACTACTTGCAAGGGAAGGTGCACATTATCATGTCATCTATCATTTTTTTGGTTATGCACATATATTTGATTTACATATTGATTTCTAAAGGGCTGATGGCATAGGTTATATCCCTGATTAGAATTATTTCTAAAGGCTTGCACCTGTTGTTTATCTAAAGATATGAATTTATTGGATAAGTTCTTGATCAGGGCCTTCATTTCTTGATATTCCTTTTTCCACGTGGGAGAATAGGATGTGGATGTAGAGGGTTGAGCACTTTGCTAAGGGATAAGGGATACATAAGGTTGAGGCACGTGAGGAATTTCTGGGAATAAGGGCACAGGCAATTTAGGAGCTAATTTTCCTACTTGAATGAGACTATTATCTACCCTTATTGTAATATTATAGGTAGCATGTAAGGTTCTACCCCCCATGGACTGAATCATGACTTATATGTCACTATTCAAATCCATTAGATAATACAAGAAAGCATGTTGGGTTGTAGGCCTTACCACTTGAGGGATTATGTCCCAATTATTTTGAAAACTAATATTAAAATCATCCATCTACTCATTGGGCTCTCTTTTTTTTGTCGTTTGTTTCTCCACCAAGGAAAGGTGATCTGAATTATCTTCAAACTAGTTAAAAATAGCCATTCTAATCTCATCCTAGCTAGTAATGGATGTGGGTCTTAGAATTTTGTACCATTGGAGTGCTTTTCCCTTGAGCTAAGCCACAAGCATCCTAACTATTACATCATCATGTGGGACCAAATAGATAGAGCACACATTGGCTACATCCTGGATGTGCTCAACAAGAGTGACTTGAGTCTCACCAATAATGTATGGAATACTATTGAGTGTAGTTGTTGGCATATGATGTTACGCATTGAGAAGAAGTGGACCCCTGCTAATAAAGATGGAAAAGTTTCTCTGAGGTGGAGGAACTACTATGATAGGCTGCATAGGAGGTTTTCCAAGAAGTGGAGTGAAAATTACACGATGCACTAGAGATGGAGATGTACATGTGCATTTTATTCTATGTGTTCTTCTCAAAGATAGCTAGAGGTATTCAAAGGATTCTTCAGTTGTTGCGCTCTATTTGGTATGCACTCTTCTCATAAAAGGCTCACAGACTTCTAAAAATAGTATATCTGAGTGTTGGGAGTAACCATATGTGTTAAAATGAGCCTCTAAATGCTAGAAATCACTAATTCACACACCAGAACTTAATAATGATGAAATTTAAGCTTTCAATTCTTGTCCCATTGAGTGTGCCAAAAAATATTGGAGCTCAAACTTGTACCCATCCAAGATTAGGTTAAACTGGGTCATTGAGGCAATAATGGGATTGTCTCCAAATTTTGGGACCTTGTGCGCTTGAGACAAACCTCCAGAGAAGGTCAGTTCCTCTACCTACTTCTACTACTACTACTACTCTTGATGCTAAAATGGAAATCCTAAGCTAAACATGCCAAGGGACCAGGGATAGAAGGATATGTGAAAATGGAAATCTATAGGAGGTGATAGCACCTGAAATAAAGTGGGTGAACATGACCTATTTTGAGTGAAAATGAATGAAAATGTGTAGAGGAAGGTTAGCCACACGTATCACAAACCAGAACATAGTCACACAATCATTTTCATGAGGCACAATCAGAAAAGGAGATGCAAGGGACATGAGAAAGCACAACAATCACACAACATAAAGGAAAGGCAAGAAGGAAAATAAAATTAGTTAAGGCAAAAAAAGAGCCACAAAACAATGCTTCCATTACTTTCAGGAATGCACAATCTATTATAATGGCGTATGAGGCTGATACCCACATGCAAATACTAAATCCAAAGGATTGCAAATCAAAATTCAAAATAACTAGAACCCTTAGAAATACTAGAATATCCAATGTGTCCAACCCTTTACAATAAGAAATGCTCTTACATTTATAGAAGAATGAAGGAGAGAAGATGAGGAGAAAGGAGGGAAAATCAGATTTGAATCTCCAACCACCAAAAATCATCAATGAATACCTGTAGATCCTCCTATAAATCTATCAAATGTGCTTCCCCGTGTCTGATTGGCATGTAGGAGAAGGAAGGATGCGATATTTCAATGACTTCTAGTGGTTGGGTCAAACAAATCCTACATTAATGGATGGAAGTTCATTTCCTTATTTCTCACCTACCTAATCTCACAAAAATTTAAACTTGAATGATTTGTAATGTATCCCACATCAGCATATTTCAAACAAGCCTTGGTACATGGATATCAGAGCCCTGTAGCAAAATTTATGACAATATGAAGGATAGAGTAGAATCTAAACACACAATGACATGTGGCACATGATGATTGGCTAGAAGATTGGGAAACTATACATTTATTTTGTTATTTCTACCATGTGTTATATATTGTTCCTTCATAATAATTTGACACCCTATTGGTGCACTTTGATAGGTTGTGTGTGACACACTCATTTTTATAGGTTGTCACATGGCATAGTAACTGGCACAAAAGAAGGCATAGGTACATGTAAAATAAAGAGGTGTGGAATGAAAAATCAAAATACATAGGCATAAAAGCAAAGCTCATGGGAGGAATAAGAACATACTTATAGGAGATAAGAATGTAGACAAGGCACGAACATCCAGAAGGTGATGCGCAACAGTGGGGAAAGGGGCACACAAAGATGTCAGGGACTCAACTAATTTTGGGAAGAAATTATAAGGTGCATGTGAAGGGTGCATGAACTATTAGGAAGAATTCAGATGCACAAGGAGTGTGCACAAGGTAAATGAAAGAGATATATGAATGTGGAAGGAAGTGGAAGGCATGCATGAAGAGAAATTCACATGAGATCACACGAGGAAATTTTAACCAAGGAAATAGTGCCAAGGGGAC
Source organism: Taxus chinensis (assembly GCA_019776745.2). NCBI lineage: Eukaryota > Viridiplantae > Streptophyta > Pinopsida > Cupressales > Taxaceae > Taxus > Taxus chinensis. The sequence continues at coordinate 526,282,897 of CM034149.1, forward strand.
AACCAAAGTGTACTCAACTGAAAATATAGGACTTGAGAGCCATAATGGGGATGTATGTTGTCAAAATAACTAAGAGATTTATTTTAGACAACATTATCCTTCGTATGTCCTTCCACTTTGCAATCAGTACACCATAGCCCACTTTGCATCTCATGCACTGAATTGGCATAAAATTCTTCAACTGTGTAGCCATAATTATTATATGTGCCTAAAGAAAAGGGCTTACCCATGTATCTACACTCCCAAGTGCTTCAGTGTGCAAAGCTGCTTCCAAGGCCTCACATGGATCGGTAAATTTTTTATATGGTAAAACCCTTAAACAATGAGTCAACAAGCCTCCAAAAAACCACTTTGCATGTTGTCTCTATTGAATATCATAGGATAGCTTGGACAAAAAATTCTTAAAACATGTGTCATACTCCCTTACACTTTTAGACAAGCCCTGCTTAATGTCCTTCAGCACACTAATGCTCTGTTTTTTGAACCCAAGGATATGAAACTCAACTAAAAAGGAATTGTATAATTCATCATAATCCACTGCAATTTGGTGTGGATAATATTTCCTATACTATTTATGTGTACACCCTTGAAGTGTGGTGGTAAATTGACTTTCCTTTCTATTAGGAGTTATTATTCCCTTGGCTTTCCATAATAACTCATACTTGTGCACATGTTCAACTTGTCTTCCACACCTTTATACTCTAGAAAGTAAAGAGATGTCTCAAAGAAGATCTTAGGTGTCTACTATTATGGTTTCTAAGGTTGTTATCATGGGTTTTGTGGCCCCTTTCCTAGAATGGGGCCAAGTCCTAAACCTAAACCTTCACTAGGATTTCCTACATGTGCTGGATGACTTGTACCTCCTCAGCCTCTCGTCATGATCTATGGCCATGTAGATGAACTTCCTTACATCCCTATGGTTGTGCTAAACTAGACACCAATTTTCTGTGTTATAGTTGTACTTATGGGATTAATTCTAATGGGTTGCTCCTTAATGCTCTGTCATGATGACATTTTTATAAAATTTTATCCAAAAATACTTTGTTCAATCATGGGCACCTATTATTTTGTCATGTGCACGTCCTTAATCTATTTTACCTCCTAAGATGATACTAAAATATGCCTACCTTTATCTCCTACCCAACGTAGAGATCATTCTTATTTTCCTTCATTGTGATGCTCTTCTACAACAACCTCTAGATTTTGAACACCTTACGCAAGGGCTGGGTGGCTACCCTGGGTCAAATGTGCACCCACAGTTCTTATTCTCCTCAAACTCACTTTCATCACATGTCAAAGGGGTCTCTCTATTTTTCTTCCCCATTGTTGAGAGGACATGATATTATTATCCCTCACCTTCCATGGAGTTCTCATCACTTCTTCCAATCATCATTTTTCTTGATCTCAAAACCTCCTCAACTGCCCTCTATCACGCATCATTATACTTGAGTCATTTTTCCTCTCTTTCCCTTTCTTTTTCTAGGGTCACCGCCATCCTTCCCAAACCTTCTTCCTACTCATGCACATGGTGAGTTTTTATCTCTCCATTAGTAGGTTCTTCATTCCCATTTCAACCATCAAGATCTTGATAGCTAAAGGTATTTCACGCAAATATGATTATCTTGCCTCAAGTAAAAACTAGAACTTTGCTTCCTCTGGGAACGATTATGTCGAAATCATGTACTTCAAGGTATAATTGCAAATCCCACCTTCACACCAATGATCTACAGATTTGGTCCATGGTGCGTTCAAATCAAATAGTACCTAGTAATCTTCCTATCTCCAAGCTTACTTTGTTCCTATCCAGAAACCTTTGTTAGACATGTATGTAGCACCTCAAATTATGACTCATCAAACTAAGGAAAATTTTTTATCAACTCATTAATTATAGTTAATGCCTTCATAGAATTTAACATGCAAACATTAAATTCCAGCATACAAGAGTTTATAAATCCATTATCTTATGCTGAAATGAGTAACATCATTTGCAGCAACCATTGACTTATTCCAGCATTATTTAATTATCTTGATGCCTTCAATGATTAATAGCTCACAACATTAAATAATGTTTATAATTCAACCAAACAAGCTATGATAACCATGTGCAATAGTAAGGGTTTAGATCCTACTCGATCCCCTTTTAAACACTCATTACGATCCAATATACCCAATATATCATTTGGTTAAACCTTTTTAAAGGTATAGAGAACTATGTGTATCTTCTTAGTGTTCACCTCCAGGGCACAACATAGTTTAAAATAAGAAATGTTGATCGGACAATGCTATCATTCATTTGCAATAATATTGCCATAGTTTATCTCATCACACAAGCTATCATGGTTTCATGACTACACACTAGCTACATGAAACTTGTCCCTCCATTCACTGCACAATTGTCTCATTCACAATATCGATATTCCTTTTGTTCTTAATTTATTATTAATTTTATAATTAACCATTTTAGTTTACTTAGGAAATATATGTACATTTTTACCTTTTTCATGTTCTCTCAAAATACCTTTGTAATTCATTCCATACCGTTGTGATTTGATCTTACGACGATGATACTTATCTATGTGATTACATGTCATTGCAGTTGAAAGACAGCAGCCTGTTTATACCATACAAATTGGTTATAGCATCCCAGTTATCTATATTGATAGATAAGTCTTATATTATCTATCATACCTAAGTACCCCATTTATATTTGTTCCCTTAAGTATACTTCTATAAGATTTCACTGATTTTAGGAACAATTTAATTTCCCTTTTTATAATTTACAGCCATTAAGACCCTTAAATCCCTACGATAGTACACTGACTGAACCATCTTGGAATACGTATGGGAAAGGTTACAGATACATGATGACTTACATCATCATACCTCGTCACCTTTCCCATAGAAATTTCAAGTTGGTTTGGTCGGGATACTATCGCATATCTTTGTGACACATATTTTCAGCCTCAAATATTTCATAGTTATATTCATGATATGGAAAGTACACTTATTTTATCATGTGTCATTTAATAATGATCTTAAAATAGCAGTGAGATATCATTGTTATGACTATCTCTTCATGTTGTCATAACATTGAGTTGTTAATACTTTTTTACGATTAATCATTAATCATTGTTCACTTATGAAACATATTTTAATTCTTAATTAAATTTGATGACATAATAAATTGTTGCAATGGTACAATAGTAGTGTTGTAGTGTGGTAGTGTTATAGTGTTGTAGTGTTTTCGTACTTACATAACCAATCATAAATAATCATCAATTCGTATTTTTAATAATACATCAATAATTTGTCAAAATTTTGGCATTATAACACTTTGGAAAATCATGGTATGTTGTAAAACAATGACATATATTAATAATATGGAGATTAAACCCCAATTAAATGTACATAAAGATACAACAAAAAAATAATAAATACAACACGCCTTATGTTGCCTTATTCTCTTGCAAAGAAAACACTTTTCACCTTCTAACAAGTATAATTACATTATTTACTATTTCATGAAATAGTACAATAATAATAAATGCATCGGAAACTAATATTTAATCCAATTCGAAATACTTTATAAACCTACAAACCTGAAAATGATAATTTCAACATGGTCAGTTCGCAAGAACTGACATGGTTTACATTGTTCACTTTCTATTTGTTTCATTAAGAAAAGATTAAACTATTCAACATGATTTAATCCATTAACCCTTTCAGTGAAACATTCAACTCTAATGGAATACCCAAATATTAATAAAATACTTAAACCACATATTGTATTTAAATGCCATTTTATTTACTCCAATTATGGTAAAATGTCTAACTTTTACAAATCTAAACATACTTTCTCTTTTTTTCAATCATTTCTGCAAGGTAACTAATACATAATTTTTTTATAAATAAAAATCATTTAAAACTTCCATAGGAATTCAAGAGAAAGATAGCTTATTAAAACAAAATATGTCGATCCATATTTCATATAAAAAATAACATACAATAACCTATCTCTCATAATTTCAAATCCTTGAAGAAGTAAAAAGTAATTTCTCATAGACAAAGGCTATTGCCACGAATCCTATTTTCCAAATATCACATACCATATAACATACATAGCAGCAAACATTACAACATTTCTATCTGAATACGTAGCTTGAGTGTATATATTCTCTTGTCATTATATAAAATCAAATGGAAATGATAACTATCCTATTAAAAATTCTATCAAATTTCATATGGTTTTATTACCAAACAACCCACTAATGAATAATATATAGGAGCTAAACTTGTCGAGACAACTCCCAACCATCGACTCTAAAAATATCACTAGTAGTCTCTGGTATTGATCCATTTTTAGGAATATTGGAATGCAACCCAGATTTAACAAAGACCCCACTTCATCCCTCTAAACCGAGATCTTACTATCTGTAAGATAATCTTTCCCAGGTCGACCTTATTAAAATTAATCATCCCACAAGACTGATCAAGTTGAATATAATTTAGATATAAACAAATATGATTCAAGGTTTTCATAAAATACACAAGGGTCGAATCAGCCTTACGACCCTTCATGCCTAATGATTTTAACGTTATTGAATTGAACCTAAGGGGGTATCACCCACAAACTAACCTCAAGGAGTAAAATACACCCCAAAATAAATATTTCAATTAGTGGTTACTTCAAATAATGGTTCACCACCCATAAGATCAATAGGATATTCAAATTCAGCAAAATCATCAGAGCACCATACACCAAGCATCAACCATAACCATGATAAAAATCCACAATACCCAAAACCAATTTTATGTTAATAAGGGTACATTTTCAGTTCACATTCACAAGTCAAAAAGATATTATAAGATCATTAATTAAAATGAAATCTATTAAAAATAAATTATTTTCATATACCCAGTGTTGGTGAGAAAATTTGTCAAGGACAAATTTATGGACTTCTTGCCAATGCTCTAGGAGTCTAAGTCCCTCTACTTAACCGGTGTAGCTACCGTATATTCATGCACGAGTGAAAAAGGTAGATTTTTCCTAGTGGCCTTGCGGTCAAGAATCCAACAGGGGAACTCCACTGACCCTGCCGAAAAGCTAGCAATTGCTTTCTAGAGAGGAATTTGTCTGGAAGTGCGAAAGGGAGTGAGAATATGAGGTAGGGGAACTAATGTTGCAGGTAGAAAATCCTATTCCTACACACACTAGTTATAAACTTCATCACATGCACTAAATTAAGAGGAAACAACTTTGTAAGTAGCAATAAGACCAAATAGAACTTGATGAGCACAAAGTATCATGAAATCCCTTATTCAAAGAAAGCTAGAAACTCATTATTCTTATATTGATTGCTCAAACCAAATGTGTACATAGTGGGGAAATGGACAAAATTTGAGAATGAGGGGAATGGAAGAATTTGGTTATCTCCTTTTTTCTCATAATACAATCTTGAGTTTACAAAATCAATCACCAACCCTTTGAAATGGGAATGGCTTTAAAATTTATAGAATGATAGGTAACTCATCGTCTACCCCCCAATGCCTTTTCATATGTCCTCACACAACTTAAAACTTTTCAACTTCCTAGGAAACTTTTAAGTCCCTTTTTATAACATAAAGGTGACTTACTACATTAGAAACATTAATACATATGAAAAAGTACAACCCCAACACAAAATTAGATCATTGACAAGAGAGAGAGAGAGAGAGAGAGAAATTTGGGGGTATGAAGAGAAGAGAGAGAGAGAATAAGAAGATAAGATGTTGCCTCTGATGAATTTTGATGATCCTCATTGATGGAAATCCCCAATGCAATGAAACTCTGAAACTTCAAACTCTGTCAAACTCCTTCAAATTAGCTCACAGATTCTTTGGAATGAGTGTTTAAAAACATTGTTGAATGGTTCTGCCAATGACTGTAACTTCCACCCCGCACAAGATACTCCTACAACTCAAGCCATGAAGTGGGTGTCAAGAGATATTGTTGAATTATATGAGATGAGGCTAAAATTCCCTATGAGCAATGCCCATAGATGATCCTAAATGATGGTATTGACCTAAATGATCATCCCTTTATGTCCCATTGTTCCAAAACTACCCCTTGAGTATGAATTACCATTGATAGCGAGTACCCACATGGGATACTTACTATTTATAGTAAGAGGTGATTCTTGTTTCTTCTTAACCATCTTGATGTGATGAAGCTCTTCATTCAATCATGTGTACACTACCTTCGCCTTGACCACTTCTTGGGTTGACTTACCATTTTTAGTAAACACCCATATGGAGAGCTTACTATTTTTAGTAAGTGGTCATTTTCACTATTTGATGCTCTAGACAATCATTTTGTCTTCTTGGTGATCTTCAATGTACACTGCCCTTGTCATAGCCATTTTTTATGATGACTTTCCAAACATAGTGAGTCTGTATAGGAAAACTTACTATTTTTAGAAAATGGATTTCCACTACTTGGTTTGTGATGGAACATATTTTTCCAAACTTGGCTCGTCTTCATGGTCATGTCCTCCAAATTTCACTTGAATTTTCCCACTAGAATGCTTGGAAATAAATTTTGAAATTTTCACCTAGCAATGGCTTCGAGCACGGAGCTGCCATGGCAGCCATTAATGGAGCTCAAAATTTGTAGGTCTGGTTTTTGTCTCCATTTATAAATAAAACAACTCCATTATGATAGGTTTTCAATTTGGAGTCCATGTGTAAGTTTTTAGCTTATTTCTATTACCAGATTGATGGGAAATCCGACAAATGTGAGTCAGTGCACAAAAAGGAGATTTTGTTGGAACAAATGTTTCAGTGCACCATTCGACCTCCCATGTGTTGCATCTTGATCATCTTGAAAAATTTGAAGTTTTCAAAAGACATCACCTCAATCCAAATTTTATTTTTCAAGATACAAGGATTTTTCGATTCAGTGACTTCATGGTTATCTAGCGAAAAATCTTCATTTATCTTCATTTCTCTATCGTTTCTCATTTTTCAACAAATTTTTTCTCTGATACCTATGCATTTTCATGGAGTGTATGGTTTTTTTTCCATGTCAGATCTGGTTCAGAGCAACAATGGTGGACCGGGTGTCTAGACAATCATGAATAAAGCCATGGCAAGGTATGAAGTTGTGAAGAAGAAATGGGAGGGGAATGGCTAAGTGTCGGATTTAAATTATTCAAAAAGAATGCATAGCAAGGGTGGGGTGAATTTTTTCATATTTAATGTACCTCACCTCAAAAGGATGTAAGGGACATCAAATTCCATGGTGAGCAAGGTGATGACACGTGGCAGAGATCTAACGGTTGAGAATGGAGGCTTGGCCAACATCTAGGGGCTGGAAATTCGATCTTAAAGAGGTCACGTGATTGACCAGGAGTTTTCTTAGGGGCTAGGTACATTTTTCCATGTTTTATTTCCCTGACCTTGAGGGACGTGAGGGACACAAAATCTCACCAGGATCCTCGAGCTGACACGTGTCCTCCCAAAATTTGACTAACTCCCGAACTCACTCCAAGAGGACAACTTGAAACGAAAATAACTTGAGCTCCCAATGGATTTTTTTAATGAAATTTTATATTATCCTATCTTTAAATTACCTTTTGAATCTAATGGCATGGGTCTCAAGTATTTATACCCTTATTTGATCCCTGAAAAAGTGGATTTTTGATTTGGTACTCCACATGTGCATGAGAAAAAATTCTTGCATAACCAATGCACCAGAGTGTTGTGAAAAAAATAATTTCACCATCTTGTAAGGCTTTTAATTCCCTTTCTAAATATGTTTTTTTTCTCATAACTCCATCCGGAGCTCCTGAAATCACCTTCAGAAGTTCAGTAGTTATTTTGGCATGTGCACTGCCTAGGCCTGTGAACCCTAATTTTAGTGAAATTTCCCCAACTTCTCTAAGTCCTTCCAAAATATTCCTAAATAAATTCCATAATGTCCCAAGGCCTTTTAATTTGCTCTACATATTTTTTGGTTTTTCAGCTCCGCTCCATGGGGTTGTTACAGTCCTAGGAAGGCCATTAACATCCCTTCCCACAACTGCCTGAAGCTTACAACTTTTAATGAACTCCTAAAATCACCTAGGGGGGATGAATGGACATTCCTAAATCACCTAGGGGGTGAGGTAACATTAATTGGGAGGTCACTTGGACTGACTGGGTAGACCCTGGGTTCCTTGGAAGAGTAAGACTTGAGAAAATTAACACAAGGGTAAAGTTGTCATGCTCGGAAATTGTTGATTTCCTTGTTGCACATTTGCATTACAATACCCATATAGAGGAAAATTATCTAGACTCAAATAATTAGCCATTAAACTGATGACAAGCAAGAAAATAACTTCAGATAAAAAATTAACTTTCACCCAGAATTAATTAATTTTTTTCCAATGAAAGAGTGAAACAGATAGAAGAGTAATCATGTCTTTTTATTGTAAGCCTCCTTAAATTGAATGACCAAACATTCTCATTTTAAATTCTCCCCATAGTCATCCAAGAATATAACAAAAAATTTAACACAATAACACAATATTCCAACCTCCTTTTCAAATTTTCTCAGATTTAAATATATAATGTAGATTTTTTGCCATTTTTAGTAGAGTCAAGAATAGCTCATCATATGCATGCACAGGCTCACGAGTATGGTAGATCAATAAACCAAGGGAGAGAGATATCTCAAAAAAACACCAACAATAAAATGGTTTACCCTTTCCCATACAAGTTTGGTAACTTAGTGAATATCTTCAAGTTTCTCAAGGGTTTGCGAGTTCATTAAACACATTCCACTCACGTCGGGCCACAGAGTGGATACATTAACTTGCAGTCACTTCCATCTTAGTATTGACAGTGTACTCGGGTGGTCCTAGCCATTATATTCCACTATATTCAAATTAATGTATGGTGGGTTCATAACCCTTCTAAATATTAAAACCTTCACCTTGTCATTCATATTTGATAAAACCACTTTTGCATGGGTCACTTCGACCATTCGAATAATCATTCTTAATATAACATAAGATCAAGGTTATAATCCAACATGAATAACCTTCAAAATTTAAAAATGAAATGTCTACCACAATGGTAATCAAGATTCAACGAATTTTGGTAGAAACCATATTGATTGTAGCAATCGATGGTAGAGATCAATTATTCAACAAATCAAAACCACATAATGCATGATGGGGATTGATTTCACATATAACTATCCATGGAGGCTAAGTCTCTTATTGATCTGTCTTACCAATGGCTTTAATTACTTATTGTAAAATCAACACCCACCCTTTTTCCCTTTTTCCATTCAATTCTACCCTAAATCAAATGGAGTAGACGTTTTATATTTAATCAACTATTAATTATTCCTCGCTCAATGGTCTAAGACCATATCATCATGTCAATATAAGGTTGAATACCTTTTAATTTACCTAACTAAACATTGATGAATATCGACCATCATTGGGGAACAATATATGACCTTATAAATTGATCAATTAATTATTTCTTTCATAATAACATCATATTGGCATAGTATTTCCTTTATTACTAGGTCGTTATTAACAAAAAACAAGTTAACATTTATTCCAAATGAAAGGTGACCAAGATAAACACTTAATGGTCATCCAATGAAATAGGTCAAAAATGTTCATATTTCAAATAATTTATCATCAACTACAACAAGAAGGAAATGTGTATCACAGCAACCATGTAATATATCAATGCAATAGTCATCACTTTCAATTATGTAAGACAGTATAGCCAAGTTCACAATAATCCATCTTATGAATACAACACCAAATAGCTCAACAATGCATCGCATCATTGTACACAACAAGATAAGTACATACAAGCTATAAGTAAAGCAAGATTTTTTTGTAAATGTTTTGTGCATTACATGTTTTGAACGACAAGCGCTACTACAGGGTTACACATCCAACTACAAGTAAGTGTGCATATCCTTTCTAGGTTATGCACATGCACATGTGGCTGCATATACAGCTTTGGACTAGAGTTTATTCTTCGGCTCACATGACCCACTCCTCATTTATGACCTATTCATTTCATCAAAGCAAACCAAAATTACAAGGTTTGACAGTGTAAGTTTCCAACCACTGGTGCAATTCTACTGGGAAAAAGTTGAAGAATGTCTCATACAAGCAGTTATATAGATTGTCTTCCACCCAATTTCATGCATTAAAATTAGATCAAGTGTTGTATCTCTAAGAAAACGTGTCTTGGTCGTCATATATCCATTTCTCAATATTCTCCAAGGAAAATAAGAACACCATCTACATGCAACATCCTGGTAGACAGATTGAAAAAGAGGTCCTAGCAATAGAACCAAAATGTAGTCTTTTATTTACCAATGTAAGCTAGGTGCAATGGAACTTCAACCAGAAAATTCTGGAAGCTCACCCGAAGCATGTGCATCCACCAGGTCCCTCCTTTGTTTTCTTAACATGATGTTAGCATGCATGTTCATAACTATAACCATAACAACATACAACCATGGAGAGGTGGAGATATAGCATAGTAATTCAGCAACACATATATTAATAAGGAAATCACCCATAGAAAATAACTAATAATATTTTAATAAAAACCAATCCATGTTCAGACATAGTCACTTTAGTTATCCAACCATGATTATCCATAACAACCATAATTCATTACATAACAAAGAACTGATTACATCCTTACTATTTACAGACTATATGTTGGACCATGCGCACTCACACATAGACTCTCTATATCGCAAACTCCAAAAGAAATATAACTAGTAAATACAATGGTACATCACCTATTTATACATGGTGGGGACTTTCCCTTCACCATTTACAAGCACCTTTCCTAATAATAGGCATGTCATTCCTAGCCTACATAATTTTTCAACTCTTTTCCTAAGAATATATTAAGTTATAATTATATCAATCCTTACATGTTTTTATCCTGATTTAATCCTATTATTAGTCTATTTCCTTGTGTTATCTTTATCTTTGTGTTGCATGTTCTTTTTCAGAATAATAGACCTTGTTTTCTCCTCACGTCATCCTACTTTTCCTATTTTTATCCATGTATGCAAAATTGGTTGAGTCCTTAGTATTACATGTATGCACGCGGCCTTACACATTGACATGTTTGTATGTGCTGCATGTACCTTTGCGTACTATCCTCAAATTTCTCATTATGTGGGTGCAATATTTTGTGCTTCGTTGGCACTTAGACACTTTTTGTGACTAACAAGGTTCCACCTCCACATGATCCTGTACCCACCTCTCAAACCCCCCTAGCTTCCCCTACCACCACGCAAAATAGGCATCATTCACTCCAGCATCATCATATTATGTCAATGGTCCCTAAGAATTTACCTTTACACCTAACCCCTTCTTATCTACCATGTCAACCACCTCCTAGACAGTTGGCAACACTATATCTTCACCTGCATCATCTCTCTGATACGTCCTAATTTCCTTCGACACAGCCTGAAAACAAACCAAACTATCATCGAACATGACTAAAATATATCAACTCCCACTTATCATCCCTCCCCCCACACCCATTTATACTATTTTTATGCTCTCAACTCCCCCTTTACACTAGGACATACTAGGAAACCTTTATAAGGCCTTCAAATAACATCCTTGCCCTGTAAAATAGTTAGAAGTTTTCTGTAATAAGCCTTGCCTTGGACAGACCCTATAGCCACAAAATATGACCTCCACCCCATAAACTCGATGGGATACTACAAATCCACCCATCCCATCCATGTTACCCCTCTCATCTGAGCCAATGCAATGTGCTCATACACCCAGCACTCTAACAAAAATGATACATCGACCCCAAACCTTCATCTAGTGCTCCAAGACCACAACTCATTATACACATATGCCAAAAAAGTAGGGGCCCAAGCACACATTGTCCTACAAACCAACATATCCACCACCACACCTGTTAACATCTATGAGAATAGCCCTCAGCTAAATCCAGTAAGGCATAACAATTGATCACTATCATCATCATAGTCACTAAGGCTCTACCCTCCTCATCATCATTATATAGGGATCCATATGAAAAATCTCCTGAAGTATACACTATATCCCCTCCATCATCACCATACAAATTATTCATTGTGATACCCCTACTGGCCTCGTCAATCACTTAAATCTACTCACCTTGTATCAAAAATCATAATATCTTGTGTACATCCTCCAAAGTGACTATCATCTCCCCAGTATGAAGCTATAAAGTGCATGTCGCATGGTCCCATCACTCAAATAATGCAAACAAAAAATTCATGTTTATATGGATGCATTTGTAATGATGCATCTCACCTAATCCAACACCTTATAAATGAGCCCAATCATCATCTGATAATAAATCTCGTACATCATCAAATATCTTCAATATCCTATCATGTGTGCTCAACTTCTCTTGATCCTACATCTAATAATAAAACAATTAAAAAATCAATTCAAATCCACCAACAATCAAAAAAATCACAACATTTTTTTATAATTGCTAGCAACCCAATCAAAACTGCCAGCAACCCATAAATCACTAGCGATTTCTAAGAACTTCCAAATTTAAAAAAAAACAACAAAAATCTTAAGTACACCACCTACCTTAGCATGTGTCGGCCTTTGTCACCTTTTTACACCTCTAACCACCTCCATCTCACTCAAAGTATTGAAAAAATAGCTAACTAGGTTACTTCTGGTCTCTTAAGATTCTCAAATCAAAATGACCAAATGATCCTTCAAATCAACTTTTTATATCAAAATTTTTCCACCCACCCGATTGCCAGAAATTGGGCTAATCACTAACGATTTCTACCTAATCACTGGTGATTCCCCCTTTTTAATCCAAAATATCATTTAGTTGCCTTTGAGCCTTGTCAAACCATCATTTTCATCAGTCCTTATGAAAATTACACATTTTTCAAGTATGTGCTTCCTTTATGGGCCTCGATACCATCTACAAAATCAAATCAATCAATCTATACAAATCCTACCTTTATCAAATCCATTTCATATTTTAAAGCCATTAGGGAAACTTTTCCCCTGCCACCATTGAGTCATATGTCTATAGGTCAAGAACCCACTAATTCCCCTATCACTTTACTTCACGGTCCTATAATCCCACCTTTGTAAAAACATCCTTTATCAGAGCCTGCATCTACCAATAAATCATGGATACTATACACTTTTAGTATCATTTCCCATTAGTATTTCATATGAGTCATACATCTATAGATTGAGAACCCATTAGTTCCCCTATCACTTGAATCTCTAGTTACACAATTCCACCCTTATGGAAATTTATTTCCATGCCTATACTTGGGGCATCTTAAAAGAAACACAACATCACACAAACCATGTCCCATCCAGCAACATAATCAAACTGGTGACCATTTCACTTTATCATAATAATCCCCAGTTTAAGGGAGGCCACCTATCTAACATCAAATTAGATAATTCCACTTGTTTTTTCCAAAGTTTTTCTTATCACAAACCAATTGAGAAAAAGGGGAAAATATAGACACTTTTTTCCTGGCTACACCCCTCAAACCCTCATTTGAAAATCCTAAAACCTATCTCACTATCCTAAAACATGACTCCACCCCCATAAAAGTAAATTCTACCCCCTGTAAATACCATTTACCTATCATAAAACCGCCCTAACCACACATAACCCATTTAAACCCTTTTTATCCTAAATCAGCCAACCTCTTAACTCCCCCCAAAACCTCCCCACCATCTTCACTCATCCATTAGCTTGAAAACCTTATTTGGAAGTGGTTAAAACCACTTCCACGTGGGTTTTCCCACTTTTTTCAGGACGCTAGCGATTCTAACAGAATCATCAGTGGATATAAAAGAAACACTAAACCTCCTTGAAATGGATCCTCAAACATTTGCAGTGAATCTTTGTTCCACTCCAAACCTAGATGATATCAACATCAACATTTTGATATCTCCAGCAACCTAGTTAGACCCTTGGAGTACTCACAAACTCTTGTAAGGATTCTTCAGCTCTGTCAGTCCATTTTCCATAGAAAAGTTAAGTAATTCCATCTAATCTCTTTAAACATCACTTACAACTCTAAGATAACCATTAAATCAGTTATTTTGCACCCAATTTGCATTTTGTCAAAGAATTGGTCTTTTCCATAGTAATCACCAACAATTTATATTAATCGTTAGTGATTCTACCTAAATCACCAACAATATCTATCATTTTATAATTTTAATCAAATTTACATACTCTCTGTCATTTTATCAGTATATCATCTTCTTAATATGTCTATTTTCAACATGTGCATCTTTGTAGATGGCAGTGCTAAGTGACTCATACCCCCATTACAGCATTTACAATCTTCTGATTGTTCAACAACTCGTCCTCTATGAATAATTTGATATCTTGCATGAACTCATCCTTTGTGCCATCATCTTGACACCTAAAATCACAGACTTAGAATGCCAACTTGAAATCATACAAAAATAATGGGATGTTACTGAATAGTTCTGGTTTGACTACTTCTAGGACTTTGAGCTTTTCGTAGGCCTCACCTGGGCCACCTAACATGTAGAACAAGATCTTCCTATCTCATTGGATTTTTAAATCATTCTTTCATTTTCAATTACTTTCATATCATATCACTTGATTGTAAAAAACTAGTTGGCACCCTTCAAGGAAGCTCATTTGGTTCCTGGGACCAGCCTTTATCAAACAACTTGTCAAATATTTATCTAATATCTATTTTGTTCACGTTATCTTTACATGTAGGTTATCTCGTTTTTGTAGTGATGATTACCTCACATCTTTGGTATTCATTCATCCTGACGTTACATTGTCAACGCGGGTATCATTAAACCCTACTATCTTTCAAGTTTCTTGTGTTTATCATACAATTGACAACCAAGATTCACTACAAACAATAAAGCTACAAAGAATTATATTCCACATATATTTTAGAGTTTTCTCTCATGAAATGCATTCCATTATTTCGTATTCTATTTACTTCTAATGAAGAAAAAATGTAAACCAAAAACTTTATTTTACATAGAAGTGACAAACATTGTTTTTTTAAAATGTTTAAACATAACTACAAACAAATACAGAGAAAATATGTTTTTAAATGAGATAATGGATACAATAAGTACATGTGTATGGTTTTTAGAGTATTTTCTATAAAATAAGTATTATGTGTCACCCCTTTTCACTTTTTCTACAACTTTTTTCTTTGTCTCTGCAACTGTCATTTATGGAAACAATTTATTAGAATTAGAAACATTTTCTTTCTCATTTGTCACCAAATAGGGACTATGTAAAACAAAATTCACCCAACAAAAAATTACTTTTGTAGACGTCCAAATCACCCTAATCTTGGTATCCAATCAAGGAAAATCCTTCCCCTTTTACCACAACAAGTTTTTGTTTCTATGCCCTGTAAAATAGTTAATAAGATCAGTTCAATAGAACTGGAAAGTTTCTTCTTATCATCATTCCAGATTAAATATTAGATACATATGAAAATTTAAATGATTATGCTTATTCGTCTCTATCGATTTAAAATACAACAAGTAATATGTTTTAATTCTCTTAGGTATTTAGAAACAAAAATAAAAAGTTAATTTTTTTTATTTTGTATGAAATGGGAATTTCCTCATTTTTATTTTTGTTATAGAATAATAAAATAATTTTTAAAATTAAAATAATTCTATAAAAGGTATTAAAATGACAAATAATAAAGTTAACCATTACGGTATATTTCGTTTCTAAGGTATAAAGTTCAGTATTACTTGTATTGTTTGTATGAGAATGCTAAGAATTCCTCTGTATTAACTGTTTGAGGATTCCTTTATAGTAATTATATTGTTACATTAGAAAATTTTCAAAAAGGAAATGTAGAGGTTGAATAAATAATACATATTTAATTTGTATAGAATAGGCATCTGCCCATACCAAATATTCTTAGAATTTGTAGAAGCCCATTCTCATAGAGCTAACATGAAGAAAGTGTAGTTGTATCTTTATCAAGAAAACATATATGAATGGTTAAACTATATGCAATGTTAAAAATGTAATATAGTAAGCCTATATTATTCCTCTATGTTTCCTGTATGAAAATGATAAGACATAAACTTTATTCTTTCTTTATATTTGCATTTATGAGTCAACTTTTAGAATGGGAATATGTTAATTCTTATATAGTTAATATGGAGGAAGAATAGAGGTTACTTTTTTACTTTGCATAAAATGGTCATGTGGGCATGTGCATGGAGATGGGGTACCAAAAAGAGGCCAAAAATCCACTCTTTGGCCATTTTTCCATAACGCATTCGTGTTATGGATCGATCACATTATAACATACAACAAAACTTTTAGCTCGTGTAATAATGTGAGGGTGTTATGGTTTGGATTTACCAAGCCATAATTCACTTGTGTTATAACGTGAGCACGTTTAGACTGTAATAAAACATAGTCGATCCTGAGAGCTCAAAATTATTCTAAAAAGCAAAAAAAACTCTACTGTCAAAAACTCAAGTAGGAAAAAATGTGATCACATTTTCGGATATCAAAAAAATTCTACAACTCGAATCGATTATGGATAAAATTTCACAGGGTGAGTTCTTATTGATTTTATAACTTTCATTATTAATCTATTTGAGGGCTTAATAAAAACCCTAAAAACCCCAATGCAACAAATCCCCATCACCAAAACCTTGCTACATCATCAGATTCATTATTATCTAATATTGATAATTTGGTGGATCAAATAAACACATGGGAGTGTTACAAAACCAATTGTTGCAATTTTATGCAAACAATTTGTCTTATGATGCAGTGAAGGAAAAAAACCACAAATGACAAGTTGTGTGCTTTTTTCATTGATCCTAAAACTAATGCACCCTTACTATTGAGTTGTAGAAGATTCTCGATCCACTGGTGTAACAATGAAGGTATAAAAAATAATTTTTAGGATAGATGGTAGATGGTTTTTGACCAACCACCTTGTAACGATTTTGAGGTGGCACGGTGTTTCTATAGGAAACTCTATTTTGAGTTCATCCTCAATAAAATACCGAACTATTATGAAATTTAATAGTTTCAAGGCAGAGGTAAAGGGTCTATAAATGATATATTGGGGGCACAACGTTTGAAGAACTGACCATTTAGACCCATTTATTTAGCATGTTCTATTCCCTTCTTTTGTGAAGGAAATGGTGGAGGTTGAGACTCTTGATTCTATTAGGTATTTGACACATTCATTTATTTAGCATGGCACTCGTCTCTCCCAGGATGATGAGGCTATTCATTCGAGGCATCAAACATCATATAACATACAATGTCATTCTTGTGGGAGTATAAGAACCTATGTGGTTGATGAGGGAGTTCCATATCCTAGCAAGATATCTCCACAGCCTCACTAGGCATCTCCACATCCTCACGAGGCAGCTATACATCCTAGCGATACAGCTCCATAATCTAATGAGGCTACTCCACATCCTAGTCAGGATGCTCCATAGGATGAGCAGGGTGTCTGATTGGAGGATGCATGTCATGATTATATGTTGGAAAATATCATCATCACATATGTTCTACTGGATTTTACTTTTGGTATTGACCGGCAGGTAATTTTAGATGAATTTACTTTCAGTTATATATATATATATATATATATATATATATATATATATATATATATATATATATATTATACAAAATTTGGTAATTAAAAATATTAATCCATTATGAATGAAAATTAATTAATCATGTGTATTTTTATAAAATTACATGCTCAAACTACACATCTAGTGTCGCATTCCCCTTCTCCATAGTTGTTTGTGGGCATGATAACCCCTCAGGTATAAATTGGTAATGAATTAATAAATATATTATGCTAATTTGTTTTCCATATAGATATTTTATCCTAAAATAAAAATTTGATGTTGAACAGGTGAATTTCGGTATGAGTTTGTATGTTGGTTAATTTACTAATGTGAGTTTTATTATTTTTATTCATCACATACATGAAGAGAATGAACTGTAGTTAATGTATGAAGCTAATCTCATGTAACTTATATGTGTGTTACAGTTTTCCTTTTTTTAGTTGATGGCATCATTACAGTCTCATGTCGACATTCAGCAATCACTGGATATTGTATTTGTTATGGGCATAGCTTATGTTGTGCTTCTTACATAGGTATGTTCTATTAAAGTAATTTTCATATTGAATTGGTTGTATTAAATAACATAATTTAGTATAATTAAATGACATTCATGTATATTATACTTTTTCGTCCTCATGGTTCCCAAGGGAGGAGTTGAGAACTCTAATTTGTTCAACTCCTACTAACGGTATTTCGCTTGAGGTCGATCTTGAGAGGAAGAGGATGATTGCAAGTGATCATGAGATTGCAGTAAGTATTTATTTATAAGTAATTTGTCATTTTATATGTCATTAGTTGTATATTAATGGGTAAGTTGTTTATTTGTATTAATAGTTTGAGCTACAAGCATCCTTTGAGTGTATGAGGTCTGATCGACATAAGGGAAATTCCACTAATGTGACTGGCTCATCTTCCTGGTAGCCCAAGAGAACTAGATTATTTGATGATAACTAATATTTTAAATATATATGTATATTTTTGTGTTTTCCTTCGTGGCATGTTGGCATAGATTTATATTTTGTTGGTGTACATCATTGTATGCCTACATGGCTTTGTTAAGACATTGATTTTGTTCAAATTTTGTATGTTATCAAGGATTTTGGAAATCAATATAATGTATGAGACAAAATAATATTTTTTTAAGACTTGTATAGTGGATGAAACATGATTTATACATGTATCTAAGTGGATTAATATGATTACATATGTATGTTATGTTAACATGTATTATTAGTGTTAATTTTTTGTATGTTGTGAACATGGGAATTATAATATATATGTAACTAACATAAAATTTATCCACTAGTATAATCATTTAATGACATCAATTATAATCATATAATGTAAATGTCAATGCCATCCACTTCCTAGAATCTCAATAATTCAAATGAAACATGTGTAATGAGACAACACAATATTACATTAATTATAATAATTAAAATGTAACTATAGAGAGAAATAAAGAGAGGGAATGCAAGAGGGATAGACATAGAAAGAGAGAATGGGTGTGAGAGAAAGAGAGAATAGGAGAGTGAGATAAAGAGAAAGAGAGAGTGTGAGTGTGAGATAAAGAGAGAGCGAGAGCGAGAGAGAGCATGAGAGAGATACAAACTGAGAAAAAGCAAGTTTTTGAGAGAGCAAGAGAGAGATAGAGAGAATGAGACACAGAGAGTGTGTGTGTGTGTGTGTGTGTGAGTGAGAGAGTAAGATAAAGAAATAGAGATAAAGGGTGTGAGAGAGATTAAAAAGAGAGACAAAGAGATAGCAAGAGAGAAAGAGATAGACAAAGTGAGGGATAGAGAAAGAGTTAGATAGAGTTTGAGATGAAAAGAGAGTGAGAGTGAGAGAAAGTGAGAGAGACAAAGAAAAAATGAGAGAGAGAGAGATAGAGAGAGTGAGAGAGTGTGAGCAAGATATAAATAAAAAGTGAGATAATGATAAGGAGAGAGCAAGAGCAAGAGATAATATGAGAGAGATAGAGAGATAAAATGAGAGTGAAAGTAAGAGAATGAGAGAGTGTGAGAGAGAGATAGAGAGATACAAAAAGAGAGAGAGAGTGTGTGTTTGTGAGAGAGAAAGAGAGACAAAGAGAGTGAGAGAGTGTGTGAGAGTAAGAATGAGAAAGAGAGAAATAGAGAGAGTGAGAGTGAGAGAGAGCTTGAGAGAGATCAAGAAAGTAAGAGTGAGAGAGAATGATAGAAAGTGAGAACATGTGAGAGAGAATGAGAGAAAGAGAGACAAAGAAAGCCCGATAGAGAGAGATAGTGTGTGTGTGTGTGCGCGCGCTTGAGAGAGAGAAAGAGAGACAAAGAGAGTGAGAAAGAGAGAGAGATAAAAAAATATAAGGAATGAGAAATAATATTATATGAGAATAAATAGAATGGGAGATGTCTATTATCATAAAGGAAAAATAGAAGGAATGAGAAGTATGATTGTATGAGTAGGTAAATTTACTCCCCAGGAGAGAGTGGCAGTTGATACTTAAACTTTGATAAGATGCCCATCATCAAAAGTTTCTTCTACCATAGTTTTATCTCTCCTTGTTATCCCTAGATGATGAAATTAAAATCCATAAGGAAAAAAGGTCTATAACTATTATCAAAATAGAAGACCCTTACAAATTATCAACCATTAAGAATATGGAAACATCCTCATAATTTTACAATGTTGTAGACAATATAACCGATCGAAATTTTCCTATAACCATTATCGAAATAGAACAGATATTTTGAATTGAAAACTCTTAAGAATAGGGAAACATTATCAAAATTTGGAAATGTTGCAGAAAATCTAATTAACAATATCATTTCTTGTGTATTCTCAATTTGTCTAACTTTCCTAGAAACAATGTGTTCGAGCATTGATCCTCTATTGAAATGTAGAGGATGAATTTAATCAATAATCAGTAGTATCACAAGTTGAGTGTAACTTCTATCCCTAGAATTCTAGGAAACGATATCCCATTTTCAAGAATGGTTACAATTATTTGTGTTTCCTCTATCTATGAAACCATCTGGAATCTTATTGAGACAAATCTGTTGAAGTATGGTTAACATGGAAACATTGGTCTTACCAGCACCTTTGTGTGCACACAAAATAAAATTCTTAACAAAATAAGTGTAGTTTCAAACATCATGCTCTGCACTCTATTCATTTGATTCATTACTCATAATGCAAGCTCTTCCCATTCTAGCATGTTTTATAATTAGACTAATTTTTGCCCTTCTGCAAAGGGTGTTGGCTTCAAATCAGGGACATGAACTATTTGACTAATTCCTCATGGTGGGATGAAATATTATCCATATCCCGCATCTAACACAGACCTTTTATCTAGTTATTTTCCATTTCTATATCTCCACACTGTTTTCTCCCACCATTTCCATCTCTAACCTTGTCTCTTAATTTCCTAGCTAACTCCATAATGCTAAGATAAAGATTACTTTTTCATTCATTATCAGTGATTTTTGTATCATATGGTGGATAAAGGAAAATGGTAAGGGAATTTTCTCCCATTGTCAATTCATCTTCATTTATTTATGATCTTCTGCCCTGTCTAGATAAGTGAGAGAGAGAGAGAGTGAGAGAGAGAGATAAATAAAGAGAATGAGAAATCAATATTGATAGAGAATTAGATAAATAGTGAGAGATAAAGAAAGAGAGAGAGATAGATAAAGCATGAAATAGAGTGAGATAGAGCATGAGAGAGAGAGAGATGGAAAGAGAGAAAGAGAGAAAGATAATGAGAAGGATAAAGTGAGAGTGAAAGAGAATGATAGAGAGAGAGAGAGATAATGAGAGAGATATAGAGAATGAGATAGAGATAGAGAATGAGAGAGAGAGGGAATGAGGAGAGTGAGAGAGAAAGAGAGAATGAGAGAATGAGAGAATGAGAAGGAGAAAGAGAGATATATATATATATATATAGATAGATAGATTGAGTAAGAGAGAGGGCAAGAGAGAAAGAGAGATAGATAAACAAATAGATATAGAGAAAGAGAGGGCAAGAGATAAAGAGAGAGATAAATCAAGAGATAGCGAAAAAGATAGTTATTTTTCACATTATTTTTAACAATAACACATTCTCATTTTACCACCTATATCATATGAAATCTCTTTTTAAACATTATTTTTACATCTTGCATATTCTCATTTCAACAAGAGCATCTAACAGCCCACCCAGACGTGTGGGAACCATCGGTTTGGTGCCACAAGATGCCTATATTATATTTTTATTTAAAACAATTTTTAATCTCTAACATTGATGCTAATTGAAGGATTTTTCCACGTTTAATTTGATGTCGCCAAAAAAAAATGGGTGAGAGATGGGAGAAACCAAGATAGGTTTTTGTAGGTGGACCAAATTCACATCTACAAGTTTAGAAGAAACATTCCCAAGTTTCACGTTTTGTTAGTTATCACCCGTCAAATTTTGACAAGTTTTTACTCTCAGGACACTTAAAATACATCGATGGACTGGTATAGCCCAAAAGGATCGGGAAATTTTGGTAGCGGAACGACACCACTGATAGTGTCTAATAGCCCACCATCAGTTCTATGAGTAAAATAGAAGAAAGAATACAAATCCCAACCACTACCTCCTCTGTGTTAATTTAATGGGCATGTTTAATGAAATGTTACCGAATTATTATTTTTTATTAGTGGTAAAAAGAGGGTTAAGGGGACCCTACCCCGTACATCAAGAAAGCTCCATGAGAGTAGATAAATCCAATTATAATAACATCAAAAACCATATTATAAAAGTTCATAGTAATAAGAGCACTTAGGAGCCCATATAGTGATACTAATAGCAACAAAAAACCATAGTGAAACTAACAACATCGAAGAAACTAACAGCCATAGACAGAGATAGTGAAAAAATAGATCACCCCACACCAAAGTCATTTATAGGATTTTTCAAGCCCCTCCAGCACCTTAGCCCATTCTTTTGCAAGAGCATCAATATTAACAGCCAAACAGCCCAGGTCTAAACCATCCAGGGTCACCTTTTGTTTCCTTCCTTGACTATCCACAGCATAATAAGAATTGGAAAGCTTCCCCATAGTTTGAAGGTGTAGCAGGGTTGACTTAATAGTCACAATGCTCCATTCCATATAGCTATAGAGGATAGCTTTAACCTGATCCATGTCCTTGGTTAAGGCCCCAAAGTTGGCCTTTAGGATCTCAATCTCACCACCCTGTCCATTGTTAATAGCTTCCTGAACCTGCTCCTTCATCTTGTGTCAATCATTAAAAAGAAACTAGACTGGGCTCTTAGTGAGCCGCATGTCCCTCTTGATCTCATCGATATCTGCCACCATCCTGGCCAAGTGCTTGTCCCCTTTGATCAAGCCGACATGACCCATAGCATCATAGTGTTGTTCCAATTGAGCATTTATAAGAGTCGTGGCACCCTGTTTACTAGACTCACCCTTACTGTTCAGCTCAGTGCTCAAGGTCTACTTAGATTTAAGATCCTTTAGGTTTTGGGCCACAACCACCTCCACCTCATCCTCTTCAATGTCACCATCCATAGAATCTTCATCATTGTTCGAATCCTCCTCCTTCGAATCAGACCCCAAACCATCCGCATAAGCTTCTAATGCCAGCTTGAGGGTACCATTTTTTTCAATGTCTAGGGCCACCCGTTTGACAAGGGCAAGGATAAATCCCTGGTGGAGAGGGACAAAGATCCTACGCATTTTAAACTGTGAAACAGAGGCACATAGAGAACGATACAAGAAATAGGGAAAACAAAAATCCTGCCCCTGTCTAAAATGGTTTAGCATTGGGAGGTCGTAAGTGTAAATACATATGTGGCAGCCTTCTAGGGTTAAGAATTGAACTAAGGTGAGAACCACCTCGTCATATGGATTAGGTAAAGACATTCTAAGGTAGCCAGCAAAATGGGAGGTGAGATTCTCATTACCTTTAAGAAATAGATTTAGTTCTTCAGAGGCTTCCTTCTTCAGTTTATAGACCTCCCTCCCCACTACTAGAATTCCCATAACTTTAGCCACCGAATCCACAGTGATCTCCGGACTAATCCCCTTCATCTCAAAAAATAGCACCCTTTTTGGTCACTTTCCATGCACTAGCAAAGTCTTTATTGAGATTGTCGTAGTTCCCTTCAAATATTTTAAGAAAGAGGGTAAAACCCTTGCTATCAAATAGGGACGTAGCTTTGGAAGTGACCCCAGTGAGGTCAACAAGTTCAATCCTAACAATATCCCCACCCATTCCGCTAAATAACAAAGGCCTCTTCACAAAATGACTCAAAAACCAGAGAGCCGAGAGCTTACTCTCACACCACAAAATGATGCTACAGTAGCGGTTTCCAGATAGAGTACTCCAAAAACACGAGTAAATCACAAACCCAATCTTCTCATAATTAAGAAATAAATGCAAATTCATCATATAGAAAAGGATCATGACAGGATAGACACCCCATGAAGAGACCTTATATGTGAGCATTAGTGTCTTTTAATAAGTGTGCCCGTACCTTGGGATCAAGAATTTCCACCTTCCTCAAAAGTGTCAAATCATGCCCATTAACCCCCATATTAGCAAAGAAATCTGCCACGGCATTTGCTTCCCTATACATATATTTGAAGGAGATAAAATTAAAAGAATGGGACATTTGCTTAATACTCTTAATAAAGTTAACATTGGCAATAGAGATGGGACCTTTCTTATTTATACTGTTAATTATGTTTAGGGAGTTTCCTTGCACTTCCAGATTAAAAAAGTTGTGTCGAAGAGCTATAGATAGACCCCAAAAGACCCCAACAGCTTCAAGAACATTATTAGTTTGAGTTTCCCAAATTGTAGAAGTATCCAAGAATAAAACTTCCTTTAGAATCACGAAATACCCCACCACGGCTAGCACGACCAGGATTTCCCTTGGAAGAGCCATCAAATTTTAATTTTAAACACTTCTTGCTAGGTTTGACCCATCCATTTAGTCTAGGGTTTAGACCAGGGGGCCTAGGGGTAGAAGGTCTCAGACCCCACTTCAAGGAGAAACAAGATTCATGCTAAGAGAAAGACTTCTTTTGGGAGTTCAAGATAGAGAAGTTAGCAAGGATGGATCTCACACAACGAGCTCCAATTTTGAAATGGGATTCTTGTTTGCCTTTAAATATTCTTCTATTTCTTTCCTTTCCATATTTCCCAAGCCAAATGTATTATAGAGAAAATCCATAAGAACTTCATACCTTGGCTCTTAAAAGGACTAGTCCATTGGATCCATGGCAATTTTATGGAGTTTGGGAAGACCCAATTGACATCAAAGATGTTAAGGATGGTTTCTCTAACTGAAACATGAAAGGGACAGTTAAGGAATAGGTGTGAGGTGTCTTCAAAATCAAATTCACACAAAACACATCTATTAACCATGTGGAAATTTCTCTTGTTCAAATTGCCAAAAGTTAGAATCTTATCATGGATAACCAACCACCAAAACATATTAATCTTGGGGATTAATTCTTTGATACATATGCTTCCCCAATTAAAATTATCCCCTATCTCCTCCTCATGAAAGAAAGAGCGGTATGCACTTTTGATCAAGAAAATGCAATTTTCTTCCTTAGACCAGTATTAGCTATCTTCAACAGGATTCTCTCTATTAATAATAACTCCTCTTAATTTTTTGTTAATAGAAGAGACCTCTAAGTTGTTAGAATGATCCAAAGATATGGTTTTCCACTGTCTCAAAGGATCATCCAAATTGAAGTAAACTCTAACCTTAGTCCCATATTTGGACATAGAGTCTCTGTAGATAGTAGGGAAAATAGTCTTGAGAGGAAAATTCTCCAACCAGTTTTCCTCCCAAAAGTTAATGGTGCATCCATTTCCAATAAGCCATTTGCATCCTTCAGATAACACATATTTAGCCCAATTTAAGGACTTCCAGAAGCATGAAGAATCATTAGAGTTTTGGGTACAAAAGCACCATTCATTAGTAGATAGGTTAGACCAGTATTTACATCTTATGATATTAGTCCAAAAACTTTCTTCCTTTAACAGTCTCCAACTCATTTTGGATAGCATAGCTTTATTCATTTTATTCCAATCTCTGATACTAAGGCCACCAAAAAAAATTTGGAAACAAACCTTATCCCAGGAAATTAGAGGAATTTTGTCTTTTGATTCAATTCCACTCCATAGAAATATTTTTTATATTCTCTCCATCTTGTAATAAATCTCAGAGGTTAATCTATAGATAGACATTGTATAAATTGGTAAATTCTGTTTAGAGCATTTAAGAAGGACAGCTTTTCCCACTTGAGATAGAAGCGATCCTTTCCACCCTTCAAGTTTCTTCTTAAATCTATCAATTAAGAAATTCCATTCAGCATTCTTTGGTTTTTCCATCCCAATAAGCATACCAAGGTATTTGGTTGGGAGGGTTTTAGAGGGGCAACCAAAAATACCAGTAATTTTGATGCTTCTTCTTTTAGGGGTATTGATAAAGAAGACAGAGCTTTTCCCATGGACTTACCCAAATAATCACCATGGACTTATCTAGATTAATAAGGATAAAATTATTAAAAAAAATTACATCCACCTTAGAGTTAACCCTAGCCCGACCTTATAAGTGCACATAGTCTAGGACAAGAATAGCCATAATAGTGTTCGCCACCACCCTAGAATGGGCTCGATAAATTGTCTATAGTCGTTTTTATGTGATGGCAATGAAGAAATCCATTTCCCTTCACAGGTTAGAGAAACGGAGGCGAGGCAAAAAAATATTCACCCATAGCGCCAAGAAAGAAAATAACCACTTAGCCAAAAGCCTTAGTAAATAACTTGACGTAGGACTGAATGAAAATTTCAATTACAGAAGATCTCCTTCCATTCAAAAATACATCCTCAATGGTTACATTTTTCCCACAAGATCACTGCAATCAAATACAAGTAGTTCAATAGTCTCTTTTCAAGTCATGGGTATCTATGCTCCTTTCTCTTTTGGCCTTTCAAAACATGGGTATATATTTATATTAATTAATCTTCTAATGCATTATCTTTGTATATTCCAATCAAGTTAAATCCGTTGCCATTCACAGTAACAAAATTCTACTCTAATGCCCTATAAAATAGTTAGGAAGGCCAGTTCATCACAATTGGCAGGTAACTTCTTATCTCTCTTTTAAACTATATATATATATATATATATATATATATATATATATATATATATAAATAATATGATTATGTTTGTTTCTCATTCTAGATTCTAGCTACCTAGAGAAATTTATATGATTATGTTGTTTTGGAGAGATGCTTACCTTGTAAAGGAAATATCCCATAATGGTCAAACTTATTTTTTCGTTATTATGATACATATATGTGTGTGTGTGTGTGTGTGTGTGTGTGTGTTGTGTGTGTTGTGTTAATATATATAACACGGTTTTTTACTATTGTATCCTTTAAAAAGTAACCTCCATACTTCCTTCGTATTGCATGTACTATGAGAATGGGCATTTTCCCATTATATACAAATTAAAAATGTAACTTCTATTCTTCCACTATATTTCTTGTATGAGAATGGGAATCTGCCGATTGTATTCAAAATAAAAATGTAACATTGTATTATTTCTCTATATTGCCTGTATGAGAATGGGCAGGATGCCTATTCTAAAAATTCTCATACATGAAATATAGAGGAAGAATACGAGAAATATTCAACTTAAACAATTATATAGTTCTAAATGAATGACATTTAATGTGGGAGAGGTGATAACCTTCTAAGGGTGATATACATCCATGTTCAAATTTATTTTTATTTATTTTAATACCTATATAAAGTCAACAAGAATGGGTAACTTCCCCTCATATACAAAATTCAAAAAATTATTTTTTATTGTTCCTCTAGATTACCTATATGAGAATGGACATTTGCCTTTTCTAAACATTCTCATACAACCAATACAAAAAAAAAATAGTGGTGTATGATGCCAAAATATGTCAAAATAGAAGCATCACGTATAATAGGCCAAAATATTGTTATAGTGGTGGTGTATAACTACTCTATAACTTGTCATTTTTCCAACACTTAAGTGCTTCTCTATGTATTATAATTAGTAGCGAATGAAGATCAGAATAAACATGCATGTTAACTGCCTCCTCCAAAATGACTTCTAGGTCCCCATAACGACATATAACAACTAGTTTTCCAACAACGCAAACCCTATTTCCATCTTTCTCCCAACAATCAAGGTTTCTAAATCCTCAGGACTAAAATATTAATTGACTGTATTATGTCCTATATATTAATCGTATTTCTGCCTCTATATCCTAAGCGCTATATAATATATGAGAATAGACATCTGACCCATTTTCATATTTGTTACCACTATTCTACCTCTATTAACTGTATGAGAATGAGCAATCTACCCATTCTGATATTCGTTACAATAGGTATGAAAATAACGAACTATAAGATTGACCATTCAAATCCTCACGACAAATAAAAATGGACAAGAATACAAATATAACATGTGTTCTAAATTATGATTAAACTTGACCCAACAGATTCCAAAATGATGATTAAACTAGGACATGATGATAAGGGGTTGGGTCGATGTCCCCCCATCGTTATACTTTTTACCTCCCACAAATCATATAATAAATTTTGCATGGTTTTATTAAAATTGTGGACCAATGTTGGGGAATTTTGTAATGGGATGACTAAAAAGATTTGACTATTAAAATCATATGGATTGTGATAGTTAATGAAAAAACCAAAGTAATGATTTAAAATTAGTAAATTTAATATATTTCATTTTTTATATATAAATGAATTGGATATATGACTATTAAACTTTTTTTTTGACTATGTAAAATTAGCTAATTTACATTTAATTAAATATAATAAACATGTGTATAATTCTTGTTATGGTTATATTACATAATGTTTTGAATATTAAAATCATATCCACTATGATTATTATAAACAAGGGAAAAAACCTAAGAAATGATTTAAAATATCTAATGATAAATTTTGGAATCATTATGTCTTGTTGTCTGTAGAGAAGAAATATGCAGAGAATCAATGTATTTATGTATTATATATGATAATATAATACAATCACATCAAACAACTTTATTCAAATATATGCACTACCGAAAATTATTATCATATTCCATAGTCAATATACGATAATAATCAAAAGATCCCCCATATACAACATTTATTTAGATTATAGTTTGAAAAGAAAGCACAACAAAATAAAAATACCAAAAAAAGACATATATGTTGGAATACAATACTTTCCTCATTCTGATTTAAGTAATACAAGAAGTAATTTATATGACATCCACATAGGGCTAAAACACAAGAAAATAAGACATTGTGAGGTAGGCTCAAGAGGAGTGTAACGCAAACACATGGACACTTGAGAACTGAGATTTTTTCAGCGAGATAAGAAGTACTAATAATATTCAATCTAAAACGACAAAATACTACAAAAAGTGACAGACATTGTGAGGCCTCCTAGCAAGGAGTTTAGTGAACAGAGAGCTTAGCTATGTATGGAGTAGAAAAATGTCATGGACACCCTATAAACACAGCAGACCTAAACCCTAAATGATTGTAACATGAAAATATAGAGTTTAGCATGTCTGGAGCAATAAAAATCACAGGCATCCTAAACATGGAAAATTCCAACCCTAAATGGTCGTAGTAAAGAACTCGGCGCCCAATATGAAATCTTCAAAGGTAATTGAAAAAATTATTATCAAAAACCAGTAAGAAATAAATGAAACGCCCCTAAATCTATAAATGTAAATGAAACAACAAGATCGAAGGAAACACCAAGTAATTGATGATTCTCTACAACTTATCATTTTCAACCGCATAAAAGCTTATATATGTTTAATTTAACAATAATGAAGGTAAGAAGAAACTTGCCTATTAATGGAAAGCAGCAACTGTTTGATGGCAATGCAAACACTATTTCCACCTTTTTCCCAACGTCCTATAATTGACATGCAGAAAAAAAGTTCAATGACAACGCAAACATTGTTTTCAAGTTTCACTCTTCTCCCTATAACCGGGGTGCAACTACAGCTCAACGGAAACACAAATCATATTCCTCGGCTTTCTCTCAATAACTAGGTTCCACATCCTCGTGACAATAATAAAAAATGACAAGAATCCTATTATATCATGCATTCCAAATGATGATTAAACTTGACCCAATGGATTAAGATTAAACATAACACAATGATAAGGGGTTGGATCCATGTCCCCCATCATTATATTATTTACCTCCCATGAATCATTAATTATAGCATACTTTGCATGTGTTTTATTATTATTGTGGACAATGTTGGGCATTTTGTAAATTAGGATGATTAATAAAAGGATTTCCTAGGTTCCTATAATGGCATGCAACAATAGTTATGATGACATTATATGCAAAACTATTTCCAAGGATTTGTTAGTGTATTCCCTATAATGACATGCAACAATAGTTTCATGGTGTTATCGCAGAATTATGCATCTAGCTTTCTATTCAGGGCCCTAGGGTTATAAATATTTGATAGCCTGATAAGAATGATAAAGACGAGGGATCAAGTATAACTTGGTTCCAAATATGATTAATACTTGAACCTCCTCCGCCTCTAAATGAAGATTAAAAGGGACAAGGGAGAATAGCGAGGGGATCTAAAGTCCCCTTCCCATTCATTATATTGTTTACCTTCCACAAACCGTACTATTAGGATCTAGGAATGTGTTTTAAAATATTGTAGACCAATGTTGGGCACCCTCTCTGTAAAATTCTTTCTTTGTTTAGGTTTTGACTCTCTAAAATCATATCCATTATGATTGGGATTACATGGGCAATGTGATTAGGGGGGAACCTCGGCATAAAATATAGGGTAGGGGGCACCCTCTATATGTAGATAGACTTTCTGCTACTTATACATACATAACACATACACAAATGCACATAGAGAGGGGATTGTTATTGGATTGAGATAATTTTGAACAGATATGGGATCACCAACAATTAAAGACAATTTTGAGCAGGATTATATCGTGTTTAGATAATCGTCGTTACTTCAGGAGCTAGCTACAATCTGCATATATAGATTTTCTTTCATCTCGGGGGAGACTTCTATGTCATGTTGTTATAACATATATGTCACTCCCTGCCCATTGTGTAGAAGATGATCATGTGGATCTTTGTTCTCAATCAAGGTATACCATAAGTTTACATATATATACATATTTGTTATGGTTTATACACCGCATTGTAGAGATGTGGGAAGAGGATTTATTGTTGTCAGTGTTGACATAGTATTAGATGGAAGAGTAAATTGCATTTTTTCAGTTGATGAATTTGAAACTTTAGCAGATGTCAAGAATAAATGACACTGCATTGCTTGGGAAGGGAGTGAATTGTCAAAGCATGCAAATTCGTCCATTCACATTGTTTGTAGTGATCACATTTTTAGTGGCTCAGAGGATTACAATGCTACAAGAGACGGAGATTGCAATGATAACATTGAAAGTACCATCAATACAAATCCTAAAGATAGAATTGATTTTGTCACAAAAAAAGTCATTCTCAAACACAAATATTCTAGCAGAGACAATGACATAGCCATGGGTTTTATAACTCATGTACTAGAAGATCATAAAATTGATGGAGAGAGGTTGGGTCCTTTGAATTTTTGTGTATGGCTCTAAAATGTATTAAATTTATGTTTTGGTAGCTCAAACTTGTTGCTACCTAATAAATTAATAGTCTGCCCAATAAAATATTTGATTTTCCATAAAACAGGAAGTGCCCTTATGGTTAAGCAAGGGAATGGCTCAACTGGATGGTATGCACCTTGTACACAACTATGAACACAATGTGAAGTTCAAGGGAGTTGTTACTAAATTAATTCATTTTTGCTCATCTGCGAGAAAATATGTTGCACATGAAACAATTATCAATGCAATTGAAAGAGACATGGTATATTTTAAGAGATTGGATGCCAATAACTTTGGTGTGTATATTGATAGAGTATTCAACCCTCCTTAGAAAATATGGTCCCTATCTAAAAGATCTCTCATACAATGGTTTGTTAAGAAAATTGAACGATATAAACAGTTCTCAGATAAACATTAGATTCAAAGTAGTCCTAAAAGAGGTTGAGGTCGTCATATTGGATGCATTAGAAGAGTGACACCCTTAGTTTGTTTATCCAATTTTCTTTTGATGCTACTAATCGCAACCATTCCAAAAAGGTGATCAGAAAATCTGACAATGCTAAAAAGCATCAAAATTTGGATGCCCCTCGGGCTAATCCATAAAATCAAAAATCTAATGATGATAGAAAAATGGTCAATATTTATGGATGAAGTGGAAAATGTGAAATTACTCGTTGTTGTGAATTTAATTGTCTTCAAAATTTGTCTCTTGCTTCAATTAGAGTTCGAAATCTATGGCACAAAATTAGAGCCCTAAATAAAATTGACAAAAAAGAATTTTATCCTCTTTGATGGATTAACAACCAATTGTCATCTACAATGTGGGAAACCAATCTATGGAGGTACATAAAATGCATTTGTATTTTTATATAGTTAAATCAAGGTAAATATATTTCATTTATTAGAGCTTTCATAGTTATTTATAGTCATTTTATTTAATTTTGATGTATTATGTTTCTTTCTTGGAGTCAAAATTGTGTTTGATTAACTAAAATAAATTTATTCTAATGTAATATAATGCTATAGGAGCAATAAAATAATTGAATAAATGAAGCAATAAAATACCAAAATACACCCAAGCAAGCTAAGCAATAAAATGTAAAACCTGAATGTGCAAAGAGGGTTGAGAAAACATTAGTTGATCCGTAGATTTCATGGAATTGTGTCTCATTATAGACCAGGTGAGTAGGAGGAGGAAAAATTTGCACAAGAGCTTGAGAAAGTACAGATATATGAGGACTTTCACATGGACTAGAGCTCTGAGGTGCCTAGAAGAGGGTCGCTTGTGGGCACCCTGGTTTGAGATCTATGTGCACCGATCTACAGAAATGGCTAGAAATCCTACTCTGGAGTGTCACTAAGATATTTGCACTCCGTGTTCACTTCATTGTTGGGTGCTGAATGTCACTATGTGACTCCACCAGATGTTGTTGGTAAAATTGCAATGGAATAATCACATGTAAGACTCCAGAACCAAACATCAAAACCCTAAAAAAGAAAGATACATATTAAGGGGCCAGACTATCATCAGTTTCCAAATTGATGGACTTATCACTAAGTGTTGCACTACATCTCAAACCTAATGTAGTTATAGATGTGTGTGTGTGTGTGTGTGTGTGTGTGTGTGGAATTGTGCCCTAGGTGCTTTTGTACTAGTTGGACTTTGTGAAGTAGCGAACAAATAAATAGATGTAGAATATAGTAAATGTGTGCATGAAAATAATATAATCCCCTCCAATGAAGTGTGATGCAGATGAACCAACCTTTCGTACCTTGTGATGGAGTTAGATGCATACAAATATATATTTAGATGCCGTTGATGGATGCAACCTTAGGTAGTGATAATAAGTGCTTAGTGTTTGGTCCCTCATTATGGTCACATAACTTTATATTTATACGGTTCCCTTTCTTTAATTTTGTAGTCAACCCCAAAAAGGTCAACCAACAAAAATATAAGAAGCTCAAACGATTAGAAAGTTCCCAAAAAGTGTGAGGAAAGTGCAAAGAGGATAAGGGCACCCAGAGGGGAGCAGGGTGCCCCAGTCAGAAATAGGGGAAAAAACAATACAAAATTATAGATTGAGAAATTACAAGTGTAAGATCTAAAATAACCATAGAAAACAATGAAAGATGGCCAAAGGACACGAGTTGATTATTAATCTTTTCACTTAAGAACCATATGAATAGTAGTATAAGACCAAGACTAAATAATGAATCAAAGTGTGTGATTTTGTGTCTACATTTTCCCCCACTTAATGTTGGTGAGCAGAAAGCTCGGTAACATAAAGCAGATAAAGATGCATACCTAATGTCCATGTAGAGTGATGTAGAATGCATGTGCTGATGGACTAGAAAAAACATGGAGTGAAAAAAAGATGGAGCTTGGAGATTAAAGATGCAAAAGTGTAAAAAGTGAACCTGGGGCGGAAACGCGTGTGTACATGCTAATGTGTGTGGTGTACCTGCATGGTTAGTATTGTGTGTGTGATGTACCTGTTATGTGTGTGACGTTGAAACATATGTGTGTTGTTGTTGACTTCTTTCTTCCCATACAAACAGACTTGCAAAAGAGAAGATGATCAAGTATTCAAATACGCATGTATATGAGTAATGTGTAAAAATGCATGTATATATGTAAAAAGCATGTAAGGAAAATATGAAAATGAAAAAGGAACATGTGCACCTGATCCGTGATGAGAAAAATGGTGTAGAAAGGATCTTGTAGATGATGTTGACGTGCGTAATTTTTTTGGATGATCTCGCGCCACTGACCAGAGAAATGTAGAGAGGAAAGTCTGATTTATCCTCCAACCTGTAACTACTTCCCGATAACTAAAGAGATCTCTATATTGTCTAGTATTTTGGGTGATTTGGCACCACTGGCCGAAGTAGTTTAGAGAGGAAGGTCTAGTTTATCCTCTATCCTTTAACTTCTCTTGCATGTGCTAAGGACACCCTATCTTATAAAAGTCGTTGTTTATGGAGTTCGTAGAATAGCCTAAACCCACTCGCTGTATAATCCACTGTGTCATGGACAAAAATTAAAAGCTTAACTATACCAATACCGTTTTAAAACCCAAATGATAACCCCTCTCTTTGGAGGTGCATGCGATGTTGTAGGTAGGAGAATGCAACCCAAAAGAAGATTGTCTGCGGATACTAAAACTATGCCTTGCAGGGGGGAGGGGATGTGCTTGGTAGACACCAAGGAAGAAAAAACAAGGTAGATATAAAACAAGTGTTAGTATGAACAGGCATGTATATAGAAGACAAGTGTAATCCAAACATAAAATGTGTAAGCTAGAACATAAGTAGATAAAAAAACACCTAAGAATATAGTAGGCTGCACAAAGCGGGTTGCAAACATGGGACACCACTCATGGTATCGTAAGATACTTAAGGCCGCAGTGGCTACAAAAAACAAGTGTGCATACGATACAAAGGGAAAACCCCACAAACAAGAACATGCAATAGAAGACAATGCAAAAAACAAGTATGGAAGTAAATATCCCTAAATAGAAAATATTGCACATGAAACACCCATTAACATGTTAGAAAGATAAAACATATGTCAAAGCATGTACTAAACCAATAAAGGTAGTGTTTTATGAGGGGTAAAAATGAAATGAATAACACCTGTAACAGTGCAAATCACAAAATGCCCCCAAGAACCACAGTTGACTGAGACTGGTGCCAAGCATACGTGCTATGTGTGATGGTTTTGTATAATCTGCGATCACAACTAGAAAATAAAGTGAATGTGCATGTGTGTATGGTAAAATTAATGACATAAAATATATCTATCTAGCATGTATATTAAAGTGAGCATGTGCAAGTAAATGCAAGAAAGAGTAAATACAACCATAAAATACAGTATGTTGTGGATGGGTGGAATGGAATGTAGAGTGGATGATAGGAGCCATGTGCCCCCTGATTGAATGGAAGTTTATGCAGTGAGTTCCATTTTTTTTATGCCCCCTTAGCATTCAATAATGAACCATAAATGAGAGTGCATCATCGAGAAATAGTCAAACTATGTGTTGTGTGTAGCATGTTGTGATGAGTGTGTAGTGATGATATGAGACATACATGAAGTGTACATGTCTTTGTATCCTAAGTGTATATCATACGACAAAATTATAAATCAAAGTATCACGATGTAACCTAAAGCATATATCACTAAAGGATGTAGAAGAGGTGATTATATGTAGCGTATACCACTAAATGATGTTAGAAGAAGTGACTGAATGTAGCCTATAACGTATATCACTAAGGAGGCTAGGAATGTTTCACATGAGAAGAAAGATATTGAATGTTGAATACATGTCTTCTAAAGTGTGACAAAAAAAAGGTCCATTTGTTATGTATACCAGTCAAAGAATCTAGTATGGACCCCATGAGACTAGAGTGATGTCAAAGGGTAGTGAGTGCAACGTGCATAAGATAGATGAGTGTGCCAAAAATGTGTAATGTGTGAGGATAGTAGGATGTGCATATAGTCTTAATGTAATTTGCAAGATGCGTAGATGACCTAAGATGTGTAGATGCACAGTTTATGTAAGACACAAGATGTGATGTGTAAGGTGTAAGATGTAAAATGTAAGAAGACATGTATGATATGTGAAAACACATGATATGCAATGGTGTAGTGAGGTACGTGTAGAATGTGCATGATATATGTCATAGATGGTATAAAGTGTAGGATGTAAAGTGGATGATGTGTGAAAAATTGTAATGTGTAGTGTCTATGGTGCAGTGTGTGGGTTCATGTGTGTAATATGCCCTCAAGTGAGTCAAGAGTGAACTGAAGAACAAAGTGTGTCATTGGGTAATGTCGATCAGTTTAGAGTGTAGACAATCTATGCGCATGTTAGAATGTTGATGTGTGGTAATGTGAGTATGAAAGGTGCGTTAATGCTAGAGTGGGGGGGAATGTTTGAATGCTATGTCTCCCAAGCATGTGGAGGTGAATACAATCATGTGACATTGTCTAAAATATCATCATAGAGTCTATGCATGCAAGCTACTTTGAGTAGCATTTTTTATATACATGCATTAATCATACGTAGAATGAGGTAGATCATACAAAGAACCATTGTGATGTAGTGTGTTGCCATTCATGGCATAATCTTCATCAGTGAAGGGTACTTGTGGATATCATGTGAAACAATGGTACCAATGAGAAAGGATTCAGAGCATAAGAGGGTTTATGAGTCATTACCAATGGAAACATTTCGAAATGGCATACTAAAATGATAGAGAAGTGTGGTCTATGCCTAAATGATACCTCTCAATATAGTCAAGCCAATATTTCGGAAAGTAGATTAGTGGAGAAGCTATGAGGAATTCGCGTGCATCATGAAGATAGTCAAATAAAGCACACAAAGGCCAGAGGTGGCTTTAATATGACAATAACCATGATAAATATGAGGTGAGTGAATCGGTGGTAAGATATCATTCAGTGTCAAACCAAGCCTAGTTAATCCCTCAAGAGTAGAAATAGTATCTAAACAAGTACGATTGATCATAATGTTATTCCAAAAGGAGTAGTTGATGAATAGCATGCATGTGAAAGGAGGTGGTGGAGATGAAACTAGTGTGGTAGGAGAAACAACATCAAAAGTGTTAACAGATCCCTAATAAAGTATCATAGCATTGGTAGAAGGAGGGGTCTTGAATTTATATTCACCCAGGCCATCAGCCACAAAGGTATCATCAAATTAAGAGTCATCTACATCAATAGGTGTAAAATTCAGTTGGCCTGATGCTTCATCAGTGATTTCGATAGCGTCAACTTTTTCATCAGAGTCCTCATAAATATTTGTGTTAGCATTATCATTTTATATCGCTTTGTCTAGTATATTATCAGGAGTTGTACTAGGTGGAGGAGTGGGAGGTGTATCGATAGGCTTAGCAACTATGCTTAGTGGAGTAGATATGGTACGTGTAATAATTATCGTAGTGTGATTAAAAATATCTAGAGTACTCGGTGCAACAGAAGAAGGTTACAAAGTGCTAGATTGACCAATTTCATATGTGTCAATACTACCATATGGAATAGGTTACGGGGGAGGAATAAGCATACTAGTAAAAGTGTTTATGCCACATAATTTGAATGGTTCAGGATCAACAACAATAGTATGTTCTTAACCATCATGCAAAAATTTGACACATTAGTGAACAATAGATGGGACTGCTTCAATTTCTTGGATCCAACATCTACCTAGCAATATATTGAATTGAAATGAGGCATCTATAACATAGAAGTCAATGAGAAATGTCTTAGGCCCAATCCATGAATGTATAATGAGATAGTCCCTAGACATGCATGAGTGGTAGAATCATAACCTTGGATGAGAGTAGAATTCTTAGAAATTAGATCATCATTAATACCCAATTGCTTTAAAAGAGAATGATCACATAGGTTAACGACTGACCCATTGTCAATAAGTACTCGTTTGATGCAAGTGCTGATAATGAAGAAGGTAATGAGCAAGGTTGCACATTGATTGTTTTTAGAAAAAGGTGATAGATCCTCAGTAGTGAAGGATACATCATGTGGTAGATTTCGGAGAGACTGTATGAGGTGTGTAAAGGCGATTCGCAGAATTATCATTTTCTATATGAATGGCATGAAGGGTTAGCTTCTAGTTTTGACGACATATTTGGTGCACTACGCAACTTTATCACAGAGATCTAAATCTTAGCTGGTGTTTTTTTAAGTTGTTCTATGATATCATAACCCTTAGGAGGAGCCAAAGGATCCTGAGGAAGTGATAGGTGGAGGAAGAGTAGCGGGTGGAGCCATAAGAGGGAAAGTGCGGTGAGTAGTAACTACATTGATGGATGGATCAGCCCTAGGGGTAACAAAAGCGAGGAGGATGTTGAATATGCACTTGGCATGAAAAATTATAGCAGTAGTGACTATACCAGAGACTTTAGTTGGCGTGAAATAAGGATAAAATTATTGCACTGTGACCTGATAAGGAGAATACATGTTCAAAAGAAAGGGTTGGATCCAACGGGTTAACCAAAATGTTTAACTAAAATGTGAATATTCTATTGTAATATAGATGTTATAGGAGTAGTAAATAAATAAGTAATGAAATAACTAAAATACACCCAAGAAAATAATTAAATGAAATATGAAACGCTAATGTGCAAAGATGGTTGAAAGAGCCTTAGTTGATTAGAAGATGTTGTGGGATTGTGTTGAAATGGATACCGTATGAACATGAGGAGGAAACTGTCACACATGATCCTGAGAAAATGTAGATATGGAGGATTTCACTAGACTATGGGGCACCTGGGGAAGGATAGGGGTGCCTGTAGGCACCCTAGTCTATAATTCTAGATGCCCTGGTCTGTATAGAAAATGGTCTATAAACCTAAAATTTCAGGGTCATAAGATGTTGCACTTCCTTCGCTTATTAGTCACGGGTGTATGCTCACTACACTGATCACTCCAGATGTCACCGTAAACCTGCAATGTAATAATCACTTGTAAGACCCCAAACCAAGCATTAAAACCCTAAAAAAAGAAAGATTCATATGAAGGGGTCAGATTTTCCTCAATGACCATAATGGTGGACTTAATAACTGAACAGTACACTACATCTCAGACCCAATGTAGTTCTAGGTGTGTGTGTGTGTGTGTGTGTGTGGAATTATGTCATAGGTGTTCTTGTGCGTGTCACACTTTGTGAGTAGTGAATAATAACTAGATGTAGAATGTAAATAATGTGTGCATGGAATAAAATAAACTCCCCTCCTATGAAGTGTGATGCAGATGAACTAGCCTTTGTCCCTTGTGATGGAGCTAGATGGATGCAAATGGAGTAGTAGAATCCTTTGATGGATGCAACCTTAGGTGGTGATAGTTAGTGCTTAGTGTTTGGTCCATCATTATGGTCATATAACTTTATATTTATATGGTTCTCTTGCTTTAATTTCCAAATTAACCCCAAAAAGGCCGACCATAAAAAATATAAGAAGCTCAAAGAGCTAGAAAGTACCCAAAAATTGAGAGGAATGTGTAAAGAGGATCAGGGCACCTAGAGGGGACCAAGGTAAGGGAAAACATAGTATGAAAGTACATACTGGGAAAGTACGGGTGCAAGATCGAAAGTAGCAACAAAAAACAATGCAAGATGGCCAAATAAATGGGTTAATTAGTACTCTTTTTCACTTAAGAACCATATGAATAGTAGTATGAGACCGGGACTAAATAATTACCCAAAGTGCGTGATTTTTTTCTATAGCATTGAATGGTAACACTGAAAAAGAGAAAGAAAGGTCAAATACCACCACAAAAATTACCTTCATATCAAGAATTGTTGAGAGAAATTTAGATATATCTCTGCATTTGACTCAGTCTATACAATAGGATGGAATAAAATTTCCTCAAAGGTTTCTTCCTACATTCTATACTCACAATTTATCGTGAAATAAGTGTAACAAAGATCTTGAATTATTGAAAAAAATTCCATTATCGTAGCCAAATTTCAACAAGAAAATGACCAAAATATTTTAACATGTTTCAATTGCAAAAAACAATTTCTTTGCCAAGTTTGATGAGTGTAGAGATTTATACAGCAAACATTGATCCACCACATACCCAAAAGCACCCTCGAAAATTTAAGAGGAACAAACATGGAATAATGAATACATTCAAATGTTTCATGCAATTTTTCATGGAGTTTTTAGTGTTGTACATGATAAAATGAAAAAAATGAAAACTTCCATACCAAGGATGGGTAAAAATAAAATTCAATAAGTAGTGTTATGAACCTACCAATTTATTTGATTGGTATGTTCACACATGAACACAAAACAAGGTGTTTTGGAAACTTTGGCATGTCAATTATTAAACGTGGAAAAAACTACACAATCACATCATTTGTGTGTCAAGAAGCTTGAAGAACTTGTTATTGATGAGGATGGGGATTAATTATATAGTTCTAGACCATCCAAATAGCCATTGCATGATGCACTATTACAAAATGAAGTGCATGAAAAATGTAAAGGGTACAAGGAAATATATAACCATTCTAAATCAATTAGTGTTGCTAGTTTGATTACTTTATTCAAAAAATAACCACCAATCCTATACTTGTAACTGGATAATGCTTCAAGTAATAACAAGAATCGTACATTTTTACATTGGCATCAATGTTGATAGAAAAAAATTATTCAACATTGTGTATTTAAGCTTCCTTCTAGTGAGACACACTCATGAGGATATAGATGGGACTTTTGGAAGATTATTAGGATCATTACATAAACTAGACACATTTTCTTTGCCACATATCATGGACTCCTACAGAACATGGGAAGAAGGGTCAAGTACATTCACTTTTTACCTGATTGAGGAAGTACTTTACAACTGTACTATTAATGTTTGATATTTAAATGGAAGATTGAGTGTAAAGTAATTATGGAGATTTTTCCATATTTCAATATTTCATGCTTTTTTTTCACGGAATTGGTTATGATTTATACTTTCATTACAACCACAAAATTAAATTCTCTTCATCTAATTCTTAAATTAAGAACTACATAACTTATGACACTAATAAACCTTAATAAACGAAGTCACTAAACTTATAATTTTAAAAATACAAACCATGCTCTTACCATTGATGTATTAGACTTGATGAACTGAACGTTAGCCCTAGAATGAATAATGCACATGCTTCCTTCCATCTGTAAACACAAAATCACGCACTTACTACTATTATTATACCGTTAAGTATGATTTTTAATATGTGGATATTGCGTAAGAAAATTATTCATTGATGTACCATTTCATAGTCCATATGTTTGTCTTATTGGCCTTTATTGTTGTTTGTCTTACATGTTGGTCACTCATACACACAGTTATGATCATGTCAGGGATCCTTGTCTGTCATTTATCACTCATTTGTCATCACTTATCTCTAGACACTAGCTCCCAGGGTTGGAAAGTAGCACCGAGTGCTCATGTTCATCTTGGGAGCCCCTGTCCTCTTTATGTTTGATCTTATTTCTTGACATTTGAGTTCGGTGTTTTCATTTCCCCTCTTATCTCTTGAGGTACTAGTCGTCATGTCAAGTCATTAGTGTCGAAATTTGAATAAGAGATCCCTCCATATAAACACAACATATATACCATTATATGGGAGGAATAATCTTATCAAGCACTAAGCTATCTACATAGAGAAAGGAAATACATTTGGGCCATTATTTTACATTCACACTGCATAAGAAGGGGAGTATCATTATATTATCATCCACACATTTTCATTTTTTATCTAGCTTATTCCCATGTTATCTTTGCGTCATTGGCGTGAGCGCAACCTACGAGCACTATTACAGACACATAAGCACATAGAACTACATTGGGTCTGAGATGTAGTGCAAAACACAGTTGTAAGTCCACCATTGTGGAAGGGTGAGGACAATCCAACCCCACATTTTGCATCTTTAGTTTTTAGGATTTGATGTCTATTTGAGGGTTTTGCAGGTGCTTTCTTCGTTGCGGGTTATTACAGGCATCTCGGAATGACCTATTGTGAGATCATACACATGACCAGAGGTGAATAAGATTTGAAGCCCTAGCGACCACTATCTAGAATTAGGTATCTAAGCTTTTTGGTAGACTTAGATGCCCATAGAGAGGACCTAGACACCCACAGGAACTCCCTATCCCTGCTCCAGTGCACCTTTTTCTAGCTAGTTCTGAGTGTTTGTTGCATTTTTTTGTGGTTCTATTTGTGACGGTATGTGTATCTATGTTTCATAAAACTCACTCAGTCCTAGGTCATTGTGAGGTAAGAAAGGTCAAGGTAAGTACATTATCCCTCTCATTTCGTTTCATTAATAAAATCAAATAAATTTATTAGCATTCATATTTTATTGCATATCATTTATATCATAGTCTTACATTTAGATTTAAATAAAATATTTATATTTTATTGAATCATTTTGGTGAAGCCGTAGTTTAGAACTATTTTCCCTAGGATCCAATAAAACCCTAATTGGATAAAGGATAGTCTCTTCTCCTTCTTTGCTAGTCATAGCCTCATGTCAAGTATCAATCCCATTTATGATGAAGCAACTATTGTTGATCTCACTACCCTATATCGTTATGTTACTCTTTTGGATGATACTCAACAACAACTCTTAGCTAACGAATGCAATATGCCTACTATCTTTGAAAATTCTACCATTGGAATTTTCTCTAATATAATGACCTTTACTCATTGTACACCTTGTTATATAGTTACCCACACCCCTCCTTATGATTATTTCTAATGAAGAACTTAGATTATGTTCTTATTATTAATTGCATGCTTGGTCTTGATGATAATAAACATGTGCATACTTATGTTACTCGTACTAGTTCAGATGATTCTATAGTTTCTTCTCATACTCCTACTTATAAAAATATTTCACATCATTGACACATCACATACTATTTATCCCTATCCTTAATTCTATGTTGATGACATGCTTAATTATATCCTTCTATATGAATCTTTGTTTGATTTCAATGAAACACTTGATAGTCATGATTCCACTTCTTTGCATACTATGGAGTGTGAATCCCCTACTCCACTATCATCTTCTTCTAAGAGTGTATCTAATAACATGCATGATTCATCTCCTTCTATTATTTCATCTCCTCCTATCACTTCATCTCCTCTATTATTATCTCCTTCACTTCATCTCCTCCTCATCCTACGCCTCATCTCCATCTCCTATGCATGTTTCCGATGCTAGCCCTATTTTTTCTATAGATGTTCCATGTCCTTCACCACCTATTACTTCTTTGGCACCAACATATAGTGTGCACTTACTATCAGAATCTCCTATATATCTTCTTGATATTCCTATGATTACTCTTAATGGAAAATTACAACCACTTAATGCATTATTTCCATCCTTCGTTATTCCTTCATAGGATATATTTTCCCTTGTTAATTTTTTTGGTCACTTACAGTCTCAGGTCCAATATCTCACATTAGAAATCAAGGCCTATTACACTTCCATTGATAATAATTCATTGCATGGAAATCCTATTCCCAAAAATATTCACAACTCAACATTTCCTAAGGATTTTGTTATGCCTACATTTTCATGTTTTGATGGTTTTGGAAATCTGTACTTGCATCTCAAGCACTATCATATGACTATGGATTCATATTTAAATGATCGATTATTACTTAAATCCTTTTGCCATAGTATTATAGATGATGCTCTCAAATGGTACATGCATCTACCCTTTGGATCTATTAGTACCTATTGTGATATGGAAGAATTTTTTCTTCATCGATTCATAGTCAACAACGGCCCTAGAGTCACGTATGATCATCTACCTAGCTTACATCAAGGAAAAACTGAACCTATCATTGATTACATTTTACGATTCAATGCTTGCATGCACCAATTAGTATTCCAACCTATTGACTTAGAGAAGTAGTTTATCTTCTGTTGTGGTTTGATTCCTCCCTTAAAACAATGATTGCAATATGACACATGTGAATCATTCATGCTTTTATGATATAGAGTCATTGATTTCGAACAAGATCTCATTACTACACATATGTTAGGGATCAATCATCCTCATATTACTACTACATGTTACATCAGCTAATTATTCTCTTCTCCCATATGTTGAGTATCCTACATTGTCTCCATCTCCTCCACCTCATAAACAAATTTCAATCTACTCCATTACCTACATCTATTGAGCATCCTACATGGTATCATCTCCTACTCAAGCATTTCAGGCTACACCATGTCCTCCATACTACTCTATGTCACACTACACCTTAGAATTTCGTGATTTCATGGACCATTACATTTTTTGCATCATGCTAGACCCCATGATGTGCTGCATGTGCCTTTCTTGACAAGTGTTTAATCATTCGGTTACCTTCTAATTCAACACCATCCACCACATCGCTTGTAACACCAACGTGATA
This sequence comes from Taxus chinensis, assembly GCA_019776745.2. Lineage (NCBI taxonomy): Eukaryota > Viridiplantae > Streptophyta > Pinopsida > Cupressales > Taxaceae > Taxus > Taxus chinensis. Next base: position 526,327,257 of record CM034149.1, read on the forward strand.
GACCTTACTGCAACTATCACCATATCAATGGCCATAGGGACAATGACTTTTAAGCCCTCCATGATCAAGTGCAACAATTAGAAGATAAGGGCATCATTTCCTTTGGATCTTGCCTCACGTGAGCGGTCTATATATCCACTCTGTCGTAGGCATGTTGTTACTTTAGTTGAGTTATCTCTTTTGGTTAGTTCTAAGGTCATTGTTCATCCACCACCATAGGTTGTTACTCATGCGTACTCTCCATCTCATCCATCCATTGCATTGCACCATCTCATCCATCATGTCATGCTACTACTACACATTGGAATCCAAAGCCCTTGACATTTGCGCTTACCACCTTTGACTTCACCCATCATTGGCACCGATCCACATGCCATTCAGTTCGGCTCATACACTCATGCTTCTTTCATTCCACATGCTTCCACCACTTCATGCTGGCCTTGTCTTTGGTATGTGATTTCTCTCACCTTACCCCCTGATGATAGCACTCATATTATTACAGTTCTTACATGATTGTTGAGAGGATTTTTTACAATAAGAACATATCTTCACGTGATTTCTCGATTCATCTAGTTCACATTATCGACTCATTTCCTGATGATGCACTCTTGCTTTATGGTTCATTCTCAACTTATAAGGGACCTTATATAAATGAATCTCATCATCCATACACTAGGGGCATCACTAATATTCTCCCCCTTATCCCCATCATACTAACACATGCTTCACTACACTATTATGATAATCTTATTCACATACTCTTCCACATTATTATCATCACAATCGTTTACTTTACCTCTATTATCTATCATTACATCATGCCAATTATACTATCATTACTCATATCAACAACTATACATTATCATCAAATCATCATGACAATATTCACAACATCAAAAGCATTAATCATCATTAATCAACAATGCATCATATATTAAAATCAATCACCATGATCAATATATCACAACATCAAAACATCCACTATAACAACAATCATCAACACATCATATAACAACATATGCAGTCACCAATCACATCGCTCAATAAACATCAAATATAACAATATATGCCAATGGTCCATATATATATATAGATATCGACCAAAAACATAGTTACAACAAACCCTATCATTGCTAGGGGGAAACCCCCCTACATCAATACATCAAATATATATAAAATCTTGTCATCACTATCACTATCTGCCAATGTAAGAGATCTAGAAATAGAAGCCTCACCACTAACTCTACGTGCCACTGATTGCGACCTCTATATCTCTCTAGTCTATCTACCTACATAGTAGTGTGTTATCAATATACTACTCTGTAAAGTGACTCTGTAACTCGACAAAATGAAAAAATACATCATGTACTAGAGGACCACCACCTAACATCTCTCTATCTCATCATGTCTCCTCACGCACTTCATCCCTTTCACTCAACAACATGGTACATGTCATCTAGTTACTATCGCAAATGAATCAAAAAAATGGGAATGTTCACCTACAATATCATCTACATGATCTAGCATGCCTCCACTTGCGAGTATGTCAGTGGGAAGATTCTGCACGTCAATGTGCAGATAGATGTATCCACAATCAATGACCAATACGCATCACCTACAACCATAAGAACAACACATTAGACAAAAATGACCATTACATAACGAACTAAAAAATCATACAACATAACTATATAAATATTCATGCTTATGCTATTTCCACCTATGCCACTGGGGGTAGGTGCGTGCCTCTCTACTCCTCCTGGTGGTAATCCCATCACATCCACCATAAATAGAAAACAAAATACCCACCGACGTGAGGCTCACCATGCACAATATGCCTCTGTATACCCCGCATCATCTACATCTATCGGCTCTATCAGCCGGATCTACCTCTCCTAGCCCTAGAGGTACTAGTTGCACCTACTATGAGCCCTGGTCTCACTCCAACCCTCCTTGGTGCCTTAATAGATCTAACCCATACATATGGCTCTAGGGGCATGCATCTTGGGCCATGCCAAATTGTCATGAAACCTAGACAACCTGAAATAACTCGACCAGCCATAGAAACTGATCCTCTAGCCACATAGTATGATGTACACATCATAGCCCTACTACTATCCTCTGCGTCAACCTTCGTAGTCTTGGTATGGCCTCCATATAATGGCGTCTGGTCCCATGCAATCTAGTATAACTCTATAGGTATATATGTCCATCTTCTTGCCCCATACACCAACCCACCTGCTTGTAAATATATCTAGTCTAGCCCACTCTCCTCTGCAGCCCACCAACTAGCCTCAATATTGCAATATGATTGTAGGCCCATACATGCAACAATGTCGTAGCTCCAATGCCACCCCCATGATCCTCCTTGTTTAAATCTATATAGATCCCTATATAGGTGGGCCAATACACATCGTGCCTAGGAATACCTAGTTCTCTCCTCCTGTATCCAACAAAAAATATCATGCATATTATATAAGATGCCTACACAACCACCCTCCACTACAATCGAAGATGCTAACACCATGACGTAATAAATTTCTGCAATCGTGGAACCCCTGATCTCAAAATATCTTCAAGGATAATATTAGACTCGGTAGGAACTCGAGTTCCCTAAAAAATACCGCCTAGTGGCCCTCATATGTCTCTAAATATCATCCTCTTCCATAACCTGTAACCTCTCACACCAACTCAATAGGTAATCGTAGTATGCGATACACGTCTTATAGTGTGACTATCATATCCCCTATAGGTAGCCAAAAGGTGCGAGTATCTTACATACCACCTCTTACATAATGATGTAAGAATAGGAATATTATGGGGTATATACCCCATCATCGCTATGTTTCACAGACCGGAACGGTCCAAAATATCCTGCTCATTGTTCGGAACAACCCTAATCCGAGTAATGTACTCAAATGACGGCTACCATGAAAATCTCTTGAATGGATGTCCCTTTACACACCAAGAAAAACAATAAAAACAACAGTTAACACATTATAAATATACAAACATACTCATCTACGACATCAACACACATCAAACTTTCACATTTACATCACTCTAGCCTCAATTCACGCTCTCTAGACTATGGGCACCTAGAAGCAGGAGCCTAAGAGCAGGACACCAATGCCCATGTTTGGGCGCTCCTGTCCCGAAGGTCATTATTGCCTTCACTGCTCTTGTCCAGGTCCAAAATGCCACTGAAATTAAAAAAATTGCACAAAAATTCATCAAAAATGACCAATATCAACACATTTTTTAAAAAAATCATGCTTACAAACTTCGCCATCGTATCGTGATGCCACAATTGTCGCTCTACCATCTTGAATCGACTCGGTCATGGTGCTCTAACTTGTGGCATCCTCACACACCCAGAGCTCACTATTACACTCACACAAAAGACAAATGAGTTGCCTAATCACTTTTTATCACATTACTATCTATAGTAACTTTTCATTTATTCACTTTACTATCATTATTCTTCACACTCATTTTCTCTATTAATACACATCACACAATTTCCCTCATATCTTGAGCATCCTTACTCCAATTTCTCTCTCGTTAGTGGCATTATTTCTTCAGAATTCCACCTACTATCATATCATATACATTACACACACAATATTTCTCCTATGACATCATCTTATACACTCATTATACACACACTTTTGCTATATCTCTCATCACATTATCCATTACATCATTACACACTTACTTTCGGCTCAACATTCGTTCTCACTCATCACTCCCCCTTTCGATCAAAAGGGGGGCATACAATTGGGGTCATCCCATAATTCCACTCACACCACTACGCGATCTCTCTACATTGCTAATCACATCATTATTGAATATTTACTCATACACCATACGCCATGACATATCATTTTCTAACGATCCCCCCTAATGACCTAACATGGGGGCAACAATCGTAAATTTGTCTCCATGAGTAATCAATCAATCAATCACATACACTCAAATATCTATAACAATAAAAATCACATCAATCAATCAACATGAACACAACACATTTATCTTCCAAAATGACCTAGCTTGGGAGTTATAGCACCACTTTCCCAGATGACTTAACACAGGAAGTTATTTTAAATTTTGCGGTTGCTTCCAGATGACCTAACATGGAAGCCACCAAAAACACATTGCAGTGACACCCTGGGAGTGGGGAGAATAAGACATCATTGTCTTTTCTATACTACTCCTATATGGGTTATCACGTTTTCTTGAAAATTTGGATCCATAATCAAGAAAATTTTATCTTTGTCTATCTACAATGGTTAGATCTTTTGAGGATGCAGTTAAAGTTAGAGAGTAAAACTAGACTTATCTCCCTACACTCTTCCTCTAGTGGCAGGACACCGAAATCCTTATTTTTTCATACACACTCTATCGATTTGGGAATTGATCACTCCCCTCCCCATTATATATCCATAAAAAAATTGAAACATTCAATCATTCAACATCACAATCATAAATCTCACTTAGTACTCCTCATGATGGTCCTACCTCTCTTGTTACACTACATGGATCAACATGCTAATCCATGGTTCAAAATGCTATATGTTCTCACTTGGCACATACTTTTACTATACTCTTCGCGTAATTTAAAAACATGGAATTCTTCAGAATTCTTAGAAAGCATCTCTATCTACTTTATGTTTCTGAGATTTCACTCACCAACATAAAGTGGGGGCAAATGTAGACACAAAATCATGCACTTACTACTATTATTTACCGCAAAGTATGTGGTTATATATATGGATTTTGCGTAAGAAAATTATTCACTGATGACTCATTCTATAGTCCATACATTTTTCTTGTTAGTCTTTATTTTTGTTTGTCTTGCAAACTTGTCACTCATACACACAGTTCTAGTCAGGTCTCAGAGTTCGCTATTTGTCAGTTCTCACTCATCTGTTATCATTATTCTTTGGATACTAGCACCTAGGGTTTAATGGTAGTGCCAAGCACCCCTGTCCATATAGGGTGCCCTTATCCTCTTTGTATTTGGTTTTATTTGAGGTCAATTTTTTTGGTTTTCCCTCTTATCTCACGAGGTACTAGTCAACATGTCGGGTCATTAGCGTTTAAATTTGAACAAGAGATCCCTATATAAACATAACATATATACCATTATATGGCAAGAATATTATTATCAAGAGATAGTTATCTACATAGAGCAAGGGATTGCATTTGGGCCATTAATCTGCATACACATGACATAGGAAGGGGAGTTCATTCTATTCCATTCACACATTTGCATTTTTATCTAGCTATTGCTCACTATCTTGACATCATTGGCACGAGGGTGACCTAGGAGAACTATTTCACACCCAAGCACACAAAACTACATTTTTCTGAGATGTAGTGCAGTGCTCGGCTGTAAGTCCACCATTGTGTTGGCTGAGGATAGTATGACCCCTCATTCTGCATCATTTTTTTTTAGGATTTGATGTTTATTTGAGGGTTTTATAGGTTCTTTCTTCATTGTAGGTTTACAGCTATCCAATCTATCAAAGTGTGACATACACATGACCAAGGGTGAACAAACACAAAGCCATAATGGCCATATCAAAACCAGGTTCTGAACTTTTCTATAGACCAGGGTGCTCAGAAGTAAGACCAGGGCACCCACAGGTGCCACCATCCCTCTCCACTAGCCCTAGTATAACTAGTGTCACCTCTTTTACATTTTTTTGGGGTTTTTTGCGATGGTCTGTTATTATGTTTCATCACACATTTCAGTCCCATGTCATAACGAAGTAAGAAAAATCAAGCTAAGTTCCTTATCCATTTTATTTACTTTCATTAATAGATTAAATAAATTTTTTAGCATTCATTTTTAACTACATATAATTTATATCATAGTTTTACATTTAGATTCATATAAAATAAATAGATTTTATTGAATCACCATCTCAATCCTTCTATTACAAATATTCCTAAGTTACTTGTTTAGAATGGGAAAATGCCCATTCTAAATTAGCTTATTTTGTAATTGTTCTAATACTTGTATAAGGTGCAAACCTTTCAAGTCTAGATACTTAACTACATGGTATCCACTTTGGTTTTACATATAATTTGTTATGATTTGTGATTTCATTACAATAACTAAATTATACGTTGTTCCCCTAATTCTTAAATTAATAAATATAATTAATTAATTATGCATAACCCATTAATTAATTTTAGATGTTAATAAACCTTAATAAATGAAGCCACAAAACTTATGATTGTAAAAAAATTGATCATGCTCTTAGCATTGATGTATTAGTAGTGAATTTAACCTTAGACCTAGCATGCATAATGTGCATGTTCCCTTCCATCTCAATCATTCTAGATTAAAAAATTCTTAAGTTACTATAAGTGCAAAATCACAGCAACCCCCAAATGAGTTATGGATCTACTTTTCTAAGGAAGAATCATTTGGTGTGATTGCATAACATTGAACTTCCCCAAGGTGTGGGACCTTGCAAAAGTGGGAAAGCTCTGTAAAGAAAGTTGGTTCTTGTTCCTAAACTACCTCCCACGAGCTACTCCAGTGCAAGAAAGCTAAATCTAATCCTAATTTAACCATTCCAAGGAGACCAAGGAGAGAAAGAAAGCGAGGAAAACAAGAGCCTACACTAAAACGGTGATACACCTAGAGAAGGGAGCAAGATATTCTATTGAGGGAGAAAGAAACAAATAAAATGAAGATGAGGGAGGTCATATAGAAGTGACACGGCCCAGATCTTCAAATTCATCCATTAAACTCCATGAAACACAACATCCTGCACCTGCAAATGTGAAATACATGCACATAAAAACAAATACTGAAAGGGAGAGGCACGGAGAAATGACAAAATGATGCAAAGGGTTGAAGAACACCACAAAAACACGTTTTTTATTGCTCTAGAAGGTGCACAGACCATTATATTTCTGGAATAGAGGCACAAATACATTTTCTAGGCATGGGAGAAGGTTCGCTGCTCAAAATTGGCATCGAGAAAAAAAATTGACAGAGTTTCTCTATGCCCAGAATGTCTCTCTTTCTCAAAATGAGAAGTGTTACAATATATAGAAAGAATAAGAGAGAGAGAAGAGGGAAAAATCAAATCCCAAAATCTGTCTTTCAACCACTTTTCAAAATGTGTTTTAATTCTTCCTCTATTGATGGGCTCGATGCAAAAGCTCATAATTCCATGTATCTACTTCGTAGACCAAAGAAAATGACCCATACTTCATTAAATTTGGTGGTTGGAACTGGTTTTTTTGTCTTTTCCACGCCAAAACACATTTTGCAAATTTTCTCCCACAAATCTCTACCAAAATAAAAAATTGAAGACTCCATGATGAAGAGAATCTCCAGATCTTTCCATTGGTACCAAGATCATCAAAAATGGAGCTCTGGATCAAAAGATATGGCCTTCTGCGTTTTTTCCTTACGTTTCCTACAAATTTGGCTTCGGGTGAATTTTGAACTTTTTCCCCACAAATCCACTAATGATGTGGCATCCATTGGGGTTGGTAGAGGCAGGGGCTTCCTTTTTTCCATTTTACATTTTTTGACAAAAAGTCAAACAATCCAATTTACCTCCGAAGTCCCGCATCCCCCGCATTAGCTTTGACTCGCGGTTCAAACTTTGATTTTCACTTTTTCCTTTGCCTCTGAGTTCTGGAATCCCGAGCTCGTAAGTCTTGGGAAAAATTTTCCCTCATAATTTCCTTATGTGCAGGAGTTTCTCTTGACCAAATTTTCTGGAATAAAAAAAGGGTGAATTTGGAGATAACAATTTGGCGACTCACAGGGGACATCTGCCTGCTAGATGAATGAGGACCAGTGGCCTTAGTTGCATCCATTGGGCATGGAGTCCAGCCTTATAAACTGACTCTGATATGAACTCTGAAATTCTGACCTCTGAGCCTCTTGGAAATCCTATTGAAACTTGAAGTTGGACTTCACCAAAATCCAACTGAATGCATTGTGCAAGAGCAAAACAACAACACCAAAAACTATGTACAAACTGAAAATCATACATGCTCCAAATGGAACATGCAGAGTGTGCACAAAAGCACTTCTTCTACTGAAAAAAAAACCTACCTACTCCTACTCTAACCAAGAGTAAAAGGGAATGCTCAAACAAATCCTACAACTGGCAGGGAGAAATAGCTTCCCTTCCTCAAAAATGGCAGCCATGCAACTGATTTGGCACTGAACATGGCTGGTTGGATGAGTGAAAAACTAACAATAAGCCGGTCCTCCACCCAAATCATCAAGGTATCAGCATTAATGGAAAATACCTCCTCAAGATGACTTGCATTCTACTCCTAGAGGTATTGATGGTGACCCTTGGTACTTTGATGCTCATCCTCATGCCCTGAAGTAGGCATGACTGGTTTTGGTTTCTCCTTTGGCTCCAATGAAGCCAAGTACCTGATTAGGCATAGTCTGATCCTTTAGATGTGCCCATTTCTCTAAAATTCAACTCCAAAAATGGAGTCTTCTTATGTACCTTCTTAGCATGGATGGTGTGAGAGAGATGATGACATCCTCCTGCCTTTTCTCTTCCTCCTCCTTTGAAGAACAATGGAAGATCAAGATCTTCCAATCTTGATTCCAGAGGGTTGTTATGAAGTGTTCAGGCTGATTGTTCTTGAATGTTCTCCTCCATGGCAGAAGGCTCATGTGATTGTGGAAGATGGATGGAGGAGCAAATGATGTAATCTCCTTGGGCTTCTCTCCATCAAGACAATCCTCCAAGTCAGACAGATAATCTACCTCCTCGTTGTCCTATTGCATGTGTTCGACCTCCTCCATGGTGTCCCTTCGAATATGCAATTTTCTCACCATGGTTCCCCTCATCTTCAAACATGAAGTTTGAAAGCTCAAACTCTTCTTCAACATCAGAGCTTGAAGGGGATGAAGTGGGAGGAAGAACTGAAGGTTCTTCTATGGCCTACTCCATACTTGGAGCCTCTGAAACTGTATGGTCCTCCTCCATCATGGGTTCATCAATCAAATCAGTACTCCTTAAAATGAAAGCAAAAAATCTTCAATGATGTCTTCTTGGATTTGGAGTAGCTCACACTGATTTGATCTCTCCCATCCTTGTTCTGGGGCTTAGCTAGATTGCTTCCACCACTTGTTCTTAAGCCTCCTCTCGAGCCTCAACCTCCACTAGGCTTGACCATCAAGGGGATCTTTGTAAACCCAAATTTACTAGCCCAACTCTTCATATTGTCTGGCATTTCTTTTATGTTGGGATCCTCTTCTTTCTGTCCTTGACTGGATTCTTGAGTCTCTTCCCAACATGGACTTGGGAAAGCAAGAGGAGTGGAAGGTTGGGGTTCAACTAGCTTTGTAATTGTTTATGGTGGGGAGGGAGGTGAAACTTCTTGTTTGTTTAGAGGGGATGACTGTTTGGAAGGGAAAAGGACAGAAAAACTGAGATGGGGTGGAAGACTAGGGAATGGAGAAATGGAATCAACACTTGGGGCTAGCAAACTGGGAAGCTTGACCCTTGATGCCTCAATGTTGAAATGGTAAAGACTTGAGGAGAGAGAAAATGAAAGATAGGGAGCTGGTGATTGACTTACCCATTGACAAGGTTGTCTCTGACACCAACTCATAAGCCCCAATCTCCTCTGCCCATTGTGTAAGTTGGGGGTAGCACTTCAATCATGAATTCAAGACTTCTCCTGAGGGCTGTAGTGTCTTGGAAAAGGGCCTTCCCATGGACAAGGTTCCCTGCAACCAATGCTTGAAAGCCCTCATTTGAGTCTGTTGCCCTTAATTGAACCATGTCAGCCTCCATTTTTTGAATCTTCTCTAGTAGACCAGCATCCTATGCATAACTATCACCATTGTATATGCATACCCCCTTGTCCTTGATAAGCTTCATAGTCAAACTGGTTTTGACACTGCTCATATGGGTAAGCATGTATGGTCCTGAGATCTGATTATAATGTTGATCTAGAGGAGTTGGAAAATACATTGGAGGTGGACTGTATTGCTGTAAGTATGAGTTCCATGAAGGGAATGAAGTCATGATTGCACAACCTCATGGAATGGGAGAAAATGAAAGCGATGGAAGAAAAAAATGGATGGAAATGACTGAAGATGGATGGAAAAGGTCTGCAACTCAGAGAATGGGTTTTTGACCAGATGGAGTCGCCAGATGTGCTTTGAAAGTGCCTCCAAAGGCTGAAATCTTCACCAAGAGCACATCGAACCTGATGAAGTGAAGTGGTAAGGTGCTTCAAACCTGTCCCACCGGGCGTGCCAAAACTGTTAATGCAAAATCACAACACCCCCAAATGAGTTCTAAAAATATGCTTTTATATGGCATACTCATTTGGTGTGATTGCATAACATTGAACTTCCCCAAGGTGTGGGACCTTGCGAATGGGAAATCTCTCCAGAGAAGGATGGTTCCTCTTCCTAATCTACCTACCACAAGATATTCCAGTGTAGGATAAGCTAAATATAATCCTAATCTAACCATCCCAAGGAGACCAAGGAGAGATAAGAAAGTGAGGAAAAAAGAGCCTACACTAAAGTGGTGATACACCTGCAAAGGAAGCAAGATATTCTATTGAGGGAGAAAGAAACAGAAAAATGGAGATGAGGGAGGTCAGACAGAAGTGACACGACCCAGATCTACAAATCATTCATTAAACTCCATGAAACACATCATCTTACACCTGTAAATGTGAAATACATGCACAGAAAACCAAGATTGAAAGGGAGAGGCACGGAGAAACAAAACAATGATGCAAAGGGTTGAAGAACACCGCAAAAACACGTTTTTATTGCTTTAGAAGGTGCACAAACCATTACATTTTTGGAATAGAGGCACAAATACATTTGGAAAGTGTGGGAGAAGGTTCGCTGCTCAAAAATGGCGTCGAGAAACAAATTTGACATAGTTTCTCTATGCCCAGAATGTCTCTCTTTCTCAAAATGATAAGTGTTACAATATATAGAAAGAATAAGAGAGAGAGAAGAGGGAAAAATCGAATCCCGAAATTTGTCTTTCAACCACTTTTCAAAATGTGTTGTAATTATTCCTCTATTGATGGGCTCGATGCAAAAGCTCATAATTCCATATATCTACTTCATAGACCAAAGAAAATGACCCATACTTCATTAAATCTGGTGGTTGGAACTGGTTTTTTTGTCATTTCCACGCCAAAACATGTTTTGTAAATTTCTCCCACAAATATCTACCAAAATCAAAAATTGAAAACTCCATGATGAAGAGAATCTCTAGATCTTTCCATTGGCACCAAGATCGTCAAAAATGGAGCTCTGGATCAAAAGATATGGCCTTCTGCGTTTTTCCTTATGTTTCCTGCAAATTTGGCTTCAAGCGAATTTTGAAATTTTTCCCTGCAAATCCACTGATGACGTGGCATCCATTGGGGTCGGCGGATGTAGGGGCTTCCTTTTTTCCATTTTACATTTTTTGACAAAAAGTCAAAAAATCCAATTTACCTCCAAAGTCCCACATCCCCACATTAGCTTTGACTCAGGTTCAAACTTTGACTTTTTCCTTTGCCTCATTCTAGAATGTGAGCTCGTATGTCTGAAACATTTTCCCTCATAATTTCCTTATGTGCAAGAGTTTTCTTGACCAAATTTTCCAGGGGGTGAATTTGGGATAACAGTTACTTGTTTAAAATGGGTAAATTCTCATTCTAAATTAGCTTATTTTTAATTGATCTACTATCACTATAAAGTGTAAACCTTTTAAGTTTAGATACTTGTATACGGCATCCACTTTGGTTTCACAAGGGTACAATAGGATGATTTTGGTATTGATAAAAAGTGTTTTCCAATACTTGTACATTAAGTGTAAATATCTTATTAACATACATTGGTGATCTAATATTTTTCAATCTAACATATCGAAATGATGTGATTGTTTAATATGAGGTAATATTTAGACAACTATTACATAGTTCTATGATAACTATGGAGAGTTATGTAATCAATACTAATTATGATATAATTGGAATATGATTTTACACAAGTTGGAATCCAATAATAACAACATTGGAATCAAAAATCACACTACGTAAAAACCAATAATAACAATATTGGAATCTGATATCACACTACTTAAAAACTAATAATAGAAATTTAGGAATCTAACTTCAATAATTATAAAAGTAGAAATGATGATACTATAAGTCCAGATTCTTGAACATATGTCCAAATTTAATGAAATGTTAGTTTTTAAGAGTCTAGCTTCCTCCATTTCCAAGCACTCAATGGTCATAGAGCCATGTCTTAGCAAGAGAAAGTCACTCCAAACATTATCATAGGTCTTTAAGAGACAAAAGGGATTATTCTAAGCATATGAGGCACACCACATCACATTAATACCATGTTGGGTACATTCTCTACTCTCTAGTTATCCCATTGTCGTTTTTTTTAGAGATGTTATGACACCAATAGTGGGTTAGATTAGATATGCATACACACATGTACCTACACCAGGAGAACTACACAAGCCTTGCTCCTACTCAAGGGGATGTAGTATAGTACTTGGACTGGTTTAGAAGGGATTGATCACCAAGGATAGTCCAACATCACAGACACATTTATTTCTCCTTTGGTTATCTAATTCTTTCATGAGGTCTGTTGTAAGTGTCTATGGTTTCTATTGGTTGTGGCTCATTATAGACGGATTCGAAGTTGTGTGAGCCCTAACGATAGACAGTTAAACTCAGTTCCAAACAATTAAAGAGTAAGAAAAGTTGTAGAACCTCATTATGCATAGGTCCAATATTATATAGAAGGATCCAATATTGTACCACGTTCCAGGTAGGGATGTACATTCTTGCATAGGAACAATTTCCAATTCCAATATCAAAGAAAAAGAATTTCCATATTCAAAAGAGATATTTCACTCAGGTTGCACACCCAAATCATTTTTATACCGCTGTGTGTAGCTAAGTACTTATTCCTTTACTTGTTTTAAGCAATCGTTTCATTGTCATATCATTGTTTGTTCTATTAATAGCTATATTCTAGATTATGTAGTTAATGCAGATTATTTTTTTCAAAATATTCTACCTATAACATACCTTATAACCTTCCATAATAAAATCTCATTAAATATTTGTATGGTACAAACACAATGATAACATTTCCACAACATTACAAAATAAGAAGCCTCTCATCCCTAGTAAAGAAACATTTTACTTATGAAATGTCTTTTTATCCGTATAACAACATGCAACCCTCCAACTATCTCGGTGTAAGAATACTTGAACAATGACTATCCATTTGCAGAGAGATTTGTCACTATTCAAACTTTTCCTAAGAATCCATGGTGTAATGGAGATAAATTTACATTATTTTGAAAACCCAACATATTAATTATTTTTTTCATTTAGTAAGGGATAAAGAGAAGTAGGGCTAGATGTTATATTGAAAAAATATTTTTATTGATGTTGTAGAGCCGTTCTTACCATTCTATGAGTTATAGATTTTGGGGTTTGCAATAACAATCAAATCTTACATAAATTTGCTCGATCTCTCTTATAAATCACTTACCATTAGAAATTGGATATGTTACAACTACATTGCATATTAGTGATATACATATTGTTTTCAAGACTAGTATTGACACAGTTGAAAAATATGACACATAAAATTTTACAATAGAAATCATAAACATGTTATAGTTTTGATACTGAAATCAAGCCTGAGAATACAAAAATAAAAACGTAGAATAAAATGCAACATCTATTAAACAAATCATATTGATTATTTATAACCTTAACGATTATTATTATTTTTACAGGGGCTATAATACCATTACATTTGCTAATAATAATTAGATTGATAGGTGTTTCTCTAAGTATTATGAAAGTAGTTTGCTACTAATATTATTCATTTGCGGCATTAAAACCAAATGCATGTGAGATGAGATAATAACGAGGCCATTAAAATTATGGTGAGTAGCAAACAAAATTAATGTGCAGACCATAAAAATAATCTTCTGTCATTTCTTAAACTCCATAATATTTTAATAATCTTTATCTTCCTTTGCTAGGAATAAGGTCACTCATATTCTTATTCATGTGGCCAAACCTCAATATTTTATGTTTCGTTAACATCCATGACCAAAAATGTAGGTATTACTTATGTAATCATTTTTTAATTCACGCAACTTTTTAAAATTCCAATTTTCTGACACTTGCATCAAATTTAATGATGGTATGACCGTATGTGTAATTTTTTCCCGTAAAATAACTTATTAATTAATGGAATTTTTTTGAAAAGAAATGCAAATGGGGAGCACTAGCCACCATACAAAATTTGTTAGTGAATGTAAGGAGTAGAATAATCATGTAACTTTGTCGTCCCAAATTTAAAATGAATGGAAAAGAAAACCACAGTTTAACACAGAACGTGGGATAATAATTTCAATCACTACGCAGGTGAACTGAGAAGATATATCAAATCAATGGCTTAAAATTTTATACATATCGAATGGCACAAGCCAATATTTTCCCATCCACCTTTTTTAGCGAGTTTCATTTTGTGCATGTAACTTTATTTCAAGTATGTCATACGTTATTGATGGTATTTACAAAAAGGCTTCTAGAGAATTACCCATACAAATGAGATTGAAGAAGTTGATATAAAATGCTACAAAATTATACTTCCATATACATATAGTCAAGGATATCTTGAGTTATTTTGTCACTTTTTAATAGAATATAATCACTACCCAAAAGTGTACATGAAACATTGATAGGGATCCATATTTACGTCGATATATGCTTCTCCAAATGGGATGAAGGGTGTCTATTATTGACATTTTTAGAAGATTGATGATGGAGAAGGCTTGTATCGTCAACAAATGAAATAATGCACATCATCCACGCATTTTTAAAACCCCTAATATCCAACAACAAATCACATTTACTTTTAGTCTCGCCGCCTTTTTTTGTATACTACCTGTTTCAAAACCCTAATAGCTAAAATCATTTTTTCATTAGTTTTTAGCTTTCCAAAAAATTTGTTTCTATTTTCTTTGTTCTTGGTTGAGAATTCATTCATGTCCATGGTTGTTTTTATTATTAATAACACGCAAGAAATTATATCTCAGGGAGCCATGATAATGTGTCAACCACACTGTGTAGTGCTCGCCCATGTGGGACCCAAACACAAGACCAAATATACTAGGATTTTCTTTTATTTTCATTTACTTGATATAGCTATGGAACACCATGTATGCTTACAATAGATTACTCAACACCACATGCAACGTTTACACCAACAAGAAGAACATGCAAATGTCAATATGACACAATATGCAAATCAACGTCACGCTTATATAAACGAACAAGTATAAAACCACTGCCCAACCACAACATCAACATCATAAATAGGCACCTTCCACAAAATCACATTTTCATGGTTACATATTTATTGTAATCATATTTCATTATTATCCTTAAAGGTTTCAAGAAAACTTAACATGAAAGCACATTTTTTCCTTTTCTCTAGACTACATTTCTTTTATTTCGTTTAACACTTAACTTAAGACAGTTCCATCTTAATTACCCTTTAAACTCCCTTATTTAACCCTATAGGTCTCAAAATCATTTATTAAGTAAGCATATATTCTCATTCACAACGTTACTTATTATTTAATTCATTTCAAATTTAATTTACAACAAATACACTCAATCACACAAAAAGAGTGAGCATTAGTTTAAAGAGAATGGATACCATATTTTGTTTTCTCAAAAGGTCAACATCTTAGGGAAACCTTTTTGATATGCAAGGTTGACTATAGGTTTCGAATACCAATAGGATATAAAAAGGTCTTACATTTTAATTTTATTTTATTTACACTCAAGAGATTTGCTCCCAGCTAAAAGTCAACTTTGAGTGGTTCAAACACCTCTATCTCATAACCTCCAAGTTTTACTTTCTTTCAAAAACTGGCAACTCATGAATACAATTTAATTTCTAAAGGTTAATAATGATTTCATTCACATTAGACTCTTATTGTTGCAATCGAGAATTCCAATTGGATAGCAGGATCTAAATGAAAATATCATCCGTAGTTAAACCTTCTAAGAGATCTCTCAACACACATCTCCTATATGATTCGCCCTAGACTCTCCAAAACACTCATGAACAAGAATTAATTAACTTGTATTTAATTTGAGTCAAGATAATTTTAATATAATAAAACAAATGAGGGAACCACCGTACTTTGCAATTTACCAAACTTTTCTTGATCACATTTCAAGGAACAATAGTTACCTTCCTTATTTTCCCTTATGACCCTATACACATGCATTGATTATCCCTTCCAGAGAGACTTAGAATAGAGACACCCATTTAAAAAAAATTTATTAAAACAATACATCATTCATGTCACGAGGTGACATTGTACCCTTAATTATAACAACATGCACACTTCTACATGCACAAGAAATAGTTTTAGGTGAACAACACATGAATAACACAATTCTCAAGGGTAACCTTCTCATGGGTTGTTATATTAGGCTCAACAGATAGCTTTTAAAATAACCTCCTAAAAGTGGTAAACCCCTAACCATTCCTCTAGAAAGTGTTTATGTTCTTCAGAGTTTCCCAAGTATTTTTGTAAAGCACGCAATAATACATAATCGTTACTTTCACGTAGGAGCACATTAAACAAATTTTCATTTCATTTCCAATTAATATTTACATCTACTCCATTAGCAAGATATATACCTATAATCAAAATCACTCCTAAATTATAATGCCCTTTTTCTCAAGATACGAATATGATAAAATTTCTTACTGATTTAACAAAAATAGTTTTTTATTAAACCTTTTTATAGAGTAACTGATGTAAACTATGATATATTGCTGATAACTATAATATGATGCAAGAAAATAAGCAATTAAGTATGAAACCCTAAGAAATACCTATAGAAATAATGACTTAGTTGATTTACGCTTGATCTGGAAGTACTCTAGACTAGGAAACGTGACGAAAAAAATGGGAAGAGTGTCGTTATTGCTCAGTATAAATGTTGCAATCCATGGACAGAGCTAGACATGGGTGCCCCTGGAAGGACATGGGCACCTAGGCACTGGAGCCTACTACTAGGCACCCGTGACTATGCAAAAAGTCTGAATCTACTTTTTTACTGTGTTGCAAAAGTGTCACAAATATTCCCTATTCATCGCGTGTATGTCACTCTTTGATCACCGAGGGTGCCTGTAACCTGCAAAATAGATATCACTTGCAAAATACCATAAACCACATCAAATCCAAAAATTGAAAGATGCAGAATGGGGATTTGGAGTGACCCCGGTGGTCACCCCGAGAGTGAACTTGTGACTGAGCACTACACTGCATCTCAGAATCCATGTAGTTTTGGTGAGTGTGTGTATATATTGTGCCCTAGGATGTCATTATCCAAGTGACACTTGATAGCGAGTTGTAGCTAGAATGTAACAATGTAGTAATATGTGTGGACATAATAAAATAGACTTCCCCTTCCTATGTTGTGTATACAAAGTTGATGTGGCCCTTGTCCCTTGAGTGGATTTCTAGATGGATTCCTTTGGGGTGCTTTAGGTTCCTTTTGGTTGCAAGCTTAGGTGATGATAGTAATGCTTAGTGCTTGGTCTTTTATTTTGAACCCATAACTATGTATTTATATGATTCCCTTTTTTGAATTTTGTGATTGAAAACTGGAAGGCTGACCCATAAGTGAAAAAGATGCCCAAAAGGTAAAAGACACCTAAAAAGAGCGAGTAAGGTAAGAAAGGGTCAAGGAAGGCTATAGGGGACAAGATTTCCTAGGCGCTATTGTCCTGGCCAGGGTTCATTTTAAGAGACCTCTGGGAAATTGAAGGTGGAAAATCCCTTGCGAATATGCCCATAACCACTTTTGTGAAACAAGTGATTTTTCTGGGGTTTGTGTGCAACATTTTCACCCAAAAGAAGCTTTAATTTTCAAGACATGCGACAGGAAGGTTACTGTCATGCGGAAGCAAGTTTACTGTCATGTGATAACAACCTTGTTGTTGGGTGACAATAAGGTCTCTGTCACATGACAACAAGGTTGTTATTGCATGACAACAACCTTGTTGTCGTGCATCAACAAGGATGTTGTTATTGTCACCCGACAGCAAGATTGTTGTCGCACAATAGTGAACTTGATATTGCACAACAACAACCTTGTTGTCAAATGACAACAAACATATTGTCGCATGACTACAAAATTTAAATCTCTCGTCAACTCAATATCCTTGTCACAGGTCAGAGAAATATTGTGTCGTGGGTCAACAAGATTACTATCATGCATCACTAGTAGTTGTGTCATGTGCCAACAACCAAACCCTTATCACATGTCATTGAAATATCCTTGTCACGTGTCATTGAAATCTCCTTGTTGTGTGTCAGTGAAATCTCCTTATCGCACGTTAGTGAAATCTCCTTGTCACATGTCATTGAAATCTCCTTGTCACACATTAGTGAAATCTCCTTATCACGTGTGAATAAATAACACTTATCGCCTGACTGAAAACTTGAAAATAGATCTGCACTGTGCAGTGGTGTTTAGAGTATGCAAGTTTAGAGTACTTGATATGTTGATACCTTAACTAGTAGTTAGTTAGTAGTAACCTACTCAGTGAATCACCTAGGTTTTTATAGGAGATGTTTTCAAATGTAGGTGAAGCCGGCTCCTAAGAAAATATACTATAAATTTTAGGCGAACAAGACACTGACCTGCTCTGAAAAATTTACCTTTTCAAATTTTCCTAAAATGAAATTTTTGCCATATTACAAATATTTACTACTAAAATTATCCTTGGTCCTGGCTGGGTAGTGGTGTCTGAAGCCATGAAATATAAAAAAGTAAATTTTTGATTGGACTGTAGGGTGTGCAAGACCAAATAGAAAATAAGAAACACAGAAAAGAAGCTAAAGATAGTTGTCAATCACTAGTTTTCTTGCTTGTGAATCATGTAAATGCTAGCATGTTTTTAGGACCTAGAAATGTACCCAAATGCATGGTTTTGTGTCTACATTTGTCCCCGCTTTACATTGTTGAGTGGATACTCGATAACATAAATTAGATAAGCGATGCATACCTTATGATCTTGTAGAACGTGTGGTGAAATGTGTGCTGAGTGGACAAGTGAAGCGTGGAATGATGCAAAGTGAAGCGTGGAGACTAGGAACGGAAAGTGACCCTAGGGATGAAGCATATGCATTGTGTTGTACATGTTGTTCTAGCTTATGGTTGATGCTTCTTGTACGGATGAACCTGTAAAAGAACAGAAAGAATGTAGTTAAAGTATTGTATATGATGAATCAAAGACAAATGTGCATAAGTATGTAAAAGTGTGTAAAGGAAAGTGTGCATCTGATGTATAAGAGTGTAAAAGGATAGAAAAGTGTCCTGAAATGTTGCATAGAGTGAGTTTTTTGGGAGATTTCACACCAAGAGTGAGTTTTGTGGGTGATCTCGCATCAAGAGTGAGTTGTTTGGGAAATCTTGTGCCAAGTGCGAGTCTTTTTGGGTGATCTCATGCCAATTGTGAGTTTTTTGAGCAATATCACACCAAATGTGAGTTTTTTAGGTGATCTCACGCCCAAGAGCAAGTGTTGGGGAGAGAGGTATAATGTTCCTCTCCTTCTATGACTCTTCCTGGTAAATACCACTGCAGATGGTGTGTCCCTGTTGTCCTGAATTATTTTTGAATGTAATGTTTTTTCCGATTGAAATGGAGATTGCATGCATTTTGTTACTGGAGAACTATGCATAATACTATAAAACTACTCTGAAGGCTTGTGTGAACTGTACTGATCTTAAAAACTAATTGTATTTTCTCTCAGGAAATTAGTGCCTAGGGTAGGACACAAGCACCCAGGCACTCTTTTATGAGCCTGTGCATTGTTGTCTATGCTATGATTATGACCCAAGTCAAATTTTGAGCTAGTGTTGTACCTATAACATGTGTCAATTTTGTGTTGTATTATATTGTGATGTAGCTTTGAGTTGCTTTATGGGGTGATTTTTTCACCCAATGTATGCCCCCTCATTTAGGGTGCATGTGACATTGATAGGAAAATGTGTCCCAAATGAGAGGACCTGATGTTGAACTGTATTGTATCCCCATATGGGGGAGGGGATGTGCATGGTATAAACAATGAACATGCAAATAAAGTGACTAGACACATCTGCTAGTAGTAAAAGAAGAAAACATATCATAGAGAAACAATGTAACAAGCAAATGTGCATATAAGATAGACCAAAAAAAGTGGGTTTTAGACATGGGATATCGCTCACAATGTCACATAACAATCAGGGCCAAAGTGTCCAAAGCGTACAAGTATTGATCAAACAAGACATAGAGCATAGCCTGCAAACAATGGCATATAATAGAAATCAATTATTAGAATGTGGTCCTATAGGTTTTTTCATTGATAAAAAACCACATTAATAAAAAAATTGGATGATGGATTAGGGTCAAATGATGTTTTGTGTGATGTTGACATGATGGTTCAGATGTGTACTTAATGATATTGTGAGATTCACTTAGGATTGCTTGCTCTTGCAAGCACATTTAGGTGCCCATGTGTTGTTGAATGATGGTATGAGATTCTTGGATTCTTGAGAATATTTTAGGAATGATGGATATCAGGTTTACAGAGTGTTTAGGCACTCACATTAATGGCATGGTATAGATACAAGTGATTGGATTTGTTTCAGGTGTTCATCTGGAGCAGGCATGGTTGCTAGGAGGTATGAGATTGAGCCTTTGGGCTATATGAGCTCATTGATGCTTGAATTCAGGTATATCATGGTGTACCATGTATTTTTGGGTCATTTCAGTGATTTCATGATGATTTATAGCATTCTTTCAGTAGACCCTAGCTTCTATAGTGAGAAATCCTAAGGGGTTGTTATGCAAGTCTCAGTGTCTAGAGAGTTTGAGGTATGGTGATGAAATTATGATGATTCGAGAATTTTTTATGATGTGTCATGGTGCTTTGGAAAAAAATTCACGTTTCCATGATGAAAATTTTGCAAGTTATGTCAGTTTTGGTGAGATTGTGTGAAGAACTAATGCATTTCCAGCCTGAATTTGATCTCCTAATGCTCACGCTAAAATGTGTGCTTTGCATGGGACCTTGTGGCTTTCATGGATGTTTATAAAGTGATTCTATAAGGTTTCACAAAAATAATTAATTCATTTCATTATCAGGTTTTATGAACGAATGTTAAGAAGATAAAGTGGTCTAAAACCCTTGTTAAACCCTAGCTAAGAGAAGCTTGCAGAAGAAGAGGTATAGTGATCCTGTTTTGATTTATTCATAAAAATTGGTGATTGGATGATGTAGATGATCTCCTAGTTTTCCAAAAATTTATGGTAGAGGTTATGGTGATGAGTGGGCCCCACTCAAACAGGTCAGTTTTTGAAGAAAAGTGTTTTGGGACAAGGTTGTCCAAAGGACTAACATGCTCAATTAATGGTGCATGATGTATGTGAATTTTTCCTGATATACAAGGAGGTTTTGATATATTTTGATGTAAGTACATGTTCAAATGAGCTCCATTCAGGTTGATTGGTCAAAGGGCAGTTTTGAGGCCATAAAAACATTGTTCATTAAAATGGGCATAACAGGAGCTACAAGTGGAATTTTGAGATGATTAAAAATGTGTTGGAAAGAGGATTCAAATATATTTCTAGTGATATTATTTTTTCTCATGATTATTATATTTGGTATGGTTTATAGTTCAATATTTGGATAGGAACGTTTTTGCCAATGCAGGATAGGACATGATTTTCTGAACGTTTTGAGTTGTTTGAAGCTTATGATGGATTAGGTGATACTTTCTATCACTTGTAATGTGAAGAGGGATTAATTTTTCATCCAATTAATCCATTTATAGTTATCTAATGTTCCTAGGAATTATTTTATCATCTGATCTTTGAAAATAGCTTTTTGGACAGTTGAATTTGGTAAAGACAAAAGTATCTGTGGTTTGAGCAGGGGATTGTTTCAAGGATTCTAACTTGCTTAGAAGTGTTATAAAGGTTCTATAATTTCCAACAAGTGGTTACATGGAATTTTTTTTTTTATTCGAAGTGATTTGGTGGCATAATAGTGTTTCCAGGGTCCTAAAGGGTGTAGGAAACAACAGTTTTGAGATGAACGAAGAGTACTAGGCCCATTAACTGAATTAATTTAGTTGGTTAAGGTAAATTGAGACCATATATCAATGTTAAATAAGTATTTTAAGCATGTGTAATGATTTATTGGTCATGACTAAGTATGGTTTTGATGTAAGGGCATTTTTATCTTTGTGCCCATGGGGTTTTGAGCCATTTTTGGCACATGTAATGAGGTTTTAGCCAAACCAACCTACTTGGTTCACTTGTGACTATTATAGTTATAATTTTGGAATTTTTTTTATGCCTGGTTCATGCCAAAGGAGGGGGAAAAAATTGTTTGAATTTTAAATTAAGAGGAGCTTATAAAGCATTGTTTTGGGTGCTTTTCCAAGCTAGTTGTGTGTGTGCAAGGTATACGACCTAGGTGTGAGAGATTTGTAGGTTTTGAAGCATGAATTGAGGTTGAATCAAGTATTTTTTAGGTTGATCAGGATTATAAATTATGTATGCAATTGTTTGAAGGTTTAAGAGTGAAGAAAGTGATTGTTTGTGAAGGATTGGACACCTAGGGTTTGTGTGAGGATTTGAAGAAGTGCGAGCTGAACCAAGTGGTATCCATTAGTTATGGAATAAAAAAATCAAAGATAATATATTCATAAGGTGGTTGATTGTTTGCGTGATCATCTTGGGGAGTTGTAGCCTCCTTGTGGAGTTAGTGCTTCACAAAATTAGGGGTTGGTACTCTACTAAAATAGGGGTTAGTGTTCCCTATGGGGTTGGTGCCTTACTAAATTTTGAAACAAATCAATGTAATATTGTGTTTCACTGGTTTTTCTTCCCCTTTAGGATTTCCCACTTATATCTTGTGTCTTATGTTGATATATTTTTTATGGTTCTTGCACATGTGATGATTTATTGTTTGCACACATACATGGATGGTTGAATATTTATGCTTTTTTCATTAAGAAAATATGAAATCTAAATTTAAATTATCGTAAGAACTAATTCACCCCCCCCAACCTCTCATTCCATTGTGCTTCTAATAATTTGTATCATAGCAGGTCCTTTTGGAGAAGTTTGATAGCTTGAAAGGAGATCCTTGACGCACTATATGGTGAGCAGTACAATTATTGGAAAGGCACCATTGTTTGATGGATTGAATTGTGGTTTTTGGTTCTTGAGGATGAACTCATTCATCATGACTCAATGGTTGTATGTTTGGGATGTTGTAGAGCACAGTTATAATCCTCCTTCCACTCCTCCAAGTATTGAAGAACAAAACAAGGTATATAGCAATAATTCAAAAGCTTTTAATGTCATCATAGTGGCCTTGGAGAATCAGAGATGGGAGAAGTGATGCATTGCAAAACTACAAAGGAAATGTGGGACAAGTTGCAAGTTCTATATGAAGGTGACATAAAGGTAAAAATTGCTTTAAGGTCTTAAGATGAATGATAATGAGTCCATTGTTGCATACCTTCTTAGAGTTTATAAAATTTTCAATAACATAAAAGGGTTAGGAGATGAGGTAAAAGAAGAAACTTTTGTTAAAAAGGTTTTGAGATCACTAACCTCTAGGTTTGATGCCAAATTTTCTATTATTAAAGAGGTAAAGGATCTAACTACCTTGAAATTGGATGAGTTGAATGGTACTTTAACTACTTGTGAAATGAGAATAGGTGACTCTAAACCAGCCAAGAAGGGGATTGCATTCAAATCTGAAATGAATTTTGAAGGTAAAGGATGATGATGTTACTCTTGAGATTGAATATGAAGATATCTTTGTTATGGTGGCTAGAATATTTAAGAATGGATCTAGTAATTATAGTGGTAAACTTCAATTCAAATGTTTTATTTGTGGTGAAGTAGGACATTTTTCTACAAGGTTTCCTCATAGGCATGAAGAGGATGATGATGAAGATCATGAAGCTAAACCTAAAAATAAGAATTACAAGTTTGGAAAAGGTAAGAATAACTTCAAGAGGTTCAATCATAAGAATGACAAAAGAAGCTTCTATAAAAATCAAGATAATGAGTTATCTTATGCAAGTAGTAGTGTTTCAGACTCTGAATCTGAATCAGATTGTGAGAATATTGGAAATGAGACCTTATTCATGACTAAAGAAGCTATGAGGTCTTCTAATGATGGATATTTTTTGTTAGGAGATTTTATTTCAGATTATTGCAGTTATTCTGATGAAGATGATGAGGATGAAAAATATGATTTTGAGAGCATCAAAAGAGAAGTAAAGCATTTTGAAAAAGATAACCAAAATCTAACTTTGCAAATCAAGGAATATGAAAATCAGTTTCATAAGCTAGAGGAACAATATGTGGTTGAATCTACAAAGAAAATTGAATCAATCAGGTTGCTATAGGATAAGGTAAAGTATCTTATTTCAAATATGCAAGGTAAAGAAATTTTGTGCTCAAAATATGAAGAAGATATAGAGTTATTAAGGGCTGAGTTATTAGAGATTACCAAGAAGACTATGTCCTTACAAACATTTGATAAAAGTGCTAAATACCTAGATGATCTACTTAGAAAACAAAGAGCAACAGATGATAGGATTGGTTTTGGGTTCAAAGAGGAGTCTAAAGACAAGGAATTAAAGCAAGAAGTTATTGTCTTAAGAAAAGAATCAGATGAACCTGCTATTAAGGAATAAAAGAAGGTGACACTCATCAAGTACAATGTGAAATCAAGGTCTATTAGACAACCCAATGCTTCGATGAATGAGAGAACCTTCAATGGTCATTGTTTTACTTGTAATGTTTTTGGTCATAGGGCTAGTGAGTGTAGAATATATTCTAGAGGTGATCATCCTTGGAGGGACAATAGAAGTGAGTTTTCTAAGAGGGTAGTACGCTACAATTGCAATGAACAAGGTCACACAAGTAGGTATTTCTTGTATTATTCACCTAGTCAAGATGAAGGCTTTAAAAGAAAGAATTCAGTTGTAAGCTACAACTATAATGAGATTGGTCATGTGGAAAGAGTGTTTTTTCATGCTTATTCAAGACAAAAATAGATGGCTTAAGGACCTAGAGTACATGGAAATAACTTTCAATGGGATAGAATGCAAGATAGTGGTCCTATAAGGGCATGGGAACCAACGAGAGCTAATGGTGTCTCATCAAGAGCAGAGGTTAGTGGAAGAATTGTTTCTTAGATTTTAGATCAAAAGAAAGAGGATGAAGATGTTTTGCAGGTGCCCAAGAAGGCTTGGGATCTTTTCCATACCTTTTTTTAGGTCATCATGGAGCATATATACCTTCACTATGCTTCTTGGAGGTATATCAATGTCTATGAAGCATTTAAGAGAGGGGGAGTTATCTGAGTCAAAATATATGTTCCCCATATGGTCAAGGTATGTCATCTTATGTTCTTGTTCATGATCTTATTGGTTCATGATGGTGGTTATTATTTTAGACGTCTTAATCTGAGTCTTCTGGTCACTAGTAGTACATAATTGTGTTCTTTATGGTTTGTTTCTACATCATCTTGGTGTGTGGTTGGTCTAATATGTCTCAGTTTGTTCTAGAGTATCATTGATATGTCATAAGGAATGAGTAATTGTTTTCAAATTCATGAAGTATGTTTCTTAGTCTCTAAGTCTATGTTTAGCAAGTGATGAAGGTATGTTGTCTGTGAGATGATTAGAGATAAAGTCTTAGTCTTAGTTGTGTTATGTGGGAAATTCATGTGTTGTATATACAATTATCAAGTGTCTATGAATCCATGATGTAAGTTGGGTTAGGCTCATTTCTCATAAGTTGTTGAAGTCCTTTCAAGAGATCTAGATAGTCTACTCTTCTTGGTTGTGTGTCTTGGTCATCTTGAAGAGGGTCTAAATTTTTCCATTGGTCTAAATGTCATTATGATATGTGTCATGAGCTCTAAGAGATGTAAATGTTTCTTTGTAAGGTCTTGAAAATGATATTGTCTTCATGAGTGTTGATCTAAGCTTTTATTGTGAAGTTAAGGACTTGTGTAGTGTTCTTGCAGACTAAACAAGAAAAAATCAAGATGAAATCAGGTGTGAAATTTCCATACAGAGTTCTAAATCAAGTGTATAAGTGCTCAAAAAGTTTGGTGATCATCACCTAGTGTGTATGACCATTTTTTAGATATTGAAATTAGTTTTTTCTCATCTTTGAGGTCTCTCTTCCTTTGATTGTGTTCACAAAGTTCACACTGAGCAGTATAGATGGAAACTAAGATTTGGTCTTAATAATGGATTATAGGCCTAAAATTTTGTACATATCATCTTGATTATGAGAACTAAGGGATGTAAGTGGTTTCAACTCATAAGAATGTATATATTTCCAAGAATTCATGATAGTGTTGAAAGTTGACTATGTGGTTACTAGAGACCTAATATGAGTTAGGTGCTTTTGCAAACAAAAAGTGTCTCCTTTGGAGTGGCCTCTCAAGGTTATTGATGGAATTTTTCCAGCTAAATGGGTGTCTACATCAGGTAAGGAACCACCATAATTTCTTGAATGCCAAAAATTATGTATGATTCTTGAAGATCCTGGGATAGTTGACTGTAAATGAGAATTTTTAAAGAGTGAAGTTGGTCGTGAGGTATCTTCATGGTGTCTTAGCATATATATGTCTTTCTTTTGACTATGCAACTCTTGAGGAATGCATATTTTGATGGTATAAGGTCTGGTGCTTGTTCATTATGCCCTCTTAGTATATCTAGCTTGTGCAAGTTTTTGGATGGTTCATCTCAAGTATTTCAATGTCTCATCTATGTTCTCTGAGTCCTTCAAATTGATGAAAGTAAGTATAGATAGTATGCACACTAATTTGATGAGTAGAGGATCATGGTTACTCTTCTACAATATTGGTTCTTAGTGCTTAAGTATCTTTGATTATGTTGAAGAAATTAGTTGAAGGCTACATGTTCAGTGGACTCAGATTGATAGTAATATCCTACAGGTAAGAGCATTAACATTTTGAATCTTTGTCAAGTCTGAGACCTTATAAAGATGAGATATGCATAAGTAAAGGTGTTGAGAGTTCTAAAGTTGAGTAAATAAGGTAACCTCAGTCTCTGTTGATTTTTGTTGGCCCGCATATGACTCTATGTGCAAGAATGATTTGTTACAGTTATGATGTACTCTCAAAGGCAGAGTATGCTTGTTCTACAAGGTAAGAGGTGTGTTTTGAGTTCTTTTTGACCAATTTTGATGTTGCATATGGTATGTTTCCTCCATGGATTGAATATGGGGATCTTGTAACTGTGAAAGAATAAGAAACTACTATGCTTTGCCTCAAAATTTTACCTACAAGCTTGTAGGTATCTATTAAAATATGGTGGTGGTGCATATTGTGTTTAGAATGATCTTAAAGGTTGTGCAAGGAGATGTGGTTATAGAATCAAATGATTTGATTGACAAGACATGAACAAGGCAGAGTGATGACTCTTGATCTCTTGACGAATCTCACAATAATATTGTACTCTCAAGTTGCTCAGGTCCAAATGATTGCTCAGAGTTGTATGAGTGCACTCATGACATCAGGAGTTATGGGTTTCATGGTCAAGGCATGTATGAGGTTATAGAACTTGTTAAAGTTGGTTCTAAATACACTAAGAAGACTGTTTAGGGCTCTAGTCTCAAGTGTGATGTGGAGATCAAAAATATGCATTGTAGAGCTTGTCTTATGCCTAGACAAGATGGAATTTGGTCAAGAAAGAAGATATGATGGCTTGGCATGATCAGTTATGGCATTGTTGGCATGTTCAAGATGTGAATGGCTCAGGTTACAGTTAGCTACATTGGTCACATGAGAGCTAAAATAGGGGTTAAGGATAAATAACTTGTTTTTCATGCGTAGAAGGTTTAAAATGATGTTTTAGCTCCCAAAATGGTATGATAATGCTTATTCATGCTTTATTAATGATGTTCAGATGTTGTAGATGCTTATTCTAGGGGGGGCATGGTGATTGCATGCTTGAAAGAAAGCAAAAAAATCAAGTTTGAGTGATTTTTCAAGATATTGTGCTTATTTGATATCTTTTGTTGATGTTTCTAACCAAAACATGATGCTATGAAGATGAGGTAGGTGAATAGTATGCTTCTACATGTATGCCTTTATCATTAATGTAAAAAGGGGGAGAATTTTAGGTAGTTTTCCATTAATGACAGAGGGGGAGATTTTTGGCATGTGGTCTTATAGGCATTGTCATTGATGAAAAACCACATTAATGACAAATTGGATGATGGAGTAGGGTCAGAGGATGTTGTGTGTGATTTTTACATGATGATTCAGATGTGTACTTGATGATACAGTGAGATTCATTAAGGATTACTTACTCTTGCAAGCCCATTCAAGTGCCCATGTGTTGTTGAATGATGGTATGAGATTCTTGGATGCTTGAGAATATTTTTGGCATGATGGAGAGAAGTTTTAGAGAGTTTTTAAGAACTCACATCAGTGGCATGGTACATATACATGTGATTGGCTTTGTTTTAGGTAGTCATCTGGAGTAGGCATGGTTGCTTGGAGGTATGAAATTGAGCCTTGGAGCTATATGAGCTCATTGATTATTTCATTCAGGTATATCATGGTGTAACATGTATGTTTGGGTCATTTTCAGTGATTTCATGATGAGTTGTAGCAGTTTTTCAGTTGACCCTAGCTTCTAGAGTGAGAAATCCTAAGGGGTTGTTATGAAAGTCTCAATGTCTAGAGATTTTTAGGCATGGTGATGACATTATGATGATTGGATAATTTTTCATGATGTTTCATGGTGCTTTGGGAAAAAAATCAGGTTTCCATGATGAGAATTTTTCAAGCTATGTCAGTTTTGGTGAGACAGGGTGAAGAAGTAGTGCATTTCTAGCTCAAATTTGATCTTCTAATGCTCACCCTAAATTGTGTGCTTTATATGTGATGTTTTTTATTTCAAGTATGTTTCTACAGTGATTATATAAGTTTTTACAAAAATAATGAGGTCATTTCATTTTCAAGTTTTTATGAACGAATGTTAAGAAGATAAAGTGGTCTAAAACCCTAGTTAAACCCTTGCTAGGAGCAGCTTGTAGAAGAAGAGGTATAGTGAGCATGTTTTGATTTATTCATCAAAAGTGATGATTTGATGATGTATATGACTCTCCTAGTGAAACTTATGGTAGAGGTCATGGTGATGAGTAGCCCCTACTCAAACAGGTTTGTTTTTGAAGAAGAGTGTTTTGGGAAAAGTTAGTCCAAAGAAGTAACATACTAAATTAATGGTGCATGATGTATGTCATTTTTTCTTGATGTCCAAGGAGGTTTCAGGAAATTTTGATCCAGGTACATGGTCAAATGATCTCCATTCATGTTTATTGGTCAAAGGGTAGTTTTGAGGCCATAAAAGAAGTGTTCATTAAAATGGAAATAACATGAGCTACATGTGGAATTTTGAGATGATTCCAAATGCATTGGAAAGAGGATTCAGAGATATTTCCAGTGATATAATATTTTTCTTATGAGTAGGATATTTAATATGGTTTCCAGGTCAATATTTTTACAATATTTTTTTTGCCAGTACATGATAGGACATGATTTTCTGAACGTTTTGAGTTTTTTTAAGAATGAGATGGATTAGGTGATGATTTATATCACCTGAAATGTGAATAGGGATGAATTTGGAATCCAATTAATCTATTTAGAGGTATTTAATGTTCATATAAATTATTTTATCATCTTATCTTTAAAAATAGTTTTTTGGGCAGTTGAATTTGGTGAAGACAAAAGTAGATGTGGTTTGAGCAGGTGATTATTTCAAGGATTATAACTTTCTTAGAAGTGTTCTAAATATTATATGATTTATATCAAGTGGTTACATGGAATTTTTAGGTTTATTTGAAGTGAATTGGTGGCATAATGAAGTTTCCAGGGTCCTAAAGGGTATAGGAAACAACAGTTTTGAGATGAACAAGGAGTATTGGGCCCATTAAATGAAATAATTTGATTGGTTAAGATAAATTACGACCATGTATGAATATTAAAAATTTATTTTAAGCATGTGTAATGATTTATTTGGCATGACTAAGTATGGTTTTTATGTAAGGGCATTTTAATCTTTGTCCCCATGGGGTTTTAAGCCATTTTTGGCACATGTAATGAGGTTTTAGCCAAGCCAACCTACTTGGGTCACTTGTGACTATTATAGTTAGAATTTGGGATTTTTTTATGATGCATGGGTCATGCCAAAGGAGGGAAAATATTTTGTTTGAATTTTAAATCAAGAGGAGATTATAAAATCATCGTTTTGGGTGTTTTTACAAGCTAGTTGTGGGTGTGCAAGTTGTGGGACCTAGGTGTGAGATATTTGCAGGTTTTGAAGCATGAATTGAGGTTGAATCAATTGTTTTTTAGGTTGAGTAGGATCAGAAATTATGTGTGCAAGTGTTTGAAGATTTAAGAAGTGAAGAAATTGATTTGTTGTGAAGGATTGGACACCTAAGGTTTGTGTGAGGGTTTAAATAAGTGTGATCTGAACCAAGTGGTAGCCATCATTTGTGGAAAAAAATCAGAGATCATATCTTCATAAGGTGGTTGAGTGGGTGCTTGATCATCTTGGGGGGTTATAGCCTCCTTGCGGAGTTGGTGCTTCACAAAATTAGGGGTTGGTTTTCCTTGTAGGGTTGGTGCTCTACTAAACAAGGGTTGGTGATCCTTATTGGGTTGGTGACTCACTAAATTTTGAAATAAATCAATATAATTTTTTTTTCAATGGGTTTTCTTCATCTTGAGGATTTCCCACTTATATCTTGTGTCTTGTGTTGATATATTGCTTATGGTTCTTGCACATGTGATGATTTATTGTTTGCACACATAAATAGATGATTGAATGTTTATGAGTTTTTGGATAAGAAAAACTAAAATATGAATTTAAATTATTGAAGGACTGATTCACGCCCCCCCTCTCAGTCTTTTGTTCTTCTAACATCAATGGAAAACAAAGTATATCAAACAACCATGGTGGCATATAGTCCTACAAAGAAAATGCTACACATGAAGCCCCTGTTAGAATGTTAGAAAGATAAAAATTATGTCAAGGCATGTATGTATTAGTGGAAATTACATGTGCTATAAATTAGAAGTAGTAGATAATGAAATAATAACACCTATAGTGTGTGAGAGTAGTGATGGTAGATGCACCCAAGAGCCTCAATGGGACTAGTAAAAGGTACAGTTCCGAGCATCATTACAGCGTGTGAAAATCTGTAAGGAATATGCATTCACAACTAGAGACCAAGTAAACATGCATGTGTATATGATAAATATAATGATATACTGAGTATATGACTAACATAGTAAGAAAAGTGCATCATGTAATAATATAAGAAAGTAAGAATAAGTGCAACCAAGAAATACAAATGCAATGTATGAGTGTGATGGTATGGAATTCAAAGTGTGGAGATGGTAGGATTAGCGTTCCCCCTGGAGGATTTGTATGAGATGAGGTTAATTTATAACATGCTCCTTAAAAATCAAGATTGAACCATAGAATCAACAGTGTGTATCAGGATATGGTTTTAAAAATGTGTGCTATAAAGATATATCATGAAGTATAGAGTGTAAAAAGTGGGGGTGATGTGAGGTTCATTTCATATTCAGACCCTTAGCAGTTGAGTATGAACCATGGAACTAGATTGCTTCATAGGGTAATGACAATACAAGTTTTGTATTAAAGGTTTTGAAAGTGCTTAAAAAGATGAATCATGAAGTGTAGAGCATTAATTATGACGTCAGATGTTTGAGAGAATTGATAGTGCTAGAATGGGGTAAGTGTAATGCCCCCTAAGTGTGTGAGTGGTGGATATCTATTGGACAATGAAAGAAATACATTTTGATGGTGACGTGGCTTGAAATGTGTCTTGGCCATCAATATAATGAATAGTTTGTTTGACAAAATGAATTGGACATAGAAGTGGAGTAGGATGGGTAGGGATCTTGAATGGTGGTAGCTTATATGGGATTGATAATGTTGTAGAATACTTGAGAGAATGAGGGGTTGGACTGATTTTGAGAGGAAGTTACTAAGTTGGAGTTGGTTAAGTGGTAGAAGACTTGAGAGGAGGAGGGTTTGGAAAAAAATTTGAGAGGAATTTAATGAGTTGGAATGGGTTGAACAAACGGCTCTTGACTTACCAGAGTAGGAACATTTATAGCGATGGCATGATGCTCATTAGACATAGATGGATCAAATTTAGGAACCTAGCGGGAGTTAGCAATTAGAGATGAACATGTAGTAACATTTTGTGTAGGAAATGAAATGAAACCATAATGTTTAAGGTGGCCAATTTTTCATTTTAGAGCATGGAAATCATTGTCATTATGTCCATTGATTCAATGATAATTGCAATATGGATGACCTTGGTATTTTACAATCTGATAAGGAGGAAAAGAATGAGTAGATGACAAGTTGATCAATTGATGAATGAGGAACTAAAAAAGAATATCATGTTTTTTAATATTGAAATCAAACTTGATAGGTGTGGGTAGTGGCAATACTTGGGGTTAACTAATATGAGCACATGTAGAATTCATAGAAGTATTATGAGATGTAGAAGAAGAATTAGCATGGGTTTGAGAAGCATCATTGAGATGTTGGATTTCATCTTTAAGAGATGTAATCATTGTTTCCATGGCTTAAATTTTATCTTAAAATAAACAATGTAAATCCCGAATTGACACTAAGACTGGTTGATTAGATGGAGGATTAGGAATAATATATTCATTAGATAGACAATCAAAAATCACACTTACTTGAGCGGGCGGTGTATTGCGAGGGAGATACATAGTGTCTAGGGTTTTTTGGAGAACAACCTTGCAATGTGGATGAATTTGAAGTAGGTCATGCAAATAAATTGGAGGATTTTTAGGAGCCGTGAGAGAAGAAAAAAAGGATCCAAGTATAATTGAATGTAGTTTTACCAAATGATTTAACAAAAATATATTTTTATTAAACCCTATTACAAAGTAACTGATGTAAACTATGATATACAACTACTAAGTACAATATGATGCAATAAAATAAGCAAGTAAGTATGAAACCCTAAGCTAGAGATGTAGAAAAAATGACTTAGTTGATTTATGCTTGATCTGGAAGTGTTTTGGACTAGGAAAAGTGATGAAAATAATGGGAAGAGTGTCGTTACTACTCAGTATAAATTCTGTAATCCATGGATAGATTGGGACATGGGCACCCACAAAATAAAAAGGGTACTTGGGCACTGGAGACTGCTATTGGGCGTACATGACTACATAAATAGTCATAATATACTTTTTACTATCTCGTACAAGTTTCTACAATATTCCATGTTGATCTCATGTATATCATTCTTTGATTTATGAGGATACCTGTAACCTGTAAAATAGATATCACCTATAAAATCCCACAAACCACATAGAATCCAAAAAAGAAATATGCATAATGGGGAGTCAAACTGACCCCGATGGTCACCCCAAGAGTGAACTTATGGCCGAGCACTACACTACATCTCAAACTCCATGTAGTTATGGTGAGTGTGTGTAGAAATTGTGGACTAAGATGCCCTTGTGCAAGTTGCACTTGACAACGAGTTGTAGCTAGAATGTATAAATGTAGTAGTATGTTTGGATTGAATAGAATAGACTTCCCCTTCCTATGTTGTGTATGCAGAGTTGATGTAGTCCTTTTCCCTTGAGTGAATTGTTATATGTATTCCTTTAGAGTTCTTTAGGTTCCTTTTGGATGCAATCTTAGGTGATGAATGTAGACACAAAATCATGCACTTTGGGTATATATCTAGTCCTGATTTCATACTACTATTCATATGATTTCTAAGTAAGAAAAAGTACTGATTAACCCATGTCTTTGGCCATCTTTCTTTACTTTATGTAGCTACTTTTTATCTTACACTCTTTCTAGCTCAACTTGTCTTTTCACACCTCGGCATTTATCATCTTAGATGTCACCTTCTAGCCAAGGTTCCAGCGCCAAGAGTCCTTGCCCCATTTGGGCACCCCTGGCCTCTTTGTAGTATGTTCACATATTTTGGGTTCTTTCTATCCATTATCTTATCTTTATGGTAGTCTTCCTTTTTGGGGTTAATTACAAAATTCAAGTAAGTGACATATAAATATAAAGTTACGTGATCGTATTAAGTTACGAAGCACTAAGAATTAGCTATCACCACCTAAGGTTGCATCCAAAGGCTATTCAAGAGCATTAAAGCATCCATTCTAGCATCCATTTCAGGGAAAGGGACTACATTATTTTACATACACTTCATAGGAGGGGAATTTCATTCTATTCCATGTACATATCTATTTACATCTCATACATCTAGTTATTTTCTTGATATTAAGTGTGACACGCACAAGAGCCACCTAGGGTACAATTCCGCACACACACACCTAGAACTACATTGGATTTGAAATGTAGTGCAATGCTTAGTCATAATTTTTCTTGTTTAACAGCTGAGGATACTCAAAACCCTCATTTGCATTTTTTCTTTTTGGAATTTAATGCACTCTCGAGGGTTTTGCAGGTCAATCGTAGATTGTAGGTTATCAATGACATCGGTGATCATTGTGTGGCCTACTAGCGACAATAAGTGAAGGATAATGAACATCTCGTGACCCTGCGAAGGAGGGTTTCTTAATATTTTAATAGTCACAGGTTCCCATAGTAGGTCTATGGCACCTGCAGGTGCCCTTGCTTCTTTCCAGGTGCCTCAGTCCAGGCAGATCTTCTAGTCACACATTTTTCAGAGGCTTTGTGCAACACTTCTCCCTCTTTTCTCATTAGGTCATCACTTTGGCATAGTCCATATTTGGTTGTGAATCAACTAAATTATTTTTTCCCTTCTTTACAACTAGGGTTTCATACTTTCTAGCTTTATTTGCTTGGGTAAATTATGTATTTTATTGCTTATTTATTTACTGCTACATTATATTAGAATTAGGCATCTATTTATTCAATATTTTCTCAATCATTTTGGTTAACCTGATCTCAATCTGAACACTCTTAGGGTCCTCATACTTCTATTGTTTTAACTTCATAGGATAACATAATCACAAGTATCTCTATTAATAAGTTCCTGCTCATTAAGCTTGAATTAAGAGATACTATCAGAACTCTCTATAGAGACTAAAAATCTACTCTTCCTCATCTTTGTCCAAATCATTAATTAAACACATCAACATTCATTACAATGAACCCTCCTCTTCGATTAATTAATCTCATTGACATTCCACAAATACATCTCTTCTCTTTATTTAATCAACACATTAATATTTCCCCTTTAAATTAATTAAATATTAATACATACATAATCCTAAGTCTTACATAACACACGCCCCTCATTTGATTAACACATTAGTATTCCATATCTAAGTTATATATTATACATGTTTATCCTTAATTAATTAAGTATATATTAAAACTTCATATCCTAAATATAACACATTTTATTATCCTATAAATATCATATTATCTACCAATTATCGTATATAATCTTATATTCTTACACTTAATGAATCCTTAAATAACCACCTAATATATATCCTAAAAAAAACCTAGCTAAATTAGACAATGTCTAACCTATTTCATCACTTCCCAAAACAAACCCGACATGTTTCCAACCAACCCAACACTTCCCAAAAAAATAAAAAAACTCACGCCTCAAAATTCAAAACAAGAAACCTCGATTTGGAAAATTGTTTCAACCATTTTCCATCCAAAGCTAAACAGACAAAAATCGTCAGTGATTCGGGTAATCACCGGCAATTACTTAAGAGAATTTTTCAGTCTCTCTTCAGGGATCATCTACTTGCATTTTCAATCTGAGCTTTCTACTTGAATTCATTAGTATCATTTTGCACCAAAGTGTTCGTGTTATCATCCAGTAACATCCCAACATGCATAAAACATCTCCAAGTTGTTCCTAAGCCCTTATAGATAAGCATCATGTCAGTCCAATTGCAGAGTTTTTTAGCTTCCTGTATCACTTTCCATTAGGGTTAGAGGTTTCTCCTCACCCCACATTAGGTTTCAGGTACTTTTATTCATCAATTCATTTATTATATATCATATCTGAATCTTTTGTATGCCTGAAACATTAATTTAATCAGTCAATCACTTTATTTTCTTAGTCTAGTAATATCTACCAGAATCATCAGGGATTCCTGTTACTTTTTTTTTTCTATCAGCTTTCATCTCTTTTACAAGTTATTATGAATCTATTTATCTCTAACACTTTATCCAACATGGATTGTTTTAGATGGCAATAGATGATCCAAGTTAGGAGATTACTAGTATGAACTCATTGCCCATTATCTGTCATCTATTGTACTAGGAACAATACGACATCCTACACAATCTCGAGTTGTGTGCCATCCATTGTGCCCCTTTGGATAATTTTCAAAGCATCTTTAAGTCCACTCAGTGGATTCTCGAGACTGTAAAGGAATTTTGGGAAGCATACTTTGAGGTACAATGCATCCAAGTTGATTTTATTTGGTTTGAATATCAGTACGAAGCTGAGTTAGAAGATTCAAACTTCAAGTCTGAATATGAGGATGAAACTAACTTTGAGGACTCAGATTCTGAATTTTAGTACTAGTACAACACTGAAGAAGAGAATTCCAACTTCTTTGAAGAAGGAAATCCAAAATACATAGAAGAAGAGGATTTAGATTTCTCTAAGAATTCATATTTGGACTTAGATTCTAAATTTGAGCCATAGTTTATACCTTTCATTTCTCATTATCTATAAGTTATATGTTTGTAATAAACTCATTTATTATCACCATCTGATTATCATAAATATTATATCATTTTCATACCCACTTTATTGTGTAAAAGTAGATTGGCACTCTTGTGAGGAAGTCCTTTGATTTCTAGGGGCTGGCCTTTGCTAGGAAATCTGCCTCATATTTTAATAATCATACTTTATTTAGTGTTTTTGATCTGCAGGCTTTCTCATAGGAAGAGAGCCTACATCATTTCGTATATAGAGTGTAATATCAATTACCATCAATCACATCCATGAGTATCACTAAACCCTATCATTCTAAGGTTGGTTAAATTTTACTTTCTTGCTTAGTGAATTAACTTGAAGAGGTAAGATTTATTCTAAACATCTTGTCACACTCGGTGGGACCTTGTCCCTCATTTCATTATTAATTTCATTAAAAATATAATTTGTTTTTCATTTTTGGTTCTCTACATAGTAATCACCATTGATTTGGTCAATCACAAGAAATCAATGAATCACCTGCGATTCAGTCAATCACCAATGATTTGTGTGAATGCTTTTGCTTACATTGTAGTTTTCCTTCTCGGTCTTATTTTCTAGACATTTCTATGTTTTATGTTAGATAATGTTCTATATTTATGTCTTTGTATATTCAATATCAAAATATAAAAACAAAATTTATTTTAGTTATCTGTAACATCATATTTTTCCACATCTAGGTTTTATGTTTAGTAATCGCCAAGGATATAGGTGATTGCCTACATTTCCTACAATCGCTGGAGATTCCTCTGAGTCCTTTTGATTAATTTATAGTTAACATGTTAATCTTTATTTTTTCTATTTTCTATTTTTTCTTTTCTTTCTGCTAATCTAGTTTTTCAGGTTGTTGTTGTTGTTGTTATTGGTTTTTCTTGTTAGATTTTTTGCTGGATTGTGGGATCGCTTACAAAAAAAAATTTACAAAAAGGGAAGTGTTATTAGAGGTGATTCCTATAACCTTCTCTTTGTTTTCAGTATTACATTATTTGTTTTTTTGCCCTCATCGAAATCGACATTTCATTTTTGAGTTTTAAAATGAGCAACTGCATTTTTTCTTTCTCACATAGTTTTAATTAGGAAGGTGAATTGGCTACATCCACTTTATTTTCCCCACACACAACCAAATCACAATAAAACATAATCTACATTCAAACATTCCTACCTAGGTTTATACCTACTTGGATTTGATCCCCAAGAGGAGAATTTGACTTGGTGTTCTGACCAAGTATAATCACTTGTCTGTCAGTATATTGTCAAATCACCTGACTCCCTTATTGCAGTAGGACCGTGAAGTTAAGGAGTAGGCCAAAAAACCAATCCCGTATCGATAGCAGTACAAAGTTGAGCCTCACTTACCTTCGGGTATATCAAGGACTCCACCTTTGAAAAAACCCAAACCCATCCATAGCTTGCCATTTCCTAGGACCTTCGGTAGCCATTTTACACATTTCACTTTCTCATAATTAAATCAAGAAAATCTAAAAAAACATTTTTCTTATATTTGCATGTTTATAATAAACCCATTTAGTTTTTTTTTACTAGGTAAGTGTTTGTTTGTTCACTATGGTATAAACTAGAAAACAATCCCACAATCAAACTTCCAACAATATGTCTACATCATTACCTACATCTTTGTAACAATAGATCCCATTATCTATTCCACTGCATAAACCATTTCCTACACCTTTATCCACTACCGTATCTTTAGCATTACCTACTACATTCTCTACACCATTACAACAACAAAACCCATTTCATCAACCAATCGCATCTACTCCTCTATTTGCACATCAACAAGCCTGGAATGAAATAGGGGAACAATACAATGAATAAATGTGATAGCATATCTTACATTCTTCACATCAGTTTCACAGTCAAATCCTCCATGGATCTGAACAAGAAGAAACTAAACAATCGTACTCCCCCAACTCGCAATCATAATCTTTTGAACATCTTTTTCATGATAGAGGAGACCTTGTTTTCGCAGAAATTTTGGCTTCATACCCCATTTCTCTCAATGCTTATCTTATATCTAGGGGTGTTCAACTCCAACCATTCATACCTGAACCATATTCAAATATCCCTAATCCTTCATCTAGTTCTTCACGTCCTATTGATTCAAACCAATAATATGTACTTGAACCACCACCATATGTCCTTGATCCTTCATATGGGATTTCACATCTTATTGATCTAAATTACCAACCTATCATTCAAAAAATACACTCATATCTACCCTTAAGTCAACTAGAAACATTAGAATTTTCCTCTTCCATTCATATTCTTAGTCTTCATATGACCTCTTCTCAAGACACAACCACCCAACAACATAGATCTTCACCAGAACCTTGCACTAGTTCAACACCTCCACAAAACAATAATAGTGTTTCATTATCTACCCCTCCAACATCCTCAGTTACCCAGACACCTCCAATGAGTTTTGTTATCACTTTTACTATTGTATCTCAACCAGTTAGCAGTATTCAGAATATTACTATGTCTATTCCTTCATACATTCCCTTAATCAATACTAGTACCATTGCCACTACTCATCATGTTTTAGCACAATCCTCTGCACCTCTTATCTCACAACATATTCCATAACCATCGCAGCCATTAATTTCCATACCACAATCTATTCCTATGCAGAACATCCCACAACAAGCATCATCTTCCACTTCCTCTACAATGTAGTTTCAGAAACCACCTCCTTATTCACAACCATTTACCACTACATTTATCCCACATCCTTATTAGTACATTCAACCTTCACAACCTTTAGTGTCTCAACCTGCATATAATATCCCACATCAAAATATCCCACAGTAAAATATCCATCAATAATATGTTTCACAACACTACATTCCTCAACAAAGCATTCCTTCTCAACAAAACATTTTGTATCAACAGCACATCCCACAACAAAACATCCCTCAGCAAAACATTCCACAACAAAACATTCCACTTATTTATAATATTCCACAACAAAATATTCCCTACCAGTAAAACATTCCTTAGCAATATCAGACATATTCACAACCTATCCAGTTCTCATTTCAACCCGGTCCATCTTCACAGCAACTAGCACAACTAGATCCACTTCAAGCTCTCATGAACCGTGTATCTTATCTTGAACCTACCTCATCAGGACCTCAAAATGTCCTCTCTTATGACCAAATTTTCAATGAGCTTATTCACCCTTCAGTGTCGCACAAAGCATATCCACCCCATTGGGAGTTTTTGGTCGTTCAAACGTGCACCCACGTCTTGGATCCAGAAGAGACAAGTTATTTGAGACAACAATGGAGCCATCCCCAAGTTGTGGGACCTTGCGCGCTTGGGAAAGATCTCTAGAGAAGGTCAGTTCCTCTACCTACCTCTAATGTTATTGCTACTCCTAATGCTAAATGAAAATCCTAGACTAAGCATGCCAAGTGACCAGGGATAGAAGGATGTGCAAAAAGGGGAAATCCTAAGATAAGGTGATAGTGCTAAAAAGAAAGGGTCGATATCTCTCCACAGGCGACAAAGGAAATAGAGAGGGAATGAGAGAAGAGAGTAGATGATGCATGCCACATATCAACACATGGGCTTGGCCTTCCAACGTGTGTAATACATGAACACGGGGACTGCAAGCACATGAGTATGCACAACATACTAGAAGATGCAAATAGAGAGGCGAGATGCAATGAAAATGAGAGAGGGAAGATAATAGTTCCATAGAACATGATTTTATTACTCAAGGGATGCATAATTAGTTACATTCATGGCAAGAGGCAAGATTACATTGTAGAGACCATACCAAGGTCTGAGACCCATAGGAAGTCAGCCACCATTTTGGCATGGTGTCGTTACAACAGAGAGGGATCCTTTTTAGAAAGTAGAACTCTACTATTTATAGAAGAAGAAGGAGAGAAGAGGAGGATAAAAATAGGGAAACTTAGATTCAAATCTTCAACCACCAATAGCCAAAGATAAATTCCTACAAATCTGTGTGCAAGGTTTTCAGATGCACTTCCCCGTGTCTGTTTGGCATGTAGAAGAAGGAAGAAAGCAAGATCTGATTGAAATCTGGTGGTTGAGATTGATTGGATGTGTGCATTGATGAGTTGAGAGATGTTTCCCTATTTTCCACCTACCAAATCCCACCTACATTTGAATTTGAATATTCCAACATGTATTTTGTGTCAACAGCTCTCTAACAAGTCTAGGTGTGCGCCAATTGAAGCTTTGTAGTAGAAGATACAGTTGTCAGAAGATATCATAGATGTCTAGGCACGTAAGACACATGGTACACATTGATTGACTAAAGAAATTGGCCAATTGTTGATTTTTTTTGTCTTTTCTGCCATGTTTCATGCATCAGTTGGTTGTCTAGATTCGATGCCCTATTGGCACACTCTAATAGGTTACGTGTGGCACACTCAAGTCTGACAGAATGACGTGGCACAGTGACTGGCACAAAAGATGGCACAAGACACGGAAGCAAAAGGCACAAGACTACGAAAAGCAGGCATGCGGAGGGGAAATAAAGGGAAAGCACATGCGTAACATGTGTAGCAAAAAAGAAGGCATACTTAAAAAAGGCAAGTATGGAAGTAGGGCATGCAGGATAGGAAAGAAGGCGGGTACGTAGGAGGAAGGCGCAAAGGAAAATGGAAAAGGAGATAGCAGAATACAGAGATAAGGGAAACAAAAGAAAATAAGGAAGCACGGCACGTGAGGCATGCAGAAGAACTACAGCCAAGTAAATTGTGCCAAGGGAGTAAGCTTGAGTGCGCACAACCTAAAATGTAAAACATCATATTTAGAATAAAATATAAGTTATCCAAATAACTATGAGAGTTATTTGGATAATATTTTTGGTGACTTTTGGGGGCCATCTTCCTACTAGATGAAGAGACCAGTAGCCTTAGAAGTCCATTGGGCATGGAGTCAAGTGCTAAACTTGAAGATTTGATCTACAACTTGAAAAACATCCCTGAAGTCATTTGAAGATCTATCTGAACTCTGAACTAAACTGCTACTCTCATGAGGATATTCTGACTTATACTGTGAGAGTTGAAAGTTACACAGATTGTTAGAACTACCTATGCCAAAATTAAAATTTCATCCCAGAAAGCAACAAAAAGGGCGTGTGGGTGCAACAGGAAAGGAAAGCTATCAGAGGGAGCAAACTGAAATAAAATCACAACACTATGTACAAAACTAAAATCATACATGTCCTAAATAGAACATGTAGAGTGTGCATGAGCACTTATTTTATTGAAAGCAAACCTAATCTACCCTACACTAACCAGAGGCAAAGGGTGCTCAAGTAAAACTTGTAATAGGCAGAGAGAAGTAGCTTCCCTTCCTCACAAATTGTGACCATTTAATTGATTTGGCGCAAGGTATGGTCTAGAATAAGAGTCAAAAACCACCTTGCAAATGGTGTTTTACCCTCCTCAAAGTATCAACAAATATAATATATACCTCTTGAAGTTGTTATGCACTTGGATTCAGGAGGCATTGTTACTGACCTTTGACACGTTGAAGCTCTACCTCATACTTTGAAATGAGCATGACCAGTGGAAACTCTGTCTTTGGCTCTAGACTAGCTAGATATCTGATTGGGCATGGTATGATCCTTGTGATTTTCCCATTGCTTTGAAGCTCAATCCCACAAATTATATTTTCTTATAGACTCTCCTTATGAAGGGGAGAGCTTGTAAGCTTGGTAGCGTAAATTTGGGGTGTGCATAGTTCTTCCTCTACAAGCAACTCAATCTCTTTTGGGAGCGCACCCTCTACGACTAATTAATTTTCTTCTAAAACAAGCACCCATATGATCTCCTCTTCCCATCCAAAGTCACGTGAGTCATACCATTCTTCAATTGTTTTGCAGTCATTGAACATGATGATGTTGGTTGGGAAAGGCATGTTAGCAGGGAGTTGTTCAATTATGGTACAACTAGGCAGAGGGGACTTCTAAGAAAATGAGAGGAAGGGTGTGGAAGGCAACGAAGGCATGCGTGTGATAGGAATAGAGGTGCGCGTGAAAGGGGGAATGGAAACGAACTGAAGATGATAGGATGGAGGAGGGGAATTCTCAACGGGGGCAACATGCAAGAAGTTAGGAACATGTGTAGCATGCTAAGATGATGTAGGCTGGCATAGAGGAATGGGAGGGTTGTATGATAGTAGCACAGGGTTGGACCATGGACAGGGTTTCTGAGTGCTAGATTTCTGAGCTTTCATTAACTCTACCCATTATGTGATTTGGGGCAGTATCTTAATGATGAAGTGCAGCTTTTGATGGGTGTTAAACCATCCTAGTACAGGGCCGACCCATGGACAAGGGACCTTATAGCCAACTTTAACTACCTTTATAGAGCACTTGACTCTGATTTGCATCATGACCATCTCCATATTTTACACCTACCTCTCGAAATCAGCTTTTGCTATGGAGTTTCCACCATCATCTATATAAACATATTCTTCATAAACATTCTAGTTACAAAAAAGGGGGTTGTATGCATTTTTAGGATAATGGGGCTTATAAAATTGATTTGGAGGAGGATTTTGAAACTGTGTGGATGAAAAAAAATAGCTCTACTAATGAAAATGAGAATTCCATGAAGGGAAAGAATTCATGATTGCACAACTTCAAAAGAGGAAGGTAGAACGATGGAAGAAGGAAAACTGAATGAAAGAATGAGGGGGGACTGGTCTACGAATGAAAAAATGGGTGCGTATGGATCAGTGCAGTCATCAGAAGCATAGAAAGATGCCTCCAAAGGCTGGATATCAACAATAACACATTGAACTTGTTAAGATGAAGATGTATAGCTCTTCATACTGGTCCCACTGGGCATCCTAGAAACTTTTGGTCATTCAAACATGCACCCGCATCTCAGATCTAGAAGAGCCAAGTTGTTTGAGATAACAAAGGAACCATCCCCAAGTTGTGGGACCTTGCACACTTGGGATGGATCTCCGGAGAAGGTTGGTTCCTCTACCTACCTATAACAATACCACTACTCCTAATGTTGAATGTAAATCATAGACTAAACATGCCAAGGGACCAGGGATAGAAGGATGTGTAGAAAGGGTAAATCCTAAGCTAAGGAAGGCAATAGCACCAGAAAGAAAGGGTCAATCTCTCTCCACAAGTGGAGAAGGAAACAAAGAAGGTGTGAGAGAAGAGGGTGGATATTTCATGCCACAAATCAACACATGGGATCATTCTTCTATTGGGTGCAACAGATAAACATGGGCACTGCAAGTATAGGAGTACACACAACATGTTAGAAAATGTAAACAAAGAGGCAAGATACAATGAAAACAAGAGAGGGAAGATAATAGTTCCACATAACACAATTTTATTGCTCAAGGGACGCACAGTCAGTTACATTCATGGCAGGAGGTGAGAATACATTACAGATACCATGCCAATGTTTGATACCCATGGGAAGTCGATCACCATTTTGGCATAGTGTTGTTATAACAGAGAGGGATCCTTTTTACAAAGTAGAACTTTGTTATTTATAGAAGAAGGAGATAAGAGGAGGAGAAAGAGAGGGAAACTTGGATTCAAATCTT
Source organism: Taxus chinensis (assembly GCA_019776745.2). Taxonomy (NCBI): domain Eukaryota; kingdom Viridiplantae; phylum Streptophyta; class Pinopsida; order Cupressales; family Taxaceae; genus Taxus; species Taxus chinensis. Next base: position 526,371,799 of record CM034149.1, read on the forward strand.
CAACCACCAATAGCCAGTGATAAATGCCTACAAATACACCTACAAGGTTGTCAAATACACTTCCCCATGTCTGTTTGGCATGTGTAAGAAGGAAGAAAGCAAGATCTGACTGAAATCTGGTTGTTGAGGTTGATTGGATGTGTGCATTGATGAGATTAGAGATGTTTCCCTATTTTATGACTACCAAATCCCACCTACATTTAAATTTGAATAGTCCAACATGTAATTTGTGTCAGCATCTCTCTGACAAGCCTAGGTGTATGCCGATCGGCGCTCTGTAGTAGAAGATACGATTTTTGGAAGATATCAAAGTTGTCTGAGCACGTAAGACATGTGGCGTGCGCTGATTAACTAAAGAAATGGGCCAACTGTTGATTTATTTTGTCTTTTCTACCACATGTCATGCATTAGTTGGTTGTCCATATTTGGCACCCTGTTGGCATGCTCTGATAGGTTACGTGTGGCACACTAAGTCTGACAGAATGATTTGGCATAGTGATTGGTGCAGAAGAAGGAGAAAGACACAGAAGAAAAAGATGCAATACTATAAAAGGCAGGCATGCACAAGGGAAATAGAGGAAAGGCATGTACATAACACATGTGGCAAGAAAGAAGGCAAGTATGGAAGAAGGGCACACACGATAGGAAAGAAGGCAGGTGCGTAGGAGGAAGTCATAAAGGAAAATGGAAAAGGATATAGCAGAATGCATAGAGAAGGAAAACAAAAGCAAGGAAGGAAACAAGGCACATGGGGTGTGCGGAATAACTGCAGCCAAGAAAATTGTACCAAGGGAGTAAGCTTGAGTGCACATAACCTAAAATGTAAAAGATCAGATTTAGAATAAAATATAAGTTATCAAAATAACTATGAGATTTCTTTAGATAACTGGAACTTCCAAAGTTTATTAAATTTTATAGTAAGGAAGATTCCCAGCAACACATTTGTTCTTTCCGCAACACTTGTTATCTAATAGCTTAGGATCAAAATATCATGTTGAGGAATATCGCCATGTCCCTTTCCGGTCCTGCCCTATATTGGTACAATAACATCCCTCAATATTCCCTTTTCTCATTCTCAAAAATTGCACAATTATTTCTAGAACACTTCTCCATAAACATAACTCGTAAAATCAATATCAATGACTTATACGCCATCAAAAAATTTGAGGACGATTCCATTACTGACTTTGATTCCCACTGGAGGGGTACAATTAATCAATTATCCTTCCCATTACCACAAACTGAATTAATTAAACTTTTTTTCACTCATGTGCCAAACAGATCTCATTAACACTACAAATCCAATCTTTCTAGACATTTGATGAATCTTTCACTATGGCCCATAAGTTGGAACTGCGTGCTCTAGAATATGGTCATATTAAACTCCGTCCTAAGAAACCACGAACTAAATTCCCATGTAAGTTATCTTTCAATCCTGACAAATCTAAATCATATGTTAACGACATAGTAGTCAAGTCTACTCCTAAGGAAAATCCCGCTACTTAGCATTCCCATCAACAACGTAGTTACACACCCATAGGAGAGACTTATAGTGCAATCTTTGACAAATTTCTCACTGCAAACATTATATCTCTCCCTCTAATCAAACCTATCAATACATCTATATCCAAACGCTCTTAGTATCGAGATAATGATTATTGTAAATACCATAGGGTTAAGGTGTTGCACGTTCCACAATGTCCTTCAAGATTTGATTAACAGGGGTGAACTCCACTTAAAAAATCCAAATGCACCCTTAAATCAAATTCTTGACATATTTAAACAACCCTTTCCAAATCATCCCCCATCTACCAATCAACCACAAATAAATGTCATCCATACTCATCATACTACCTACACCATCACTAAAACATTACCTATTCCTGAATCCACACCAACAACTATTGAGCCAACATCAACATCTATTAAACCTACACCAACACCTATTGAATCAATATCTACTGAATCTACATTAACATCCACCAAGTCCTCATCTGCTAGAAACGTTACTAAAACCATTTTCCCATCCTCATCACATGTTATTACTGAATCCATTTCCCCACCAATAGCATCTTCTAGTATAACCACACCTATGTTTACCCCTTCATTTGAAAATATACCCATGATACCTCTTGAAACATTTATGACACAAATACCTTTGCCTAAGGCAATTACAAACCGCATTCATCCTCTATCTACAAAATTAATTGTCCCTACATCAATCAATCTGAAACCTATAAAGTCCACAACTCATTTGGATCTCATCAACCACATCATTCAAACTCCTCTTCCTTCACCAACACTTACTTCAAAAACCATACCTAGCTTATCCAAAACCACAAAAGGACCTCACAAACAAGTTGTTGTCCAAGTTTTTAAAACTCCTTCCTATACCTTCCCCGAATCAAACCATTTTCGTGGCCCTTGACCTTTTCTTCCACCGCCTCCTAGAAAGGTCATTTTCACTCCTAGTAACCACCCTATCATACCAAGATCAAAACCTACTTACTAAGCCTCTCCATTAGCCCCTCGTCCTTCATCTGTCACACCATCTAAAACCCCTCAACGATAGACAACCAACAACCTGCAATCAAAGTATTACTTCCACCAGAGGATAAGATACCAAAAACTTCATTACCATATGTATCCGCACCTAAGGGGCATTATGCAACTATTTTATAAGACTTCCTTCAGCAATCACTTATAACTTTACCACCTCTTAAACCATCAAACCCACTAGGATGGAAACCTACATGGTATGACTTCAATGCCTCTTGCAGTTACCATTGGAAATGAGGACATTCCATAGAAGACTGTAAGGCCTTCCACTTGATTGCTCAAAAACTTGGTAATCTAACCTTCCTTCCTTCTGAACCGCATACCACATCATCATCTTCATCTAAATCTAAATATCACATGTCCAATATATCTTCCCATCAGCTTGATGTCATACACATTGTCACTCATTCATAGAACTATGACACAAATCCATCTGAACCTAAGAAAAATAAAGCTTTCATGGCCATACCTCCATCTCCTAAGTTATATGATTCTTTTGATAAGCCTAAAGTATCTATTTCTTTAGCTCCCAAAGCATCTAGTCAAAAAATGTCACCCAAAGCCAAAATTTCAATACTCACTGCACCACCCTTGTCATCCACCTCAATACAAAAGGTTTTCATTAAATGGTTACACCATGCTCCTGTCAAAATTTCACTTTACAAGCTGGTGTAGATGTCACCTTCTCATAAGCAAGTTATGATCGAAGCCCTCCAATAAATAAGAGTACCGACGGATGACCCTTTGTCTTTCACAAAATTTGTAGGGGCCCTTAAAGCATCCACAACTATATCATTTGAGTCATCTGAAATTCCCTCACTTAGGCTTGAGGAACATGATTTACCACTCTTTATCACCACTCAAATCAATGATATCCTCATCATAAGGGTCATGATTGATGGGGGTGGAGCCATCAACATTATATCGTCCATTAATTTTAATCAACTTAATTTATCTCCTTCCATCATTTTCCAAACTCCAATTTTACTACGGTCCTTTAACGATATTATTGCACACACACTAAACATTGTTATTCTACCACTTAAATTCGGCACTAAAACCTTACATGAACTCTTTTACATTATAGAACGGGAGTTCCGATATAACATGTTGTCAGGACGTCCCTAGATACATACTATGTGGTGTGTGCCATCTACACTCCATTATTGTCTTAAATACGAACATGAAGGTCATACCTTTGTAGTCCCCACAGATCTGAATCCCTTCACTGATTGTTATATGACATATCATCCAAATGATGTCGTAGTACCTAAATCCACATTGGAATCATCTGTCGAAGCATGTACTAGCACATTCATTTCTTCCTCCAAATTACCAAATGATTCCTCCCTTAGTGATGTTGTACAATTCCTTACTCAGGGGGAATACCACCTTCTCATGCTCAATTCCATTCCTTCACCAAAAACTTATGGTCGTCCTAATAAGCAACCCATGTATGAGCCTAACGTAGGAGATGTTATCTCTTATGGTACCTCTTATCTTCAAACAAACCTTATTTAGGGAGGTCTTGATCACCCTTCATCTCATTCTATCAATCCTTTTCATGCCATACCTTTCAGATTAGACTTTAAATCCCTAGATAATCCAAGTTTCACCTATATGTACCTTCACCGTTGTGCGTGGAAGAGTTTTGGCATCGGCCATTACAAATAGGGAACACACAACTTGATTATCTAATGCTCCCTTAAAACTTATGATAAATATGGCTTAGGTTATGATAATCCCATATCTAACCCATCTAAACCCACTAAATTCATGCATATCACCAAACTAGAACTATCATCACCCACAACCCCTGGAGTTCTTATGGGCATAGATGTATTCACTGGAAATCCCATGGACATAGAAACAACTCTTGAAGATCCTATGGACATAGATGACATCGTATTAATGTCACCTAAAAAAAATTTAGTCAATAGCATATCCTTAGGATCGATTACTTATCGATCCGACCACTTCGCCAAAACGTTACTTCTTATTTGGCCAAAAATGGTTGAAGAAGATTTACCCACTATAGATATCCTTCAATGGCATGATGACCAAGACATCCTTTCCCATATGGGAGTTGAGGATCACTTCCTTTAAAAACCCTTATCATCTGATACACCAACCCTCCTTACTGAATCCACCATTAACGTAAACTTAGGAACCCCTCAAGATCCTCATATAGTTAAGGTTGGTCAATCACTTAGTTTACAAAAACTAGATGACTTCATGTCGTTTTTAACTAAATATTATCAATCCTTTTCCTGGTCATATAGTGATATACCTGAAATTGATCCTAATATTATTCTACATAATATCATCACATATCTTGATGTTAAGCCCGTTAAACAAAAACTATGTAAGATGCATGATCGTATAGCTCTTCTTGTCAAAGAAGAGTTACAACGTATTTTCTCTGCTCATTTCATCATACCCATTGATTATCCACAATGGGTCTCTAACATTGTTCCCATAACCAAATCCTCGAGTAAGTTACACATTTTCACAAACTTCAGGTATCTTAATCTTGCATGTCCTAAAGATGATTTCCCTCTTCCAAACATAGATCATCTCATTGACCTAACATCTAGCCACTCAATGCTCTCCTTTATGGATGGATTTTCTGGTTATAATAAAATTCTTATCACCAATGATGATCAACATAAAACATCTTTCATCACTCCTTTTAGAACCTTCTGCTACCATGTTATGCCATTTGGTCTTTAAAATGTAGGAGCTACTTATCAGCGCATCATGACCTACATTTTTCATGACCTCATCCACAAAACAGTCGAAGACTATGTTGATGACCTTTTAGGAAAGTCCAAACAACACAAAGATCATCTTACCATCCTCGAATCAATCTTTACTCATCTCATTCAGTATTGTCTTCATCTCAATCCTATAAAATGTGTTTTTGGTGTCCTCACTGGAAAAATTTTAGGATTCATCATATCCATTCAAGGTATTGAAGTTGACCTAGCAAAGGTTAAGGCCATAATGGAAATACCTCATTCATCCAATCTTACACAATTGTGTGGCCTTAAAGGTAAATTATATTCCACATGACAGTTTATATCACAAATTTTTTATTGTTTCTAGTCGTTTCATCATGTTCTCTACCATGACGTAGAGTTTCACTGGGATTATGATTATTAGAAAGCCTTTGGTGAACTTAAAAAATATCTTCTATCACCACCTATGTTTATTCCACCTCACAAGGGAGAGTTTTTTTACTATTGGGCTGATGAAATATAACCTAAGTATGAAAGGAACATAAGGATTGGACACGCAGGCACAGTGCGCATATATGCACGTGGAACTATAGTGAAACAGGGTGCACCCAGGACAGTATGAAATCATGACTTAGTCATTTTCCAATTTGGGGAAGATTTTGGACATGGAGTGCGGAGCACGTTTTGTAGAAGACTTGAAGAACACGTAAAGGCTATTTAGGACGAGTAGAAGATCAAGTGTCATACATAGTTTTGGACCTATTAATAGGATTATACCATTTTTGTATTATTAGATGATCTATTATTAGTGAGCTTGCATGATCTTATATTTATCATGTAAGGGCACATGGCTATTATTAGCATGTAGTATATTGTTTAAAGGTGCATGGGTAGTGAAGGGAAATTCCCCACCCATATAAATATGTATTGATTTGCACAGTTTAGATAGTTCCATGTTTTGTTAGTGTTATGTAATAAGTTTGTGAGCACGCATGACTATGGTGACTATACTATGTATGTATGAAGCTTTTGTGTTTACAACAATTAATATAATGGATCATTGTGGCTGGATATTGATTGTAGATAATTTTGTGAATGGTTCTTATATGGTAAAGTTAATCTTGATTCTTGTTTGATTTTTCATGTTAATGGTTAAGATCTAGATATGGTTTATGCACTGAAATATAATTGCTTATCTATTACAAATCTATAATATTTATGTAATCATGTTAACTTCTGGAACAAGTTGACATAAAAGAGGAACCTGGTACCCTTGCGCATTTTAGATGACCACTCAGTTTTAGGCTAAGTGATGTGTCAGTGTGCCTTGGGCTATTGGTGGTAAAATATAGGCTACATTTTGGTTTCGTTGTCGGGACCTCTTTTTCACTTGTCTGTCAGGTTGCTACATGATGAAGATGTATTGATTAACCTTCGCCAGTATTGAAGAGTGGTTAAATAATTTGGAGGAAGAGTATGCTTGCAGATTTAGCATTGGACCTAATTTTAATGCACGCATGTGGGTTGAACATAATTTGTATCACAAGTTGTATGAGACGTTCTTCGCCATCTTTCCTATAGAGTTGTACGAGTGGCTGGTTGCTTAAGCATCGAAGAGAAATTAGAGGTTTCATACACTTGTTTGGACACAAGAAGAATTCCAGGCTTTGTATGATGTAGATATGATTTGGACGTGCATTTTAGATCATTGTTGGAGTGGTGTTCTGAATAGCTATATTCTAGAGTATGCAGTTTCTACTTATTCTTGTCCAGAGGTTGTTGAGTTCTAGTTCTTGTGCAAACCCAGAGGATCATATTTGAGTGGTATTACTTTAGTGATTAAGATCTTGATTGTAACCCTAGATTTGGAACAGTGTCCTATGGCTAGCTAAACCACACCACGTGCAAGGGTAGGAGCAGGTGTGGTGAAATATGGCATACCTAGTGGCAGAAATATAGAGAGAAGAAAGGTGGCTTGAGTTTAATGAGGTGCGCGAGAGGGATTTGGAGAAGCAACATGAAGTTACGGAATGAATGGTGTTGCGGAGAGAGATGGCTCGTGAAGGAATTGGAGCTCATGCAGAGGACAAGGAATTATAGCATCTGGAACTCACCAATTTGGGAAAGCATGGTAGGGAACCCTCTTCGACCTCATATGAGAGTGCATCGGTGGAAGCTACATAGACCACAAATGTGCATTTTATGCCTCCTGATGACCTAGCCCTTGCACTTGGGTTTCAATTTTCTAAGATAGCTATCAGTTAGCAAGCTATTGTGGGCAGTAGAGTAGTGACAAATAGAGTTAGTTTGCAGTCAAGTTCAGGAGTTAATTAGGTAGCTTATTCATCTATGGAACCATAATCGTCATCTATGTTATTTTGAGGTCCATTTGGAGGTATGTTTTCTAGCTTGTCATCAACATAGAATTTGGGCATGCAGAACATTGGAATCACATCTAGAAGTAGCAAAACTTCCCAAACTGTAGGAGTTCATTTTAGAACAACTATTGGAACACAAGGCAGTGCATCCTCTAGTATAGTACATACTATAGGAGGAGGATTAGGTGGCTTGGAATCTAGCGGATCGGGTGGTTCTGGAGGCTGTTAGGGAAAAATCACAGCACCCCAGATGTTGATCAGATTTCTAGGTTGATCAAACTAGCATCCAGTGTGATTGCACAACATGGAATCCTTTCTCCAAGTGTGGGACTTGCAAAAATGAGAAAGGAATCTCCAAAGAAGGCTGGTTCCTATTCCTCTGTTCAGATGCACACTAAAATACAGAGGGTTTACTCAAAACCTAATATAATCTTGCTAAGGAGACAGGGTAAGAAGATGCATAAAAATAAACCTAAGCTAACAGAGGTGATGCACCGAGGAATGAAGAACACCTATCTTGCCAATAAACACAAACCATTCAAATGTGATGAAAGATCATGCACAGATAACAAAATTTGCAGTGAAAGATCAGGAGGATGTAAATGACCACAGAGAGGGTTGAGAATCATCCACAGACATGCATTAATTGCTCCAAATATCGATACAATACACTACAAAATGCCAAGAGGAAAAGTTGCATTACAGTTTTAAATGGGAGGTTTGAACTCCGCAAATTCGTCTGCCAAAGAGAAGAACGGAGGGGCAAAACAAGAATGTTTAACGCTTAGAAAGAATCCTCTCCTTACAATTTATAGGAAGAATGAGAGAGGGAAGAGAGAGGAAATCCAAATCTACCCCAACCACTTATAGGTTGCATTTAATTCATCTCATTATGGTGGTAGGTGAGAACCCTAGCAAAAGTGGTGAACTGTATTTTGCATTTAAGCTGGTTGTTGAAATGTCATTTCTGGCCATTATCACGTGCCAGAGGCATTTTTTATTTTCTCTCTCCAAACTGAACCAAAATGCAAGATTGACCCTGGAATCATGTAGATAATTTCACCAGCTTTCCATTGATATAAAGAACGTGAAAATCCGAGCTCTGGATCGAAAGTTATGGCGATCTGAAGATTTAGGGTAAAAACAAGTTAAAATGGATCGACAGGAAAATATTTGAATTTTTTCCCACGCTTTGCCACTTGGATGACACGTGTCAGGCTTTGATTCATCTGCGGGCTCATCCTTTGAAAATTTATTTCGGGCCCTTCCTTAATTTCTTGCCACTTGGACACGTGGCACTATTTTATTGGCTCGGGCCTAAGGGGCGCACTTTGTCCTTCAAAAATTTGGTATTTTTCACTTTGGGAAAATTTTCCCATTTCTCCCCCGCGCTCCACCACTCAAGTGCCACATGGCATGATTTCATTGGACACGGGCCCTTCCTAACCATTTCCCTTTTGTTTTTTCCTTTGGAAAAATTTTCAAAATTTTCCCGCCGGGCTGATGAGGTGAAGACACGTGGCGAGATTCCATTCATTGGCGGCTCTTTCGGCTTTTCGTGTCCTCCACGTACCTCTGGCCCAGATGTCCCAAATTGTTTTAGACGAAAGACTCCTGTTTCGGCCGAATCGGCGGTTCGCGTCCTCCGCGTACTTTTGTCCCAACTGTCCCAGACTGTCTGGGACAAATATCTCCGAACCACCTGAAATGGACTGTCTGTCGATAAATCGGCCGATTCACGCCCCGCGCGTACCTTTGTCCCAGGTGTCCCAAACTGCACGAAACGAAGACTTAGACATTTTTCCCTTGCTTTCGGCCATTTCGGATTTTCACGTCCCGCGCGTCCCGACGTCCCAACTATCCCGCAGACTTCCTGGAATAGGACTTAGCCGATTTTCTTGTTTTTCAACCCCAAGCTTGGTACGACGAACCTCAATTCAACCCGAATTGGTACAAACCTGAGCCCTTCAGACCCGAAATGCCTCAAAACAGTCATACAACCTTATTTTTGCATTTTTTCCATTCTTTCTAACTCGTTGGGATTTCTTCTTGGATGGGAGAGTTAGAAAAAGACCGAGGGGACCTCGAAAAACAAGATTTTGGGCCTTAAATCAATCTACTTGCTCGGGACTGAATAATCTGATGTGTGTTATTAAAATTACCTTAAGGGGTGAATTTTGGATAACAATTTTGGTGACTCAGCGGGGTCATTTGCCTACTAGATGAAGAACGGCCAGCTGCTTGTAGCAATCCATTGGGCATGGAGTCTATTTGATAACCTCTTAGCTGATCTGAAATTTGAAAACCTGTGTCCTTGAGCTATTGAAAACATTTGTTGAGCTGGTTCTCCCGTGGCTGCAATTCTTCTCTAGGAGCTTGATGAATTGCAAACATGCACATACTAGAAGCAATAGGACATGTGCATAAGCACTTAGGGAAAATAAAAACTACTCTAATAGTAGTACAATGTGCATAAGCACTTAGAGGAATGGAAATTCTAAATTAATATTTACAAGGGTGAGAAGCTTTCTTTCTAGTAGCAACGTTTGAGATAAATCCCATTGACCGGAATCTACAATTCTTCACCATCCAACTTAGTCAGTTCGGAAGGCATTGCTACCTTTGCATCCAATGATCATGTAAGGGCCACTCCAGATGGCATCAAATTTGGAATGATTTCCCGGCTTTGCACGATCTGCATCCCATTTCAACACTAGATCTCTAATTTGGAAGGTTCTAGCCTTGGCTTTCCTATCAAAAGTCTTCTTGATCGAGGCTTGATCCTTCTCTATTGCCTGAGCTACATGCTTTCTAGTTTCTTGGAGTTCTATTAATTCTGCATATCTAACCTCCATGGGTTCAAACTCGGCTAGTTCCAATTGTTTCGTGAGTTCCAATGCTGACAACTCAAGTGATATAGGTAGAACTGCTTCTTTCCCGTACATAAGCTTGTATGGGGAGAGCTTCCTGTAGACCTCTTGGGTGTGATCCTATCAACCCATAGGGCTGATTTGAGCTTTGCGTGCCAAGTTCTTTGATTTTCATCCAGAGTCCTTCTTATGATTCTTAGTAGGTTCTTGTTTGTAGACTCGGCCTTGGCCATTACCTTGAGGGTAATAGTTCGATGAAGTGCTGAGATACACACAATTCTTGACAGCCCATTCAATGATCTTTGTGCCAAGGAATGCCAATGCATTGTCTGATATGATAGTGGCAGGGGCACCAAACCTCGTGACTATCCCTTCATAGAAATCTAAGATATTAGATTAATTTACCTCCTTGAGTGCCACTGCCTCAGTCCACTTGGCGAAATAGTCTGTTGCTGTAAGTATCCACTTGTGGCCTTGACTTGAATTGGGATTGATAACCCCAATGAAGTCCAATCCCCATTGCATGAATGGCTGATTTACTAAAATTGGATGAAGGGGCAGTACTGCTAACCTTTCTTTCCCTGTGAAGAATGCACATTTCTTGCATTTCTTAACCCATAAGTAGCAATCATTGAACATAGTAGGCCAATAATAACCAGATTTCATGATTTTGAGAGCTGTCACTCGTGGAGCAAAGTGGCCTCCTGCTTCCCCGTCATGGAACTCGTGTAAGATCTTCTCAATTTGACCTGTTCTAATGCATCTTAATAGAATACCATGGATGTCTTTCTTGAACAAGATACCATTAATGAGTACATACGGGATAGCTTGTAATCTAAAGTATCTCCTCTTTGCCTTGTTCACTTCTGGAGGGCACAAGCCTGTTTGGAGGTAACGCACCAAGTCTTGATTCCGACATGGGATGAGTGCATCATCAGCTGGTTGTTCTTGATCATTCTGTAGTAGTAGGATAGTATCTTCTTCACCTTTTGAGTCGTTTGGTTGTTTGGAAGCAAGCTGCTCACACAAGCCTTTTGCCACGAACTAGCTTGGTCACTTTGATTTCAATATCATATTCCATCACCCGGGTGATCCAACCTGCTCTCTTGTCGTTTAAATCCTTGTTTAGGAGGAAGTCCTTGGACACCAGCATGAGACACCAGCAGTTGAATCTTATTGTTCGAGACCAAGTGCCTGAACTTCTTCAAGCTCCTGATGACGGAAAGGACATGCTTTTCGATGAAAGAATACTTTATTTCGTAATCTTCCAAGGTTTGACTGAAGAATGCTATGGGCTGTTCTGAACCTTCTCTACTTAGCTGTGTCAAGATAGTTGAGATTATATCTGATCCTCCAAACGCATACAACATGAAGTCCTTTGAAAAGTCTGGGTTGATAAGAGTTGGAGCTTGTGATATTGCATGCTTGATATTTTCAAAACTCTCTTTGCCTTCTACTGTCCATTTGAATGCTAGACTCTTCTTCAACATCATTGTTAAAGGCTTCACAAGAGTGGAAAAATTAGGCACAAATTTGCAGACAAAGTTTATCCTTCCTAAGAAGCTTTGAAGAGATTTCTTGTGGTGTGGCAATGGAAGTGTTCGGATGGCTTCAACCCTTTCAGGATCAATTGTTAGCCCTTCCCTAGAGACAATGTGACCCAACAATTTTCCCTCATGTGCCAAGAATATACACTTCTTTGGATTCAACGACACTCCAAACCTTCTACACCTCTAAAACACTTGTCTAAGGTGAAAGAGATGGTCTGCTGCATTCTTTAAGAATACAGTGACATCATCTAGGTATATCAGTACTATATTGTTGATCAAGCCCTTGAACGCCATATCCATAGCTCGCTGGAATGTTGCTCCGGCATTTGACAGTCCAAAGGGCATCTTCTTGTAAGCATACGTGCCCCATTTTGTAGTGAAGGCCATCTTGAATTGATCTTCTTCCTTCACCATTATCTGATTATAGCCTGAATATCCATCTAGCAATGAAAACCTTTCTGAACCAGCTACAACCTACAATATTTGTTCCATTGATGGAAGCTGATAATGATCCTTCAGTGATGCTCTATTTAGATCGCGAAATTCCACACACAATCTTATTTCTCCATTTCTTTTCCTTACCGGCACCAAGTTTGCAACCCAACTTGAGTGTTTGATGGGGAAGATGATACTGGCCTCAATGAGCTTGCTTAACTCTTTTCTCATGAGAGGTTCGATATGAGGATTTACTAGCCTTTGCTTTTGCTTGACATGCTTGGATTGCGGATCCAACTCAATAGTATGTTGTGCCAAATTTGGGTTGAAACCTCTTAAATCTTTGTAATTCCAAGCGAAGGCATCTGGGAACTCTTGACAAAGCTGAACAAAATCAGATTTCTCTTGTGGAGTACTTACTTTTCCGATTTGCAATGTCTTGCCTTCATCTACAAAAATAGGTTCTGAATCTTCACCCTTTACTTGAATGTTCGCTTTCTCCTTCCGGAACTGATCATTCGGGTTGAAGATTGACTCCAAGGTTATGAGGCCTTTTGGTAATTTGTTAGTTCTTAGCTGCACCACTTGGTCACCATAATGCTGCTCCAGCTTGTCTTGATTCCTTGCAGAGAACTCAGCTTCTTCTTGCAGGAAATTAACAATCTGTTGATCATTCTCAAAGACTTGCCAACTTGTGTTATTATCCGGAACAGCTGGTCTCACAACCACTTTGATATGAGGCTGAGATTTTTCACTTTTGATATTTTCTACAACGTCAAATGTAGACCCAATTGCTGTCCAGTCTGTCCGCTGCTTCATTCCTTTTTCTTGGGATGGAATTGATGCTAAAAGCTTCAAAATCTTCTATAAGATCCCATACCCGATTTTTGTAGCACTTGAGCAGATTATTCTTGACAGCATGCTGCCCCTTAACTTGGTTTATGATCAGCTCACTATCACCAAATACTTGCAAATTCTTGATGCCTTTCTTCTTTGCCCAGTGCAGTCCATGAATTAAAGCTTCAGACTCAGCTGTATTGTTTGAGTAAGAAAACTGAAAGTGGAAGGCTGAGTAATACCTTGTACCTTGCATAGAAATGAGCATAGCTCCTCCTCGTGCACCTTGTCTACTCCTTGACCCATCAAAGAACAATCACCATACTTCATTCTTGTCTTTATGATCTGGCTTGGTGATGCTGGGGAGAGGTTCATTCTCTTCACGTAAACAATAAACTCCTAGCTCAGATTCTTCTATTTCTTGATAAGGATCAAAAGCATGCACCTTGCTTGCCCATTCATCAAGAGTCAAATCTGGGATGCTTCCAACCTTGGTGTCAGCTTCATCAGTGCTTGGATAATCTTCTTGATCAAATGCTGAACAGTTGGTATTGATTTGGCTTGGAGTGTAAGGCTCAATGTAAAAGTTTGTGATAGGTTCATATTTGATTGTGGCCTTAGCTCCATACCTTGTTCTAAACAACATGTGTGACCAATCCACCGAAAGATAGCCTCCAATTTTAGCAGTGAAGTCTCTTGACAAGCACAATGCAAAGAGTGGTGGCAGGTCTATTACTGACACATCTTGTAACACTATTACGTTGGGACATGTGTGCAGTGTGAGGCTCAAACCCTTTGATTACTCCAACCGTTGTCACTGCTGTCCCATCTAATTGCACTACACCCCTTGGAGATGACTTCATATTGGAGTCCTAGCTGATTAGCTATTTACTTAGGCATCACTGAGCTACTTTCTCCCGGAATCAATCATGCAATTGTGCACCAATTGGTTTCCAATGATTAACGAGACATAAAAAGGAGGGGGTTTCAACATTTTACCTTGCTGTCCTCCATGATTTCCTTCAGGCTGGGCAGCACTTGTGAGTACCTTCTCTTGCATTTGGACCTGTTGATTTGAAGTTGACCAGTCCTTCATAGCATCTTGTAGCAAATCTCTTTGTCTTGGGATAGATAGTGATTCCCACATTCATATGTTTACCTTTGTCTTCTTCATCTGATCAATGATACTGAATGGAGATGAATTATCCCTTTGTTGTCCCTTGGCCTGCACATTCATTCCTTGCACATGGGCAGCAGAAATTGGCATTTGAGTTAGTTTAGGAGCTGGTTTGGGGTGCCCCTTGCGTGTTTGGAACTACATTTTGTTTGTCTAACGGCTTGTGGAGTGGTAGAAGGTTGTGGATTATTTGGAGCTAATGGCTGTCCTTCACCCAAATTTCTCCTTTTTGACCTTGTGTTGGCTGCAACACTTTGAGAGGGTATTTGATTCATACCACAGAAATCTTCAGCCTGCTAATTGACAAGAGTAGTTTCATTCGGAGATGTTCCTTGCTAAGGTGCTTCTTGCTGCTGATCCTCTTCATGGTTGGACTCTTGCGACCCACCAATGGTTTGCACCATAAGAGCCTAATTTAATGCACCGTTAAAGCACATTGATTGGTTATGTGGCTAGTTACACGGGAAACACCAATCATATTCTTAGGCCATGTTATTTTGAACTAGCACCAATGCTTTAGAAGAAGATATGACATTGGGGTTATAGGGCTGAAATGGTCTATTAGTGGGAGGCCTTACTTGGCTTTGATTTTGATTTGTAACCTGAGTTGGTGACCTATTTTGTTGGTATGGGGGCCTAACTTGGTACTGTGCTTGAGGTTGATACGATCTAGCACTTTGAGCTTGTTGTCTTTTGATAGTAACCAGCTCATTTCCCAAATTTTGTAATTGTTTCATAACTTCTTGGAGTTCATTTAAAGCACTAGAGGATGAAGTAGAAGTCTCATTTGAACTTTGATTTCTAGGAGTGGGAATAGGAGCCAAAGTGGGTGCTTGACTAGTGCTTAGATTTTCTAAGTTTGGATACAAGGGCATGGGAGGCCTAGGAGCCAGTTTACCATCTTGAATAAGAAAGTTTTTGGCTCTAATGGAAATGCTATAAGAAGCAGGTAAGGTTGTGCCTCCCATAGATTGAATTAACATAGAAATATCAGAATTCAAAGCCTTAAGATAGTATAGAAAAGCACTTTCCACTACTGGCCTTACTGCCACGAGAATCCTCTCCCAAGACCTTTGAAATCTGAAGTTGAAGTCAGTCAGCTACTCATTGGGAGCTCTCTTGATAGTTGTCAATTGTTCTAGTAGAGAAAAATTGTCTCCCTTTTCCCCAAACTACTCATGGAGAACTATGCATAACTGATTCCAATTTGTGATAGAACCAGCTCCAAGGCTCCTAAACCATTACAATGCCTTCCCTTTGAACGAAGATGCTAGCAATTTGACAGCCACATCCATTTCATTTATCTCATGGATTGCACAGATGTTAGCAATGTCTTTGACATGATCACCAGGAGTGGTATGATTTTCTCTAGTGAAAAATGGAATGTTCTTCAACGCTGCAATTGGAACTGGATTCTGTGCATTGAGGGCAAGTGGGCTACTGCCAGTGAAGTTGACAAAGGGATTCGGTGGTTTCGCCATTGTGATTGGCCTGAGAACTCTTGTTGATGCGAGAAAATTTCTACCAAGTGGAGGTGTAGACAAAGTCCGGTTAGGTGGAGATGGTGATCTTTGAGCTCTTCTTCCCCTTCTTTCTCTGCCTGGAGATAGGTGCAGATAAACAAACAATCCTTCCTCCCTAGTTCTTGACCTTGTCTGTATTCTTCTCATAAATTTTCCAGGCTTGGACTGCTGAAACCAGTGGATTATGCCTCTTTTGGAGTCGCCAGATGTGCAATTTCAAAGCTCCTTCAAAGCTAGAACGTGGAACAAGTGCACATCGATCTTGTTGTAATGAAGGTGAAGACCTCTAAATTCCCACTGGGCATGCCAGAACTGTTGGTGCAAAATCACAGAACTCCCAGATGTTGATCAGATTTCTAGGTTGATCATAATAGTATCCAGTGTGATTGCACAACATGGAATCATTTCTCCAAGTGTGGGACTTGCGAAAATGAGAAAGGAATCTCCAGAGAAGGCTGGTTCCTATTCCTCTGTTTAGATGCACACGAAAAATGTAGAGGGTTTATTCAAAACCTAATCTAATCTTGCTAGGGAGACAGGGCAAGAGAATGCATAAAAATAAACCTAAGCTAACAGAGGTGATGCACCAAGGAATGAAGAACACCTATCTTGCCAATAAACACAAACCATTCAAACGTGATGCAAGATCATGCATAGATAACAAAATTTGCAGTGAAAGATCAGGAGGATGCAAATGAACACAGAGAGGGTTGAGAATCATCCACAGACATGCATTACTTGCTCCAAAGATCGATACAATACACTAAAAAATGCCAAGAGGCAAAGTTTCATTACAGTTTTAAATGGGAGGTTTGAACTCCACAAATTTGCCTGCCAAAGAGAAGAAGGGAGGGGCAAAACAAGAATGTTCCACCCTTAGAAAGAATCCCCTCCTTACAATTTATAGGAAGAATGAGAGAGGGAAGAGAGAGGAAATCCATATCTACCCCAACCACTTCTAGGTTTCATTTAATTCATCTCACTATGGCGGTAGGTGAGAACCCTAGCAAAAGCGGCAAACTATATTTTACATTTAAGCTGGTTGTTGAAACGTCATTTCTGGCCATTATCACGTGCCAGAGGATGTTTTTTATTTTCTCTCTCCAAAACTGAACCAAAATGTCAATATTGACTCCTAAAATCATGTAGAGAATTTTACCATCTTTCCATTGATATAAAGAACGTGAAAATCCGAGCTCTGGATCGAAAGTTATGGCGATCTGAAGATTTAGGGAAAAAACAGGCCAAAACGGATCAGACGGGAAAATATTTGAATCTTTTCCCCCGTGCTCTGCCACTTGGATGACACGTGTCAGGATCTGATTCATCTGCGGGTTCATTCTTTGAAAATTTCTTTTTGGCCCTTCCTTAATTTTTTGCCACTTGGACACGTGGCACTATTTTATTGGCTCGGGCCTGAGGGGCACACTTTGTCCTTCGAAAATTTGGTATTTTTCACTTTGGGAAAATTTTCCCATTTCTCCCCCCGCGCTCCGCCACTCAAGTGACACATGGCATGATTTCATTGGACGCGGGCCCTTCCTGACCATTTCCCTTTTGTTTTTTTTCCTTTGGAAAAATTTTCAAAATTTTCCCACCGGGCTGATGAGGTGAAGACACGTGGCGAGATTTGATTCGTTGGTGGCTCTTTCAGATTTTCGCGTCCTCCACGTACCTTTGGCCCAGATGTCCCCAAACTGTCTGGGATAAATATCTCTGAACCGCCCGATTTGGGCTTCCTTGTTCCTGTTTGAGGTGAAGACACGTGGCGAGATTCCATTCATTGGTGGCTCTTTCGGCTTTTCGCGTCCTCCACGTACCTTTGGCCTGGATGTCCCAAACTGTTTTAGACGAAAGACTACTGTTTCAGACGAAAGACTCCTGTTTCAGCTGAATCAGCCAGTTCACATCCTCCGTGTACCTTTGTCCCAACTGTCCCGTGGACCGCCTGGGACAAATATCTCCGAACCGTCCGAAATGGACTGTCTGTCGGTAAATCGGCCGACTTGCGTCCCGCGCGTACTTTTGTCCCAGATGTCCCAAACTGCGTGAAACAAAGACTTAAGACATTTTTCCCTTGCTTTCAGCCATTTCGGCTTTTCGCGTCCTGCGCGTCCCGACATCCCAACTGTCCCGCAGACCGCCTGGACTAGGACTTAGCTGATTTTCTTGTTTTTCGGCCCCAAGCTTGGTACAACGAACCTCAGTTCAACCCGAATTGGTACACACCTGAGCCCTTCAGACCCGAAATGCCTCAAAACAGTCCTGCAACCTTATTTTTGCATTTTTTTCTGTTCTTTCTAACTCGTTGGGATTTCTTCTTAGATGGGAGAGTTAGAAAAAGGCCAAGGGGACCTCAAAAAACATGATTTTGGGCCTTGAATCAATCTACTTGCTCGGGACTGAATAATCTGATGCGTGTTATCAAAATTACCTAAAGGGGTGAATTTTGGATAATAGAGGCAGAGGAAACATAGGAGGTAATAAAGGCTCTAGATCTGGTGGGCATGGTACGCACCAACCTTAGAAAATTTATATGGAGATGTCTCTTCATTTCCCCGAATACAGAGGAATAGATGATGCAGCTGAACATGTGCATATGTGTGAGATACTATGGTGTGCAAAGGGGATTACGGGTCCAGAGTGCAAGGCAAATTAGTTTGCAACTATATTGCAAGGGCGTGCACATAGGTTGTATAGGAAATTTGATATGAACTAGACTTGTGTAGACTATACTGTGCATGTGCATGATGCTTTCTTGAATAGAGTTTTATATACCTTGAATTTGAGCAAAAGAGCATCGATGCACTCAAGGACATCAAGCAGGTCACTAACTAAGACTGTTCAGGAATATGATGCACAATTGAATATCGAAGTTATCTTATGATATTCACACAAGCCAGCATGCTCAATGGTTCGTTGGAGGAGTGATCATGTCTTTTAGAAGGGCACTCTCACACAAGTCTTATACAGATCCATGTGAGGCACTTGAAGTAGCTCTATGTGTTGAGGCAGTTTGGAGTGTAGACACAGGATTTATCCCATTTTTGGAGGCTCAGATTGCATCAATGGAAAAATAGTTAGAGAAATTATCAGTTAATTCAGCACATGAGATTTGTAGTACTATTTGGTACACATATTATGAAGTAGAAGGGCATACTAAGGATAGTTTTCCTCATAAATCAGTGCATGCCATGTTGCTAGATTGCGAGATCTACCACTTAGATCATGATTCAAGTAGGTGCCCATTGTTGCACCATGTGATAAGGAAGAGTGTGTCTTATTACTATAATATTTATAGGTCAACCACTCATGATACTAAGAATTACATGTTGATTGATCAAATTCATGATGTCATTGATATTGGTGTGTGACAGACCAGTGTTGAAAATAATTCAAAGAAGAAACGTGAGCATCATGATCATGATCACAATGAAGGGTGCTTTGATCGAGGCCAAGGTAGAGTTTGAGGATATCGTGGAGGATTCAGAGGCTGAGGTCATGGCAGTGGATGAAGTGATTTTCCATGAGGAACATGTTATACATGTGGATCCCCTGATCATTATAGGTGTGAACTCCCTCAAAAAATCATTTATTTTTTCTGTGGAAAGAACCATAACTATGAAGAATGCCCAGATTTATATGAACACTTGAGTAAGAAGCACAAGTAGGACAAGGGTGCAAGAATGGTCAGAGTACAATGCATTGTGGAAGATCAGTGGATGTTGAAGTTAGCATTTAATCCTGAGTTGGTACTTGTGAAGATCACTACACGTGTTAAGGCTACATGTGCTAAGGAAGTTCCAAAGTATAAGCTTGCCAGTACAAAGGAGAAGGTACTACAGACCCTCTGCTTTAGAAGGAAGTTTATCAAGAAGTCATGGAGGTGATTAGGAATTTACAGGGTGAGATACATTGTTCAAAGAATAGTCGCAGAAGTTAGAATAGAAGAAAATAGCTGAGCTTCCTTGGACAGATTTTGATGATCTACAGGAGGTTTATAAGATTTTGCGACAAGAAAAAATCATTCCTTTATTGGGGGAATGATTAACGGAAAATATGTCGCATACTAGAGTTGAGTGCGAAAGACATATTTTGCATGCTAACCTACCTCCTCATAGCTTGGATTAGGATAAAGAGATTAATCTAAATTTTGTTGTAAATGGATGGATCTTGAGTAAAATTTTGATTGATACGGGTGTAGAAGTGAATGTACTCACTTTGGATGCCAGGATTCAGATGGGGAGACCACCATTGCAGCCATCTTCAAATTTTTTGTTTATGGCAAACAGGACTAAAGCCACGCCCATTAGATTCTTGAAAGATGCTACTATTACTATACATGGGGCCAAGTTTACTGGGGACTTTGAGGTCTTGGCGTTTACAGAGGCAGACAATTTTCCAACACTACTTGGGTGCCCTTGGTGTTATGCAAACAACATTGATCTACGTTCCAACAAAGGATATATAAGTTTTGAGAACAAGGAAGAGTGCATCATCATTCCTTTGATAGAAAGGAAATATGCACCTTATGAAGAGCCCTTAAGTGAAGAGGATTTGAAAAAAATCTATGTCCACGCCATTAGGGATCCAGAAGTCCTTAAGACATCAAAGGAAGGAGTTCTCTAATGGGATGATGCATATTCCATAAGTGATACTACAAGTGTTGCATGTGACAACTGGGCACATGAAACTTATGAAATGGTTGGGCATGAAGTAAGGAGTGTAGTTACGTGCATTAGCAGGCCATGTTGTGTTAGCCATTTGGGTAGTAACCATATACCAAGGTACACCGAAGAAGGAAATCCTAAATTTTTCCTACGCACTATGGAATTTCAATGGAAGATTAGGTGGAAAGAAGTAATATGCTAGTTTATACTCTACGCAAGACAACAGCACACTGGTGGATGGTTCATAGGGATAATCTCTTAGAGTGGCGAGAAGTGATAATCACCTTCTCTGCTAGATTTCTCTAGAGAAATGCACGTACTCATATCTATGAATTTCATGGTAAATATGTTGTTCAGCAGTGTGAGAGACTCTAGATAGAGGGGTAGGAAGCTTTACCACCTTTGATATGGGTGCACAAGCTCTACTACACCTTGCAAGGCTACACGCGCATGGTATGTCTATGCAGAGTTGAGTAGAGAGACAGGGAATTGGTAAGAATTGATTGTAGGTATGATTTATAGCTTTGACTATTTTTCCATTAAACCTCTATTGAATGAAGAATTGCAGGTTATAAAGTGCTTGACTATGGGAGATAGTGCAAAGGTTGAGGAACTTATTCAGGAGTTACTCAAAGATTCAAACATGGAGGTAAGCTTTCAAGAGGAAAAGACAAATGTAGAATAACTTGGTTGCACCTGCCTAGAAAAAGAGATCGGTAAGATGGTCTATGTGATTAGTGATGAAGAAGTGGAGAATCTGGATGTGGAGCATACAAAAGGTACACGCGAGGTATTGGACAATACAGATGAGAAGGTGTGTGCCTACCATGAGCCAATGAAAACTAAGAAGGATAATATTGGAATAGATGTTGAACCTAAGGAGGCCATCATTAGAGATTATTGGTCTAACTCTAAGGTTATCCAAGACTTGTTCCCTAGAGGATATCATGTGTTGAGAGGATTACATGAATCTTTGGGCTAGATGAGAATCAAGTTAAACAAAGGTGTGTGCCCGGTTAGGAAGAGGCCTTACAGGATGAATCCTAATCTACGCGTCAAGGTAAAGGAAGAGATTTATAAGATGGTGAATTTTGGAATCATTGAGCCCATTGAGGAGTCAGATTGGGTTATCCCTATGGTGATCAGTATTAAGAAAGATGGAAGAATCATAATTTTTGTGGATTACAGGGAGTTGAATGTTGCATGTGTAATAGCTCCTTTTCCCACACCTTTTACTAAAGAAATCTTGGAAGGTGTTGTAGGGCACAAGATATACTCCTTCACTGATGTATTTTCTAGATATCATTAGGTAAGCATTGTTAAGGAGGATCAAGAAAAGACAACTTTCACCACTGAGTGGGGAAGTTTTTCATACACTGTTATGCCTTTTAGATTGAAGAATGTGCCTATATTATTTTTGTGTTGTTATATAAGCACTCCATGACTTTAAGTTTCTGCATGTTTATCTGGATGATTGGACAGTGTATGGGCTAGTGAAAGATCATTGTGAATACTTGAGGCTAATGTTTGAGAGATGTCAGCAATTGAGCATCTCCTTAAACATCAAGAAGTTCATTTTTTCTACACCTTTTGGGAATTTGTTTGGACACAACATCTATAAGGAAGGATTTTTAGTGGATCCTACTAAGGTTGTTATTTTGGGCTTAGAGGAACCTACTAACTAGAGTGAGGTGAGTGGATTCTTGGGGAACATAGGCTATTATAGGAAATTTATCAAAGGGTATGCTAATATTTCCATGCCCTTAGAGGAATTATTAAATAGCAAAGGTAAGTTCCATTGGCGTGAAGCACAACAACACATATTTGAGACATTAAAAGAAAGGCTTACTACAACGCTTATTTTGTGTTTTCTTTCATGGACCAAACCTTTTCATGTGCATTTGTACACCTCTGGTATGACCATTGGTGTGGTTCTAGCCCAGCCTAGAGAAATTATTGTTGATCATCCTATTTTTTTTGTAAGCAAGAAGTTAATGTAGACACTAAAATTAGGTCACACTCCCCTTTAGTCCCTCGACAAATAAGCACCCTTCATCACATTCACCTATCCATGGCCCCCTTCACCTCACTAATATTAATTTAATTAATTTAATTAAATTACTTCATTATCCTCACCATATTTATTATTTAAATATTTTAGTTTAGATAATATCCACACATACACTTCACCTAGACACCTCATCAAGCCAACTCACCCTAAGACCTATTCTTAGTAAGTTGCCATAACTAACTAAGACTTACCCAAACCCTAAAAATCAATGCCTACATTCCCACATGCTTACAAGAAGCTTTCAATTTAATCCATGGGTTAACGACACGAGATCCGAGAAAATCAAGAGGATCTCCCTAGTTTAGTAAACCTAGGAAATCCTACCTTGACCGATGCCAGTTAGCCCTAACCATCACTGGTTAAGCCATAACCACCATCGGTTACCCTTTTAACCCCCAAAACAACCTTATTTTCAAGGTTGGCAAAGATGGGAAAAATTCAGTAAACATTGAGATCTTCCTGCGAGATATCACATCTTCTTAGATCAAATTTCAACGAGAACACACATGTAAGGAAGGAGATCAAGCATTTTCTTCTGCTCAGCCATCCCAGCAATGATCTGATATAACCTAGCAAAGAGGAATGCACATGTAGCCCATGCAGAAGCTCTCCTATGACTAGTGATCACCTAAAGTCTTCAACCTCTCACCAGTACCTCCATTCATCACTCATAGGCACCCGTGATCAGATTTCAAGTAATTGGAATAGTTTACTTCTCTAGTTCATTTACTACATCATTGTATTGTCATTCTTTGTTTACATAGCCACCCATTTACCTCCTCCAACACTCACCCTTCCATATACCCTTTAAAACCTCACCAAATCCCACCCAAGCTACCAAATACCTCATTCTAACCAACTAAAGTCCTTTATGCAATCACAAAGGAGACCCAAAACTCATTATGTGGCATTCCCAATTTTCCACAGTAACTGGCACCGTTTACATCTAACTGTCGTTGGTCACCCTTAACCAGCATTGGTCTCTGTATGTTCTCATACAACCCAGAACAGTGACCTACCCACCTAATTCTACATCACCCTCATTCACATGTGACCTAACTGAGACCTTTGTCGGACCTATAGAGACCTAGAACCAGTTATTTGACATTTGGATCCTATTCTAACCTATCCTGTTAGATTAGATCTTTCTTATTGTGTTTTAAATGAGATACCTAAATCATTTTGAATTACAATAGGATTTATTTCATTTCCCACATTAAATTGTTTGAAACAGTGGACTGACATCCATTTAGGAAGTATCACACTTCCTGGATCTAGCACATGCTAAGCAGTTCACTGCACATATTGTTTAACTCTTTCTGGTGGTATTTCTTTTCATTACAGGTAGTTCCTCCTAGACAAAAGGAAGTTCCCACGATCAGCTGTGGATTCAAAAGTCATACACGCATAACGACCCATCAACCGGCATTTGAATAGGTATTCCTCCTATGCTCGTTACCCTATCTGTTTCATCAATACTTTAAAGAAATTTCTAAGAATCAGGTGAAATGATTAACACCAACTTAACAGAATTATACAACTACAAAGTGTGAGGCCTTGTCTATGATTTACGTGTTGCATAATTTTAGACAATACTTGTTAACAACACCTTTTATTTTCTATACAAATCACATGGCATTGAAACACTTGGTTAACAATCCCATTCTACAGGGACGTATATGCAATTAGATTCTATTATTTCAGGAATTTGATTTTACAGTGGTGGTTAAGCCAGGTAAGAGCAATTCTGGACCAGATCACTTATCAAGGATTAATACAGGGGAGGACATGCAAATCATTAAGGATATAATGTCAGATGCATAGTTTTTCAAATTGAGCAGTGCACCCTCTAACTTAGAAGATATTGTTTTCTTTTTACGAATAGGTGTGATGCCTAAAGGAATGAAGAATTTATAGAAAAAAAAACTCATTATACGCGTCATGCCCTATATGTTGATCATTTGAGACTTATACAAACAAGGTCGAGATGAAGTTTTGTGTCGATACTTCCTTGAACATGAGCGAGAAGCCATTATGGAGGAGGCTCGTGGCGGTATTGTAGGTAGACACTGTACACGAAATACCACTATGCGTAATATTTTATCGGCTAGTTTGTGGTGGGAAACACTAAATAAGGATTGTAAAGAATATTTCAAGGGATGTGATCATTTTTAGCACCTAGGAAAGCCAAAGAATAGATATATAACACCTTTGAGGTCGATTTCTAGTGCAAAACCTTTCGAGAAGTGGGAAATTGACTTTTTGGATCCTATTTTCCCACCCGCACGTAGGACTGGATCACGCTACATCATAACTTGTATAAATTATCTTACAAGGTGGGCATAAGTGGTGCCTTTAAAGGATTTCATGACAGCTACAATAGAAATGTTTCTATGGGAAAACATTATCAACATGTATGGATTCCCATTAAGTTTGACAAGTGATAGGGGTACTCATTTCCTTAATGAGACCATCAGGATACTCTTAGTAGAATTTATGGTTACACACCATAAAACAACACCTTATCACCCTCATGCTAATGGAACTGTTGAGGCCTTCAACAAGTTATTGAGCCACACATTGACTAAAATTTGAGATGTTGTAAGGAAGGACTGGGATGATAAAGTATCTGTTATACTTTGGGCATAAAATACAACCTATAAGAGGTTGAATAAGGTCACACCTTTTCAATTAGTGTTTGGCATGGAGGTTGTTCTACCAGTGGAATTAATGTTACCTTCATTGTGTATTACATGGGCAGGAGGTTTGGCTGATGAGAAAGCACTAGAAGAGTGCATTGATAAACTGATGCAGTTGGATGAGAGGCATGCTATAGCATGATTGAGTCAACAAACAAAAAAGGCCAGGCAGAAGGCATGGCATGATAGACATATAAGGATAAGAAACTTGAAGTTGGATAGATGGTTCTTATTTATGAATCAAAGTTTTTGCGCCACCTTGGGAAGTTAAAAGTGCATTGGTTAGGACCGTATATTGTGACTTTTATACTTGATTCAGGTGCTTGTCAGTTAGAGGCGCTGGCTGGGACACGGTTACCCAATTACTTCAACAGGAGTAGGTTGAAGCCCTACTATAAATAAGTCTTCGTGGTGTTTCTAATAAGGTAGTATTTCCATTAGATTAGGTATCCTTAATGCATTTTCTTTATATGGGTTTCCTTTCATCGTTGTAATGTATTGTCAATTTAGTTCAGTGTTTTGTGTAATAAATGTGCTTGTGCACCAGCAGATAATTACTATCTAAGTGTTTTCATGCGCAAAGGACCACGCATACCCTTAGTGTGGGCTGGAGTATATGCAGGATACTTGGACCAAGTTTGAATGTTATTTGAAGATGAATATGCATAGAGAGATATTGAGTAGGTGTTTGAAGTAAAGGTGTGAATAGAGAAATAATTTTTCTCATGATTGAAGACCACATATAGATGAATGGACATGTAATCTAATGTGAGGTAAGTTGCAACAGTGGAAAATACTTGATGAAAGGCGCAGTGGTGAAGTACTTCAGCACATGAAGGTGCACAAAAGGAGATATGTGGCCAAGGAGTAGTAGGTGTGCCAAAAGGTTATGAATGTGGCACAAAAAAATAAGCACAAAAAAAGGAAAGAAACGCCAAGTTAATGTTGAGTACGGTGGTAGTTGGAGATCAATAAATGCGGAATTTTTTTGAAAATTTATATAAAGAGGTGTTGGGAAATTATTTTTACCTTTGTGATCAATAGCATTCAAGTGAGTTGAATTCCAACGAGCTAGAAAGCAAGTTGTTAAGTGTGGAGAGCTAGGAACTAGTCATATTTATGCACGAGATTGTGTGATGCTCCATTGGAGAAGGTGTTTGAGTGATTCAAAGACATGTGGGAAGTATAAATTGACTATTAGGGTTTGGATTTAAGCTAGGGCATGCAAAATCAAGCTAGGGCACGTGGATTTAAGTTGAAGAGCTCAAATCTATTGAAAGAACACACCTTTATTGTTCATATGGCACCAAAGAGAGCGCTTGGAGTAGCCATAAGGGGAAGGAAGCATAAGGAAGTCAAGATCGAAGTGAAGGACACCCCTGAAAGTCATTTATCAGAGATGCAATACCCAGAATGGGTTTTTATGGGTCGCGATTGGGACTCACATGTTAGTTGTTGTAAAGAAAGTGCTTACAACCACAGAAACAAAGATAACAAGGATGAATTGGATAAGTTTCTAGTACTAGAGACAACAAAGAGAACATCAGATGATATGGTCGTGTATGATGACGCGGGTGAAAAATTGTTGACAAAGGTGGGATTTTTACAGCTGTATGAACTCCCTTACTTTGGAAAACTAGAGAATTTATACCAGTGGTTGATGAGAAAATTCCATGAGGACATCTTCTATTTTGTTGGGCGACGAATGAGGCTCACCGCAACCTTGATTGGCAGTTTGACAGGACTAAGGAGTTCGGGTACTGAGTTGAGTAGTGACATCACTGACAAAGAGGTATTAGAAGTAACAAATAAGGCATTACGATATATAAATGGAGGGCGTGGGATGGATATCCCAAAGTTTCATAAGTATCTAGTTGTACATGCAGTAGCACACCTCCTAACTAAGTTGAACAATCAAGAGCGTTAGTCACAAGTAAACAAGGCATGGTTGCATATAGCAAAGAAGATGACATAAAGAGTGGTGTACAATTTGGTTGGTTTCATTACAGAGACCATCATTGAAGAATCGCATGCAGGTGAGAAAATAATTTTTGGCATGATACTTATGTCACTTGTTTTTGTTGAAATTGGAGTGCCCAATGGGCCAAAGGATAAAATTTGGCAATATCCTGAGGAGAAGAAATATCTAGCAGAGAGATTTTCTAAGTACACATGTGATGGGAACATGAGTGGCCCCTTTAATAAGAGATAAAATTTGTGGTATGAACGCCTTTATGATGTGTTTCAAGGGGAATGGAGAATACGAAAGGACCTTCCTGTGGTATTGGGAAAAACGGTACAGTTTGCAGTATATCAGCACTTCTACATCACACATTTTGGTATGAAGGATGGAAAGTGGAGCCCCTGATGCAAGATCCCATATGCCTTAACCCTGCACTACTTTCAAGCATCTATACATAGGTTCTCGGATGCGTGTCAGTTGATTTTTAATGCACACAAGGTAGATTGTGACTACCACACCCTTAGGAAGACTTATGTTTATCCAAGTAAGTTTGTATATATAGAAAAATTAATTTCAGATGATATTAACATGAAGGCTATGAGTTTGGCCATTGGAAAGTCTGGAGTAGCCCTTGTGTATATTAAACTCAAACCAAGGTTAGAAAATGGGAATTATGTTGAGAATGAATTCAAGCTCCCTGGACCACCCAAGGGGAAGCATACCATGGGCACATTACAAGATGAAGATGAAACCTTGCTCCTTGAGGAATAAGAAAGAGAGGAATAAGAACTTGAGGAAGACATTGGTGGCTTGGAGCATAGGGGCAGATAACAACCTACTACTGGAGAGAAAAGAGAGCACGAGGTAACCCCTCTACTACAGATTGAAGATGAAGTGTTGGAGACTGATGCAATGGAGGTGGACATAGAACAGACTACTGAGGAACCACAGTTTAAAAGAGTGCTAAGAAAAATAAGGACTCAAAGCGTGGGGACAACACAACCCCTTAGAAGGTCACCTAGAACTTAACTTGTGAAGGTATATCCAAAAAAGAAGAAAAGGTGCAAGTACATTTCTTGGAAGGATGATGAGGAAGATAAATATAAGGACAACGCACTTAATACTCCAAGGTAGCATTGTGTGAATGAATTGAAGAAGGACACATAGGAGTTGAAGGAAACATGGTTAGAAATAGATAAGGGTGAGCCTTCAAGCGCGCCCTATACTACAAATATAGGTAAAGGACCAGTGTTGGATTCGGGAGTGCACACCCCTAAAGGTAAGCACTTGAGGAAAGGAAAGGAGGAAGAAATTTATGAGACACCAACAGCTGGGTATGTTGATGACCCAACCAAAATCATACGCGTGCAGTTCCAGAGTACTTTGGAACCTAAGGACCTTTATGGTTGGGAGTTGATGGATAAATACATAGTAACTACGTGCACACAGAAATAGCTATCTTAGAGCATGCAAACTCATATGGATGAGCATGACCTCGATGTATGTGAGGAATCATGTGTGTCGTGTAGGTTGAAAAAGGCACCACACTCGCGCCATGTCACAGTTAAGCCTATTGTGATGTCTGATGAACAAGTGAGCAATGCTTTAATGAAGGTATTGGCAGAAGTTGCACACAGAAATGTAGACGAAGTAGATACTACTCGGGTGCTCTTGGAAGATAATGAGGACAAGGATACCAAGATCAAGTGCTTGACAGAAGAAAAAGAGATAGTTGAGGCGACGGTGCATTCTATACTCAGTATGGCTGAATAGATTGGGGACGAGATTTTGAAGAAGAGGTCAGATTGGAAGAGAAAGTTGTGCAAGATTTTTCATCTACTTTACACTATTTACACACTTTTGTTCATATAGTGCTAGATGAAGGGCCCGTAAGAATGCCAAAACCCAAAGATGTTGCAGAACAAGCAGAAAAGGCTAAGCCAAAAATCACAAGTTACGAATCCATACTGTAGACTTTTAAAGATGAACTAAAGAAAGAATATTTTGCATTGAACATGTGTGTGGCCCTAGATGTGATTATCAAGACAAGAACCATGGCTGAAGAAGATGCGGTTCAGAAAGTAATAAAGAATGAAACACTTGGAAGTGTGGATATGCTTACTTTAATAATAAAGAAGTGTGACACGCTTGCAGTAGCCCGTGACCCACACAAGGATAAAATAAAGGATATTGGGAAATTGATAGCGCAAAGAATGGATTTCATGGATGGAATGGTCTCAAGCATTACCAATGTTCTCAGAGTGCTACAGAATGAAGGTGAGAACATGACTCTTGATGAGATGGAAGTAGTACTTGTAGACATTCCAAATAAAACAAATAAAGCGTTAAATGATTAGAATGAATTAGAGGCAGAGATCAAATTGGAATATCCTAAGTTGATTCTTCCTGTGGAAGAATAGGGTGGCAAGTATTTTCTCATTCTTTGTGTAGTTATTCTTTCATTCTTTATTCTTTTTCATGGAGACATAAGTTATGATTACCCATTATCGGGGATGACAATGAAATTAGTGTGGGGTAATGTTGGGCTGATGAAATATGGCCTAAGTATGAAAGGCACATAAGTATTAGGCATGTGGACATAGGGCACGTATATGCATGTGAAACTATAGTGAAACAGGGTGCACCTAGGACAACTTGAAATTAAGCTTAGCCATTTTCCAATTTGGGGCTGATTTTGGACATTGAGTGCGGAGTACGTTTTGTAGAAGACTTGAAGAACACACAAAGGCTATTTTGGATGAGTATAATATCAAGCACCATACATCTTTTTGAATCTAATAATAGGATTATACCACTGTTGTATTATTATATGATCTATTATTAGCGAGCTTGCATGCTCTTGTATTTATCATTTAAGGGCACATGGCTATTATTAGCATGTAGTCTATTTTTGAAAGGTGTGTGGGTGGTGAAGGGAAAGTCCCCACCCCTATAAATATGTATTGATTTGCATGGTTTAGATAGTTCTATGTTTTGTTAGTGTTATGTTGCGAGTTTGTGAGCGTGCATGACTATGGTGACTATACTATGTATGTATGAAGCTTGTGTGTTTTACAACAATTAATATAATGGATCGTTGTGGGTGAATATTGATTGTAGACAAATCTATGAATGGTTCTTATATAGTAAAGTTGATCTTGACTCTTTTTTAATTGTTCATGCTAATGGTTAAGATCTAGATTTGGTTATTGCACTACAATATAATTGGTTATCTATTATGGATTTGGAATATTTTTGTAATCATGCTAACTTCTGGAACAAGCTGACATAAAAGAGGAACCTAGTACGCTTACGCACTTTGGGTGAGCACTTAGTTCAGGCTGAGTGATGTTTCAGTGCACCTTGGGCTGTTGGTGGTAAAATTTGGGCTACATTTATCTATACATATCTGCTTCAGAACACGCTCTAGGAGCCATGCTCACTCACCATGATAGTCAGGGTCATGAACAAGACATATATTATATCAATTGCACACTCCATGAATATGAAACTTGTTACACCGAAGTTAAAAAACTATGTTATGCTTTATACTTCACCACTTCTAAGTTACGTCAGTATCTTCTTAATCACAAAAATTATGTTGTCACTAGTTTCAATCTACTCAAAACCATATCATAGTGGTTATATTACTCGATGGCTTATGTTTATGACTGAGTTTGACCTTGAGTTCATATCACAAAAATCTATTAAGGTTCAGGCTATTACATACCAGCTCGATGACATTCCCCTTCCTGAAAATCAACTTCCTCACAAATACTTTCCAGATGAATCCATCAGCAATGTTGACGAATATGAATTTATCCTTGTCAAGATCACTCTCTTCTTTGATGGTTTTAAATTCCAGGAAGGGGGAGGGGTCGGTGTTGTTATCATACCTTCTTAGGGCATTCCCATTCCTTTATCATTCAAACTTAACTTCGAATGTACTAATAACATGGTAGAATACGAAGCTTTAATCATGGACCTTACGACTGCTATTATCCTAGGTATTCACATTTTAGAAATATATGGAGACTCACAACTCGTCATTAGTCAAGTTAAAGGAGGATATCAATGTAAAAATGAAATATTGCAAAAATATAAATCCAGCATTGACTTTCTCCTTGGTGCCTTTTATCACTACACCATCCAAACCATCCCACGATCTTCTAACAAGTTTGTAGATGCAATAGCCTCTTTAGGAGCCCTCATCCCATTAGAAACTAAAGAGTCAAAAGATAACACTAAAGTATCTATGATCGTTCAAATATTATATTATCCCTCACATAAAAATGAACTCCCTCCTATCAATTTCATTGACGATGATCCAATTGATTTGTGGTATACTCAAATCTATGACTACCTTTCCAAATCTAAAATCCCATCCGACTTATCACATAGCACTAAAAGATCATTTCTTCAACGCGCCACTCATTTTTTCATTATAGGCAATTTCCTTTATAAATGTGGTTTTGATGGTATCCTATTAAGGTGCCTTAAATCACATGAATCAACCAAAGCAATCGAAGAATTCCATGATGGTATTTGCGGTGGACATTTCAGTGGAAATTCTATCGCTAAACGTGTTGTACGGTTAGGGTACTACTGGCCTACTATCACTAAATATTGTTATGCATATGTTAAGAAATGTGTCAAATGCCAACTCCATTCAGACCTTACTCATGTCCCTAGTCAAGTGTTGCAACCCACTCAGGACTTATGACCTTTCTCTTAATGGGGGTTGGATCTCATTGGTGTTATTAATCCTAAATCATCTCAACAGCATCACTCCATTATTACAGCTACTGAGTATTTCATGAAATTGGTTGAAGCCATTCCTCTAACCTTGACTAAATCAATACCTATCACCAATTTCATATATCAGTACATCATAAGTCATTTTGGCATCCCCTTTAAACTTATCGTGGACAATGGAAAATCCTTTAAAAATAAATAAGTTAAAAATCTTTGTGATACCTTCAACATCAAACTCAGCTTTTCATCACCATATTATCCCCAAGCAAATGGATAGGCTAAAGCCTAAAATAAAACACTTAATAAAATTGTTATAAAAATAGTAGATGATGCATGAAGGAATTGGCATCTCCGAATCTCATTTTCTCTTTGGGATTATCGAAATAGTATTTGTACTCCTACGGGTGCTACACCCTATTCACTCATCTACGGTTCAGAACTTGTCCTACCTCTTAAAGTCCAAATTCCATTAATTTTTGTGTCACTTAAAGACTTTATCCTAAATGAATAATATCTCCAAGACCGCTTAGTACGACTTGAACTGTTAGATGAAAAACATCTAATGGATCTCGAACATCATTAAGTTTATCAAGAACGCATTAAACGAGCCTATAACAAACATATCAAAGAATGTGACTTTAAAATTGGTGATCTTGTGCTTAAAGAAAATCAAAATTTCACTCAATTAGAATGGAGTAAATGTGGAAAGTTTTCCCCTAATTAGATCGGTCCATACGTCATCACTCACAAGTATGGGTTGGGAGCGTATCGTCTCACTTCCCTTGATGGTGAACCTGAAAAGGAACCTTTGAATGCCTTGCACTTGTGGCCTTTCTATTGTTAAATGATTGATTTTCATGACAGTAGTTACATTTAAAATCTTGTCACTCCATTAAACCATCCATCTTATCATAGTAATGATTTGAAAGCATGTGGTTATCCATCATTATCCTAAATGTACCTTAAAGATGAGCACCACAACCATGTTCATCACATCTTTCACTTTTGACAAGTTACTTGTTTGTAGGAACTCCTTAAATCATTACATCCACCTACCCTATACCAACTTAAAATATGACATGGGGCACGTGTGTAGGTCAATACATATCTTTTTCCCTCATTGCAACGGTCTATTAGGGTCTTGCCCTCAGCTCAAAAATGTATAAAATGTCATTGGATGCTTCATATCAAAATCAAAAATATAATAGACTGATCCCTCGAAGGACAACTATTTAAAATATAAAATCATTACCAAAAATATAAAGAGTAGACTACTTCCTTGAATGATAGCTACCATTCAAAATCATAGACTGATCCCTCAAAGGACGAATATTTTGTAAAAGTCAAAAATCAAAATTATAGACCATACCCTCGAAGGATGGCTACCCATGTAAAAGGATTTCCGCATTGATCAGCCTTCAAAATACATCAATATCAAAAGCATCCATGAGAGCTTCCCACATTGATCAGCTTTCCCATTATAGCAAACTTCCCGCATTGATCAGTTTGCTTCAAAATCAAATATGTAAATTTGGGGCATTTCTCTATGAACAAGTGTGAAAAGGAGAACCCTTTTCCCCATTGACCTACATATACAAACCCCCTTTCATGTCCTAGGAAGGTACATTCATCTAATCCCACATCTTATTAAGACTTTGTGTAATTACCTATTGATAATCTTATTTAACATTTATTAAGGCTACAAGTGCAAGTGTTTTCACACTACCAAAACCCATCACGTATATACCAAATCCATAATGGGAATCATTTCATTTTTATCTATTTTACTTGGTCACATTCTTGATACAATTCATTCTAAGATCACATTTTAAGTCATTTGATTAATTAAACATTCAACCACATTTTATCAAACATATTTACAAATCATATTTCTTGAAATCACATATAATACAAATTCATCTAACATTAACACATTTAAATTAAAAAACATGTAATACACAACACATGTGAATCAAAGAAAATAATTTATAAACCTCATCATCATCATCATATATATATATATATATATATAATATCAAAAGTAATAACACAAATACATCATTAATGTCATACAAAATCAAGGCTTCCATGAGCCGTAAATCATCATAAATGGAATACATCAAATCTATCATCAATACATATCATGAATCAGTAAAATGGATATCTCCAAGAAACTCATTGTCAGGGACAGTACTACCCTCTCCTCCCTAGATACCTACATCACCAATAGCTCTAGCATCTTCACTGGCTCCTCCCTTACTGTCACCTCCTCTCTCTGGCCTCCGAGGTGGGTGACCCACACTCGCTGCACTAGTACTCGGACATGGCACCTTCACGGCCAAGTGATCAGCATACAATGTCACATTTGGATAATCGTGAGTCACCATATCAACATAATACTATAGCTCAGTCTATAATGTCTGATAATGAGCCATAGAGATCATCCCTATGACCATAGAAGCTCCTATCTCCACCCACTAGTTTGTGGCCCCTACCCACTAGCTTGCAGCCTCAATCTATTAGAATGTGCTCTCAATCCGCTGGCTTGGGTCATCACCACTAACTTTATACCTAAAATAGAATACCCTATGATCCCAAGGGATTTCTTTACTATATCTCATTGATAAAGGTATATATCCCTATCAGTAATAGCCTGAGTCAACTGTGCCCTGAGACCCTTTCACTCTACTATAACACCATCCTACTCAGTAATCAAATTATCTCTCTCTACAATCAGAGCATCCCAAAATCCTAGGAGGTCATCCCTCTCTCTACGTGTTACATCACTCTCTCCCTCCACTATGGCCTTCTCAGCCATCACCACTACAATAGCTGTTGCCAAATCACCATCACCCTCCTCCTCATCACTATCATCATCATCATCAAAAACCTGAATAGCATCCTAAGCATGTGCTCCTCCCTCCACCCAAGCATGGACCCACCTCACCCATTGTACAACTCGGGCCCTATCAAAATCTCTCAGTGTTTGGGTCCACCATGTTGTATAATCCGGACTCACCCTCACATCATCAAGTGACACAATATCACCATCCTTATTCAGGCCTATATCCCCCTACTGCTCAACAATAATTATGGACCTCATCACCACTGCCTTAGGAGTCTTAGTATCTTTGTCCTCCCATCTATATTGTATGGGCTCCTCTAGCACATATTATATCAATCTAAATTACCTCCTCACCCGACCATAATGCAGAAGCTCATCCTCTCCTGCTCTCTAACCCTGAACCCATATATCATGTTATAAGCCTATCAACTCATCTAGGTACTTGGGCCAAGCATGGAAATCTAAATATGGCCTCCACACCACATCAATTGTAGTCATGTTACCAAATCTTTATAGTAACC
Source organism: Taxus chinensis (assembly GCA_019776745.2). NCBI lineage: Eukaryota > Viridiplantae > Streptophyta > Pinopsida > Cupressales > Taxaceae > Taxus > Taxus chinensis. The sequence goes on from CM034149.1 coordinate 526,407,393, forward strand.
AGACCTCTTCTTATTTTTCCCCCATCCCATGTCCTAAATCTATCTCATAAAACCAATATGTCTCTCACCAATACCCCATGGTAATCTCAACGGCTGGGCAATAGAAATATGCTCATATGCCCAACACTGTAACAAAAACCCAACATCAATACCATAACGCTTATGGGCCTTCCAGACCCACAAATCTCTAAATTTTTGTGCCAGTAAAGTAGACCCCCACTCAAACACTATGTGGTGGTCCATCATCTCTACCACAACTCCTGTCATCATTCATGGAAAATGACCACCTCCTAAATCTAGTAAAGCAAAACAAGAGATGGCCATCATCATCATGGTCATCTATGTACAACCCTCTCTCCCATGCTCATATAATGCCTAGTACTCAAATGCCCCTAATGAATATCTCACATCTCATGCCCCATCACCATATAACCTTTGCATCACATCTTCTCTCTCAGCATCATTGATGATATAAATGACCTCCTCACATGATGGGAAATCTCATAATGTGATGAACATCCTCTAAGGTGATGGTCATCTCTCCTGTAGGTAGCCAAAAAGTGCAGGTGGAAGGATTCCACCACTCTAACAATGCCAACATCAAACTACGGAATATGTGAATCCACCTATAAGTCCTCATGCCACCAAAACCCACTGCCTCAATATGCTCCTAGTCATCATCTGTCATGTCAGCCCTCACCTCATCTAAGATCAGTGGTATACGATCATGGATAGTCAACTGAGCATCTACCTACAAACACAAAACACATAGTCAAACATTAGCATTCATCAAAAATATCATCCACAACATATCAAAAACATCTTTACATTAAAACATCAACATTAACATTATCACCTAAAAATACCAACAACATCTAAAACATCAAAACATATCATTAACATCAACATCAACATCATCACAAAATATAATCAACACCACATTAGCATCAATACATCAAACACCAATAACTAGATTGTAACCACAAACACCATACAAAATTGAAAAAATTCCTTAAGAACATACTTTATCATCAAAGATACAAATTGTCCATATCACAGGTGAATCGTTGGTGATTCACTTCAATCACTTGTGATTGCATGAATTGTCAGTGATATCTGTGCAATTCCAAATTAGGGCATTTTCCTGCCCCCCAAAAATGACAAAAAATTCCTAAAACTAGTAAAAAAAAATTACAAAAAACACACAAAAGCAAGTCAAAATCACTTACCTCAACCAAAGTAGGTTTTTGGTGTCTGCTAGATGAGGCCATGATATCAAAATCTTAGCTTTTCCTCTTGAGAACACGTTTTTTTCACCACAAATCACTCTGAAATTCCATTTTTAGCTTAGTAACAATGAGCCAAATAACCTTGAAATCAGCTATTTATAGCCCTACTTTTTACCCGACGTAATTCATCGACGATTTCCCTAATCGTCAACTACTTCTCCATAATCGCTAGTGATTCCCCCCTTTTTTGGCATTCATGCCCACTTTTATCAATTTATCACTTTTCCCCACAAATTTTTCCCTTTCAAAGGACCCTAGTCCCTGAAACATTAATCGAACAAACAAAATCGATATCAAGATTCCTCATATGTCTATGGGACGTGTGCCCTTTGGCCCCCATCACATGAATTTCCCATTCACTTAGCCTACCTTCACAGATCATATGACTATAGGTATTGAATCCTTTGGTTCCCCTATCATTTGGTCCTGCGGTAGCACATCTTGTTTTAGTACCCCTTGGACTAGGGCAACTTTTTACGAAACACATGATATGCAAACATTGGTGTTTCATGTATTGCGTTGCAGTTGATTCACCCATACGAACCAACTTTTCATCATGTTTGTCTAACACTTTGTCACTAAACCATTAGAAAAAAGGGGAAAATGTAGACACTAAAAATCTATACTTCCTCATCTTTGTCCAAATCATTAATTAAACACATCAATATTCAATACAATGAACCCTCCACTTCAATTAATTAATCACATTGACATTCCACAAATACATCTCTTCTCTTAATTTAATCAACAAATTAATATTTCCCCCTTTAAATTAATTAAATATTAATACCTACATAATCCTAAGTCTTACATAACACACCCCCCTCATTTGATTAACACATTAGTATTCCATAACTAAGTTATATATTATACTTGTTTATCCTTAATTAATTAAGTATATATTAAAACTTCATATCCTTAATATAATTCATATTTCATTATCCTATCAATATCCTATTATCTACCAATTATCTTATATAATCTTATATTTGTACAATTAATGAATCACTAAATAACCACCTAATATCTATCCTAAAACAAACCTACCGAAATTAGACAATATCAAATTATTTCATCACTTCCTAAAACAAACTCGACAAGTTTCCAACTAACCCAATGCTTCCCAACAAATTAACAACTCACCCCTCAAAATTTAAAACAAGAAACCTTTATTTGGAAAATTGTTTCAACCATTTTCCATCCAAAGCCAAACAAAATCACCGGCGATTCGGTAATCGTTGGCGATTACTTAAGATAGTTTTTCATTCTCCCTTCGGGGATCATCCACTTGTATTTTCGAGTTTGAGCTTTCTACTTGAGTTCATTAGTACCATTGTGTGTCAGAGTGTTCATGTTATAATCTGGTAACATCACAACATTCATCAAACATCTCCAAGTTGTTCCTAATCCCTTGCAGATCAGCATCTTGTCATTCCAATTATAGAGTTCTTTAGCTTCTTGTATCACTTTCCATCAAGGTCAGAGGTTTCTCCTCACACCACATCAGGTTTTAGGTACTTTTATTCATCAATTCATTTATTATATATCATCTCTGAATCTTTTGTATGCCTAAAACATTAATTTAATCAGTCAATCACTTGATTTTCTTAGTCTGGTAACATCTACCAGAATCGTCAGTGATTCCTGTTACTTATGTTTTGCTATCAGGTTTTATCTCCTTTAGCAGTTATTCCAAACTATTTATCTCTGACACTTCATCTAGCATGGATTTTTTTAGATGGCAATAGATGGTCTAAGTCACGAGATTACTAGTATCAACTCATTGTCCATTGTCTGTCATCCATTGTATTGGGAATAGTACGACATCCTACATGATCTCAAGGTGTGTGCCATCCACTATGACCATTTGGATCATTTGCATATCATCTTTGAGTCCACTCAGTAGATTCGTGACACTGTAGAGGAATTTTGGGAAGTATACTTTGAGGTCCAATGCATCCAAGTTAATACTGCTTGGTTTGATTATCAGTACAAAGTTGAGTTGGAAGATTCGAACTTCGAGTCTAAATACAAGGACAAAACTAACTCTGAGGACTCAGATTCTGAATTTGAGTACCAGTTAGACACTGAAGAAGAGAATTCAGACTTCTTTGAAGAAGGAAATCCAAAATACATAGAAGAAGAGGATTTAGATTTCTCTGAGAATTCAGACTTGGACTTAGATTTTGAATTTGAGCCATAGTTTATACATTTCATTTCTCATTATCTATCAACTATATGTTTGTAATAAACTCATTTATTATCATCACCTGATTATCATAAATCTTATATTGTTTTCATACCCACTTGATTGTGTAAAAGTGGATTGACACACTTGTGATGAAGTCCTTTGATTTCCAAGGACTGGCCTTTGTTAGGCAATATGCCTCATATTTTACTAATCATAAGTTATTTAGTGTCTTTGATTTGCAGGTGTTCTCGCAGGAAGAGAGCCTACATCATTTCGTATATGGAGCACAATATCAATTACCGTCAGTCACATCCACGGGTATCACCAAACCCCATCATTCTGAGGTTGCTTAAATTTTACTTTCTTATTTACTAAATTAAGTTGAAGAGGTAGGATTTATTCTAAACACTCTCCTAGATACTACTTGCATTCCTGTTAATATTCATCCAGATATAGTATATAAAAATTTTGCAGATGCTTTTTCTCAACACATTGTTTTTGCCATCGAATCCTAATGTTGATCCATCTATTTTCAACAATGACTCTCCTTTATACATCATGCTCTACATTTATAATGTGGGTGTTAAATGCACCATCATTGATAATGCATCTAAGTTGAATCTTTGAACTATGTCATTTCTTGAAATTCTTGTTCTTTCTGTTGTTAATGTTAGTCCATCATCTCTTTCTCTTCGCATTTATTATGGCTCTACTCATCTATGCATTGGTCACATTACTTTTCCTATCACTATTGGGCCAAAAAATCTTAATATAGTTTTCTTTTTCATTAACTTCCCAGTTTCATATAACTTGGTAGGCCATGGCTTCATGTCATGCAAGCATCCCTTCTACAGTACATTGATGTTTTAAATTCTTACATGAGGGCATATAATATACAGTTCATAGTTATTGTCAACCATTCAAATATTGCAACCATGGTCCCAACACTACACTTCCTACTCCGGCATCTGCTATCACTGATGAACCATAACCTATGGATACTTCGGATCATTTTCCACCACTTGAAGGTGTTATTTACGTGTTATATATTGTTTCATCTACACCATTTCCTCCTCTTGCTTCTACTACTGCTATGATTCTTTATCAGGGTCTTGTACAAACATTGGATGTCATTCAATATCCCTCACCTTCTCATGAGCAACCTCCATTAGTGTGTCCTCCATTTACATGCACATTTTTCATGAATGACTCTTACTGGGAACACATCCTATTTGATCCTTCTTACCCAGATATTATATGCACACATGATGGGTGTGCTCGGCTAGGTTTTATAGTTGATGACATCTTTCCTACACCTCATGATCATCATATGTACGATGGATTTGTTTGCATTATTTCTTCTTATGGTCTTTGAGTCTTTTATCTCACAAAATTTCTTGCACGTGCCCCTCACACTTCTCCACTTACACTTGGATGGTCTTGGCTTGATTACATTAGGGGCACACTAGACCCTAATCATACTGACATATCATTCCCCATGCCATTTGGTCACCTTTTTATTTGTAATGACTCATTTCCTGGCTATTCACAAAATCATATTCGATGTTATGCACATGATTGCACACTACCCCCTTCACTAATGAAGAATATGCTATGGGCATGTATAATTTACGCCTTAATGACTCCTTACTCGACTAACATGACACTATTCCTTATCAAGTATCATATGCTTCACATTTCAGTTTTGATCATGACAATGATGACCTCTTAGATGAAATTACTTAATCTCTTTTATCATCACACACTTGGGGGGAATCGCACTTATTTCTCCCCCCATTATGTCGACACACGTCTTATCTTAAAATCATTTCACATTCAATCTGTCACATACATCATACACATCTTGATACATTAGTATTGTCATTCCCCGATGACACACTCTCATGTTTTGGTTCACACTTAACTATTGAGGGCATACTATACACATGAACCTCACACACTACACTACACACTAAAACTTAAAATCCTCGCACATCATGTGTTATTTAAACCTTTTTCTCACAGCATCTATCACATACTATGTGCACTATTCACTCTACACACTCATGATACATATTTCTTGCATCTACTTCTACACGTTGCGGTCATTACCCTATGACAAAACTCTAGTTCCACGATCCCTACTTGAATACCGAGGGTCTACATCTCAAATGGACCTCACTATACTCATGCATTCACTCACTCACTAGATTTCTACGCTATACGCTTTATCGATCACATCTTTCTAGCACGCACAATTCAGACCATTTCTTGATGACGCACTCTTATTCTACAATTCATTCTTAACTGTTGAGGGGGCATGTATAATTGAACCTCATCTCATATATACACATCCAATCAGGGGGCACGCTACTCCAAATGTTCTTTCTATAATACGGAAGTGCACTATTTGGGTCATGTCATAAGCAAAGATGGAATAGCGGTAGATCCCTCAAAAATTGTTATAATAACTGAGTGGCCTGCACCAAAGAATGTACATGAAGTTAGGAGCTTCATGGGTCTTGTTGGTTACTATAGGAAGTTTTTTAAAGACTTCTCTAAGGTTGTTGCACCAATAACTTCATTGCAGAATAAGGATAAGAAATTTTTATGGAATGAAAAATGGGAATCTGCATTTAAGACTCTGAAGGATCAGTTAACTTCAGCACCTATTTTGGTTGTACCTGATCCCAATGGAGACTTCACTGTTGTAACGGATGCATCCGAGGAAGGTCTCGAAGGTATTATGTTACAAAAGGATCATGTTATAGCTTATGAAAGTAGAAAACTCAAGTTACATGAACTGAATTATGCCCCACATGACCTAGATCTTGTTATCATTGTTCATGCCACTTCAGGTATGGATGCATTATCTTCTTAGTAGACCTTTTGAACTAAAAATTTATCATCTTGGGTTGAAGTATATTTTTACTCAGCCAAATCTAAATGCAAGACAGTGAAGATGGTTAGAATTTTTATCTCAGTATGATTTTGACATAAGTTATATTAAAGGCAAAGAAAATAGAGTTGCAGATGCTCTAAGCCATAGGAAGCACATTTCTTTTCTTATAACGTTGAGAACTTAGTTTAAAGATGAAGTAAAAAGTGTCATGGAATCTAATTCTTATTTTTAGCAAGTAAAGTCAACACTTGATGCAGATCCAAATGATGTGATATATAAAGGTTTTCACTTTGACAATGAAGGAATCATGTGGTTTGAAAACAGGGTATACATACCCTTGTCAAATGAGTTAAGAAAGAAGTTTTTAACTTAATTTCATAATTCAACTTAATTTCAATGGAAATTTATACCGCAGTATAAATGGAAAGTAATAAGCATGGATTTTTTTCAAGTGTTGTGTATGTCAAGAAATAAACATGATGTTATTTTAGTGGTTATTGATAAACTAACAAAGGTATCTCATTTTATTGTTAGTAATATTAAGGATGATTCACTTGTTTTAGCAAAAAGATTCATGCATGAAATTTTTAGATTACATGGAGTACCTGAGTTGATCATATCTGATAGAGACCCAAGGATGGCATCTAGATTTTGGAAAACTCTTAATGCAACCCTAGGGACTAAGTTGAATTTCAGCTCTACTTACCACCCAGAAACGGATGAATAGACTGAAAGAGTTAATTAGGTTTTAGAAGATATGTTACGAATGTATTACATGGATCAGAAGTATAAATGGGAAGAGTACATTCCATTAGTGGAGTTTGCTTATAATAACATGTATCACACCTCTCTAAAAATGGCACCTTTTGAAGCATTATACGGAAGGAAATGCAGAACTCCTATTGGTTGGGACAACATTGAGGATAGAGAGGTAATTGGACCTAAAATCCTTACGGAAATGGAACAACAAGTTAAAATGATTCGTGAATGCTTGAAAGAAGCAGCAAATAGACAAAAAAGTTATGCAGACTTAAAGCGGTTCATAAGAAGTTTGAACTTGGTGAGAAGGTCTTTCTTCGGGTTAAACTGAAAAAGAGCTCTATAATCTTTGGCAAGGCTACCAAATTATCACCTTGTTATGTTGGACCCTTTGAAATTGTTGAAGTAATCAACCATGTAGCTTATTGTTTAGCTTTACCTCCTGTTTTATCATGAATGAGTGATGTTTTCCATATTTCTCTAAAAATGGCACCTTTTGAAGCATTATACGGAAGGAAATGCAGAACTCCTATTGGTTGGGACAACATTGAGGATAGAAAGGTAATTGGACCTAAAATCCTTACGGAAATGGAACAACAAGTTAAAATGATTCGTGAATGCTTGAAAGAAGCAGCAAATAGACAAAAAAGTTATGCAGACTTAAAGCGGTTCATAAGAAGTTTGAACTTGGTGAGAAGGTCTTTCTTCGGGTTAAACTGAAAAAGAGCTCTATAATCTTTGGCAAGGCTGCCAAATTATCACCTTGTTATGTTGGACCCTTTGAAATTGTTGAAGTAATCAACCATGTAGCTTATTGTTTAGCTTTACCTCCTGTTTTATCATGAATGCGTGATGTTTTCCTTATTTCTCTGCTTAAGAAATATGTTTCAAATTTATCACATGTTTTAAATTGGAATTCCTTGTAGGTCCAAGACCCATGAATAATCATGGTTAAACCCATTCGAGTGTTGGAAACTCACCAGTTGTACTTAAGAAATCATAAAATAAGTCAATGTAAGGTCCAGTGGGATCAGTTTAACAAAGAAAGTGCAACCTGGGAAAATCTTGAAGATATGAAAACTAATTTTTCGTACTTGTTTGAACAGAATTGATTCTGTTGACTGATAAAATTTTAATATTTTATTCATGTTATGTCAATAAATCTACCAGTCTTGGACAGATACTACAGTACTTAAAAATGGACAGCTACTTTAATGTTGATTATGGAATTTGAAAATCCAATTTTGTTATGAACATATGAATGGAAGTATAATAATTTGATTGTCCTAGATGTAAATTGTTTGACTAAGTTAATCATCGAGATGATGATTCTTTTTTGGAGGGAAGTATGTAACATCTTTGACAAAACTATTACTATGATTACTTTCCCTCTTGACATTGCAAATGTTGACATGTGATTTGTCTTAGGAAGGTGTACTCTTATGACTTTTTGAAATCATGTTTGCAATGGATAAATTATTACTGTGAAAAGGTTCACGTTGTTGTGATTTCTATTTACTTGAAAATGAGGCCATTCACCTTTTTGTACAAATTTAATTCATTTTTAAAAAAAGGGATTATGAGCTTGTGTTGTTATTGTCTAAACTCATCTTGTGTTGATAGCAAAACCTTGGATCAATTCCATTGATCCAAAGTATGCTTCAGTTCTCCTTACCTGATTCATCTGGTTGACTTAGCATTCTGAAATGGAAGGTCAAGTGGGACTGAGTTTTGTTTTATTTATAAATTTCAAGGACCTAGTTTCAGGGGTCCTCGCTTTGCATCATGTTGTAATTAGTAAGCCTGGGCCTGCTTGTTAAAAAATTTAAAACGTTGAAGAGCGTAATAGAACCTAGGATCTATTACTAAACTACTAAGGTTGGCACCCTAACCTAACTTGGTATGGTTTATGGTTTTGGAGCTTTGAAACAACCTAAGGAGAGTAATATTTACCTAAGGACTAAGGTTGATTTCTAACCTAATGATAATCTAACCTAAACTAATACTAATCTAAGGGGTACCTAAGGACTACTTGGCAAGTGGTAGGGCGGTGGCATCAATTTTCAAGGCATTAATGAGAATTGATTTTGGTTTTAATACCCTCTGAACTGCCATTTTTGGTGGAGGCATTAGGAGTTAGGGGATGCTTGGTTGGCATCACCACTAAATGGAAATTGCATGCAAATTTTGAATTGAAGGTTCGCCAAACTTGGATGGTGGTGGCATGGAGAAATAGGAGGGAAAACTGATAGTCCTTGCATTAATTAGTCTCAGTTATGGCGAAGAAACTGCCTATGAGAGATGCAAGGCAGATTTTGGAAAGGTTGTTTGATCTTTTGTTCTTTTGTATTTTTTCTCTGCATGGAGTTTTTGGTTCTTTGAACCAACAGTTCTATTTTTGATCCATCAATATTCTTGGCATTCTTGAGCTATTTTTGGATCATGTGGAAGTATAAGAGGAAGTAGGAAGATTGGAGTTATTGACGGACTCAGCTGGAAATCTTCTGCAAATTGATAAGAAGATCTATCATGCATGATAGTCTCTACCCATTAAGTTGTTCTGCTTTTTCCTAAGTGTTTTAATTAAAACAATGCTACTCTTAGGGAACAATGGGTTTTTATGTGATGTTTATCTTGCATTCATGTTTGTATATTTTTATTGTATACTTCTAATTGGGTTCATTGTTTGAGGAAATAAGATGTGGGTTGTTCCTTGTTGGATAAATGAGTGAATCATGCTTTAACCATTGCTTGAATTGGAATGTTAGCAAATTTTGTGATCTTCTGTTGACTGTGAAAAACTGGAATAGAGGGGTTCACTGTTTGATAAAGATAGGAGTTGGGTTTGTTTCTTTTATTGGGTGAAAGTTTGAAACATGTTACCTTTTGTTGAGCTCGAGATGATTTCAAATAGTATTAAATTTGTTTGAACTATGCTAAAATATATAGTCTGAATCAATGTTTTGGGAGTCATTTTTGGTTGGAAAACAACTGTAACATGTTCTACTTTTGTTGAGTTTGAGATGATTTTATTCTGGGAACTCCTGTGGGACTGTTCTGAAGTTAGATAGTAGAAGTCACTGCTATGGAAGAATTATGTTTCAGGTTTTGGTTCTCCCTTGTTTAAAATTTGATTAAATCATGTTAGCTTGTGCTTGAACTTATATGACGTCAATTTTTTTGCTTGCTCCTGTAAGTTGTGAGAATATTTTTTGATGACGTATCCGATTCTAGGTCTGAACGAATCTCCTTATTGTAATATGTCTAATATTAGGGTTGATATCTATCCTATTGTTGTGATTCAAAAAAGGCTTATCGAATATTTATGCATATTTTTTGAAATGAGATTTCATGCTACAGGAATTACCTTATCAGTTCATCTTGTTGGATTTACTAGATCCTTACATTTAAATTTCATACACAGATGATATTGTAGGAATGGGATATCTAAGTTGAATTATGGATTAGTTCAATCTTGACTATCTTAAGGAAATGGGTTGGAACATTTTTTGTTTTACTCTTCTCCTTTTGGGCTCGAATTAAAGCACCTGACTTGGGGTCATGTCATTTTTTTTTGTTTTTCCTTGTGGTCAAATCTGGGTTGGGTTCTTGCCTTCTTGAACATTCTTGTGAAGTAGGGGATCTGGTTCCATTGATTCGAGTAAAATCTTGTATTCGTTTATCTTCATTTTTTATGTGTGTTAACACTTGAAAAGGAATCAGGATTGCATAAGGATGACTTACTTCAACATTGCTCTATCTCTCTTTGTTTGGGAAAATTAGAGAACTTCTAGGCTAATGTTGTTAAAGTTTGGAAAGAATTTAATGTTCAGTTGTTGTTATTCTTCTTTTGCTTAGGGAACTATTTTTAAAAGAAGGCATTTGATTAACCATTTGTCGTTGTAGCTTCTGTGCTATAGTGGGTTGTTCTCATTGTATGATGGGAAAACTTCACTTTCAGTTTTTGAATTCCTTGTTTCAATCGTATGTATTGATTCAGTATCGACTAGTTATTTGTGTTACAATGGTTGTTAGAGTGAATGTTTCTTGGTTGGATCTATCTCAGTTCTTTAATTTTGGTTTGTATTCCTCTTCTTAGGAAGGAATAATGAGATCCTATCTCATCCTTGTTTGTTGACATCCTTTTCCTCTTTTCTGAGTTAAGGTATTCACTAAACTATCCTCTTTGAATTCTGAAGCAGATATAGGTTGTTTCCTTTCCCTCTTGTCATTCATTCTCTCTTCGTTATTACTCCTTTGTAAGGAGCTAACCTACTCAGTTATATTAGTTTGAAGGAAATTGCAGAGTGGGTAGTTGGAGGATAAATCTTTATCTTCTTCTCCTTAACTAATGTTTTGATAAGGATCTAATTATGGTGATGTGTGACCGATTCCAAGTGCATGTAAATGAAAAATCTCCTTTATCAAACCCGTAGATTCTTAACCCAAACTTAGGCTAGAGTTTGGTCTTTGAATTTGGATGTAGCATCTTAAATAGGAAGCTCTTACTTTAAGATGTTGATGGTTCATCCTAAATTTTGTCTTAAATATTGAATGAGCTTTGCCTTAGATATTTTAGGATGGAGTAAGTAATGTTGAGTATTGTGGATCATTTTTTCTTAAAAATAATTATATTTTTATGAAATATTAGATTTAGTATCTATCTTTGATTTGGATAGAATGAATCAAGAGATGAACTATAAATATCTATAGTAGAAATGTGGTAAGTAATTTGGATGGAATATTACTTAACTGATATAATTCTTTATGAAATCATTGGCTGAACATTGTTTTGATTACACCAAGATCTCTACTTAATGATAATATGGTTTAACACTTTATTCTTCCTTTCATGACTGTTATTTATTTATGATGTATCTTTGTGTAATGCTTTAATTGTTTCTTAAAAGCAGATTTTTTTTTATGAAACAGTTAGTTGAAAGCACATCATTTTAATGCTTAGTGATTATCATGCTCAGTTCAATGAACTGACTCGTGCTAGCAATTTTTGCATTTGGACTTCGTAAGTGATAAAAGGAGACAAGTTCTTTTATGATGTTACTTTTGTTTACCTAAAGACTAGAACTTTTATGAGGAAATATGATTCATTATTGAAATGTATTTGTAGGAGGAAAAGTTGTATTTCTTAATTGAGCTTATTGATGTTATTTGACATTAAAGACATCTGAAATGTTTGGACTTGTAAAGTATGTATTCCACTTAGATGAACGGAAAAGATTGTGGTTTTATTTGTACTTAATGTGCCATTCTCTTGTACATTATGTGAAGGGAATTGTAAGCTTATCTTTATTCTCTCATATTCATATATATATGGAACCCTTTTAGTTGAATTATAATGAATTAGGTGGTAAGGGAATTAGATACACTATCCCTTTATTAAAATGCAACTTAACAAGTTGGCATTCATGGCTGATCATTTAACTAAATCACTATGGTTTATTAAAATGATGATAATAGAAGTACGAATTCATTATGATATCTTGAATAATGTAAGAGGTTGCAATGAACCCTAATTCTTAATAAGAAAGAGGAAGACAACTATATTCCAAAATGATAATATGGATGATTTAGAATCCTTTTGAGTTAAACTAAATGTCATCTAGGAAAGAGGAAGATGAACTACCTCTTGACCAATACCTTTAATGGTATAAGACAAATGAAAGGTAAACATGAACATTTAATGGCTGAGTAAAATAAGTGAACCATATTGTTTGATTGTTGCTTCTTTTTTGTTAAATTGAATCCTAAAGTAGGAAGTTAATGATTAAAAAGAAATCTAGATGTTTTTGCAAAGCAATTACAACTCAATTATGGTTGGTAACGTTAGGGGTTAATGAAACTAGGAATTCATCAGGGTTAATGTAATTAGACCTTAATAATAGAAAATAATTAAGTAAAATTTAACTTATTTCGTGAATATTTACATCCAGATGGGATGACTCGGATGGATGTTGGCACATGCCAACTGCACTATAGTACCTTCATGAAGACTTGGGTCTTTGTGAGGATATTGTGTTGCAATTGACATGTTGCAACACCCTTCAGAGTTGAATCACCTAGACTTACATAACTCGGACTTGTCCTTAGTTATACCCTAGGTTAGGTTAGAAGCATGATTTAGTGTCAAGGATATCTCGATGACTTAGGATAAATAGACACACGTAATTGACTTAGGTCAATCAAGTATTTCTATGTATCCTTAGTCCTCGCGAGTAGTCCTCTACACTAAACGAAGTTGCTACCCTTGGTTAGGGTAAAACTTGGAACAAGTGGACTAACATGAGTCAATCAAGACCATTCTAGATAACAGATGAAGTGGGGTGAAGGGCGTATTCCGTTTGACGATAATTCCATCTAGGAATAGTAATACAAACAGTATGTTGTAAATCTTTGGCCAAAGTATCGTAAGTTGTTGGTTGCGTTGTCTTATGTCACCTAGTTTAAGAAGCAAGATTTCATATGAATATTGGTAACAAATATTTAGAAAGGCCTCTTAAAAAGAACCCTTAATACCCAGAAAAGGGTAAGAGAACCAAGTATACCTAGTATACAATTCAATGAGTTAACATGAGAGATTGGTATGATACCAAGGCATGAAATGAGAGATCAGTGTTTCACCGAGTCATTACAGCTACATATGGTTATCAGTTATGAGATTGATTGGCATGGAATGTGTGTTCTAAATTATGGTTATTTAGGACAGAGAACATTATTAAAAAAATACCTTGTTTCTAAAGTCTTAAATGGGAATGTTACAGGACGCCAATGCCCAGCCAGGACACCAGCGCCAAGCACCCTCGTCCCCTCTGGACGCCCCTGACCTCTTCATACTTTGTTCACATCTTTTGTGTCATTTCTATCCATTTTAGCATCTTATATTTTCGTTACTCGGCCTTTTCAGGGTTAATTACAAAATTCAAGTTAGGGAATCATATAAATATAAAGTTATGTGATCATAATAAAGGACCAAGCACTAAGCATTAGCTATTACCACCTAAGGTTGCATCCAAATGTTATTCAAGAGCATTAAAGCATCCATTCTAGCGTCCATTTAAGGGCAAGGGACTGCATTATTCTGCATACACTTCATAGGATGGGAAGTCCATTCTATTCCATACACACATCTATTCACATCTCTTACATCTATCTATTTTCTTGCTATCAAGTGTGATACGCACAAGAGCCACCTAAGGAAAAATTTCACACACACACACACCTAGAATTACATTGGGTCTGAAATGTAGTACAATGCTCAATCATGAGTTTGATTGTTTGACAGCTGAGGACAGTCTGACCCATCATTTGCATCCTTTTCTTTTTGGGATTTTGTGCACTCTTAAGGGTTTTGCAAGTCAATCTTTCATTATAGGTTATCACGACATCGGCGATCATTGTGTGACCTACTAGTGATAAGAAGTGAAGGACAAAAACATCTTGCGACCCTGTGAAGGAGGTTTTCTGAGGGTTTTAGTAGTCACAGCCACCCATACTAGGTCTAGGGCACCCGCAAGCGCCCTTTCCCCTTTCTAGGTGCCCTAGTTCAGGAAGATCTTCTGGTCACACATTTTTCTGAGGCTCTTTGTGACATTTCTCCCTCTCTGCTCATTAAGTCATTACTTTGGCACAATCCAAGTATGGTTGTGAATCAACTAAGTTATTTTTTCCCTTCTTTGCAACTATGGTTTCATAATTTTTAGCTTAATTTTCTTGGGTCAATTCTATATTCTATTGCTTATTTATTTACTGCTATATTGTATTAGAATTAAACAACTATTTATTCAATATTTGTTTTATCAATGATAGTAATGCTTAGTGTTTGGTCCTTAATTTTGAACCCATAACTATGTATTTATATGACTCCCTTGTTTGAATTTTGTAATTGACAACTGGAAGGCCGACCCATAAGTGAAAAATATGCCCAAAATATAAAAGAGACCCAAAAAGAGCAAGTAAGGTAAGAAAGGGTCAGGGGTGCCTAGAGGGGACAGGAGCGCTTGGATGTTGTTGTCCTAGCCAGGCACTGGTGTCTGAAACCATGAAATATAAACAAGTAAAGTTATGAGTGGGATGTAGGGTGTGTAAGACCAAATAGAAAACAAGAAACACATAAAAGAGGCCAAAGATAGTTGTCAATCACTAGTTTTCTTGCTTTGGAATCATGTAAATTCTAGCATACTTTTAGGACCTAGAAATGTACCAAAGTGCGTGATTTTGTGTCTACACTTACTTATCACAAAATAATCAATAAATAAAATTCATGATCATAAAAATGGTGCAAATTTATCCATTTAATATTACATGTATTTCAAAGATGATCCCGTTATTACAAAAGCACATATAACGCTATGATTTTTCTCGTCCCATGTACCTACAGCCACTGCATGGTCAACACAACTATTGGCATAACATCTACCTAAAATATGGCACAACTTACGAGCTCATAGTTTTCCAATAATAATGAAATAATATTTAACTCACTTTAAGGGAGAGTAAGGAATACAATGCCATTTCATTTTGTTTACATAGCCAAGGAGAGAGATAGAGAGAGGAGAAAGAAAAACACCATTTTTCCACAATCAATTATTTTCATGCTAACATCAAAAGAAGGTTTCTGACAATCATGTATTTGTGTTTACAAGGTTTCCCGGTCATTATTTTTCTTGGATAAGGCCATATGACATTTTTCTCCAGTTCGTTACAAGTTTCCAAAAAGCATCAACTTTAGATAAGTAGCTCAACAATCAACATTCAAAAACCATCTTTGAGACTCAAACATACAAGGGAACGAAATCCCACCCAATCCCCTATATACAAGGAAACATTTGAAGCTGACATAACCCCAGATTGGTGAACTGAGTTCAATTGGTACAAGCATTTTCGGAGCCACCGATCGTAAATGCACCCAAATGACCTCGCCACCAATGATCAGAGGCCGACAAAACCCACTTGGAAAAATAACTTGCTAGGTGATTTTCTCTTAAATGAGGGTGGGTAGTGATTGAAATGGAGAAATACTAGAGGTATGCAAAAGCCAAAATCCATTTCTACACCTAGGGCCAAAACTATGGGTCAAGACCAAACTGCATTTTTAAATTTCAATAGTTGTTTAAAGTTGTGAAATAGCATAATGGGCTCCTAAACACGTGACAAAACTAATTCAAATGAACATCTGAGAAACAACCCAAGGTTTGGTAAAACACTCCATGTGATAAGGTACACGACCAAAGCTTGATTTTCTCATTTAAGGGTCTATAAAGATGTTTTGTGCCTCACTAAAAAATAAGTTTTATTGAGATTATGGAAGGTCATCAAGAAGTAGTTTTTTTTCTAAGTTTCACATTCAACCTATCAACCACATGGTTTCAGTATCCAAAATTAATAGTGTAGTTTATCCAATTGTCGTACGAGGTAATTGAGTGTAGTGTTTACATTCATGATTATTGGTCTAGTTGCATACAAAATAGAAGTAAAATTAGTTATTGAATAACACGTTTAATTTAATTCACCTAAACTATTTATTTATTTTTAGTTGATTAACAACTCCATTAAAATTTAGGGAAAATAGAACATTAAAAACATGTGAAGATAGAGTAAGATGACCATGCATGTGTGAGAATCGAAGCGGTATGAAGGACTCCAAGTCAACTGCATGTGCACAAGATACAAGTCCATCACCAAAGCATTTTTTGACTGGTTTACATGCATGGCAAATTTTTCCCCATTCTTGCATCTAACAAGCACTACTTTCATTCATTGTTTGATGGTTGTCTATAACTATTCCAAAGCTCTTATTTTTCCCCGTACCTGAAATATATTAGATCTTAAGACCACCCCCATGACTCCAATCCAAGCAGACATGTTTGCAAGGCATTTTAGGCTACAACAACAGACCAAGTTCTACTATCAATTATGCTCTGTTGGTTTCACATTCACTGTTTCAAAGCCCCTGTGCCTGCAATGTATGCTCTTAGTCAAACGTTTATTCGTTGCATATTATGCACATTCAACAATCATTACTATCCATAAACCCACATTCTTTTACACATTTTAACAAATAGTTCTCATGCATAACACAAAGTTCCATATTTTGCATACTTTGTCAAACAAGACAACAAACAATTTCAACCACAAATTTTGTTTAAACCCAACAATCATCACACTTCATGTGACCACATTTTGAGGCATTTTAACAAACATTTAATAACCATAAGCAGAGGTCATGCTATTTTCTTTGTATCTTTCCAACTTTTTTAATAAAAAACTATCCATACACTGCTCAAAAGATCCCTTAGTGCAGACTAGGATGAAAACCACAAATTTGATGGTCTCTGGTTTTACATTTGTCAAAATTGCATTGAGCTTGAAGTTTCTAAATCCTTTTCAAAAAATCCATTTTGTGTTAAACTTGTTTATTATTTTGAGGAATTTTGTCAAACTGTGCACGTGCGCTTCCACATTTTGCTTGTTTATATACCAACCCACTTGCAACTAATACAACAGACAAAACCCCTCCTCCAAACTCTTGGAACAAACATGGATGTGTGCTGGAAAAAGTTGTAATAGCTGACTTCACACATGATAATTGCATTTGTTTGAAAGAAACAATTTACAAGTCTATCAAAACATTCCAAGTGCCCTGTCTAGGCACTGCCTATGCTTCCATGTTTGAGAACTTGTATCCCACGCACTTGCAACAAACACATCTACCAATAATTAAAGATAAGATGGAACATAGGCATTGGTCGAGATTGGGAATCCAATTTATTGTATTTTGTGAAATAACATTGTTGTTTTTAAGATCCCATTTACACACGTTGAGAGCACCAAACAACTCAACCACACAACCACCACATGTCTATTGGAATTAATATGGTAACAGTGAAGCTAGCAAGGAACAACAACTGCAAAAATTAACAAAAAAAAACATTCCCTCCCTTAACTTCGATTGAAAATCAAAATCTAAAATGTAAAACATCATCTATCCTAAAAATAATCTCCAAAATCCTCTCACGCATGCCCAAACATTGAATAAAAACAATCTCACAAAGCACCAAAATTTTCATTATTTCATTCCCTCAAAATTTGAAAAGGGGTTGGCACAAGCCCCAAGCATTTGGGAAAATTTAGGAATATTAATAATAGTTTATGATATATTTAAATTTAATTGACTTCCTTTATATTGTTAATTTCATGATTTATTTTATTTTTTAAAATTTGCTTTAGCCAAAACCTAAACCGTTCCCCGATACACCACTTATTTTATCACGTAGTTATTTTCACTTGAGAATTATTAGGATTACCTTTATTGATATCATAATATGATTTAGTTAGATCAACATTAAATTTATAAAAGATATATGCATATTTCAAAATCAAGCATCGAAAATGGTCCATAAGGATCCAATAAAATACACCACTTCATCAATTCCATTAGCACCAAGAAGTAGAATTAAAGAAACTAAACAAAATGAGGTACACTGAGGTTCTAGAAATAACCAACGCTCTGTGCAGAGCAATGGTTGCAAAACCGCCACCCTGCAGGGGTGGCGGTCCTGTAACCACCACCCAACCAAGGTGGTGGTCCTAAAATTGCCAGTCTGCTCAAGGCAGTAGTCCTGACACTTTTGAATAGAAAAGAAGAATGGAGCACAAATGGACACAAATTTGAAGCGTCTAATTGTGTCCCTTCCCTCCCTGACCCTTCCCATTCTTCAGTGCATAAGAGAGCATGGGAGAAGGCTATAAATACAAGGAGGAGAAAAAGAATTGATCATTCGAAGATCCAGAGAGATCAAGAAGCAAAGTATTAAGTTTAATACGAGAGCAAGTGAGAAGAGATTCTTTAGTGCTGGAGTGGAATTGTAGGAGCAAGGTGTAAGAAAATAGAGAAAGCAAGTGATTAGAGAGAGGGTTTACATTGTTACTTCTTTTCATACTTATTTTAATTTGTACAATTTGATTAATTGGCCAATACAAGTGGGAAGAAAGAGAAGTTGTCCTTCCCGGCTGGTTTTTCCTCATTGGGGGTTTCCAGGATAAAAAATTCTTGTGTTGTGTGTAGAATTCTTTTAGAATTTCTCTACAATTTGTCCTAAGCACTAGTTAATCAAACACTAAAGCTTTAATCTTCATTAAAACTTTCATTTTCCAAAGTTGAAAGTAGAACAACATAATTGTGTGATTTCGTAGAATTCCAAAGTAGAAGTTTACAAATCAGAAAATGCTCTCGAGTTGAATGAATCCCAAGAATAATGGCATTACCACACAATCATAGAAACAAAGACACTCCAAGGGCTCAAAAGGGTTAGTCTAATAAGGATAACTTCATACTTATACTTATTATTTTATCATCTCAAATGTTTAATTTATTTTAATGTTATCTTTAATTTCATGATCGCTCCAAATGAGGCCAAAACGACAACCCGACACGAACATTTTTCAACAATCCATGCAAACTATCAAGGCTGGAGCAAGGGAAAAAATCTATGATCCGGAGGGGGCACTATATCCTCCCCCTTATAAAAGCATCATCCACGATGTGACACACTTCATGCACTAAGAGGGATAAGTAAGCATGGGAATTCAACAATATCAAATTCCAATTAGCGAAAAGGGTTATGTTGCTTAAAACACAACCACCAACAAGTTAAACATAATTTAAAATTTCCTTAATTTCTTAAGGTTCTGTGAAGATTGGCATTACTCATTATTTGATTACTCAAATTATATTTTCCTTAATGCCTTTTATTAATTTCAAAGCTTGAATAAGACTTCATTTTTCAACAATTCAAATCCATAGTGGATTCAAATCAAATTTTGATAGTCGTTTCAAAACACATTCGCATGTGTTGTCTCAAAAGAGTATTCACCAATTATTAGTTATATTGGTTGCATAGTTTACTTGTCCAATGTTCATAATGTTATCACTTGTTAAGGATTTTAAATTTCAAAGTTCCAGTAGGTTGCCTCAAAGAAGTTGACATCACAATGTCAGACTAGGTACGCAATACAATATGAATGACCCATATAACACATTTTTAGAACATTTTCACAAATGAATCACATCAAAAGACCTCTAACCCCACAATGGAAATACATCAAGTAGTCCACATAACATAGAATTATCAACACATATTCCCCATGCATAGATCTAACACACCCATGTGCCTAACATACAATGAGGCATCACACTAGTACATATGCAAATAGATTTCACATGACTCAAAACCACAATTATACCCACATGATGTCAAGATAAGATCCAATAACTCATGTTAACAGGAGGAGCATCAAGCCTCAAACATCACAACACATAACAAAACCTATAGGAGTAACTCATGAATCATACATACTAGCTCCATATGCCTCTCAAATGTTCATAAGCCTCCTAAAGAACTCCACATATCTCTCACAAGAGAAAATAATCACATTACCAAAACAAAGCTGGGTCACTCGCCATTAAGCCCCATCACCTTATTTCTCCATGTTGGGTCACTCACCATAGAGCCTCGTCTCCTTATTTTTCCATATTGGGTCACTCACCAAAGAGTCTTATCACCTTATCTCTCCATTTAATGAGGTCGAGTCACCCCTATGGCCCTAGGCACATAGAGCCCCGTCACTTCCACCCAAGTGGCATATTAATTTGTAGCTAAATACTACATAACCCCATGACCCCCTTGGGGCATGCCCCCATATAACGAAGCGGGTCCATAGGTCCAACCACTTCATGGTGAATCCCATGACCCTATTTCATCACATTAAAACATTAGAACCAACATATCAATCAGATTCAAATGTCAAGTGACAACAATTCCCAAGCATTGGGATAGGCTAATAAACTTTTAAACTCAAAATCTGATTTTGATCTAAGAAAATTAAATGGCTAAACAATTTTAGTAATTTAAAGGCCTCATGTTAGCATAATGACAAATTTAATTCCCAAATATTTAAAGATACATCAATCAAGAAAATTGTTGGTTCTTAAAATAAAATAAAATAAAATCAATTTACGAATAAAATACAAAGAAAGAAAAATCACAATATGATCACTGCGTGGTCTTTCCGTGGCTACCAAAGGGGTACTCATCAAGTTTTTGTCACTCAGATATCAAGCCTCAGCTCATAAATACATATAATTAGAATAAGAATATCTCTTTATATCTCCAAATCACACATACGAGGATACACATAGTCAATATCACCTAGGATTGTTCGATGGACAACCCAAATAAGAGAGAGAAGAGACTCTAGTTGAGCCTAAGGTGGTGTACATCCACAATATACTGAGAAAGCTTGAGGTATACCAAATGGATAGAAGTGTCTTTTCAGTCTACATGAGACTCCACTTTCAAACTCATACGTGGCTCAAGGTTATTGTCACTTGGTCTACAATTTCTCCCTCCATACATACACTTCTAGGTGCTACCCATAGGGATTAGTAGTGTATGGTACACAACATAGCACAACTACATAACTAATACAATGATGTATAATCACAATAACCGTAGCATATTGCGCATGGTAAAATTTACGGAGGTATAACACAACAATATTCCACGGATTACAAAATGTACATTTCCACATAATGCACCAAGAGTTTAAGGACAATACATTAGGGGCCATGACATCACCATATGTCCCCAATTCATGATCTGAATTTATCACATAATAATATGAGTACATATATACCATGAACATAAGGATTTCACATCATGCCATACATTCCAATACAACACAACACGGTGGGAATTAACACGATAAAACACATTTTACTATAAAGCACTTTGTCATGCAACACGTGTTCCACATATACAATATCACTAGAAAATGAAACACCACAACAATTTTTTGGCTCACAAAAACATTCCCTTCACACAACAAGATGGTAACAAACATGAATTTCACATTGACTTCATAAGAAAGAGAGAGAGAGAGAGAGAGATTATTCTCATTGAGACGCACATTAACAACATGAAACAAGTCCACACCAAGTGGTATGCACAACAAGTGCATCCATATAATCACATGTACCACGCTTGTCACATCACAACAAAATAACACATTACTCCTCCACCATCATGTATAATCTATCCCGACACCAAACTATCCCAGAGGTTTGAGAGTATGAACATTCACTCTAATACCAACTGTAGTACCCACCCATGTGGGACCCAAACAGAATCTACCAAATATACTAGGTTTTTTTTACTTTTAGTTACTTGATACAACTACACGACACCATATATGCTCACAAGAGATTTCTCAACACCACATGCAACGTTTACACCAATAAGAAGAACATGTAAATATAAAGATGACCCAAGATACAAATCAATACCACACTTATATAAATGAACAAGTATGAAAACAGGACCCACCCATAACATCGACATAACAAATATGAAACCTCCACAAAATCACATTTTCATGGTTACATATTTATTGTATCATATTTCATTAATAGCCTTAAAGGTTTGAAGAGCACTTAACATGAAACACACTTTTTTCCTTTTCTCTAAACTACATTTCTTTTATTTTGTTTAACACTTAACTTAAGACGGTTCCATCTTAATTACCCTTTAAAATCCCTTATTTAACCCTATAGGTCTCAAAATCATTTATCAAGTAAGCATATATTCTCATTCACAACGTTACTTATTATTTAATTCATTTCAAATTTAATTTATAACAAGTACACTTAATCACACCAAAAGAGTGAGCATTGGTTTAAAGGGAATGGATACCATATTTTGTTTTCTCAAAAGTTTGACATCGTAGGGAAACCTTTTTGATATGCAATGTTGACTATAGGTTTCAAATACCAATAGGATATAAAAAGGTCTTAGGTTTTTATTTTATTTCATTTGCAATCAAGGGCTCTGCACCCAACTAAAAGTCAACTTGGAGTGGTTCAAACACCTCTATCTCACAACCTTCAAATTTTACTTTCTTTCAAAAATTAGCACCTCATGAATACAATTTAATTTGTAAGGTTATTAATGATTTCATTCACATTATACTCTTATTATCACAATCAAGAACCCCACTTGGACAGTAGGATCTAAATGAAAATCTCATCCATAACTAAACCTTCTAAGATATCTCTCAACGAACATCTCCTATTTGAGTCACCCTAGACTCTCTAAAACACTCATGAACAAGAATTAACTAGCAATTGCACTTGAGGTGCAAGAAACGATGGATGTGACATAAATATTTTTTTTCATGTATATTCAATCGTGTGTAGAAGTGATACAAAACTTTTTTGGTAGTGTAATCAAGATGTAACAAATCTAAAAAACTTCAACAAAAGGAAATTTTGATATACTCATATAGTTACATGTTATGGAGTTGGGGAGGAAGGGATATTGAGCACAAGTGCCTCTTTTAAATATTTGGACATGCAGCTATACTTTTTTGGACATAAATGTAGGAGGGACATACATGTCTATCAATATGTGCATTAGTGAGACTAATTGGTAGTGTTATCCAAATGCAACAAATCTAAAAGTCTAATAGAACGAAATCTCGATATATTCATATAGTTACACCTTATGGAGATGGTTAGAATGCGATATTGAGCACAAGTTTATCTTTTCTCTTTTTCTTGCAGATACATGGAAATCTTTGGACATGCACCTAAATTACATAAATATAGGAGAGACATGCAAGTCTACCAACCAGTGCACTGACAAACTAAAGAAAATTCAATAAATATATAGATCTTATTAAGAGGATGTACATTAGATAATACCCATTTTTATATTCCGTTTGACAAAAAATATTCATGTCTTTTGTCACCACTCTTCCCTTGGGCACTCTAAAACTCTATAATTTTGCTCCTCAAAATAATACCACAATGGGAAATAAAATTCACGAGCACGTTAACAAATGACTGCAACCTTAGTTTATTATTTAAGGTTTCTATTATCTTTTTTTCTCACCATTTATTTGTCATTTGTGCACATCTCATTAACTTTATTTTTGGGAATGTTGTGAACTAATTTAATATTGTATTATGAGTTCTTTGTAAATCTATTTATAGTATATTTAATTTTTTTCCAAAATAATAATTTGTTGTACATGTTACAAAAAATTAGCTAACATATACTCCCCTTTACATAACATTAGAATAGATTCGTTGAATATATATATACAATTTTTACAATTCAATTGTAAAAATAAAATTAATAACATATATATATAACAAATAGTTTCAACTCTCTTATTAAATTAAAATAGAGGAAAGCTATTTATTTTCTTCATAAGTCATGTGAATGATTTGAATGTATGATTTAATTTTATAAACTTTTCAGCGGCCAATTCCAAATGGTACACATATCTCACACTTGACTGGCATATTTAAATGAACGGATTCAAACAAATGGTTAACCCCTTGAAATATCTAAACTTTCCCTTTACATTATCTGTATACTTGCATGTTTCTTATCTAGATTTGAGGCATCCGTAAACTAATTTGATACAGGGATGATTGACAAAATATAAATGACAAATCAATTGGGTATTGAATGATATTTACAAGAAATATTGTATGTGCAAGAAATGGAGTTTTGATTGATATATGGATTACTAAAATCATCTTCAATCTCATATCTTTTTAGCCACAGTTTAATTAAATTAATATGGTTTATTTAAAGTATCCACACGGCAACCCACTTGTATAGCTAAAGTTTATTTCTGAATTGGATGGAACAAATGGAACAACTCCTAAAATCGATCTCAGAAACCTCAGAATAAGAAGCAGAATAAAGTTTTGACATCCACACTGATTTCACCCAATAGAATTAGCATGCACCATTTAGAAGTTTTATTTTTCTTGCTGCAAGAATCCTCTTCCACAAGATGCAAACCCTAATACCCTCTAACAGATAGGCTGTGAAATTTCTTATTAACTCCATCAAAACCCTTATCGTTGTGCTCTTTACAAAGCACTGAGGAGGGGGAAATAGATCATTGGTCGAATCAGGAAGACCAATGCTCACACTGCCACAGATAAGTTACTGGCTCATATTGAAATTCAGCGAGAAAGAGGAGTTTTATCACTTTTGGTTGTAGGGAACATCATTCTATGGTAGGGAAAATATATAGAAATAAATTATAGATATTTTTCAGAGATATTTCCACCATGCCATGAATGTTTTTCTTGTAAGGCGGCCACTGCTATAGTCAAATCTGATTGAAATTATGGTGAAAATTTTGAGTGGACATGTCGGCTAAGCCCACATGCTGTGAAAATGAGATATGTTGACAGGGAAAGTAGAAACAGGCATAAATAGTCGATGGAATAGACACCTGGAATGTTTAATCTGGGAAGAGTTGTCAGAGTTTGATAGTTTCCAGCAGAGGCTTTCTCATAGAGAACGCCTTATGGCGAATTAACTTGTATTTAATGTGAGTCAATATTCTTTTGAGGTAATAAAAAAAAAGAGGGAACCACCACAATTTGCGGTTTACCAAAGTTTGCTTGATCACATTTCAAGGAACAATAATTACCTTCCTTATTTTCCCTTATGACCCCATAAAAATACATTGATTAGCCCTTCCAAAGAGACTTGGAATAAAGACATCTATTTAAAAATAATGTTGTTAAAACAATACATCATTCATGTCACGAGGTGACATTGTACCCTTAACTATAATAACATGCACACTTCCACATGCACATGAAACCCTTTTAGGTGAATGACACACAAATAACACAATGTTCAAGGGTAACCTTCTGATGGGTTGTTAGATTAGGGTCATACGGATAACTTTTAAAATAACCTCCTAACTAACTATTCCTATAAAAGGTGGTTTCGTTTCTTTAGAGTTTCTCAAGTATGTTTACAAAGCACACAAGAATACATAACTGTTACTTTCACATAGGAGCACATTAAACAAATGGTCATTTCATTTCCAGTTAAAATTTACATATACTCCATTAGCAAGATATATAGCTATAACAAAATCACTCCTAAATTAGAATGCCCATTTCCTCAAGATACCAATATGTTACAATTTCTTACTCATCACAAAATATTTAATAAATAGCATTCCTGATCATAACAATAGTGTTTATTTATCCATTTGATATTACATGTATTTCAAAGATAATCCCGTTATTACAAAAGCACATATAACGCTACAATTTTCTTCTTGTCCCATATACCTACAACCACCGCATGGTTAACACAACCAGTGGCATGACATCTACCTAAAATCTAGCATAATTTACGAGTTCATAGTTTTCCAATAATAATGAAACATTATTTAACTGACTTCAAGGGAGAGTAAGAAATACAATGCCATTTCATTTCGTTTACAAAGCCAAGGAGAGAGATAGAGAGAGAAGAGAGAAAAACACTATTGTCTACGATCAATTCTTTTCAATCCAACATCAAAATAAAGTTTATTATAGTCATGTATTTGTGTTTATAAGGTTTCTTAATTGTTATTTTGCTTGGATAAGGTCATATGGAATTTTTCTCCAATTAGTTACAAGTTTCCAAAAAGCGTCAAATTTAGACAAGTAGCTCAACACTCAGCAATCAAAAATCATCTTTGAGACTCAAACATATAATGGAACAAAATCCTACCTACTCCATATATACAAGGAAATAATCAGAGCTAACATAACCCCTAATTAGCGAACTGAATTCAATTGGTGTTTGTCTTTCCAGAGCCACCGATCATAAATGTACCCAAATGACCTCGTTGCCAACAATCGGAGACCTACAAAACCCACATTGAAAAATAACTTGCAAGGTGATTTTCTCCAAACTGCAGGTTAGTAGTGATATATATGGAGAAATACTAGAGGTTTGCAAAAGCCAAAATCCATTTCTACACCCAGGGCCAAAATTGTGCATCAAATCCAAACTTTATTTTTAATTTTCAGCAGTTATTTAGCTGAGAAATAGCCCACTGGGCTCTTAAATATGTGACAAAACAAAGTCAAATGAACATCTGAGGAACAACCCAGGGTTTGGTTGAACACTCCATGTGACAAGGTACACGACAAAATTTTGATTTTCTCATTTCGGGGTTTATAAGGATGTTTTGCACCTCATTAAAAAACAAGTTTTATTGAGATTACACAAGGTCATCAAGAAGTAGTTTTTTTCTAAGTTTCGATTTAGCTCATCAACCACATGGTTTCAGTATCTAAAACTAACATCATAGTTCATCTAACCATCTTGCGAGGTAATTGACTATAGTGCTTACATTCATAATTATTGGTCTAGTTGCGTATAAAACAGAGGGATAATTAGCTATTGAATAACACATTTCATGTAATTTACCTAAACAATTTATTCATCTTTAATTGATTGATAACTCCATTAAAATTTAGGAAAACTAGAACATTAAAATCATGTAAGGATAGAGTAAGGTGACCATGCCTGTGTGAGAATCGAAGCGGTACGAGGGACTCCAATTCAATAACATGTGCACAAGAGATGAGTCCACCACTAGAGCATTTGTTGACCAGTTTACGTGCATAGCTAAGCTTTCCCCATTCTTGCATCTAACAAACATTGATTTCATTCATTGTTTTATGGTTGCCCATAACTGTTACAAATCTCTTATTTTACCTTGTGCCTAAAATATGTTGGATATTAAGACCACCCTCATGCCTCAAATCCAAGCACACACATCTGCAAGGCATTTTAGGCTACAACAACAGACCAAATTCCATTGTATATTATGCTTTGTTGGTTTCCCATTCACTATTTTAAAGCCTCTACCCCTGCAGCGTATGCTCTTAGTCAAATGTCTATTCACCACTCCATTAAGCTAAAACAAAACAACGCAAATTTTTTGATGGTATGATTGGTAATGTCAAGGGCCTCCAAGGCATTTTCAACAAATCCATCTTGTGTGTATTCAACAATCATTGTTTTCCATGAACACACATTCTTTCAGGCATTTTCACAAAAATTTCTCATGCATAGGGTGAAGTTCCACATTTTGCATACTTTGTTAAACATGACAAAACACAATTTCAACCACTCCATTTTGTTTAAATCAGATAATCATCACACTCCACGTGACCACATTTTGAGGTATTTTAACAAAAAGATCACAACCATGTTGTTGGGTTGGAAAATTGACTAAGTGTAAGAGTGTCGAGGCTATGCGCAGAAGCGCGCACACGTAGAAGATTCAAGGTAACGCACAGGAAGGTGAGCACATATGGGAGACAAGATAACTCGTGACAATGCATAGGCACATGGGATTAACCTAGGACTTAGCTGATTTTCCAGGTTAAGCTAAAAATAGGAAAAGCAAAGATGGAGTTCCAACCAAGAAAAGCATAAAAGTGGGCTAACTTGGTGAAAAAACAAAGGCTAATTTTGGATAAAACACATGTGGATTGAGGATTAAAGTAGATGCATGGATTCAACTATTAATAGGATTAAAACAAAATATTCTTAGCTCTATTATTAGTTGTTATGTAAAGCATGCATTTATAGTACGTATGGCTATTTTTGGGCACACCTATTATTAGGAGAGTGCATGAGCGGTTAACAAAAAGTTCCTATCCCTATATATATACATATTTTAGGTCAGTGTTTCAGAGATTTCTTAGTACTTAAGATCTATTATGTTCCAAGAAAATACATGTTTTGATACTTGCGCACGTGATCCAATGCATTGGTACATTGGTTGGTTTTGTATTCAACTTTCATTATGTAATGAATTTTTTTTATTGATGGACAATTGTAGTTGGATCTTGGTTATCAATGGATCTGAGTATGGAGATTACACAGTTCAATTGGTAATAGTAATTGTTTACATGGATTGATTGTTTCCTTATTATATGTGTTTCCAAAGTGAGTTGAATATAATGATTATTTATATGTGAGTGGATACTTGGTTGAATATCATGAAAATTATGCATGCTAACATCTTGATAAGTAAACACAAAAGAGGGATTTGGTAGTTACATGTGCTTTGGGTGAGCATTTAGTTCAGATTGAATGAGGTATCAGTGCACATAGCGCTTGAGTGGAAATAAAAGGACTACATTTTGGTTCTGTTGTGGAGATATCTTTTTAATTTTTTTGTCACGATGTTGTATGTAGATGGTGTACTAATTATCTCTGGACAGTATTGAAATTTGGGTGGAAGATGGCCAGGATAAGTTTACACAGAGGTATAGCATTGGACCTAACTTTAACATGCGTAAGTGGGTAGAAGATAATCTTTATCATGAGTTATATTAGATTTTCTTCAACTTCTTTCCAATAGATTTATATGAGTGGTTGGTAGCATACGCATCAAACAAATCTTGGTATCCTAGGCTAAGGATTTGGACATAAGAAGATTATCAGACGTTTTTTAATACAGATGAAGAATGGACTAGAGTTGTAGATCGTTGGTGGGTCGGTGTGTTGTGCAATTATACATTGGAGTACATGATTACCACGTATTGTTGTCCATAGGATGCTAATTTTAGGTTCTTACAAGAGCCCAGAGGATCCTATTTGTGTGTTATCCCTTTAGCTATCAAGATCTTGATGGTAGAACAAAGATTGGAAAGATTACCTATGGATAGCTAAATCCCCACTACACGCAGGGGTAGGATTAGGTGTGGAGAAGGATGGCAGCACCCCAAGCATAATATAGGTGGAGAGAGGAAAGATGACTTAGGTTTAATGAGGCGCGAGAGAGGTAAATTTAAGTGTCAATGGAGTTGAGGAGAATGATAGCTCGCGAAGGTTTTGAAGCTCTCGTAGAAGGCGAGTAGCCACAACATCATGCCCTCCTAACTCTGGGAAAGTGTAGTAGAGAGTCCCCACTGGCTTCAGATTCTCGCGTGTCAGAGGAGAGGATGATAACCGTAGGCACACATCTGACTCAACCTAGCTACTTAACCCTTGCGCAAGGTGTCCTGGATCCAAAGATAGTTAAAGGATAGAATAGTGAAGGTAATCAAGTAGATACATGTAGATATCATTTTGTGTTGAATCAAGAAGTGCATCAAACTAGTAATGTGCCCATGGCAGCATCGAAGAGCGTCAATAAGGAAAAGTATTAGTGTGCATATTATTGGGAGCACTTTTGTAGGTGTTGCGACAACATATACAGTGGGTGTCTAGTTTAGTACTACAACTAGAACACAAGGAAGTTCATCAACTGGGATGCAACCCGCAGCAGGGGGCATGGGAGGCTCAGGAGGATTAGGTAAACCACCATACAAAGGGAATCCCAGTGGAGGTTTAGGTTCTAGATCTGGTGGACAGGGTCCATAACCACCACCTCAGTAGCCACCACCGAAATAGCCTCAACAAACACCACCTCAAGTTTATTTTGAGATGTCACTCCACTTGTCAAAGTATAGACGTATGAAGGATGTAATAGAGCACGTGCATAAGTGTGAATTATTATGGCACATGAAGGGAATTAAAGCTTTAGATAAGAAGGCAAGTCAATTCGCCACTACGCTACAAGGGCACACACATAGTTGGTATAGAAAGTATGACCCACACCAGATTGTGGTGGATTATAATACTTTGCACACATTATTTTTGGATGAGATTCACATCTAAAAGTTTTAACAATATAGCATTAATGCACTCAAAGATATCAAACAGGGTTTATCTGAAAGCTTAAGGGAATATGACACTCGCTTTAAGACTCTATTGTCCAAATTGTCTTATGATATTCACCCAAGTTAGAATGCACAGTGGTTCGTTGGAGAATTGTTGACCCCGTTCCATATGGCCCTATCTCATAAGACATATGTAGATCCACACAAGACATTGGAAGTAGCTCTACGCATTGAACCAATTGGGAGTGATGATACTGGAGTGAGCCTATACTTGGAGGCATAAATAGCAGCTATGGCTAACCAATTAGAGAATCTCTTTGCCAATTCGGCACATGAGATGCGTAATAGTATATGGTGCCTAGATTATGAGGTCGAGGGACACACTAAGGATAGTTGGCTGCATAGGTCAGTGTACGCGTTGTTACAGTCTTGTGATATTTTTGACTCAAACCATGATGTCTAGAATTGTCCTCTCTTGAAGTGTGTGAATATGAAGAGTGAATCTATATATTATAAGATTTTTAACGTTCACACTTATGATATGAAGGATTTTGGATTGATAGATTAGATTCATGAGGCATGCGATGCTGGATTATGGTAGACTACAGTGGTAAGCATTTCATAGGTATAGAATGTGCAGCCTTCTAAAGATCTTAATAATGGAGGAGGTGGATTCCATGGAGGATATAGGAGTAGAGGTCATGGTGGCTGAAGTAGATTTCCATGTGGAACCTGTTATACTTTTGGGTCCCCTAATCATTACCAGCGTGATTGTCCTCATAATATATTTTGCTCATGGTGTGGGAAGTAGCATAAGTTAGAGGATTGTCTAGACCTGTATGAGCACATGACCAAGAATAAGAAGAAGGACAAGGGCACATGGATGATCAAGGTGCAGCATGCAAAGGGTGATCAATACATACCAAAAGGTACCGGATCTTGAGTTACAACCTTTTTTTGTCACTACTTGCACTGAAGAAGTGTGCACGTAAATCTCTCAAAGCCATACCACTCATCACAAGAGAAAAATTCATGCATGTTAGGTATCTAAGCACTGCTCATCAGAAGGATGTCTACCAAGAGACCATGTGATTTATCAAAGAGTTGCAAGGTGAGATACAATGCTTAAAAGAGCAAGCACACGAGAGAAAATGCACGAAGAACATTGAACTCCTATAAAAATATGTGGATGATCTGAAGGTGTGTAAGATGTTGTCTTATGATAATAGCATCCCTATGTTAGGGGACTGACTATGTGTTAGGGTACCGCGCGTCAGAGTTGAGCGTGAGTGACAAATAATACATGCAAACTTGTCACCACATAACCAAGAGTATGACAAGGAAATCACTATGGATGTTGTAATTGATGGGTGGCTGGTAAGCAACATTCTGATAGATATAAGCGTTGAGGTAAATGTGCTCACCTTGCATGCATGGAATCAAATGAGGAGACATGTGTTATAGCCATCTTCAAATGAGTTGTATATGGTGAATAAGGCAAGGGCTATGCCTATTGGGGTGTTGAAGGATGCTTCTATTACAATTTAGGGAGCCAAGTTTACTGAAGACTTTGAGGTATTTGAGTTTATTAAAGTAGACATTTTTCCAGCCTTGCTTGGGTGACCATGGTGTTATGCGAACAATGTAGACATGTGCTTCAATAAGGAATACATAAGTTTTGAGAATAGGAATGAGCACGCAATTATACCTCTGAATGAAGAAAAATCTATAACATATGTTGAACATGTGAGTGAGGAAGATCTAAATAGGATTTATGTACGCACAGTACATGACCCTAAGATTGTGGAACCATCCAAGGAAGGCATGTTGCGGTGAGGAGATATGTAGTCAGTTAGCGACACCACCAGTGTTGATTTTGATAATTGGGCCCATGGCATGTATGAAATGGTCGAGCATGAGATGAAAGGATAAGTGACTAAAATGATCAGGTTGTGCATGGTTAGGCACATCGGAAAAGTTCAGCTACCTAAATATACTGGTGAAGAAAAGCTTGATTCTTTCTTACACGTCATGGAGGACCATTGGAAGAATGAAGGTGATCAAATAAACATGTTGATTTATACTTTGTGTGGTACAGTATCGTGTTGGTGGGCAGCAAAGAGAGGTAACTTTTTAGGTTGGCGAGAGGTGAGAATCACCTTTTCAACCAAGTTCACATGAAGCAATGCGCCTACACATATATGTGAATATCATCGGAAGACTCCTGCTTTGGTACACATCCATAATTGTGAGAGAATATGGGTGCAAGGGTAGGAGGCCTTACCACCATCTTTGTGGGTGCATAAGCTTTATTCCATTTTGCGAGGCTACACACACATGTGGTATGTACATGTTGAGCTCAATCAAGAGAATGCAATATGGCTGGATCTGACTGAAGTTATGGTCCATACATTTGATTATTTTTATAATAAACCTCCAGTACATGAAGCATTACATATCATGAAGAGCATCACATTGGGGGATGGTGTAAAAGTGGAAGACCTCATGTTGGAGTTATTGGGAGATCCTGATCCTGAGGCATGCTTGGATGTTGAGGAAACAATGAAGGAGAAAGAGAAGGGTAAAATGGTGTACCTCATCGATGATGAAGAAGTTAAGAATTTGGAGGTTAGCCATACAGAAACTGCACATAAAGTAATGGATACAACAGATGAGAAGGCTCGAGTGTACCAGGCACCCATGAAGATAGATAAGGTAAACATTGACACTGAAGAAACACCTAAGGAGGCCATCGTTGGGGATTATTGGTCACAATAAGAGGTAGCAAAGATCATTGAGATTTTCCACGAATTCCAGGATTTGTTTCCGTGAGGCTAACATAAATTGAAGGGAGGGCACCCCTCATTAGGAGAAATTGAAATTAAGTTGAAAGAAGGTGCATGTCTGGTTCAGAAGAGGCCTTACAGGATGAATATGAACCTGCGCGTAAAAGTAAAGGAAGAAATAGATAAAATGCTTAAGTATGGAATTATTGAACCAAATGAGGAATCTGAGTGGGTTAGCCCTGTGGTTATAAGCATCAAGAAGGATGGGAGGATCAAGATATTTGTATACTATAGAGAAATTAATGCCGCATGTGCCATATATCCTTTTCCCACCCCATTCACATAGGATATCATTAAAGGAGTTGCAGGGTGCAAGATTTATTCTTTTATAGATGGATTTTCAAGCTATCATCAGGTTTGCATTGCACCAGAAGACCGGGAAAATACCACTTTCACTATTAAGTGGGGAAGCTTTGCATATATTTTTATGCCTTTTGGATTGAAGAATGCACCCGTTATGTGTAGATGCCTATTTTTGGTATAGCCCCCCTCCGTCATCTCACATTCATCCAATTTCTATTCTCGCATCTCTTTCTCTTAAATTAAATAAAATCTTATTTATTTGCTCACATTATTTGATTAATTATCAAATGGGATCCATGTAGACCCATTTGATAATTCAACTTTTGGTATATCCCCATCCTTCACAAATTATTTAATTCATGGGTATTAATACACCCATCCAACACCTTCTTTTTAAAATGGAATATTTATCTCACCCACCATGTCAATCATGCTCCCCACTCCATCTAATAATTCAAGTCGTGGTCCCCACGTGATCACATCATATCCCTAACTTAGGTTACTTTACTAAACCCTGGGTATCATTTAACCTATAGTTTAACCTCACATATAATGTATAAATATGGGTTTTCCCCATATTTCAAGGACCCTACACGGAAGACCGAGGGGGGGAAGAAAAATTCAGGTGAATGTTGTGAGATTTTAGTAATTTTATAATATCATAATTATTCTATCTGGGTGATAGCATGTAGGATTGCCATGACATTATGCTCGTGACTTGGGTTCATATGATGAGATTCATGTTGCACGCATCAGATCAATAATTCTGTCTACACACCGGTACCATCCAGGTTATTTTATTTATTAATTTGTATGTCATCTATTTTGGATGCTATTGCACTATTATTCTTATCGCATGGGGGTTGACAGCCCACCAAGGAAGTTAATGCTTCATAGATCTACTTTTTCAGCAACCCCCCGCATAAAATCTCTAATCATTATTTCTTAGCATATGTGAGAAGCAGGTTTGTCGGGATCACACCGAAGAGTCTGATATCAACATGCACCTGTATCATCCATCGTCATCTCCAACGTACTAAGCCCTTATATACTCGACATTTTTTGTGTTTCTTGATTACTCGTACACTCATCTGGACAGGAAGCTAGAAATGCAGATCAACATTTGTCACGCTTAGTAGGACTAGACCTAAGATCTAGGCTTTTTTATTGTGTAACTTGTTGTGTGCAGGCATCGTAAAGATGACGATTATCTTATTCGTTTTTGGTTGTCGTTACTTGACAGATATTTTGTGAATATTTTGTTTGGAAACTCACTTCTTTGTATGATTTAATTATCTTCGCTAGGGTGGTGTCCTTTGTACATATAGTCATTTTTGTCTTTGCCATGAGGTAAGTGGTTTTTGTCGTTTTGAATAAGGTTATTATTTAATTTGTTTATAATAGCTATAAAATTTTATTGTTATATTCCTTGAAAAATAGGAAAGTACATAAATATCAAAAACAAAAATATATAAAAATATATATATAACTCTTCTTTGTTATTATTATTATCCTAAACTACTCCATAGAACCCATTCCCCTAACTATTTCCTCACCTCTCCACTCGGCCACCTCCACTCCAACCAAGCTATCTCCTTTTCTCATTAAGCCCCGCATCACTCTCCACGCATACACCCTGCTCTCCTACCCAAGCTTCCATATCCTCAGCACAGACTTACCTGCGCTACTCTCCATCCCATGTCGGCCACCTCCTCCACTCCATCTCCAATCACCTGCTTTGCATCTCTCTTTACCCGAGCCCAGTCATCTCCCCAACTCCATTTGACCCCAGCTCTAACTTCACTCCTCTTCCCACGCTCCCATCTGATGCATTCACCTCTATTTCATATGACTTAACTCCCTATACTGTTTTACTGCCTCAACTCCACATTGACTTCTATTCCACGTAGGCGTATAAGATCCCCATCAAAGCGTTGTAGTTAGCCGACATATTTATAAAGATTATCTTTGCCTTTTAAATCAATATTTACTGACGACTTAGCTCCTACTGGTGATTATAAATTCTGGTATTTTAATGTTTCTATCGACTTCTCAACACGTATTGTCTAAATCTAAAATCTAATTCCGGTATTAGTCTCATATATCTATAAATTTTGATATCAAATTCACGTCGATCGGTTCATAATTCATTATAAAGCACATGTTATTGATTTCCTTAGCGCTATCTGGTCGATTCACGAGATTTTGGTGTTTGAATTGCTTCTAATTATTTCCATCTCAGCATTACATTCACACCAGTTTCATATTAGCGACTGTACAGTTGATAGATAATATCGTTGATAGACACGCAGTGTAGAACTACGTCCATTGTATCAGATACTTGATCCTTCCAACTATTTCCAGCTCCGTTTCTACTTCACGCAAGCTTTGTGTGCATTGACTATCACGTCCTTCTATTCCATTGTCTTCGGTTCAGTCTCAACTCCATGCAAAACTCTGTGGATAGTAACTGTACAGTCTCCTTAAAGTAGGTTGTTTACAAGTCTATAGAACACACTTACAAACAATGTTTATGGCATTAGCATCCATTGTTTGTTTAGAATTTTTATGATTCTCATTGCATCATCATATGTCTAAAATGTGCCCTCGTCTACGGGACAACACCGTATAGACTGCAAAAATACAGTCGGTAGGAGTTTGGATTCATACCTTTTTATCGCGATCATTAGATCCATCCTTTGCTTATAATTTTTAGCTAAGAGCTCAATGCTTTTGATTTAATGAGGTTATTCACTTTGTTTAAATTATTTGATAGTATATTGGTTCACTTTCCGTCTTTAATATTTTGATTTAATATCATTTTTATTTTTCATCATTTGAAAATCATCTCAAAAATCATTTCCAACCACCATATTTTATTACTTAAATAGACTATTTTCGGCCTCATGTCTTACATTTGTTTTCCTTTTTGTAGGATAACGTCTACAACGTTGCGATCACAAAATAACGCTGTCAAAGACCAATATTGAAATTAAACACATCGTGCAAAACATTTTTATTGACCTCATCCGCAATCGTAAATGGTGCCATTTTAGGGTACCCGGGCATTTCAGATCACTGAGTGGCCACTTTCAAAGTACACCATCATCACATGCAATCAAATAATGGGGGAATGCATTCTCCAAAACTTCTTTATCATCTATTGTCATTTTCTCACTTTGTTACTTGTCGCCTGATTGTTCGAAGCACACTCCTTGTTTGCCTCAACTTGTTGTCAGATAAAAAGGAAAAGTGATATACAGGTATTCTTCAGTTTTCCCTATTTTCTCTTTTCTACATTGTACTTTCCCATTTCTGGTTGATTGTCAGCATCGAACTTCATATTTCAAATTTGGAGTAAAATGAACCTGTGCATTCTGCCTACTCACATAGTGTAAATAGGGGTTTAACTTTTTGAATCACAACTATCATCACACACTGCCTGAAACTTCACAAACTAATTAACACATCGAAACATTCCTTGCACCTGGTTCACTGATTGGGATTTGATCACCCAACATGAAACCATTTCAGACATTTCCCAGCCATAACTTACCTGAAACCAAACATAGTTTACCTTCTTCTAGGTCCTCTTACAACCATTTTATTTTTTCTTTCACACGTGTTCTTCATCAAAACAAAACAAAAATAAACACATAAAAATAATTGTTTGCTTAATTTTTCTTTTTTAAATGGCACAAAACTTCATCCTAAATGGTTCTTATATGTACCAATTACCACAATTTACCAACATTCACAATCCTTGTATATACCCACAATCACATGTGTTAATCCAACATGAAGAATCCTATCAAACATCTCCTCCAACTTTAACATACCAAGCTTCCTCATATCCTTATCTATCCCCTCCTTGTGTTGTACAACCAAGACCATCTTATACCTATCCTACACACACACCAACCGTAACTACAACCTTCATGCCTACCACATCAATTATTGCTACTCCTCGGAAAGCTAGCACGATCGATACCTCGTGTTTATCTCCGTCTAGCCACCTTTACAAATGCTTTCACCGTAACTCTAGTTCTCAACCACATAATTCTACTTTATCCCCGTCACCTTATGCCAATACTACATTGTCTTCCCCGCCTACATCATTTACCGCACTTCCTATATCTCAACAATCTCATCCATCACATTATGTCCCTACTTCCCAACATTACACAACCTCCCAACCAATTCAATCTCAACTCTTGGATATCTTCCAACAAATCTTCCCAAATCCACCATCGAAAAATCCATTTCTACCTTCAACACCACATGATTTTAATTCTTATTCAATTAATACTGTCCATCTAGCATCCCCCATTGATTCTACACCTCAATATACCCCATCCACTCCCTCATCCACATCTATTCCATCTTTACCCATAATACCAACCATAGACCCAATCCCAGTTCCTACACCTACATCTACTACAAGAGCCCAACAACGATTTACACGACCAACACCCAATTATACTCCTCTAGGAGAATCATACAACACCATCTTTGACAAGTTAATCACAACACATTTGATCACGCTACCACCTATCCAACTAGTTGACGAATCTAGACCAAGACCTATGTGGTATCATGAAGACCATTACTGCAAGTACCATCAAGTCTGAGGACACAACATAGAGAGATGTCATACTTTCAAGGATTCGGTCCAAAGACTCATCGATTAGGGAGAACTTCAAGTGGATAACCCAAATGTGTCACCCAATCTACCACTAGATATTTTTAAACAACCATTTCCAAACCATACACCCACATTGATAAGTCAAACCACCACTGCTTCTACATCGCCAGTGCCTAATACTTACATCATAAATACTATACATATTGGTGGTATAAATCCAAATCCATTCACAAATTTACCTTCTTCATCACCCACCATATCCACCTCACTAGAAGCTCCCCCTTTCTTCATTCCATTAACCCTCACCCCCATACCAACCTCGGTCCTATCTACATTCACCTCAGCACCTCTTCCCACATCCACTGTTAATTCTGCATCTGAACATACCTCATACACTCCATCACCCACATCTATTTCATCTTTACCCATAATGTCAACCATAGATCCAATCCCAATGCATGCACCTATTACATCAATCATTGAGACCACATCCACATTTTCCTCCCCTCCTACATCATTTGAAGAATATTTGAAAGATCTTCAACTGGATTCAACTTCAAATAATATCTCTACCTCATCAGTGTGACCAAATCAATGTTCACCTTCTTTAGATTCCAACGAACAAATATCCCTTCCTACATCTCTATCAGTACCACCTCCAGATCCTCTGGTAGAAATTATTGTCATTCCTCCGAAGGATGGAACCTCTCAAATATTGACTCAAGATTCCCTTATACAGGAAAATCATATTCCTTCTTCTAAACAATCCAACCCCAAACCCCTTCAACTAAAATCATCCAACACTATGAAAATCACGACTTGCTATCAGCCACCAAGACATAAACATGTTTGAACTTTGTCTTCAACATCTGAATTATCTCAAACATCCACTCCTTCTCCAAAGACCAAGAAATTCTACACAGACAAAGCACCTCCTAACGCTATGGTCGAATCATGTATTGAGGTCTTCCAACACTTGCTACAAATTTCTACAATCACACTTCTGCCTATTAGGGCCTTTGACTCCAGTAGTAAGAAGCCATTGTGGTTTAATTCCATCCTTGTTTGTGCATATCATTGCACCCCTAGACATGATATCTGACATTTCAGAGCATTTCAAGCCATTATTCAGGACTTCATTAAGGAAGGATGCATCCTTCCCAAACCAAACCAATCTATTCCTTCCACTTCAACATCTGCACTGTTGACCTCATCTATCCAAATGCAAATGTCCCCTCATTCTTCACACACTTCCACAATCATGTCACCTCCAAGTGAAGAATCTTTTAAAGAGGATCCTTCATTCTCCATCAAAGTTATTCAAGTACCTCCTTAGTCTGGTTCACGTGACCCTGAATCATCAACTAACACTAAAACTAAAACCAAAACATTAAAACCGCAACGCAATCCATCCCCATCCTCAGCACCTATATCGGCTCATACGTCGATATCCCAAAGTTCCATGTCTAAATCCAAGCCAAAACATCATCTTAAAACCCATAAGAGTGGTCTTCTATGCGACACTTCGATCAAGTCTTATGTAGATATCCTTCAACATCTAATTCAAATCTCTGCGATCACTCTTCCTCCCATTAGACATTGGGATCCTTATAGTAGGAAACCTCCATGGTTCAATCCCAATTGCATTTGCGCCTATCATCATGTTCCAGGCCACGACATTGAGTAGTGTAGGGCCTTTCATACCATCGTCCATGACCTCATTAAGGAAGATGATTTCCTCACTCAGGAGGAACATCCTTCCCCATCCAAAATGAATACAACTCATCTTTCTACATCCTCATCCATCGGGTTTCCTAATACTCCCCCATCCTCATCTATTCCGCCTTTACCTATCCTACCATCTATTGATTCTATCTCAGTTCCTCTTTCCACACTTCTACTCATGCCAATCACATCAACTAGTGTGAATGTGAACACACCATCTTCTTATTCCACATCATTTGAAGAACATTGGAAAGCACTTCAACTAGCAGCAACTTCAGATGCTCCTCCTGTCTCATCTATAGATACTCCCACATCCATCATGAAAATACCAATCCATTCACCTGTATCAACTACGACACAACCTTCAGACTCTCTGATTGAAATCAATGTCACATCTCCCAAGAATGCTTCTTCACAATCCAAATCCAAGAACCTTGGTACAACGTCCACAAAAATATCTTGTGTGTCCCTAAAAGAAGATAGACATTTCACCAACAAATACCAAATATGCATCATCTATTTTGGGGCAATATCAATCTCCATCTAAGGCATCACAATCACTCTACCAACCAAAATCAAAAATATCCAGCATTCCCTCAAGATTCGACTCAAAATTATGGAACGACATGACGCAATCCTCCAAGACAGCTCATACAACCACATCCCAAGCATTTGCATCCCAATCCAAGTCCAAAAAAAATACATATACTAATGCGGAAACCCTTCAACACTTATTACAAATTTCTACCATCATGCTCCCACCTGTCAAGGTATTTAACCCAAATAGTAGGAAGTCATTGTGGTTTGATCCCCACCTCAGTTGTGCCTACCATCGTACCCCGGGTCATGACACTGAGTGTTGTAAGGCCCTTCAGACTGTCATTCATGATCTCATTGAAAGAGACAATATTTTTGAGGATTGTCCCTCTACTATTTTATGCACAACTAATTCCACATCTATCGAAGTCTCTAAGTCTTCTCTTCCATCCTCCATTAACATCTCTCCTTCGTATGTTACTCATAGAGAAGGTCCTCCCTTATTCATCAACATTGTTTTCCTATGATCCCTAATGCATCTACCTGATCCAAATCTAAGGTTATCATCATCCAATCTCTTTCATCTGTCCACATCTAATTTTACGACAGTGATATAATATTTTTCGCTGAGGGAGTAGCCTCCCCTCATCCTTAAGCATATCATTCATGTTAACTCATTTCGTATCTAAACAACTCCTCTTTGATGTCGGAGAGATTTAATCCTTGACATTGTTTTTATTTACCTCATCCAAATCCATCTGATCTAAGCTAACCCCCCTCCAAATATCCATCCCATTTTAAGCCCACTTTTGTGGCCATATGCATTTATCCCTTCGAAGATCATTTATTTTTCATCTTAAGCCCATTGTGGTGGCCATGTTTGTTCTTCCATGAGAGACCATATTTTTATCTTTTTCGTCAAATTCCACCTTTATGGCCATGAGTGTGTTATCAAAGTCCTCCTTTGAGGTCATGTTATGTCCTTCCTTTTAGGGACCATATTTCTATCTTCATTAAAGTCCACCATTGTGGCCATATTTTGTCTCATTTGGGGCACCATCTATTTTCATTAAGTTCACTTTTGTGGCCATTTTTTTCCTTCCTGGTGTTGAGGGACTAATATTTCCATTTAAGCCCACCATTGTGGCCATAATTTTTGTCTCTCTTGGGGCACCTTTTATTTTCATCAAAACCCACCATTGTGGTCATATTTTTGCTTCCTTAAGGACATAGTTTTATTTCTTGCTTGTCTATCACATCTAATCCTTTGCAAGCTCTCATCTTGTCATAGTAACTTTAATGTCTTCTCTCCCTTGGTGGTAAACTAGAGATTAGAACCTCTTAATGCATTGCACTTACGGCCATTCTATTGTTAGCACACACTTTCAATGAGTACTTAGTCTTATCTTTAGACCATGTCCTCCACCATTATCCACTTCCATCTATCATGGTAATGATTATGAATTATGTGGTCTACTATCACTACTTTGTCATGACCTTGAATATGAGTACCAATGGCTCTACTCGTAGCATATTCACTATGGATAAGTTCTCCCATTTCGGTGAGAACCCCCATGATCATTACATCCATCACCATCTCATTTTCTTATTACAACTCATGTAGAGGGTCTAGGGGTGTCTCTTGTATATTCATTCTCCCCTCCTAGGTGGTCTACCTAGCTATCCCAGCTCTCCCCTATGAAAAGATACAATTCATATATGCGAAAAGCAAGGTCAAAAGTTATCCAAAAATAGACTGATCCCTCAAAGGATAGTTGTTCATATACAAAGAAAGAGAACAAATACAAATTACAAATCAAATCAAAATCAAAAGAAATAGACCGATCCCTCGAAGGACGGCTATTATATTATTCTTGTCATCTACGTTATG
This sequence comes from Taxus chinensis, assembly GCA_019776745.2. NCBI lineage: Eukaryota > Viridiplantae > Streptophyta > Pinopsida > Cupressales > Taxaceae > Taxus > Taxus chinensis. Next base: position 526,450,062 of record CM034149.1, read on the forward strand.
TATTAAAATAGACTGATCCCTAGGAAGGATGGCTATCATCCTCGCCATCTATGTTGTATATATAGTAAGACCATACCCTCGAAGGATGGCTACTCTATTGTTATCAGCATTCAAAAAAGCTTCCTGCATTGATCAACTTTCTTCTATTATTGTTTTTCCCCTTTCCCAGAGCTGGGGCATAGACTTAAGGAATACCATCTTTGGAGAACCTTCTTCCCACGTACAAGATACATCTCCAATTCCTTTGTCATGTCAACATTAGGATTATGAGCATATTTCATCCATATTTTCTTCTTGGTCTTGTGGTATAATCAAATCTCATTAGTTATGTCCTAACACCTTCTATTGGCTGTAAGTGCAATGCTTTGAGTAGTACCTTTTCTTGTTTACCTCTTTTCCAATTAAAAGAATAAATTTCTTACATGGCCCTTGCTATGGTTATGTGACACCCATCTCATCAAAATCATATTTTATTACAATTATAATCAAATTTTATATCATTAAATCTGCATCTATATTTTTTTTCACTCTTAAGGATGTCCCCTATCAATATCCTCCATGAATCTATGAAGTTTGTTACTATTTCTACACACTCTCTTTAATACACTATTCGGTTTGGGAATTATACTTGATCTCTGTTGCAGTTTGTGAATTCTACTTGAGATTATCTCTCAAGTAGCATTCATTATCCAGAAACTTCTCATCATCCACCATGACCAATGTTATCTTTCTCCATCCATTCTTTCACATCATCCTTCTCTTCTCTACAATCACCCACCAATTTTATTTTTCATCGCTCTTATTTTTGTTTGTCATCTGGCATTGACATCATCTTCTTCATCATCATATACCTTTCATCCCCAGCTTGGCACATCTACATAATTCCCCGCACAACACCGAAACCCTACTCGAGGTAGACCTGTCATTCTGGACAAGGTCTCATTCATGATCATGTCTGTTGACCATTCCTTCCTCCTAGCCCTCTTTATCAACCCAATTTTCTCCTAAAATTTTCCTCATCTCATTCTCCACTGCTCTTCTCACCCACTTTGTCCTTCTCCATTGTTTGTTTGATACTTCACGTGTCATCCACCTAGGCCATTATTTTTGTGTTTTTCTCTTAATATCCTTTTACTGCCATCTATTTTATTGTTCCATTTCCTTTTCATTCTTCTTTCGGCTTGACGATCCTACTTAATCACCCATTCCACATAGGTTTCTTAATCACAATGCAGCTCTTTCTTAAGATCTTGTCATTGTAGAAACTCCTTCATTGTTTTCCGTTCCCTTCAACACTAGAAACATCTTCACTCATACAACTTCTGCTTAACGCTCTGACATCATCACTCGTACAACATAGGCATCCCAATCAAGAATTCTCCTTACACTCTCCATCTTACACTTCATACATTCCTCCATCCACTCATGTCACACTTCTTTGTTTCCTTGTTATTACCTCCTTTCACTTCATGTTCCATCTTAGTATACACCACTTAGTGTTTTCATCATTCTTCTTCTTCGGATTGGCAATCCTACTTAACCATTCCTACGGCATGGCGATCTTACTTAAGATTCTCTCTTAAGAATGATTTGTCTCCTTGCCTTTCCTCTTTCCTTCATATTCCCATTATCTGTATTTTTTCTTCATTCCCCACAAACACATCCTCTTCCCTTCTCTTTTTCCTCACACAAAATATCTCAAACTTCCTCAAATATCATCTCCATCATCCCTCATTTAAAATCTAGCTTAACTACTTCATACCCTCTCTTACTATGTCTTGTTCCTTCATCTTTACTTTCGTCATCTTCATCCACATCCTCATCCATTGCATTCTCTCCTTGCCTTTATCTTCTTACATATCGTTAGCCCCTCCTTTCTTTACTCTTTCTGGTCCATTTTCTAGAATACTTCCCCATATATATCACCATATTTACTCATCATTATCATTGTTCATCTAACATTATGTCATCATCAGCTTCCATTCTCGCTGCTAAGAATTATCGGTGGACTTCTCCTAAAACTCATTCTCCCCATTCTATTAATATTGGTTCACTCTTTTTTACCTCCTCCATTTTCTCTTCCTCCCTTTTTCCTTTTGTGCCCTCTAATCATTATCAAAGGATTTATCCTAACATCCCTCTACTGGTATTGCCTTTTCATCTTCCCTTCACCTTTTTCAATATCTCTACTGTCTTCATCACATACTACCTTTGCATCATTTTCTTTGTTGTCCTCTCCTCCTTTCTACCCCTATTTTTCTTTCATTTCATTTGATCATCTTCACCTCCTCTTCTCCTCACACTTTCGTCTTACTTCTCCATTGATAACCTGACTCACCAACGTTGTCCCATCTTCTTAATCATCTCACCATCCACATGCATTTCCATGCGTTTTGTTTCATATTCAATTCCTTTCCTGTTTTGGCTCTATCATCCCTTATTTCCCTTTTATTTTCATTCCACCCATTACTGAGCTTCTTTCTCTACCACCCCTATCTTCCTAGCTCCTCATAGTGCCTTTCTTTCTCTTTTCCATTCTACCTCCTCCCCCATCTTCTTTAACTTCTTCATCTCCTTCATCTTTCCATCCTACTATACATATTCATCTCTCCAATCATCCTTCTCTCATATTCTTCACAACTTTTCTTTCTCAGTTATGTCATCTCTTTCGTGATCCGTTCTTTCTCTCCCTCTATTTTGATCTCCATCTCCCTTTCATACCTTCTTCTGTCATTTTCCTTGTCTTTTTATTTGTCCTTCATCATTTCTTTCTTTCACCATTTCTCCTCTTTATTATATTTGTTTCTTCTTTACTATGATATATCTTCATATATTCACCTTCCCTTCTAATCTCTTTTCCCTTCTCATCTCATCTTCTTCTTGTTTAGACTTCCTCCTTCCCTTCTTCTCCTCCTCTCTTTCTCTATTTTCTTTTTCTCCAAGTCCCTCATTACCTTACCTATTTATTTCCCCTTTATCTTTTTCCACTACCCTCTTATTGAATGTCGCTCTCTCTCTTTTGTGCTTTCATCTATCTTCTCACCTCTCTTATCATCCTTCTCTACTATTTGATCCCTCTCCTCCACCATGTCCTTTCTACTTCAACCATGTTCTACTTTCTCTTATCTCTGTCATCTATCATCCACATATTTCATCCCATCTTCCTGGGACATTTTTGTCTTGGAGGATACCATAATAGCCAACACCTATATGATTTTGTACTCTTCCATGCATATTTTCTCTACTTTTGTTTTGTCACAAAAGTATCTTGACTTCCTATCCTACTTATCGGACAAGTAGGACTGCTTTTACATTATGATTTACTAACACTTATGCATATTTATCATGAAACATGATTACCATCATATTTGTCACATCTTTAGGACATTTTATCTCAGATTTCTATCCTATGTGCTCATATTTTCCACATTTATGATTATTCCATCCATGTCTTATGTTGGGGAATCTTTTCATCCTTGTACTTATCAACACATATAACTCAATTGTTTTTGTCCTTCTCGTGCCCTGTGCTGGGGCATCATTATCTTCATCCTCGTCCCTTTTATGGATGCATGATTTTTCACATGATTCCTCGCAAACAAAGGATTGTGCACATCTTTCGCATTCAGTTGCACATATTTTGATGTTTTCCTATGACCCATTGGTCATCTTGGTTTACATCCATACTGCAAGTGGTCTTCACCCACTCACTGGTCTGTAGAAATTTGTCGGTTGTCTCCGTTGAGACTGCAATTGTCCTCTACCGATGTGATATTGGAGTCACCGCCATATTTTTATTTATTGTTACTACGATCTTTTTTTGCCTGAGGCATTTTGCCTTTGGTCATGTCTTCATCCATCCTCAGACACATCTTTCATCTAACCCTTTTTGTTTTTGTCACATGGCTTGTTGTCGCAAACCACTCAACAAAAAGGAGAAAATGTAGACACCTATTTTTGGGTATAATGCCCCTCAGTTGTTTCACATTCACACTACTTCCACTCTCACATCTCTTTCTCTTAATTAAATGAAATCCTATCCATTTGCTCACATTAATTAATTATCAAATGGGCTCCATGTAGACCCATTTGATAATTCAACTTTTTTGATATTATCACCATCTTCACAAATTATTAATCCATGAGTATTGATATACCCATCTGACACCCTTTTTCTTAAATTTAAAAGGTGGAATCTATCATCCCACCTACCCAGTCCCACATGTTTCCCCACTTAAGATCAAAATAAGTTCCCACCTAAAAATCAACCTCCCACCTAAAAATTCAATTCCCTCAAATTATTAAATTATTAATCCCACCCATGAAGTTAATAATTCACAATCTCAAATATCCAACAACAAATCCAACAAATCAATAGTTAAAGTGAGCACGTGGCTTCACTATTACACCTAACCATGTCCCCACCTCATCACATCAACACATTTTATTTTCCTCACATCATGAACCCTACCATCAAATCAACTCTTCATCATGTCCTCTTAATCAGGATTGCTTTTGCAAATTATGGTTATTCGTTAATCCTCTATTTTAATCCGAAGTTCAAATTATAAATATGAGCCTTCTCCCCCTTAGAAGAGGAATAGGGGGAAGAAAAATTCAGGTGAATGTTGTGAGATTTTAGTCATTTTATAATATCATTATTATTCTATCTAGGTGATAACACGTAGGATTTCCATGACATTGTGCTCGTGATTTGGGTTCATTTGATGAGATTCATGTTGCACGCATCAGATCAGTAATTTCGTCTACACACCAGTACCATCCAGGTTCTTTTATTTATCAATTTTTATGTCATCTGTTTTGGACGCTATTGTACTATTATTCTTATCGCATGGGGGTTGACAGCCACCAAGGAAGTTAACGCTTCCTGGATCTGCTTTGTCAGGCAGCCCCGCATAAAATCTCTAATCATTATTTTCCTAGTGTATGTGAGCTACAGGTTTGTCGGGATCACACTAAGGAGTCTGATATCAACTTTGTGCCCATATCATCCATCGTCATCTCCAAGGTACTAAGCCTTTGTATACTCAACGTTGTTTCATGTTTCTTGATTACTCGTACACTCATCTGGATAGGAAGCTAGAAATGCAGATCAACACTATGTTTTCACGCATTTTTGTACATGACTTTTATGAATTCATTCATAAGTTCTTACAGGTTTACCTTAATAATTGGACTTTCTATGGCTTGGTTAAGGATCACTGTGATAATCTTAGGTTGATGTTTGAAATATGCAGATAGTTGAACATTTATCTTAATATTAACAAGTGTATTTTTGCTACACGCTTTGGCACATTGCTTAGACATATAATTTGTAAAGAAGGATTGTTGGTGGATCCCGCGTACGTTGTAGCAATTTTGGGTTTAGAAGAACCTACCAATCAAAGTGAAGTGCGTGGATTTTTGGGGAATACTGGCTATTATAGAAAAATTATTAAGGGATATGGAAATATTGACACGCCCTGGAAGAGTTTCTTAAAGTGAAAGGGAAATTTCATTGGGGTGAAGCGCAACAACAAGCAGTTGAGACATTGAAGGAGAATCTTACCACTACACCTATCTTGTGTTTTCCTTCACGGAACAAACCCTTTCATATGCATGTTGATGCTTATAGTATGACTATTGGTGTAGTTTTAGCACAACCTAGAGATGGAAATGTGGATCACCCCATATGCTTTACAAGTAGAAAGTTGACACCAACAGAGAAAAATTACACTACCACTGAGCCTGAGGCACTATCTATGATCTACACGCTTCATAAGTTTTGATAATACTTGTTGGATACTTTGTTTATCTTTTATATAGATCATATGGCATTAGAATATTTGGTCAACAAGCCTATTTTACACGGATACATTTTCAGGTGGATACTTCTCTTTCAGGAGTTTGATTTCACATTTGTTATAAAGCTAGGAAACAACAACTCAGGGCCTAATCACCTATCAAGAATCAATTTTGGTGAGGATGTGCAGAGTATTGAGGACATAATTCCTGATGCACAGTTGTTTAGGTTGAACCACACACCCATAGATTTGGAGGATATAATAGTTTTTTTACGCACAGGGTTGGCGCCTGAAGGAATGAAGGCATTGGATATAAAGCATATCACATACACGCAACACCTTATCATTTTATTGGTTGAGACTTGTAAAAAATGGGCAGAGATGAGGTATTGCGCCGATGTGTACTTGAGCATGAGCATGAAACCTTTATGGAGGAAGCTTAAGGAGGGATTGTAGGAGGGCACTATGCATCTGATGCAAGTGCGCACAAGATCCTTATGGTTGGTCTTTGGTGGGAGACTTTGTAAAAATACACTAAGGTGTTTGTGAAGGCATGTGATCATTATCAAAGAATTGGAAAGCCTCGAAGTAGAGATGAGATGTCACTTAAACCAATTGCAAGTGTAGAACCTTTTGAGAAGAGGGCCATTGAATTTGTGGGACCTATTGTACCACCCACATGTAGGACTGGTGCGTGCTACATTATTACATGTACAAATTATCTGACAAGGTGGGAATAGGGTTTTCCTACAAAGGATTGCACTGCAGCCACAACAACAAGGTTCGTTTGGGAGAATGTAATTAGTAGGTATGGCTATCCATTAAGCTTGACTAGTGATAAAGGAACTCATTTATTAAATGAGACAATTAGAATTCTATTGGCAGAGTTTATGGTGGTGAACCATAAAACCTCCCCTTATCACCCTCAATCTAATGGTATTGGAGAAGCTTTCAACAAGATTTTGGGACAAACTCTTACGAAGATTTTTGATGTTGGAAGAAAGGATTGGGATGATAAAGTGTCAGTTGTACTTTGGGCTTATAAGACTACTTATAAAATATTGAATAAGGCCACACCCTTTCAGTTGGTTTTTGGCACAGAGGCGGTACTACTCGTGGAATTCATGTTTTCATACCTTTACGCGTGCAGGTGTATTAGATGATGAGAAAGTTATTAAGGAGCGCATTTAGAAACTGATGCAACTATATGAGTGGCGTGTAATTGAGCGTTGGATCTAGAAGACTGAGAAGGCACGATATAAGGCCTGACATGATAGGAACATAAAGAATAAGACGTTTGCAGGTTGCAAGATGGTCCTTCTCTATGACTCCAAGTTTGCTTGCTACCCAAGAAAGTTGAAGGTGTATTGGCTGGGACCTTTTATAGTAACTAAGATACTTGAATCAAACACATGTCAGTTGCAGGTGTTGGATGACACCATGTTGCCCAGTTACTTTAATGGGAGTAGGTTGAAGCTCTACTATAAATAACCTTCTTGGTGTTTGTAGTAAGGCAATATTTCCACTTAGATTAGGTTTCCCTTTCATGTTTTGTTTTTGCATTTTAGTTTTTTTTTCCTTGTTTTGTTGTAATAAGTGTGCTTGCACGCAGGAAGCTGATTACTATCTATTGAGTTCATGCACAGAGGCCGCACATACTTTTAGTGTGAGGTGAACCAGGTGCAAGTGCGCAAAAAAGAGATATTGTTGATGCTTAGACAAGTGGTGAAGCTGATGAAGATATGTGTGTTTTAGTGTAAAGGTGAGATGTTGGTTGCAGGGTACGCACAAAAGGAAGGAAAAAGGTGTTATAGGTGCTGAGAAGGATGGTGATGGTAAAAATGTTCTCAGGTTGGTGACCACACAAGGAAAAATCTGTGCAATGTCTTGTGAGGTAGGTTACAACGTGATAAACTACTTGGTATATGACGTAGAGGGTTATGTACTATAGCGTAGGGAAGCACACATAAGGAGGTCTATGACCTGGGAAGTAGTGAGCGCACCAAAAGGTTATGACTGTAGTGCACAAAATAAATTAGAGGAAAAAACACAAAAAACATAAAAGCATAATTTAAAATACAGTACAATGGTAGGTGAGGAGCAATTAATGCGATAAAAAATTAGAAACCTTTAAAAGGGGCATCGAGGTAAGTTTATTTTCAACTTACCTCGTGAAAAAATTAGGAAGTTGTAAAGAGAAAATTGGTGCATTTTGATGCAAATTTGCGTGCAAACCTAAAGAATTGACTGAACCAGATCAAAGTGAGAGCACATCCAAATAAGAGAGCTCCTTCAGAAGGAAGTTTGAGGCTTGAGGGTGGCATGGAAGTTTATTGGTGATAAGAGAAGGGTTTACAGGGTTCTTTGGCTAGGGTTTGCAGAACTAGGGCACAAATTTTATTAAAGAGAACAAGGTAAGAAGAATATTCAGCACATATGGTTGGAAATAAGAAATTATAGGCACACAGGGCACAAAGGTATAAGTTAAGGGGATATATCTTTTGTTCAATTTTAAGACATAACACCAAGGAAACCAACAACCATGTCTGTTTCCCCTCAAAAGTAAATGTGATAAAATAGATAAGTGGGTAATGAGCATAGGAGGAATACCTGTGTTATGTGGATAGTAGAAGGCGTTGCGCGCTATAGAGTTTTGATCCAAGTTGATCCTGTGAGCTTCATTTTGGCTAGGAGGAATGACATGTATAAAAAACATAACAAGACCACCAAATAGTATTAAATAACAAGAGTCAGAGGACTACCTAGTAAGGCTAGATCCGGGAAGCGTGATGCTTCCTCGAATGAATGTCAAACCTCTATTTAATACAATTTAATGTAAGAAATAATAGTTCCTATTGTAGTTGATAAGATTTAGGTATCTCTTATTAACATTCAACAAGTGAATTTAACTCAACAGGAAATGGTTAGAATTAAATATGTACAATTAATGGGTTGGTTTAGGTTTTAGGGTGTAACAGAGGTTGTAGGTGAGGTCTAGGTGAAACTAAGAAAGGTTTAGAGTTGTTTTGGGGAAGTTGTTAACTCGTTGTTATAGTAAAAATTACCAGTCTTAGAAACTGGTATCGGTTGGTAAACCAATGTCGGTATAGGAGATAAACCGATGCCTGTTGGCGAACTGGTGTTGGTAGGGCTAATTCAGTTCAAATGTTAAAAATAGGAGTTTGGACCTCTTTGTGATTGCAGAGAGAGTGAAGGTGGTTTTGATAAGGTCATGATATTGTTAAGAAGATTCAGATATGCTGAAAAAGAGGTTGGAAAGGGTGTAAAGGCTTGGGATGGTTGAATAGTGGGTTGGTGAGAAGAAGGTGATATACGAGTAACAAAAATAATGAAATACATAAAAAAAAAAAGATCTATACTTGAATAAGCACAAATGATAAAATCACAATACTTACTTAGTATGTTGTAGATCCTGTGAGTGGAGGTGGTTGGTGGTTGATAAAAGAAGAGATGCCTGGGTCCAGTACCGCAGAAGTACAACATGTGTGCTTCCGTGAGTATTCCCACGTTCTGGAAGGAGAACCGGTTGCTTGTCTTGCATTGTGGTTGTGTGTGTTCGTCGTTTGGATGCAGGAGGGCTTGAAGATTCACGCTTGAATGCAATCATGCTCCAATAACTGAATGACCAACGTGGTAAAGGGTTATAAAATTCTATATAAAGTAATCGATGGCATTTTAGGTGACCAACATTGTCCAAGGATAAACTAACATCGGTTAGGGTGAAATAGTCTTATTTGCCAAAAATAAGCAGATCTTCCCAGATTTGGTGTGTTTTCCTTGTTGGGTCTGCTTAAGGAATTAAATTTCATGTGAGAGAAGGAATGAAGATCTTAGAAGAAGTCCAGTTAGGTTTAGGAAGAATTTTTAGTTAGTTAGGTCAAGTAGTGACTCAGCACTGGGAGTGATGACTCGGTGCTGAGAGTAATGACTTAGTCACTGTGAGTTAAATGCCCCTAGAATGGGTCCAGGATGAGGTGGAGATGTGAGGATGAAATTAACTTAATTTAATTAATTAAACTAATTAATAATGTGAGGATGAATATTAATATGGGATGAAGGAGTCATGATTAGTTAAATGCGTTACGTTAATTAATTGAAGGGGACCAAGGGGAGTGTGACCCAAATTTGGTGTCTACAGTGTCACCCAAGGTGAAGGGAAAAGGCAAGGTGAAGCCCGTGGTTAAGGCCATACAAGAAGAGTGGTATTTAGAGATGCAATACCCAGAAGGTGTCATTATGGGGCAGGATTGGGTGTCCCATGTTAGGAAGATGATTATTAGCAATTTCAACCATCGCTCAGATTCCAACAAGTGCAAAATAGAAATTGAGTTGATTCGGAGAATGAGTGAAAGGACCGTGGATGATAAGCCCATTTATGATGATACATGACACCAAGTTTTGAGCAACATGGGAGCCCTTCAGCTCTATGAGCTCCCTTATTTTGGTAAGCCTGGGTGACTTTATCAGTGGCTTATGTCACAATTCCATGAGGACTATTTCTATTTTGCAAGAAGAAGGATGTGCCTTATCACACACTTGATTGGAAAATTTACTGGCCTCCAGTGCTCAGGGGCAGAAATCATAACAGACATAGAGGATGATGATGGGGTGAAGATCGTTGCCTCCACCTTGAAGTATCAACAAGGAGGTCCCACTATGGATATATCCAAACTTATTGACCTTGTTGTCAGAATGGTCACATGACTTATCAAAAATTTGGAAGTGCAAGAACATTGGACACACGTAAATAAGAGATGGCTTCACATCGCAAAGAAGATGGCCAAGGGAACTGACTACAACCTTGCTAGATTTATTACTACAGATATTACTGAGGAAGTGTGCGCTGGAGATTATATCAATTTTGGCACATTAGTCTTATTAATTGTATTCTTAGAGATTGGGGTGTCAGATGGGCCAAATGAGAAAATGTGGAAGTTCCCCCCAAAAGACAAATCCCCTGCAAAGAGGTTCACCGATTATACATGCGACGGGATGAATAATGCCTACAAGGTAAGGGAGGACAAATGGCATAAACACATGTGTGAGGCATTTAGAAAAGAATGGCACATTCTAAGTGAGTTACCTTCGGAGTTGGAAGGGAAGGCATAGTTTTTTGTTTATCAACATTTCTACCTTGGCGGATTTTATTTGAATGATGGAACAAAGAGTCCTTGGTGCAAACTCTCATTTTCCTTTACAACGCGATACTTCCAAGCATCAGTGTACAGTTTCACAGAAGCATGCAAACTGAAGTTCGATGCAAATAAAGTATATTTTTAATATCATACATTGCGAAAGACGTATGTCTTTCCTGAAAAATGCACTTATGTAGAGACAATGATATCAATATCAACTCAATTACTCTGGTAGTTGGAAATCAGGAGGCCGCAAAAATTTATATCTACTTAAAGCCAAGGATGGTTGATGGGAAGTATGTGGGAAATGACTTAAAGATCCCTGAAACACCTAAGGGAAGACAAGCTGTGGGAACCAAGAGGACCCATGAAGAGGCCCCTCCCCTCAAGGAAGAAGAATAAGAAGACAGTGAAGGAGAAGAGCGATGCGAGGAAATTGGGAAGGGCACAAGTACATTTTCTACAACCCCTAAGTCACCGAAAAAGGCAAGCCCCAAAAAGAAGATGCGTGTGAAGAAGAAACCCAAGGTGGTTTCGAGTGAAGAAATTGAGGAATCAGAGAAGTCTGGAGAAGATATGCCTAACATTTCTCCACTAATCCATACTCTAGAGGATTTAGATGAGGAAAAATGCAACGCACACCATGAGAAGAGCCCATAATTGAATGAAAAATCAGAGAGGACAGAGAATAAGTACAAAGAAGGTCATGGCAAGCCCCTTATATAAGGCACATGAGGAGAGCCTGAGGAAATAGAGCACGATGTTGAGCACAATACCGAGCATGAAGTTAGGTGAGATGAAGAGGAATAAAATAAGTAAGATGGAGGAGAAATAGGTACAGGAGGGTCCCTTGCGCTGGATATACCAACAAAGCCCCATGGAAAAGGGAGAAAGTTGAAGCATACATCCCATAATCTTATAATACAATATATTGATGATCCTTCGAAATTTTTATGTGCATGATATTAAAGTTCAGTGGCCACAGAGGATCTCTTCTGTTGGTCATCCTTTGAAAAGAACGAGGCCCTTCCACATACCAAAAAGATGATCTCATGGGCCTATCAATCACATATGGAGGAGTAAACGTTTGAGGTCATTGTGAAATCATTGATAGAGACCAAACCTAAGTATTTGCCAAATGAAACATTCTAAGGGATTGAAACACTATTATTTTCGAATGAACAAACATGCAATGCACTGAACAAGTTATCAGTAGAAGCAAGGATCTGAATTTTTGATAAAGAGATTGTGTTGGAAAATTGACTAAGTATAAGATAGTAAAGGCTATACACAGAAGTGAGTGCACATGGAAGAATCATGGTAGCGCGTAGGAAGGCGCACACAAGTGGGAGATGGCATAACATGCAGGCATAGGGGTTAACGCATGACTTAGCCGATTTTCTAGGTTGAGCTAAAAATAGGAAAAGTAAAGATGGAGTGCCAACCAAGAAAAGGATAAAAGTGGGCTAACTTGGCAAACAAGTAAAGGCTAATTTTGGATAAAGACACATGTAGATTGAGGATTAAAGCAGATGCATGGATTTAGTTATTAATAAGATTAAAGCAGAATATTCTTAGGATAGTCTATTATTAGTTATTATGTAAAGCATGCATGTATAGTACGCATGGCTATTTTTTGGCACACCTATTATTAGGAGAGTGCATGGGTGGTGAAGCGAAATTCCTTGCCCCTATATATATACTTGTTATAGGTTAGTGTTTTAGAGAGTTCTTAGTACTTAAGATCTATTATGTTCCAAGTGAGGACATGTTGTTTTGATACTTGCGCGCGTGATCCAATGCATTGGTACATTGACTGGTTTTGTATTTAGCTACCATTATGTAATGAATTCTATTTATTGATGGACAGTTGTGGTTGGATTTTGGTTGTCAATGGATCTGAGTATGGAGATTACACAGTTCAATTGGTAATATTAATTGTTATAGGGATTGATTGTTTCCTTATTCTATGTGTTTCCAAAGTGAGTTGAATGTAATGATTATTTATATGTGAATGGATACTTGTTTGCATATTTTGACAAGTATGCATGCTAACATCTTAACAAACACACACAAATGAGGGACTTGGTAGCTGTGTGCACTTCAGGTGAGCGTTTAGTTCAGACTAAATGAGGTGTCAGCCCATATAACGCTTGAGTGGAAATAAAAGGACTACACATAAGTAGAGGCCATGGTATTTTCTCTGTATCATTCCAATTTTTTAATAAAAAAATGTCCATACACTGTTTAAAAACTCCCCTGGTGCAAGCTAGGATGACAACAATAAAGGTTATCGTGTCTAGTTTTACACCTATCAAAATTGGATTGAGCTTGAAATTTCCAAATCCTTTTCAACAAATATGTTTTATATTAAACATGCAATCCGTGATGTCCACGAGAACATATTTTGTTTATTATTTTGAGGCATTTTATCAAACTGTGCATGTGCCTTGTCTGTGCTTCCACATTTTGCTTGTTTATCTACTTGTGCACTTGTAACTGATACAACAGAAAAAACCCCTCCTCTAAATGCTTGGATTATGTCTATGCCCAATTTCAAAGCTGTTATTATGGCATAGACAAGGGTGTGTGCCGACAAAGGTCGTAACAGTTGGCTTTACACCTAACAGTCACATTTGTTTGAAAGAAACAAAAGGCTTATTTTTAACAAAACATTTTTGTGCTTATGAAACAACCATTTGTAGGCTTGTAACGCCAAATCCCACTAAGGCATCTATCAAAATAGTCCAAGTGTCATGTTTAGGCACTGCTTATGCCACCAACATGCTTCCATGTTTGAAAATTTGTCTCCCAAGAACTTGTAACACACACATATGACAATAATCCCTCCTTCCCAATGTTTGGCATACATTTAAACCCATGTTTAAGGCTCATAGTACGACATAGATAAGATGGAACACATGCATGGGTCGATTGGGAATCCAATTTATTGCATTTGGTGAAACAACATTGTTATTTTAGGGAGTGCTAATACCCTGTGCCAAACATCCCATTTGCACATTTTGAGAGCACCAAACAACCCAACCACACAACCACCGTAGATCTACTAACAAGAATATGGTAACATTGGAGCTTCCTCAAGCTAGCAAGGAACAACAGCTGTAACAATTAACAAAAAAACATTCCCTCTCCCTTAAGCTTCGATGGAAAATCAAAATTTGAAATGTAAAACATCATCTGTCCCAAAAAAATCTCCAACATCCTCTCATGTATGCCCAAACATTGAATAAAAACATTCTCACAAGCACCAAAATTTTCATTATTTCATTCCTTAAAAAGGGGTTGGCACAAGTCCCAAGCATTTGGGAGAATTTAGGAATATTAATAATATTTTATGATTTACTTAAATTCCCTTCTATTGTTAATTTCATGATTTTTTTTATTATTTTAAAATTTGATTTAACCAAAACCTCAATCACTCCTCGATACGCCACTTATTTTTATCATGTAGTTATTTTCACTTGAAAATTACGATGATTACCTTTAATGATAACATAATACGATTTAGTTAAATCAACATTAAAGCTATAAAATATATATGCATATTTCAAACTCAAGCATCGAAAATGCTCTAGAGCTGAATGAATCACAAGAATAATGACATTACCACACAATCATAGACACAGAGACACTCCACGGGTTTAGAACGGTCAGTCTGCGTAAGGAGAACTTCAAACTTATCCGTATTATTTTACTATCTCAAATGTTTAAATTATTTTAATGTTATCTTTGATTTCATGATCGCTTTGAACGAGGCCAAAATGACAACCTGACACGAGCATTTTTTAATAATCCATGCAAACCATCTAGGGTAGAGTAAGGGAAATATTCTATGAGCTGGAGGGGGCACTACACAATGATAGGGCTTGTTGTTGTTGCATTGGATTGCACTATATTTTTTGTCACTGTTGTCATGGGTGCTAACATTTCCAGTGGCCTTCATGGGTGGTAACTACTCCATACCACCATGGCTTACAGTTTTCTCGAGTTCACCATAAAATTAGGTTTTCCCCGTGAAAGTAGTTTCCCATATTGTTGCATCATTTACAATTGTTGTCTTTGTGCCACATAACAGGTCTTATGTAAAATGTTGCATCATTTCCACTACCTTCATATTCATGTTTGTAACTATTTTAGTTGTTAATGGTAGGTAAATATGATATTTTGAAGAATTAACACACATTCCAAAGGAAGGTGCAAGTTGAGTTGGAGGGAATGGTATGCAAGGACAAAAATCTCGAGCTATTTGACAATACACAAGCTTCCTTATTTGTAAGCGATGGTGAAAGAGGCTGCAAATTCATTCACTTGCTCGCCTCCTATCACATGCCCACTTCTCCACAATTGTAAGAGGCTCTAGGCTCCATCTACCCTTTGTCTTCTCCTATTTTATTTTGACCCATGGTTACAAAAATGAATGAATGACACGTGGTCAGGGTTACACGTTGTTGACAATGCATTCTCGTGATCCTTGTTGAGGTGTACTCATTTTGAAATATTAAAACATCCTATGAATTGTAATTATGTTGGTGGAAAAAACATTACAATGTTCTACACAGGCATAATTAGTCTCAGAATAAGTAAATTAATCCAAGAGAGACCACAAAAAGTTGAATTTTTCTCAACTGGTTCTTTTTCAACATTATGGTGGGAACAATTTGGTGTGGATTTAGGGAAATTTTTAAACATA
Organism: Taxus chinensis; assembly: GCA_019776745.2. Lineage (NCBI taxonomy): Eukaryota > Viridiplantae > Streptophyta > Pinopsida > Cupressales > Taxaceae > Taxus > Taxus chinensis. The sequence goes on from CM034149.1 coordinate 526,465,733, forward strand.
TGCAACCGGTGGTGGAGGAGGCTATGTGAATACATCGACCTGGTCTCCTCATATCATGGGCTTGCCTCTACACCTAGGACATCAATACACCAATATGACTAATGGAATGTTTTGTGTTTTAGTGGGCACGACTGCCATAGTCAACACATGTTAAAGTTTTTCACGTTAACAATCCACTTTTTAGCATTGATAAAAGTTTATTGTTATGGATTTTTTTTGAATTCTATAAAAAAAGAGTGTAAATTTAGAAGAAGATAAATGATGAAAGTAAAAAATCTCATGAAATTTCCATTTGATAAGTAGAAGTGACTCGAATGTTAGGCCTATTTTTAATTTTTACTCACACATTCCTTATAAAATATGTTGAAATTCGTTAAACTATTTTATTTACCCTATATAATTATAAAATTGTAAAATATGGTGGAATTGAAATTTTGGCCATCCTTACTTTTTCACCTCTTAAAAATTGTAAATATGGTGAGGAAGATGGAAAATTTTAATATATAATCCAGTCATGCTTTTCTGTTTATACTGGTGTAGATGAGAATTTGGTCAAGTTATATCTTTTATTTCTAGAAAATTATAGAGGAAATAAAAGTTTAATATATTTTTTCTAGTTATGTAGTATTTGAGAGATGGTGGAAGGATTTAGCTATTAAGAACTTTCAATTAGGCTAATGATATCTCCCCTTAATGCTTGTTAGCCCCCCTTCACGTCCACTTGCATTATGCCTTGCATGTGAGGCTTCATTAGAAATATAACAAAAGGCTCATATTTTTCGTTAGAAATATAATTGAAGGCACAAATTCTTAAGCCTTTTGCTAACGAACTTGTCATCTCTAGATGGCAAATGTCTTGATAAGTTGTCACTTCTTTCTTCACTAGATTTGATGAAATTACATGACACCAAAGATGGTGCTACACCCTTAGTTCTATAGCTTATATTGGATATGTAGTGTCGACTTGTGGCTTACATAGTCCCTCTTCTTGTCATATGTTATTCATTTATGTTTTCATATGTTTATTAGGTTGGCCTTGGTGTTGGCCATAACATAGGATTTGTATATATATGTAGTAGTGAGGAGTAGTTAAGGATCACGTTGAGCATTTAAGTCTTATTGAATGGTTTGGAGGTTGCCCCCTCGAAGTGGCTAAGCTGTTTTAATCACATATTGCTATCATTTATCTACAATCTTGTGTTCTTTGGTGTTCTATTGTTGTTGATATTCAGATTTATACAAGTAATGTCATTATAAGTGGTATCAGAGCCTGATCTCGGTCAATGCTACGTCAAACCCTAATTATGAAGGTTTGACTATATCTCAAAATTGGTAGCAAATTTTTCTACAATTTTTTTGTGTTGTGGCGAAATCAATCAAGTAAGTTCCTCTCCAAATTTCAAACATTTTGGACTTGTTTTGCAAAATTTATAGCGATTTTTTTTTTCATAATTTGGCTACTTAGGGTGCATTTTTTTGGAAACTTTTTAAATTTTTTATATTTTCGGAAATCTTTCCAAAAATTAGCTAGGGTTTCTTCTTTATGATTTCCACTATTCGGCCAACAAATTTACAAAATTCCAAACCCTAAAGTTTTTCCCTATTCCATCTACCTCAAGTCCCAAACCCTACATCATGACCGATAGATCAACTTGAGGCTAAGAGAAAGGTCAAGAAAATCCAGGAATGACCCAAAATAAGGAAGATATGGATTTATAATCTTATGGTTCAGGAGTATCTAAGGTAGTTATCCAACTTCAGGAAAGGGTAAATAATATGGTGAGTAAGGACGACCTTAATAATGAGCTTCTTCTTTTGAAAGGTAGCCTTAGCGGTGAACTTTAGATGGATTTTCAATCAATGAAGCAGGAGATATTGCTCACTCTTTCAAAAACAAATTCCAATTCCAATCATATGGGTTCTTCAAGCAATACTCACACATGTCCAAATCACTCCAATTAAGGAGGATCATTTACACATTCATGTGGATATCCTCATTAATGGCAGGGCATTATTCCAAAAGTAAAATTGCCTAAATTTGATGGAACAGATCCACCCAATTGGATTACCCAAATGGATAATTTATTTGACCTCCATTAGATCCCATCAGAATAAAACATGACCATGACATCCTCATATCTAGAACCTGACCAATTCGTCTAGTATCATTGGTTATGTGCTCAAAGGCAGAAGAATGGTATAAGTGTCACATGGAAAATTTTCACTGAAGATCTTAAATTACACTATAGTTCTAGTGTGTCAGAGAATTACTTCAACCAATTTACAAAGTTACGACAAGCAGGTTCAGTAAAGGAGCATGTCCATCAATTCCAAAATCTTTCCTTATGTGTAGAGGATATTACAGAAGAGTATATTGATGACTTATTTCTTGGAGATCTTAAGGACCACATTGAGCATGAGGTGCACTTGTTTAATCCACTCAAGGTTTATGATTCTATTATCATGGCACGTAGGGCAGAGGAAAAAATTCTTTCCAGTAGAAGGCATACCTTCACTAACATAAAATATCGTACCACCTTTTCTCCATCATACCCTCGACCAATTCGACTGACACCTCAACAAATTGAAGAAAAAAGAGCAAAAGCGTTATGTTTTAACTGTGATGACAAATATGGCCTCGGACATAAATGTGCTGAGAAAAAAATGTTTTACATTGAAGGGACTGGTGATGATGAGGAATACGAGGAAACATCAAGAGAGGAAGTGGAAAAAATAGAGGAAGAATCTGAAGATCCCTAGCCCATTATTTCATGCCATGCTCTATCTGGTATTAACACTCCACAAAACCTTATGGTTGTGGGTTATCTTAAGAAGCAGAAGGTGACGATATTTATTGATTTGGGGAGTACACATAATTCCATCAATCATAAGCTGACAACTAGGCCAAATTGTTTCATCTACCCAACACCTGAATTTCAATTAATGATTGCAGACGGTGGCACAACCCAATGTTCAAGTAAATGCCATAAAATACTACTTATGATGGGTGACTACACATTGGAATCTATGAAGCTTACTATTCCCATGGGCGGAGATGATATTGTCTTGGGTGTTCAATGGCTCACAAATTTTAGCACCACAGAGCTAAATTTCTAGGAATTGTTCATGCGCTTTCATTATGAGGATAAACGGTTTGAACTTCGAGGACTACAGGCAAAAACTCATCGCATGGTTAGTTCTCACCAAATGCAAAAGATTCTTAAAAGGGGGTCTAAAGGATTTGTAGCATGATTGTTCTCCATGGAAGTTTAACCACCAACGATGGGAGTGCATCCTGATCTTCAAAAGGTTATTGATCAACATGCAGTTATCTTCAAGGATCCTAGAGTATTGCCTCCTGAAAGAGATCATGATCATGTCATTTAGTTAATTCCAGGAAGCCAACCTCCCAACATCAGGCCTTATAGATACCCATATGTGTAAAAAAATAAGATTGAGAAGATGGTGGAGAAAATGTTGGAGATGGGTATTATTCGTCATAGTCAGAGTACTTATTCTGCTTCAATGGTGATGGTGCACCACAAGGATGGAAGATGGCACATGTGTCTAGACTATAAAGAACTTAACAAGTACACTATCAAAGATAAGTTTCCTATTCCTGTCATTGATGATTTATTAGATGAGTTACAAGGTACAATTTATTTTACAAAACTAGATCTGTGTTATGGGTATCACCAAATCATGGTAAAGAAAGAAGAAATTCATAAGAAAACATTCAGAACTCATCAAGGGCATTATGAATTCCTAGTGATGCCTTTTGGTCTTACTAATGCACCATCCACATTTTAGAGTTTGATAAATTCAATATTTAGACCATTCCTATAGAAATTTGTCTCGGTATTTTATCAATACATCATTAGAAGCCCTAAAGAAACATCAACTATATGCCAAGCCTTCGAAGTGTTATTTTGGGGTATATGAAGTGGAACATTTGGGTCATATTGTCTCTAATGAAGGTGTTAAGGTGTACCCTCACAAGATCCAGGGCATGGTGGAATGGGAAGTCCTAAGAACCTTCAAGCATTTACAAGGTTTCTTAGGTCTCACAGGGTACTATCGCAAATTTGTAAAAAAATATGGTAGTATAACAACACCACTAACAAAATTATTGAAGAAAGACTCCTTTCATTGGAATGAGGAAGCTTCTAGGGAATTTGAAAAATTGAAGTTGACAATGTGCACTACTCCAGTATTGGCAACCCTAGATTTCTCCAAGACCTTCATAGTTGAATGCGATGCTTCAGAAGATGGGATCAAAACAATACTTGTGCAAGAAGGACATCCCATAACATTTGAGAGCCGACAACTAAAAGGAAATAATTTTTTAAAGCCCGCCTATGAGAAGGAAATGATGGCAATATTACACGTAGTCAAACAATGGAGACCATGCTCGATGGGTAGACACTTCAAGGTAAAAATTGATCATGATAGTTTGAAATAGTTCTTAGAGTAAATACTATCTTCAGAAGAGCAACAAAAATGGGTCACTAAGATGTTGGGGTATGACTTTGAGATTATTTATAAGAAAGGGAAGGACAATGTGGTCGTTGATGCTCTATCTAGGCGGGAGGAGTCCACAAAAACATTGTTATGTGTCATCTCTATACTAAAGGTAGATTGGGTAGATTAAGCAAGGGAAGAATGACAAAAAAATGCACCAACCCATACTCTCATTCAAAATCTCCAGACAGGTCCAACCACATCAGAACAATTTATATGGAAGGGGGATACATTGTGGTACAAAGATATGTTATATTTGTGTAAGAACTCTACACTTAAACACCATGTTCTTTCAAAGATCCATTCTTCTCCACTAGGTGGCCATTTAGGGTTTTTGAAAACTTATCATAGAGTTAAGCATGATTTCTTTTGGGAGGGGTTGAAAGGAGATGTTCAAAAATTTGTGGCTGAATGTTTGGTGTGTTAACGTAATAAGGGCGAGACCATTAAGACACCAGGTCTCCTCCAACCCTTGTCTATTCCTAGCGAGAGATGGGAAGATGTATCGATGGATTTCATCACAAGATTGCCTAAATCAGAAGGGAAAACGTCATCATGGTCACGGTGGATAGACTTACCAAGTATGCTCATTTTTGTGCCATGGATTATCCTTTCACAACTAATACAGTTGTCATCTCATTTATGGACATAATTCAAAAGCTCCATGGCACGCCCAAAATCATAGTAAGTGATCATGATTTGATATTTACAAGCAATTTTTGGATTGATTTGTTCTCTTGTTTGGGTACCCAACTAGCCCAAAGTTCATCTTATCATCCTCAATCAGATGGGAAAACTGAGGTGGTAAATAAATGTTTGAAGGGATACCTTCGATGTTTTACTTCAGATAAACAAAAACGTTGGGTGCAATGGTTGCCACTTGCAAAATGGTGGTATAATACTTCATTTCATACCTCCTCCAAAATGTCTCCATTTCTAGCACTTTACAGGTACCATCCTCCACTCATCTCTAGCTTGAGGGTCAAACTGAAGGTGAGAGCAATCGAAGATCACATTCAACAGTAGCACGAGGTACTCTTTAGTCTTAGAGAGAATTTGGCAAGGGCACAAAACCTCATGAAGCAACAGGATGATCAACATTGTAGTGAGTGACACTTTGAAGAGGGAGACTTTTTTTTTGTACGGTTACAACCATATAAGTAGTTATCATTAAAACAAAAAAAAGAAGGATAATAAGCTTGCTCCTAAATACTACAGTCCTTACCGAGTGTTGTAGAAAATTGGGAGTGTGGCATATAAGCTGGAGCTCCCTCCAGGAAGTAAAATAAATCCAATATTTCATGCTTGAAGAAAGTTATTAGGCAACACATTTCCACCCAATTAGTGCTTCCTAAACTAGATGATGAAGGAAGGATCATATTGGAACCTGAAGGTATTCTTCAGACATGACACCAAAAGATTGAGGACTAGAGTCATAACCGAGTACTTGATCAAGTGGAAGAATATGAATATCGAGGATGCATCATGGGAGTACGAAGCATTTGTGTAGCAACATCCAGGGCTTCCCAACATTGGGGACAATATTGCTTTGATGGGGAGGGGCATGCTACGCCCTTAGTCCTCTAACTTATATTGGATATGTAGTGCCTACTTGTGGCTTACATAATCTCTCTTCTTGTCATATATTATTCATTTATGCTTTCATGTGTTTAGTAGATCGGCCTTGGTGTTGGCCATAACATAAGATTGGTATATATAGGTGGTAGTGAGGAGTAGTTAAGGATCATATCGAGCATTTGAGTCTTATTGTATGGTTTGGAGGTTTCCCCCTCATAGTGGCCAAGCTATTCTACTTGCATATTGCTATCATTTATCTATAATCTTGTGTTCTTTGGTGTTCTATTGCTGCTGATATTCAAATTTATACAAGTAATTTCATTGCAAATGGGCCCCATGACTATTTGTGTTTTTGTGAAACCAATGAGATTGAAAAATGACAATTGGTCTCATGAAAAGACATAATAATGCTCAATCTGTTTTTGTTATTTGTTATTGGAAGGAAGAAAAACGACATGTATGATATGAACCATTGATCTGAAGGTCAATAGCTTTTTCAGAACACAACATATTCTTTGTTTTTCTGTCTCGTTATCTACTTTTGTTGAATGCTTCCTTCTAATCCCCTCCTCTCATGGTTCCGCCTCAACACTCAGGATACATGTTTCAAGCTATCCTATGTTTTACATTTTTTGTTAGTATTTGAGGTCCCACATCGAAAAGCCATCTCCATACAAATTCATGTTCCTTGTCGAAATGTTCTCAAACGATTTTAGGTTCCATATTTGAATAACATCTGGTATCATGAATAGCCATAGTAATAATGCATCATTTTTTGCCTTTGTGGTTGGCAGGAAAAATGATGATATATAGGATATGCACTGTTAATCCCAACGCCAACATATTTTTTCCACATGTCATTCATGTCGTTTGCACTCCTTTTCTCTTCACATGGTTAGAAAAAACAACACACAATCCGTATGAATTATTAAAAGAAAGAAGAGGATATTTGATAGCAAAGGAGGGATTTGAGCTATTGGGGGCTTTCAAATGGGTTAACCTTCTCCATTGGCTTCAATCGTTGTACTCCCTTTGAATCCACTCATGTTGTCCACACCTCACGCTACACGTGTCAGGCTTCCATTAAAATATAGTCCAAGGCACAAATTCTCGAGCCTTTTACCAACGATTTTTTTACTTTCTATTGTCAAATGCTAGAATTTATTTTGCTTCTTTCTTTGACGAAATGGCATAATCGGGCTCAACAAAATAAATGTGAAATCGAAGACTCGTGTAAGTTTTTATAAAAAATCCGCTTATTCTTCTATTTCACACGACAAATATCCACCAACAACATTTTATGTTTCCATAGAAAATGCTCTACCGGGAGAAGGTGAACAAAGCTTTGAGTTCCATTGAGAATACAAGAAAATAATACGAATAAGGCTAGGTTACGTGCTCAAACGCAAACGATAACAATGCTACCAATAGAGAAATAGACTTAGGCAGTGAGAGTATTAAACAAAAAAGGTTGTATTTCAAAGCTATTTTCAAAGTCTGCAGCCTCAAGAAATCATGCCTCGCACCCCCTTGTATGCGTAGAGTATATACATGTGACATGTGAATTATATAAAAAGACAATCTATTTTCTTCCAACATTATTTCTTCCCATGTAATTTTCCACGCTATATGTCCTTGTTAATTGACTTGCTTCTTCCTAGAAGTTTTCACCTTTAGTACCTATTCCCTTGTAATTCTCCACCCTCTGTCTTCTTCTTCATGAAGACACTCCCTTCAGGTTACTCCTCCCTATCAAACATATCCTTTGCACCCACCTCACGCCATTGCAATAATGACATAATCGGGCCGAACTTGTCGTTTCTTTCATTCGTGCCGAGAAATTATCCGATAATTTCTTTATCCCTCGTCTTTTGTTTTATTCCATATAAGAAAGGGGCAGGGAGAGAGAGGGGAGGTGACCTGGGGAGGAAAAGGGAGAAAAGAGCGTAGTGATATGGCCGACGCCTTCCTTTGCAAATCTGCTAAGCTTGCTCAAAACAACGTTATCACTGCAATACTTGGTTTAAAGTTGCCACTAGCTCTTGTTTTTCCGATCGACAGCTGCTTTCTTGACGGGACGGACCTCTGCTTTCGCTGAATCTTTGCTTCGCCTTCTATCCTGTATGTGAGTTATAATCCCTCCCTCGTTTTTATCATTATAAAATAAGACTGTCCCAGATTAGGTTATGTAAATTCCAGTCAGTTCCTGTTTTGGAGCTAAAATAATTTTTAAATAGTGTATACTCATGGGGGCTTATTCTGTTCTTTAACCTTATAGCTGGGGATATACCCAGATGAAAGGGTCTATAATATTACGTTGTGATTTTCAATAAATTTAGCTTATTTCCCTTGCTGCTTCATATTTTTAAGCTTATATGCCTCACCTTATTCGCTTAGTTGCTGAATGCCCGACCCTTAATTCAATTTTTAAAAATATAGTTATAATCACGGAGCTCCAGCTTTTACTTCTGTAATTAGTATGCTCTCCGGCAGGCCAACAGAATAATCTATTTATTTTAAAACTCTAGCATGTCCCTTGGAGCTATGCTAGATAAACCCGAATGCTTGACTGTCTCTTGGAGATATGCTAGGAAAACCCGAATGCTTGACCATTTGAGTTCATCCCATTTGACATTTAAATGTTACGATTTGAAATGGAAAAATAATATGTTATCAATGGAGTTTTGTGTCTGCAAAATCTGTATTATTTGAGCTTCCAATTATCTGGTCAATGAAAATTAAAAATCTGAATAAGCATTTTAGAATCTGATTGCAGGCTTGATTTGCTCTCCTGTTTTTTCAAGTCAATATCAAGTCCTGATGTTTGTTTTGGTTCATTCTCTCGTTATAATTTGTCACATACTAACATTTAAGTATAATGTGTCACTTATATTTTCTTATTGAATGTGAAATGTACAGTTATGGAAGGCTGGAAGCCCTAGGGATTTAGATCAAAACATCCAATGAGAAGGCCAAAATTTCTCCTCTCGTTAGGGTAATTCTTGTGAAAAAGAGAAAATAAACTATTTCCCATCTATTGAATTTAACTCTAGTTGGTATGTCATGCCTTGTCATGGACATTGGATTGCATTTCTAAAACACAAAGAAGAAGAACACCACTGAGTCAATTCTCTGTTACATTATGCATCACTTTTCACACGCGCTTACCTTAAAGCAGGCCCTTCGTGCAAGATATCCAATGTTTTAATTTTACCATGAAGCAATATCTAAATCCTTAGAGGCAAAGATTCTTTCCTATGTTGCACCTTCACATCTGTGCAAAGTTCTTTGCTCTGTTTTGCATCATATACAATGGATTATGGATATTTTATGCTTAGGGTAAGTGGTGCCCATATTGTGCTGTGTCATTGTAAAGCAGAATTATACCTTTGTAGCCTGATGAAGATATGGAAAATTTCCTCTATAAGCTTTCCCAACTTCTTGTGACATTTTTTTGATTCACCTTTTATCTTTATTTTTGATACTAAGGAGCTTGAACATTTGTTCTGATTATTGAGTTTCTCAACCCATCTAAGGCTCGACTCTAGGTCTTTCCCCCCAGTAACGGTACATATCAAGTAGTTGAGCCAACAAATTGTACACTAATTCTTCCGTTATTGCGAGATTCCAGAATCGTGAGAGGTTTTTCGATGGCCAGACTCAAACGTCTTTTTGAGGGCACATTTGTGAAGAGTTCGCATAGAACAAAACCATGTAGAAGGAAAATCGTGATGTAAGTTCGTGTAAATCAGTTCATAGTGAGACGAAAGGAGTCACAATTTTTGTTTCCCAATAGATTCATGATTTACATTCTCTTCTAAAACGCAATTTCTAGGATAAAGCAAACCATTACAGTTCCCATTGATGATGCAGACCAGGGAAAGTTGTGGACCTTAAGAAAATCAAGATTTTGACTTTGAGTGCAAAAGCGCCATTGTTTTTTGCTTTCAATGGCATGATTGTGTTTTTTGTAAGGGCACAATGTAAATTGAACGCTGTTGGAGGAAAATCAAACGTGCTTTTCACAATACAAAAATGCTATTACTGATTATTTTGGAGGCGGATCACGGGTTTTGCACACACGATCACTATTTCAGACGCGAGGCATTTTTGAAGACATCCTTTCAGTTGCAATTATCAAAATATATATTTAATAAATTCATTAACTCTCAACGAACTGTTAGCTATGTATTAACTAATACTCGGTTGTAACCTCCTTAATCATTTTATAACTATCTCTTGCATAATAATGATGGACGCACAAACTCCAAAGTGTGCATTCCGGTTTCTCTTCATTCTTTCTCTATTCATATCTTCTAACATTGGTATAAGAACAATTTTTGTAATTGCATGATACATACCAGGCCTTTCGACATGAAATAATGTTTGGATGCGCTAGAGTCAATGATCCAAAATCTTCCTCAAGATGCACATGATGTCATAAGACGATAAAGAGTATGCTTTTCCTCAAAATCTTGTCAATTTGCAATTGTTGCCACATTTGCCTCATCCCATGGCTTTTTGTTTTGTTGGGAAAGATTATACTGTTGCTTTCGACTATCCTTTTTAACACGTCCAAGTTTATGACAACAATAATACTTTACTTGGTATTTAGGAAATGATCCTTTAGGTTGATGTTTCCACTTCCCTTTGGATTGAGTGGCAAAAACACTCTCAGTTTGTCCAGAATTGGACTCAAGGGCCTAAGCTTGTCTCCATTCCTTTTGTAACAAATAGGAATTGACTTTATCAAAAGTCAAAGTCTGACTTACAGCTATCAAATGTAGGGCTTCCATAAACGACTCATACGAGGACGGCAAAATGTTTAGTATCAACTCCACCAAATTGTCCTTATTCACCTTTTTGTTAATGGAGGAGAGCTATTCTCGAAGATCTTTCATCCCAAGTAGGTGTTTTGACAATGACTCACCCCCTTGCCTCCTTGCTAAAAACAACAATTTTTTTAAGTATAACACCCGACTCTTCTTTGAAGTCATGTATTTGTCCTTCAGGCCGTTCCATAGCTCACTTGCCACAATTGCGCTCCAGAGCTCTTGTATCAAACCCTCATATACCAACAACATCAGCTGATCAGCAACAACAAGGCCTCTTTATGACCTTTGTCATAATCTGCAAAATTTGCAATTGGCCTTCCTTTCTCGCCAAGTATTATTTTACTACAATCTCAAAATCCTGCAATGGTCAAAATTTTGTCACTTCAAAGTTCAAACATTCTAATTATGACTCGTCAACTTTTGCACCTCCGACAAGATGAGATTTTGAATATTCTCCACACAATTCTTGATATTTTCGACCTGGAAATCAATGTAGCAAAAGAAAGTATAGTTTAAAATTTGAATACTTGAATATTTGACCGATGAATTGAAGCAATGAATAAAAATACAGTTTATCGAGTTTTGATTCCTAGCCTGTAAATTATGCAACAAAACAAATTGTTGTATTTTGATTGTCACCTGGAAATCGATGCAAATAATTTTTAAGTCTGAATTTTTACAGCAAAGGAAAATTTACCAGGTAGAAGATGTACATTCTATGCCCTAGACTGGCTGTGACTGAAAATCACTAAATCGTGTTCCCTAGCAGTGAGCAACCCTAAAAAAATCGCAAATCTAGAACTTCTTAACTGTATTTTCTTTTTTTTCCCCTAGATATACCTTCGAAAATCAGGTTTTACCTAGATGCATATCTATAAACCCTTGACTTGACAACAAATACTATAGAAAATCATGTTTTGTAGGATGTGCCTTCAAACTTGCTTTTTACAGGCCGTGCCTTCAAACGCTGCTCCCCTCAAAATGCCCTAAGGATATTATTACTTCTTATTTCTCTTTTATTAGTCAACAAACGTGACTGTATTTTTATCAAAAACTGTAAAAATTGTTGACGTTTTTGGTATTAGCCCTTCCCATTGTGTCCTAGAGGAGTTTCTCTTCTCTTTTACTTAAATGCGAGTTCTAACATGTTCTGAAAATCACGATTCCTTATTTTCATGCCCTAATTGCAGGAAGAACCCTAAAAAAATCTGCAGTGATGTTTTAATGGAGTTTGTCTTGACACCACATTTTTCACCTTCAAAATCATTCTCTACAGTTTGTACTTGCTTCAGGGCTTCCTTGAACTTCGACCCCATAGTCTTCTTCCTCACCGTTTGTACTCTATGCGAAGAGTTTACTTGAACTACAATCTCTTCGAGCACCAATGGCTTTGATACCAATGTTAGAAGATGTGAACAAAGAAAGAATGAAGAGAAACCGGGATGCACTCTTTAGAGTTTGTGTGTTCATCATTTTATTATGCAAGAGATAGTTACAAAATAGTTGAGGAGGTTACAATCAAACAATAGTTAATAGACAACTAATAGTGCTAGAGGGTACCATTCTTGATAGGCTTATTGACCCTACTTCAATCAACTTACATGCACTTGTTGTGGAGGGAATATCTACTATACAAAATGTGCAAGAGGTTGAAATGCTTTGGGAGGATGAACTTCCTCATTTAAATGCAAGATTAATTGTGGAGGGAAACTTCACTATCTAGGATGCGCTGAAGGTGCATGGTGAGATGGCAAAACATGCCACACATTTGCAGGCCCTGACTCGAAGGACAGTAGAGTGTGGACACTTTGCTCATCTTGTTGCAAAAGGCCTTTCGTAACATGGGGAATAAATGAACAACAAGAGGATATGGTTATTTCCCCTATCACTATAGAGAGGTTATTTCTCTTGCGGATTTGGTTGTTACTCCTATTGCAAATATGTTCATTCAGTTGCTTCTCCCCATAGCAACTCAATTTATTTTGAGGGTATCTAAAAATGCTTTCCTAAACGAAGAGTTGGATGAGGTCTACATGGTGTTGACTAAAGGTGATCATTTGGATTGCAGATTTTTCTACTCTTTGCATGGACTCAAACAGGCTCCACAAGCTTGGTACACTCTATTCAACCAACATCTCCAAGAATTTGATTTCCAAACTTTGGAGATTGGGCTGAACTTCTCAGCTGATGATAATTCACTCCTGGTCAACGAGTCACTCAACGAACACTTGGTGGACAATCTGCTATAGGCGATCATTTGGATTGCAGATTTATCAACTCTCTGCATGGACTCAAACAGGCTCCACAATCTTGGTACACTCTATTCAATCAACATCTCCAAGAATCTGATTTCCAAACTTCGGAGATTGGGCTGAACATCTTAGCTGATGATGATTCACTCCTGGTCAATGAGTCACTCAACGAACACTTGGTGGACAATCTGCTATATCCGATGTCCACATGACAGGATCTTTTTTTTGTTATTAGTTGTTTTTTTTGGTCTCTAACTACACTAAAGCTCTTACACTGTACAACACAAAACATCAAAGGACTGTAACTTTCAAAGTAATATTTCAGGAGCAGCTAGTAGAATTAGTGACTAAACTTCTTGGTTTAATTGTTTCTATAAAAATTTGGGACAAACATGTCTTCAGTTTAGTCATTAGGGGGGTTATTAAATTATATTCTGAATATATTCATTAATTCTTAACGAACTATTAGTTATGTATTAACTAATGTTTGGTTGTAACCTCCTCAACAATTTTGTAATTATCTCTTGCATAATAAAATGATGGACACAAACTCCAAAATGTGCATTCAAGTTTCTCTTCAATTTTTCTCTGTTCACATCTTCTAACAATAGTTAGGGAAAACACAAGGGAGTGAGAAATAGCCTTTTGCGGGAGAAAACTCATTGTTCGTGAGTGGAAATGCATATTCAAGCCACAACTTTGTTGGTATTGTTCGGAGAAGATGTGAGGGCACATACATCAAACAATAGATGTTTTGCTCTATTAAAAGCAAATATGTTTTTTTGAATTAAGGGTTTTTGAATTGAGGGCACAAAGTTTGAATCAGTGCTACTAAGACTCTGGGACGAGGTTTTTGGGATGGCAAAAAAATTCTAAATTTTGGGGACAGCGGGGGGACGACTAATTAAAAAATAATCTGAATATTTAAAATATAAAAATATAGTGATTAAACTATATAAATAAGCTAAAATAAAAGTATTTGAGACTTACATAAGATGAAATAAAACCATTTGAGATTTAAATAAGCATCAATCATAAATATCAAATACATGTAAATTATTAATTAATAATTATACATAATTTAATAAAACCATTTCAATTTGAGACTTAAAAATTAAATAAGCTGAAATAAATTATAAAACCATTGTGATTGATCAACTGACAATAGTTGATATTCATACCATTAATCTCAAATTCGAATACACCAACAATTGTCAATATTACAAAAAGAAGAGGACAAGTTTCAGCCTTAAAAATTAGAATCAACATCTGAAGCAACACCCATGAACTCTTCCTCGTTGGAACTATCATCCTCATCCTCAAATGAGAGCCCAATCAATCCCCGTTGCATAATATTGTCCTCTTCTACTTGCCTCGGTTCCTTGGGATCTATATCCCACCGTAATGCCAAGGTCTAGTTGTACTCACTTGTCTTGCGATCCATAAGACACAAAGCATTGTGTACAGCGACAAGCTTCTCTACTCTTGTAGAGGTGAGCCTATTCCTCTTAACATAGTGGATCCAACAATATGCAGACCAATTCCTTTCAGAGGCAGAGGAGCTAGAAACATGGGAAAGGAGGCAAATTGCAAGTGTTCATAGCATTGTCCTGGACGCCCATACAGTCATCTCCAACTCACTAGTTTGTCATATGCCAATATTGCCTTGTCCATATTTCGTTGAAGCTTTATACCTAGCAAATTCAGTGAAGTCGAGCCATTCCAACCTGATCTGTGAAGCCTCCTTGTGGACTATACATTTTTTTAAAGGCCTTCCATAAGGCCCGTTCTTCACCTCATCGTCATCTGAAGGGATAACTCTACCTGGCCTCTCCACATACCATTTGGGATTTAGTGCAAATGCATCCATATGAAGTGGCGTGTTCAACTTCTCTCATCTATGTTGAATGATGGGCTGAATATGTTCATGATAGAACTCCAGAGTGGGGTTCTCTCACCCAAATAGTTGCCTTCATTTGCCCGAGCATGCTGTCAATGCTCTCATAGATCTCACCGAGATTCGGGGATGTTAGAATCCCCATATTTGATGACGCTAAAAACTGGAGTTATAATTGATGTGATGTATTTCACATCAACCCAAAATGTTTCTCTCACCACCACTTCATTCACTCTCTTCCCTTGCTCTGTCTTGGACTCACGCCACTTAGTACGAATCCTGTGTCATAATCATAACTTGCAAGGGACTCCTGCAACTCAAGCATCCTATCCAACAAGTTAAAATAGGATGCAAAGTGGGTGTCAACTGTTTTGAGAGAATTTCTTCTTCGAAAAGCTTCGAAAGAGCGTCTAATGATGTGTGGTGATTACATATGACCTCCTGCACGCCCTCTGGCCTCATTCACTATCTCGTTGACCCACTGAATCTTCCCTATTTCTTTTGGTGCATTGTGCATGGCATGTACGAAACATGGGGTCCAATAAATATGATTGTAGGCACGCTCCACTAGCTTGCCTGCTACTCTGCACACATAAGTTGCATCTATGATGACCTGGACAACATTTAATGTTCCAACCTCCTTCAATGATATCCTTCAAAATTTGAAATTGGAACTCAACATCTTTCCGCTTCCCAAAACAATCAATTGCTCTTAATGAAATATAGTCCATCTTTGCAAGAGACAATGATATTGATGACTAGACGATGTCTAATATCCGTCCACCCATCCATGATAATGTTGCATTCTATGTGACACCCATATGACCTTCATCTCCTCCATCAATAGATTAATCTTCGAATAGTTTCTATCCAAGATCTGTTGTCCTTAGTTTGGCGTCTCTAGGAGGCACAAAACTTGTACCTGCTTTTTGCTACCTTCGACCCATAGCCTTCTTGTAATAAGGAGAGTGAGCGAATGACATGAAATGGGATCCAACAATATAGTAAAAATTTCTCCGACAACATCATCCACCTCTTCCCTTGCCTTTGAATCAAACATGTCTACAACTGGATTGAGCGGCTACCCCCACGGCCTTTCTCTTCACTTTCACTTTCCACTTCCTGTCATTCCATAAGACTAGAACTAGCCAAAGTATTCTTGCCAGTCCTAAGAGAGCTCAAAGGAGTGTTAGCCTCACTGCTAGTACCACGAATTTTTGGAACATTGTCCATGGTATTTCCATTAAAAAGTATCACAAACTCTCCTCTCTGATCTAGTTGAAAGAGCCTTAGAAAGACCAACCCCCTTTCTTGTAAGGTGCAACAAGTGTGCATTGGTCCTGGTAAATGATTTCATAACAAGTTAGTCAAGATATGTTAAAAATACCCTAGTTTTACTCCCAACTAGTACTAAAAATTCTGAACTTTTATGAGCAAATAGTTGATAATTTAATTCTTCTTATAAAAAACAACAAACCCCAGTATGTAGCAAAAACGGGAGAACTTTTTTTTAGAGGGGGCAAATCAGCTTTAATGAAAATATCAAAATGTCGTTGGTAGTACAATTATTGTTTCACAACTCCACCTGAACCAAATGGAAAGATGAACATAAAACCAACACTGGCCCGAGACGTCCACCTATCTCAAGTTCAACCCTCTCCTCGTCTGATTCATAACCATACCAAAAAGGGGGACGTCCTAGTCATGATACTTGGGCTTATTATGGATGCTAAAAAAGGCAACCATGAACTATGATGTACTAGCTGAATTGGATGAATATTTGTACTCTGAACTGATCACTGCAACCCTTGGATGGAATTATCCAAGCTTAGATATGAGGGATTTTGTCCATCACTATTTGTATGATGCAATGAGGGTTGAAAAATCCTCTGATTGCTGATGCAGTATATGCAAAAGCTGACTTGCAGACAAAGAAGTAAAGCATTGATAACCATTTCCAAAATGCCTATGGAATAAAATAAACAACCATAAGTACTGCTTGAAATGTCCCTACTTTCTATGTGTAACAATGTCGAAGTACGCTTGGCACTATTATTGATTCTAAGAATGAGTCTCATACTATCATGGTAAAGTTAAACCTAGCCAAACCTATTCAATGAATCAACAATCAAGAGTTTTATGTATTAAGATTTAAAAAATAAATTTTAACCCTTATAAGTAACTACCAAACCTTATGTAGTATGCATTTTGTAAAATCTTACAAACTATAAACATGATTGCATTGTGAATGTAGATACAAAAACTTAAAAGCAACCCTAAAAATGCAAATAGAAGCTAAATTTTAGGAAAATTGTGATTGGGTCATGAGAGTGGCCATTTTGGGCCCTATTCCTTTATTAAATACAAGTTGACTTGTTCTTGGAGGAGTATGCTCATTGGCCCATCTTCTTCAAATCTGAATTCTTGTATGCTAAGCTCTAGCGCTTACATCAAAAATTGCTCTAATTGCCGAAAAACCCTTAGAGATGCTGATCTTGAGGATGAAAACCCTCTTATAAATTGAGGAGAAGAACGAAACCTCTTCTTCTTGGTTAAAGTTTTCCCATTAAGTTTGTTTTAGTGTGTGTGAAGCTGACTTTTCATTAAGGATTTGAGGTCAGGGAAAGTGTTTTGCTAAAGAAAAACTTCTTAAATTCTGAGTGCTGTGAAGTTGGGGACGCACTTGGAGGATGGTATCTGGAGGTCCTTGGGTATGAATAAAAAAATCAGATCTGTGTTGCTAATATGTATTCTGACGTTTTCGAGTCACCGTCCGATCATCATTTTCTAGACGTCCCGTATTTGGACTCCTAAACTGTCTTTTTTTGCACTTTGGAAACGTCAAGGGAACGTTCCCCCTGTCCTGGTGTCCCCAATATGTTTGGGGCATCCCGAACACCTAGTTTTCCGGGGGGATGCGTCCCCGCATAACATTGGTTTGAATGCTTGTGAGTTTTAGGCATTAAGTTGAAATTTTAATTTTCATGTTGTGATAATTTATTTCCAATTGATATTGATTTGCGAGTAAGAAGTCATAAGTCATGTTATAGACTGTAGTTTTGTTTATTGCATTGATTTGTAGGTCAAAAATCAAATATTTAGTTTTTAGACTTTTACATTTTCTTGTTGCATTGCTTTTTGGGTCGGAAAAACTAAGTAATATGTGAAAAATGGCCAATATTTAGAATCTTGTTTTGTGGGAGTTGCAAAAATTGACTGGCTAGAATTAAAATGTCCGGGGTCACAAGATTTTAATGATCACGAGGCTGTGATAAAATCATTCTTGGCGATGAAGGAAGGCCTATTGTGGATTTTACGGATCATGGCAAACATCATAAGAAGATCTTGCTATTGCTAAAGTGTCGGCGTTAGATGATTTGATACTTGAGGTCTGGAACGCCATTGAGGCTGGTATGCTATGGACAAGTCTAAAGAACAAGTACATCACTTTAGAGAAGAGTCGGGTTTTATACCAGAAACATTTGTTGTTTTTAACAATGATGATGGAGGATTGGTCCTTGTCTAAACACCTTCGGATGAAAGATATTCAAGACCAACTTGGTTCCATTGATAAAAAGGTGGATGATGACGACTTGGTGATGCCTGTTTTGAATAGTCTGCCGCACTCCTATGAAACATTTGTGGAGGCCCTATATTTGATGGCGGAAAGCCAAACTTTGACGTTTGATCAGGCTAGTTTATATTTGTTGTAAAAGGTACATAGACATACAAGAAATTGAGTTGAGATCCGGACAATTAAAGAGTGTATTAACTGCTCAGTCAAAGCTTTTAGACACCAGGTGAAATATCATTACCACCATAACTGCTCAGTCGAAGCTTTTAGACACCAGGTGAAATATCATTACTGCCATAAGTTTGGGCATCTCAAAAAGGATTAGCAGAAGCAAGAATATGATCTTGCCCAAGACAACAAAAAGCCATAGGATGAGGAAAACATGGCAATAGTTAAAAGGACATATGAAGAAGAGTGCTCTCTAGGCATCATGCTCAACTGATGACAATACCAGTTTCTGGTTCATTGATTCTGTGGCATCCATACATAATTTATGTCGTAGGGACTGGTATGTAATATTTACTGCAATTTCAGATTCAATTTTATTAGTAGATGGAGATTCACTTGTAGTAGAGGGGATGTGAGAGGTATGCATTTTGTTGAGTAATGTTCACAAGGTATTAGTAAGGAACGTTAGGTTTGTTCCTAGCATACATAAAAATCTCTTGTTTGTACGCTAGCTAACAGAAAATTCCAATAATGCTGTAAATGTTGCTAGGTAGAATTTTGTTGTATTGGATGTAAAACAGGAGCGGGTAATTACCCTAGGCATTGGGCAAGGTGGCCATTATAGGCTTGCCGACTTTGATACATTAAAGCGTGCGTGGAGGGAGACTCCACCATTCAGGATGTGTTGGAGGATGAAATTCCTCATAGGCTTGTTGAGACCCTACTTTAGTCAACTTACATGCACTTGTTGTGGAGGGAATATCCATCATATAGAATGGACTAGAGGATGGAATTCCTCACTCAATACAGAATGCGCAGGAGGCTGAAATTCCTTGGGAGGATGGACTTCCTCACTTTGATGCATTGTTAATTGTGGACGGAGGCTCCACTATCCAAAATCTGTTGGCGGTGCATGAAGAGATGGCAGGGCACACCACTCAATCATAGGCACTGGCTTGAAGGTCAGCAGAGCATAGAAACTTTGCTCAAGGGGGAATAGATGAGCAATAGGAGGAGATGGTTATTTATTGTACTATTGACGAGATGGTTAATTCTCCTACTATTCCGAGACGGTTTTTATTCCTATGGATACCGTAAGAATGGTCACTTTCCAGTTTCAATTTTCTTCTCTTCAAAAATTTGAACGAAATCTACATATTGTTGCCTAATCGTGCTCATTTGGTGTAGACTGATTGAGTCCCTATGTGGACTTGAGCAGTTCCACGAGCTTGGTACACTCTCTTTGATCAACATCTCAAAGATTCTGATTTTAGACTTATGGAGGTCGGGCTGATATTATCAGCCATTGATGATTCATCACCGGTTAATGAATCATTCTACGAATGATTGGTGGACCACTTGTCATATCTTATGTCCACATGACCGAATCATGGTTTTACTGTTGGCAGTCCTTTTCAGTTGCTGTCTAAGCCAAAGCCCATACATTGGATGGTGGCTAAACATCAGATGACTGCTGCGGATTTTAGAGTAATATCTAAGGAGCAGCCTACAGTTTTAATGTCTAAACTCCTTGGTTTTATTGTATTTGTACAATTTCATGACAAACATGCTGTCTCTGGTTTAGTCACTAGTGGGGTATTAAAGTATATTAGTTAATGTTTAATGAATTAATTATTATCAACTAATTAATGTTCGGTTATGAACTTCACCAACTACATTGTAACCTTTTTAAGCATAATAAATATGAGCACCACACACCTCTCAATGTGTGTTGTGTGCCTTTCACATATCTCTCAGTTCTCTTTATGTTCACATCTTTTAACAATTTCAAGGTTATTAGATAATTGAATCTTTAGCAATAACATCTAATTTACTTCAGAGTTACATGAATATATTTTCAATGTGGATTATACAATGATCATTACATCTTCGACCTTAAGGTCAGTTGAAATAATACAACAGTCTTTTGTATACAACAATTTCCCAAAGGAACAGGATCACAAGAGTTATAAGAAGAGGTCTTCTACTATTGCCTGTGCCACATGAGAAGGTTTGTTGACAATAGGAAAGGAATGGGGTAATATGAGCCCAGCCAGTGATGAACCAAGAAACCTGGATACATCCCAATCATTCAATAGGTGATTACACAAGCCAAAAGATCCTCTCCAATTGCATGACGATGTGCAAGCATGCTGAAACCAAAAAATGTAGATTAACATGCACATTCCTATCTTAATATTGAGCATACAATCATACGAGGAACTTACCACATCAGATAGCTCATAAAATAATATCTCAAGCCACATTCATCAAGAAGTGTATTTCCAAAGTTATTAATCAAACTGCATGTCACACCACCCATTATATTTAAGTGTTATCAGGTGTCATACCTATATGCAAGGTATCTTGTCACGTCTTGTGAAGTCATAATGCAATGATGGACTACAAAGTGCTTTCTTAGCATTTATTAAGTGACAACGTCATACAAGTCATTTTTATTACTTTAGTTATTGGATCTTGGCCTATTGAGTTTTCATATTTCATTTCTGGAATTATCTTTAGTAAGTGTGACATATGAAAAGACATATTGCTGTTTGTCTTGATCTAAGTCTTAATCTAACGAGGTTGACACGGTTACCATTAATATATTGGCTAATATACCCGCCCATACAAGTAACTGCCATATGTGGTACTGTCTAGTATCCATAGTGCACAAGAATGAATATCTAGTTACACAAATATCACAACATAATGCTGATTATCTCAATCATGGATTGAATCAACCATTAAAATGATGGCTATTATATCTGCCTATACAAGTAACTGTCATATGTAGTATTGTCATGTATCCCTAGGTCAACTCTCTGGTTGTTTCAACAATAAGGCTTGACTGCTGGTAGACAACCCGTTACATTTATTTGCTATAGGGTAACATTGGCCGATTGGTCTCAGAGTAGCTAAGTCAACCAATATCCCTGGCAAGCTACCTAGTTAACCTTGACTTTATTGTATACATATACAAGCAAGCATCTCTTAGCAAACATGTAGCACAGTTCCCGAATCGCTCCTCCACGGAGTCTTACTTCCAGTTAGGATTCTAAATATGCATATCATATATTTGTGGGTCATAGGCATTGCATAATTTGGTGTACTCCTTAGAGAGGAGTAGGTTTTAGCAATTATGAGCTTCCAACTCAACCTATGCCCTCACTAAACCTTACTTGGTCTCTTGTGATGTGAATAAAAATACACCTCGTTGGTTGTGCCAAGTGCCTTACATCAACACTAGCCTAGGTGTCTGTTGGTCAATTAGTTTAGACTTCAAGATTATTCATCCTGCAAGTTTTGTTTACAATGCAAGAGTTTGCAAAACAATAGTGTTTTTCTTGTTCTGTTTGCAACTGCCATTTTGATGGTCAATTCAATCATATAGAGTTCAGGTTGATGGCTAGTTTAAAGAATCAGGTTTTCAAGCACACCACTATGATATTCCACTATTCATACACACTTTATGGCAATTCACAATTCTTCAATTATTACCACGAACGAGTCCAAATTTGAAAAATGCATACAAATTATTAAAAAATTAAAATAAAGGAATATATTAAGTAATCATGCAAGTAGATCAATTCATCAATAATGTAACCGAATTGAAAAATCAAAATGAGTAATAGAACGAATAGACCTGTTGGTCTGTGAACCATGCTGCCTTTGTTGGATTCTTTGGAGATTGTCATGGGACTTGATTGCCCCAAACGGCAAGAACTGTTTGAAATTGTTGCAGGCCTTGGTTGCCCTTGCTGTATGGAGAAATATCAGTTCTTAATGGAGAAATATTGATGCCATGGGTTGCACTTGACCCTATCGAATGGAGAAATAGCGGAACCATAATGTCAGCTTTTTAGACAAAGAAGTGAACACTCTGATCCTTGGTTCATCATGTATCCAAAACTAACCCATTTGCATGTGGTCAAAGAAAGTGCTTCCCATCTGAAGAAGCAACTCCAAATCTGATTTATCTGGTCCTTGGTTCTGTTATTGATCCAATATGATGAATAAGCTAATTATATACCCCCCTTTTGAGTTGTAGGGATGTTCTTGAATATCACTCCTCTCAAAGGAAAAGTGTCACGTGCACCATGTGTAACATAGATAAAATATTATAAGAGTTATAATCATCTTGAATAATGCATATGTAAGCACATAATGGATATGTAAACATAGGAAAGATAACATCTTGTATGTGCAATATGTAACATGTAACCCAAGACGTAACTTTAGAAAAAAATGATTGTTAAAGCTCTGTAGTATATGTAAAAGATGTCATTGACAAGGCTCAATGAGTAGGAGGGGTAAATGATAAGCTCCTCTATGATAAACAAGGAAGGGGATACAAGTGACATTCCCCCATTCGTAACAAGCAAGAGATGGGACAATGTTATGCTCTGACTTGTAACAACCTTCCCTAATAGGACATGATATGGTTGTGAAGCACACAATAATAGTATGCGTCTTAGATGCATGGTAAAGACCATGGCAAAGTATGCACTAAACATGGTATACCGCGAAGTAGTAGTGTGCTTGATGTAGGGGATCTGCCAATCAATCAATAGGCCTCGCCGACCTAATGACTGCTCAACCATACTATATTAAAACAAACACCGACCTTGGTGATCCATGTTCGAAATGCCTCTGGAGATTGTGGCTTTCATCCGAAAGACACAACCCGGTGATCGATCCCCTTGAAATTCTTGAGGATCTATCTGGCAACAGATCTATACTCTATATGGCCGTCATTGCCCTATCTATCTATCTATAGGGGGTTCTAGTTCCAGTTCCAGTTCCGCTCGGGAGGCCAAGTAAAGTGAGAGGGAGAGGGAGAGGGATGGGCCTTGCATCGAGTTCTATATATAGGGCCTTGCCCTTGCTAAATAAAGGGAGAGCATATGTAATGTAGTCGCCCCAGAAGAGATGTAGATTACCGGTTCTTCAATCCTTGTTCAATTCCCACTTTGATCACTCATTATCTACCAATCGATATAGATAGGGGGCCCCTTCACTCTATATCTCTATTTGAACTCTATATCTCTATTTGAATGAGACTCTCTCTATCTCTGTATTTCACTCTTCATTCTATATCTCTATCTGAAATCTGAACTCTCTATCTGAAATCTGAACTCTGAACTCTATATCTCTCGGCTCTCTATTTGGAGGGTGAGGTTCTTGAGATCTCCCCTCTCCCTGAACTATCTTATGTTACCCATAACGGCCTAGCCTATAGCCTATTAATAAAATATAGGGTAGGGGCGCCCTGGGGGCCCTTTACTTAACTTAGTAATGGGGCACTGAGGATTGCCATAGCCTGGATCGAACACGCATGATGGGGAACGGTCAAATACTCTATCCCATTGAGTCATGGGGGATTAGGCGAAGGTCGAGGTAGGCTCGACTCTAGGGCCTCTAGACTCTAAGGGCGACCTGAAGTCTAAAGTCCCGTCCTAGTCGAGGTCACCCTCTCTCCCCCATCGGGGCACCCCTATCTATATGGATATGGGAAATCGAGGGATCATGGCACCAAGCAATCATAACATGTAATGTAGTCAAGCAAAAGCAAGTGCATAGAAGTATGTAACCGCATAGTAACAAGCAAAGTGATCAAAAGAAAATCAAACAATCAATTACATGTAATTGACACATACATGACAACTAGGAACCATTTGACATGATGCGACATGACATGACACAAAAACATACGCAGGTATAAACACGTATAAGCAAGTAATTTGAATAAATGATAAGGTACCTAAGGAAAATACACAATGTATCTATCAATTCAAAGGAACATATACATGTAACTACGTAAGCAAGGTACAAACTAGAGCAAGATATGTATGTAGGCAACTGTAAGGGCTTAATATATCATTGGAACAAATAAAATACCGAAAAGATTCCCTAAGTGCAGGCATGCCCCCAATGTAGAAAGGTCGACCCCAAGTGTCCGCATGATGTGAGTCCATGATCATATTAAACTTGTACATCCTGCATCTAACTTAAGAATACTGTGAAAAACATGTTAAGAAACAATGCATGTATCTATATAAGAAAAGAAGAGGTCCGGATTTTGTATTTGTGATATTTATTTTTGGAAACACTAAATCTAGAAGAAAAGGGGACAAAGGCCAATCAACCAAAAAGAAGCCAAGAGGTGAAAGGCAACAAAAGGAAGGAGGGGAGGAGGGTTCCTATTAACCTATAACTTCCCTCATAATTCAATGTACACTAGAACAAAGGGTACTAATGTACACATGTGATGTCATTATCTGGAAGTTCCTACCAACTTTTAGAGTGGGAACAATAGTCAGATTGTGAGGGCCAATGAAATATTGCAATCAATATAAATCAAGGGGCTCTAAGAATGATCGACAATAAAAGGTAGCTTGAAATTTTCAAATATAGAAGAATTGAGAAGCAACAAACAACTCAAGGGTTGGTAACAAACATAACACACAAACGTAATCACTAGTTATATGATAACTTTTGTCATCGACACTAATAATGTAGATATGTGTATGGCAAGTAACTTCGGTACGTATTTTTACCTCTTGTAATCAAACATGTTATTTTTGTTTCATAACCAGAGTCTTTATAGGTGTTTTGGCTTGAGCACATGCAAGAGGTTGCTGTAAGACTATCTAAGTGTGTGAATGAACAGGTGTTTTTGCTTGAGCTTGGATTGTTTCCACTTGAGGTTGTGTGATTTATTGTTTTAGTGGCACATTAGGTAATTCCTCAATTCATAATTGTATTGGGGACTCGTGATGATTGCTTGAAAGGGTAACAACTTTATTGGCATGCATATATTTTAGACATTGATGTAGCGTATATGAGACAACTCTCATTCGATTTAGCCAAGGGCGTCCAATTAGTATGTCGTATGTCCGATTGCTTGGTAGTACATGAAACCAAGTGAGTACCATCTTAGGTCCTATGGTGATGGGTAGTGTAATACCTCCAAGAGGAGTTTGAGTTTGACCATTGCGCCCTAAAACGGTGGCAATTGTTCCAAGTATATCATCATGAGTGTATCCATTGCTATTAAGGATTGTTGTTGTCCAAACATTTACACTTGAACCATTGTTCACCATAATGCTCTTTGTTAAATGTGAATCTATGAAAGTGTGTATGTATGGTGGTCCCTCATTAGAATTATCATATGGGTTCTCATGGTCATAGAGTGTAATAGTAGGTTGTTGTTTGTGTGCATAGGTGACCGCACCTATGAGTCCATATAATACTTGAATATTGGAAGTTGGTAAAGTGTGTGAAGCCGAAGGTTGTGGACCTCATCTTTCTTTTTTTGTTTTCTTTGTGTAGTATGATTTGGAAGAGGATTTGAAATACATTCAAGTGTTGGTTAGGCTATTGAAGTAACTCATTCAATATAGTGTTGCCCCTCTATTTATTGTTGTCAATTAGTCTTGAATTTATTTCTCAATCCAATGCATTTGTTGGTAAAATGTCTTGAAGCTCGATGACAATCATAATAGGCATTTTTATCATAGCTCTTAGGCAAAGGTCTAGAGGAGTCCATCTCCTGTTGAGGAGGTAAAGATATCATGTTGTGTTCAAGCAACCGTTTAAGCACTTGGTGAGGACTCTCAGATAATCTTGTGAATTGTCTTCGCTCTCGAGGACTAGCCTGTCTATTGGTTTTGCTCCTGTATTAACTATGTTTTTGGCCTCATTCTTTGCTTGAAAAGTAGGTTAATTATTAATCTCATCCTTAAATGGTGTCTTACTTTAATATTAGGCTCCATTAGATGTAGGAGCGCGAGTCCTGTATATAAGCTCATTTCTTGTGAGGAGCTTGATGTCATTTTTTTAACCGCATGAATTTTTTTTTGAAAGATTGATATGTTTGAAATAGTACCGTCTTTGATAGGTTGAAGCAAATTTGAGTGAAAATCTATTGTAATTCACTTTTGTGTGATGGATGTGATATCTTTGTAAGCAATCTTGAATTCAAGCTCGTAGCCATTGGTGGGTTCGTTAAGTCCTTGTTTGAGTTGTGCAAGTTGTGAAACATGACCTTATGGCTAATGTTTATCGGAAAATGAGCTAAGAAGCTATCAGCCAAAGCATGAAAGGCATGTATGGAGCACAACGATACGGCATAAAACCAATCCAAGGAAAAATACTTGAGACTCCTTGGAAAGAGCTTAATCAAAAATTTGTCATGATGCGCAAAGTTTAGACATAAAGCATGACAAAACTTGATATGTTGTGCATGGTCACCCTTGCCGTTGAATAGTTCAAAGTCAGGAGAAATGCAAGTAGCAGGAAAACAATATCTAAGGACTTCGGGAGTTGACCAGTTGTAATATTTTACGATAATTCACTGTATGCCATGCTTCTTGGGATCCTTGTTCTAATTCTAAAATATTAGCTTGTGATTTCTAGAAGTTGTTGTAACAATGCATCTTGAGATGTTGTAGGAGTAGTTTCATAAGAATTCACTGTATGGAATGCTTTTTGGGACCTTTGTTCTAATTCTAAAATATTAGCTTGCAATTTCTTGAAGTTGTAAGAATGCATCTTGAGAGGTTGTAGGAGTAACATGTTTTGGCAATTTAGCATTTTGAGAATGATATTGACCAAAAAGATGTAGTTTGGAAAATAGGTCTAGGAGGTTAAAAAGAAGAAGTAGGTTGTGAAGGGATGTTCATAGCAATCCGAGTAGTAGTATGTGGTGCCACTGTAGTATGTATACTATGTGTAGGCACCATAGTAGAAACAATAGGTGCATGCAAATGTGTAGAATCAATAGTAGTAGTAGCCTTGTCATCTAATGTGGAATTTGAGCCTTTAGAAGGAAAGATAGGAGTATTTTAAGGTTCAACATGTACTTCCTCAACTGTAGATTCCTTAGCTAATGTTGTCTTTTGTACCTCCTTTAGGATAAACAATACATCATTGATTTGTTTGGGGTTTGCCTTTATTTCTTGTCTAAATATGTAAGTCTCTTGACTCTATTCTGATCCACATCATCAAGCTCAATGTTTCGGGATCCACTAGCATCATTGTGAAGCATAGTATTTTCACACAGATCATAAAAAACATCATTGTTCCACGCATGATCATCACAAGCATTGTCATTCACAACATGTCCTTTAGAAGCATTGACATTTAATTGTATTCAATGGAAGTATTAACATTACTAGCATTTATATTCACATCAATAGGAGGAGCACACAGATCTTCAACAGCCACCATTTTTAAACAAGCACGGGACTGAACCAAAGGAATTTGAGTTAAATCAATATGTAAACCACATCCAGTACTTTTCCTTAATTGTATTCAATGGAAGTATTAACATTACTAGCATTTATATTCACATCAATAGGAGGAGCACACAGATCTTCAACAGCCACCATTTTTAAACAAGCACGGGACTGAACCAAAGGAATTTGAGTTAAATCAATATGTAAATATGTAAACCACATCCAGTACTTTTCCTAATAGGTGTAGTTGATCTAGCATTCTTAATCGGTATAAGATGGACACATCAAAAGCATTCAAGAGGCTAGGGCGAACGAAATATAAGTTAGATTTGAACCCATGAAAGATAGACCCATGGGGGAAAAGTTATGAAACCCTAGGTTGCATAGTTTAGTGAGCGAGAGTTTGCCTATTTTTTTTATGTTTTTTGAATACAAGTGTACAAATCCAATAGAACAAGGACTAATTTGGATTCTAAGGTAAGTATAGAAATACAAGAGTGAGAATTTGCCAGATAGATATATAGGGGCACACAGGTGGGGGCACTCCCCTTGCCTATTCTCTATATAGGAGGGAGGCACCCGCGGTGGCCTCTACTCTGTATAGCTATATATACTCGTTATAAAATATTATTCATGCTACACTCTCCACTCTCCACTCCATACTCTATACAGGGGCGGGGCCTCCCCTAGGCCAACTATATATATAAAGGGGGAGAGGGCCCCCCTAGAAATCCCATATAGAGAGAGAGGGGACTCCTCTCTCCCAAAAGGGGTATAATCAAGTAAAAATGGGATAGGGAGAATATACAAAGCACCAGTAAAGTTTCTTACTTGAAATGTGTACCCGACTGCTGACATTGGACTGTGGATGCTCAAAACAGGCTCAGGTACAGATTGGAAATAGACTCAGAAATTTGACTTCTCTGTGATGTGTTTGGGATGGTAGTGGCCACTGACAGTACCCTGGGACAGTAGTGGGTGCTGCCGATTTTTCCTTTTGCTCATTGATAGTGCCCTACATTACTTAGACTGATCTGGAACTTGACCTGCGCCTTTCTCTGCCTCTGATGTGCAAAAACCTCTCTTGGATCTGTGCAATGAAATGGGATTCTTGTACATGGCATCTCCTTCGATCTGGCTCCAAACCCTTGCAATTCACTCAAAGAAACATGAAGGAAAAGCAATAAAATTGGCCCACCCTACCTCCAATTGGAAGTGTTGCGCTACATATTAGTGTGAAATCACGACTCAGGTAGTTCTTTGCAAATCTAGTTCCCATGTAAGAGAAGCGTTGGTCCTCTCACCCCATATGCTCAATCAATGCAACAATATGAATCCTTCTCTTGGTACAAAGCACATAACAACAATTTGTTCTAGGACAGACTTAGGATAAGCTTGACTGACTTTTGATTGCTCTTGTATTGATCTCTTGATAGCTCGAGTGTAGTAGGGTGATGTATGATGCATCCTAAATGACCTTTAGGTGTTTGCTTATAGAACCATCCCTAGGATGATTTCCCATGCAAATGGACCCAAAATTCCAACCTAGGTCGACCATAGAAAAGGCCCAAATGCTAAAAAAGACTGTTGGACAGAGGGGGTCACTAACAGCTGCTGCTAGTGTCCTGGTCTGTTATTGGGCATTGCTGATAGTTTCCCTCAGTCACCTCTGATGGCTAAGGGAAGAAAAAGGCTCCGAATAGAAATTTATGAGTTTGCAAAGGTGTAATGGATGTCCCAGGCAAACTAGAAGTAAATCTAAAAGTGTCTAAGGTCAGTTTTTGGTGTCGGAAGCCGTGCGGGACTGACTGAAAGGGGGATACTGTATAAAATAGAGCCTAATGTGTACCAGTGGTTTGAATGTGCTATAAGCTGCCTAAATTGTTGTTGACACATGCCTCGTACCAAATTTAAGTATTTGCATAATGTCCTCTTTAATGTGCGTGTGGCATGCATATTTAAGGAATTATAAAATGATTGTTTACTTGAAGTTGAGAGCATACCTTAGAGAGAGGAAAGGATGAAGCTGTAAATGATCCTATGTAAATGTTCCAATGTGAATATTCCACTGACCAAAATCTGTGTATATCTGCAAGCAACTGTGAATGCATGCAGGTAGATCAATGTCTTGAATCTTGATAATGTGATAATTATGTAACCAAATTGAAAAATTGAAATGAGCAAAGAAACGAGTGCACCTGTTGGTATGCGAATCATGTGTCTCTGCTGGCTTCTTTTTATCAATTGTCATGGGATTTGATTGCCTGCAGATGGCAAAAATTGTCTGAAATAGATGTGAGCCTTGGTTGCCCTTGTTGTGTTGAGAAATATCAGTGCTCAATGGAGAGATATTGATGCTATGGGTTGCACTTGACCCTACTGAGTGGAGAAATATTGGTGCCATAACGTCCACTTCTTAGCCAAAGAAGTGAACAATTCGATCCTTGGTTCATAACAGGTCAATAACTAATCCTTTGCACGGGGTACAAAAGGTGCTTCCTAGTTAAAGAAGCAACTCCAAATCTGATTTTGTCTAACTCTTGGATCCTTTACTGATCCAGCCTTGGTTCCTTTACTGATCCAAAGTGAAGAATAAGTCGATTATATACACCCTTTTGAGGTGAATGATGTTTCTGCATGTCACTCATCTCAAAAGCCAAGTGTTACACTCACCATTTTTAACATAGATAAAATAAAGCAAGAGCTGTAATCATTGTGAAAAACATATATGTTAACACATTTAGTGGATATGCAAACATAGTAAGCTAACATCATTTCGACACAATATGTGACATGTAATCCAATATGTAAATGTAGAAAATAAATGATCGTCAAAGCTCAAAAGTATATGTGAAAGATGTCATTGCCAAGGCTCTTAACGTGCACTTGTGGTCCAAATGTGCTAAAAGGTGCCAAAATTTTTGTTGCCACATGCCTCACACCAAATGTATGTATCTACAGTATTATAAATTTGATATTATCATTTACAAAACCTCATTTAGAGTTTTAAAAGCGTTAAAATGTAGTGTAGATCACATTCACTATTTATCAATGAAATACCGCAGGCACTCAAACACTTGGCAACATCAGTTTTGACACTATTTGGCACACTTGAAAAATCGAAGTATATCCGACTCTTTAGTACACTTTCCTTTTGTCCATTTACCCCTACACTATCTTAGCCACATCTATTTGCTAGTCATACTTATTTAGGATCAACTTAGTCTATACAAGAACACCCTAGAAATCCTAGACAAACATTCTTCAACCTACAGATCCATGTTCTTATCTTTTAGGCACTGCCGTTAGCCTTAGACACCGCTGTCTGTCAACAACGTCCTCCTCTGTTGGCAGGTCCACGAGTGGCCAACAATTATTTTAAAAATGTGGGCAATTTCATTAGGTTGGCCTAGGCATGTTTCATGAGTCAGCTATGGTGGGAAATTAACTAAGATTCAACTATATATACAAATGACCCCATAGATCATTCTCACACCCCACACCTTTGATCACTCAAGACACTCAAGACACTCAAGACATCGTGAAGATCATTACACTAAAGGCACAGACGCATCTCAAATCTTCACAGAGCAGCCCTAGAGCAATCCATTGATCTAAATTCTCAATTACAAAGAGGTCAAAGTTGTATGGTGCTAAGTGTCAAAGTTTCCGATAGCTCCAAATACAATTTACCGTGCATTGTTGTTTAAGCACCTTGTTAGGGCAAGGACAAAGGAGAGATCACACAAGTTTTGTTGCATTAGATTGCAGAGCCTGAGCACCCAAAATGTAGATTGCAGACACATGCAAACAATCCCAGGAAGTTTAAGACCCAGGAGACTTGTTAGACATTGCCAACAACTTTAGACACTGTAGTTTGTGTTGGGATTATGTGTGTAATGTCCCCTTTTCAGAATTAATTAACTCTGGATACCCGAAGCCTATTCTTATTATTTTTCGTAGGCTAAGGGGGAATTAAAGAGGGAAATAAATTAATTTAGGTGGTCCAAAAGTATTTTTTATATTTGAATTGGAAAACGGACACTTAAATTATAAAATTAATCCAAAAAGCAAAATAAAATAAAATAATAGAAAGGATGACTTCTATTATTGGGCGCCAAAGTTAGATTAATAATTAAATAAAGAATGGGGTGTCAAAGTTAAGAGAGGGTTGCACGAGTGCCAAGGTCCTATTTTTAGGATGGAAAGAGGATCAAGTATTTTAAAATTGTTTAATCCTATTCATCATCATGGAAATTGTTGAGCATGTAATTAATTATTTCCTCACAATATGTAATTAATTAGTTAGACAATTATTTCCTCACAATCGATGGTCTAAATGGAAAGATAGAAGGAAGAGAACAACATGCAAACTGATTTGACTGAAATCTAACCCCAGATATTGAAGCCATGTTGTACTTGCTGTTATGGATGTAGAATTAAGCTTAAAATATGCGTTTTAGCTGCACTGGATGAGCACCTGTACCTTGAATGACCACTGCGACCCCTGGATGAAATTGCCAAACTCAAATGTGAGGGATTCCATCCTCATGAGAGATTTTGTCCTCTATTGCTGATGTAGAAGCAGAAGCTACTTGCAGACAAAGAAGTCATTAATAAATTTCCAAGATGTATGAACAATAAACCCCAAAGCTACCTTTATAACTTCTAACCCCTCTCTAAAGTGGGCGCCCCCCTTTTAGAATTTGAGGATCATGCATGTAATTCTAAAAGGGGTCCGCCCACTTTAGAGAGGGGTTGGAAGTTATAAAGGCAGCTTTGGGGTTTATTGTTCATACATCTTGGAAATTTATAAACTACTTCTTTGTCTGCAAGTAGCTTCTGCTTCTACATCAGCAATAGAGGACGTAATCCCTCATTTGCATACAGATTTGAGGACGGAATCCCTCACATTTGAGTTTGGCAATTTCATCCAGGGGTTGCAATGGTCATTCAAGGTACATGTGCTCATCCAGAGCAGTTAGGGCACATTTTTTAGGTTTAATTCTGCATCCAGAACAACAAGCACAACTAGGGATTCAGTATCTGGGGGTAGATTTCAGTCAAATCAGTTTGCATGCTCTTCTTTGCTGTCTATCTTTTCATGTACACCATTGATTGTGAGGAAATAATTGTCTTCAGACACTCTGCTATTTCTCTTATTGTAGCCAATTGAAATCAATAAATAAAAGCATATTTTGGCACGTTGAGGCTCACTATTTTTTCTTTTAAAATCAGATTGTCGCTGCTGTCATAAAAGACAATTTTTTATTCTAATGTCCTAGGGTTTTGACAGAGATATCCAGATTTATTTAAAGTATTTTTTCAGGGATATTACAATGTGTCATACACCTTGCAAATCCTAGTGCTGGAGTTTAATTAATTATTTTGTATTAATTATGGGTAGACATGCTTCCCACTTGATGTGGCTATTTTTTTGTCACATGTATTATGTATTAAGACCTTGCATAGAGAGAATAAGTGAACTAGGAAAAATAAAGTGCTAATTCTGGAGCATAAGCATAGGCCAAATCAGCATGTACAAGGGCAGCTAATATCGGTGGTTAAGTGCTGTTAATCCACCATGCAATGTAGGTGCTGGATTAAACGATGTCGATGAAGAAGTCCATTCTTGGACTGTCTATATTCAGTAGAACTGCTGATAATTTATCATGTATACTGGGCGGTTGATTAGTCTAATTATAGATTGTCTATTTTTGGAAATAAGTGTTGTTTCTTCTTTTCTATTTTAAGCACTTAGGGTAGAGATAAATTTACAATGAATGAGATAGTATTCCTGGTATTTTTGTAAGAAAATAATATGCGGCTTGTGTAATTTCTAGTTGTGCTAATTGGGACTGTAGGAGTGGATACTCTGTCATTGTATTGTAACCATAGATTACTGATTACTGAGTTATACAATTGAGTCTCCTTGGTTGCTAGGTTTTTTCCCAAAAGGGTTTTTCTAGGGTATATGCCGTGTCGTATGTGAGTTAAATGGGACTGCATGTTACTTTCATGTTTATTATTCTTACTCAATTTGAGAGATCTAGGTCTGTTTTGCACATCCTTCCTCAAAACATCAAGTAGGAAGTTGTTCTACATTTGTCTAGCTTCCTTTCAGTTTGGTGACAGTGTCCACTTCTGATGACAATGTCCAGGCACACTTCCAGACCGTCTCCTTTGCGATGTTGCTTGACAACACTTTCCTGAGATGGTTCTAGTCTCCTGCATCCACTCTTAATTTCATCTTTAGGTAGCATCAGATTAGATCTTTCTATTCTCTTTCTCTAGAATTGATCAATTTAACCTTAATTTATGGTCAGAGTACTGTACTTTATTGTCTTTATTTAATAATCTGAATTGGACATCATTTGATTAATTTACGTGGTGCCAAAAATAATCAAAACAAATATGTATGGTAAGAAGGTTTGTTGGAATGTGCACGCTCTGGTAACAATCAATGGTTTTTACAACAGCACTATAACTATGGAATTAATATATTGTCTTGGCTGTTAGAACAATCAGCAATTTTGAAAGAAAAATGTATTGGAACATCTATCGTTGGTTCCTTCACAATTTCAATTAATTGTTATTTTACTTTGTGGGACTGCAAGATATTAAAAAAGAAGTGTTTAAGCATTCAAGTTGTGGGTGAACTAGTGAATCTTAATGAAGTAGTTAGTTTATGTTTTATGAATTCTTCTAGATAAACACTTTGAGATTCTTGATGATATCAATATATGAAATTATCTGAAGGGGTTGTTTATGTGAGTTGATCAAGAAGTAAGGGTGTTGGACCTAGCACCCAAGTTCACATCCCGTTTCTATTACATCTTTAGCTTCTTGGGCCCATTTTTAGGATATGAACTAGTAACTGTTAATGAAGTTGTTATTATATTTTTTATGATTTATTTTAGGTAAATACATTTAAATAGATGAATTCTTTTAGGTAAGTACATTTAAGTTGCTGATAATATCAAAATATGAAATTATGTCAAGGGGTGCTTCGGTGGGTTGGTCTAGAAGTATGGGTGTTGGGCCCAATACCCAAGTTCAAATCCCCTTTGTATCACATGTTAGCTAGTCAAACCCCTGTTGAGTGATTGGAAGTGAGCTGGATTGAAGTCCGGCTCGGTTGCACA
The DNA here is from genome assembly GCA_019776745.2 of Taxus chinensis. Taxonomy (NCBI): domain Eukaryota; kingdom Viridiplantae; phylum Streptophyta; class Pinopsida; order Cupressales; family Taxaceae; genus Taxus; species Taxus chinensis. Next base: position 526,500,945 of record CM034149.1, read on the forward strand.
ACATCCCACATTTGAAGTAAGGGTGTGTGGGGTCTCCTTGCCAAGGGGGCATTTTGCTTGGGTAATCAAACGGTTGTAACGGAGTTAGATTAGAAGGTATAATTTAAAAGCCATGGAATTAAGATATCATAATGATTGGTCAAATAACCATAAATATTGAAATAAACATGGATTGTAGCATATATAGTAGGTTTCATTCACATTTTCATTAATTTGTTGTTATGATTAATAGGAATACAAGGTATTAGAAAAGAATGATTGAATATCATACTGATTGGTTGATATTAATTTGTTGTTAATTTGTTTATATCATACCGATTGGTCAAATAACCAGAAATATTGAAATAAACATGGATTGTAGCATATAGTGGGCTTCATTCACATTTTCATTAATTTATATTTATGTTTTATAGAAATATAGGATATTAGAAAATAATGATTGAATATTCATGTTTAAGATGAATTAGTAACTCTAAATATAGGTATTTTACATTTAGATAACTGATAATATCAAAACTATGAAATCAAAATATTATATTGATTGTTAAAAGAACCATTTTTTTTAAGAAACATGGTTTGTAGCCTACATGGTTGGTTTCATTCACGTTTTCCCTGTGTCTTGTTATGATTTTTAAGACTCAAGATAGTAGAAAAGAATTTTGAAGATTCTATATATAGATCAATATGTGACTCTGAAAGGAGATGCTATCTATGCACTATGTCTATTTAGAAAGAAATGCACTATAATTGTTGATAATATGTAAATTTTTGGGCATTGCAAGAATGTGATTTGTCAATGCAGAGCTACGCAAGATCAAATCTGCTTATGGTGGGGCCCACTGGAAGGAGCAGCGTGATAGGATAAGATGGCCAAAGGGGAGGAATTCACATGAAATTCACTTGTAACTCACCACCATTAAGTGATGCTAACACAAGGAGAGAAGGGAAAGGAAAGATTATCTCAGCGTGCAGTCCAGTCTTATATTTATCAGGGACCATTTTCTGACATATCTTGTATTTCACAAATATGTATCAGATTACCTAATTCTTGCAACACTCTGACAAAAAATAGGTAAACAAGAAACACTACGTACTAGAGGTGACATAGCTAATTGTCAAACTGTGTGGTTAAGAGCTGCAGTTTGAGGGGTTTCTTTTTCATCAGCATTCACTGGGACATGCACTTGCTTTGTCCTAGTGGGGCCTGTGTAGTTGTTTGACTGCATAATCAGCAGATGAGCAAGCACAATGGGGTTTGAACCCAATTCATCATCTTGGAAATTGCTCACAACTTTACTATTATATCATGGCCCACTAGACTATCTTTTGGGAAATGCTGAAGTAGGAGAAGTTTTTTTCCCTCAATGAAGAAAGTATTGGAAATTATCTTACCGTATTACAATACCCCCAAATGCCAACCCCACCAACGACCTGCCCCCCACCCCATCCTGCCCACTCTGCCCCTCCCCTCACCTCCTTTGATGGTGAATTAAACTGTTTGTTACCACCGGCTAAAAGTTTGGTAGAACAAGAATATGTTGTTAGGAAAGTTTTTATATGTGATATGTTGTGATGAATTTGGGAGCTAAATCATGCGTGTTTAACATATTGCTCTCGAGCATGGGTGTATTTGTTCTTGTTGGTTACGTATACGCTCACATATTGCCCTCGAGTATGGGTGTGTGTTCATGTTGGTTATGTATACACACACATGTTGCCCTCAAGCATGGGTGTATTTGTTCATGTTGGTTACATATATGCTCACATATTGCCCTCGAGTATGGGTGTGTGTTCATGTTGGTTATGTATACACACACATGTTGCCCTCAAACATGGGTGTATTTGCTCATGTTGGTTACATATATGCTCACATATTACCCTTGAGCATGGGTGTATTTTTTGGTTACGCATACAATTACATATTACTCTCGAGCATGGGTGTATTTGTTGGTTTTATACCGCATATTTCTCTTGAGCTTGGGTATATTTGTTGGTTACCTATATGCTGTACAATGAGTGTAGGCCATAGAAATAACTATGAACTACACGGTGAACATGTAATATAGATTTGGATTAAGGAAGTTCTACTATTGAAAAAATGAGACCTTGGATCTCTATATTTGACAGAGTGTACCCATAGAAGAGAGAAGCTACACCATTAATTGATCAAATAACTTGAAGACCAACAAAAACATTATCTATCCTTTTTTGGGTGGGGACAGATTAGAAGAAAGGTGTAGGTGTTGAAAGTGGTTCAGATACACAAATGCACTAACAGACCACACCTAAGACTATTTAATTAAGTAATCGAGAAATAACTTAATAATGAGACCTAATTGCATGTAGGGTAAATAGGATAAGTTAGAACCTGGTAAATCAAAGAACAACTGGAACAATGCAAAATAATAAAACAATAAAGTGCTAGGGGAATATATGGTTTGTAGGATAATGCATGATTTTGCGCAGATCTGTGAGTGACTGTCAGAGGCAGATTGAGATAAAACAATCCCAAAAGACAACGCAAATGATGTCTGGCAAAACCAGATTGTAAAACCCCTCTAACCATTGATGTCAGAACTCGACCATTTTTGTACCATGTGCAAATGGTTGCTTCCTATCAGAAATGGCTGTGTATTCAAATTAAAATCTGACTTGACGACTGTGTTTTGTGTGCCCTATTGTGTGAAAGCCTGTCTCAATTTGTTTGGATCTTTTGTGAATTGATGGGAAATCAGTTTCCTTTTTATAAACCCTAATTCATGCTCAGCTCCTTGCAAAACCCATAAAAAATGGAGATGTTAAGGGGGGCCTGTGTTAACCCTCCTCTATTATCAGGCCCCTTGGTTTTGAACAAAATCACAATCAACACTCATGCAATTCAATGACTCAGTCATAAGTTCCAATCGTTATCTTTCAATGTGTGCAACAACTGGTATCGACTAGGATGAATCTTTAAATACTTAGATCTATACTTTTGGTATGGGGAAGCTTCAGAAAATGGAAATGTTCTGCTCTATTATCACTCTTGCAATCAGAATTCAGCATGTGTATGATTGTAAATGCTCCCTATGTGCAGATGATTGTCCTAAATGCAGTAGAGCACCTATATATTTATAGACTTCTTGATATTCAAATTAAGGTGCTATTGGCACACAAACCAATATGCAATGGGTGGAAAAGCTGATCAAAAGAGGCACAAAACTCGACAAAACAAGGTCAAAGACAAGAGGGCCCAAAAGAACGAGCGGGTCATTTTTGACAGGAAGCTACCATTTTTACATGGTGCAAAAACTGTCACTATCCCCCGAAAATGGTAAAGGGTTCAAGAATTGCCAGAAACAGAAGTAAAAGAAACCAGGGAAAAGGTAAAAACTCGGGTTACACGAGACAAAAAACACCCAGAAACATAGATAAACAAGCTCGACAAGAGAGAAAAGCGATAAGGAGAGCCGACATTACAAAAAGGACAAGTCAACAAGTAATGACACAAAAATGATAAATTAACATGTGACGACACAAGGAAATACGTGCCAATAAGAGCATAACTTAAACCAATAATAAATAAACACACATACAAGCAATTAACTAGTCCTGTACCAAAATTAGGTGTCTACAAAAGGTAAGGATTTGGATGCAATGGTTTATTGGAACAATGTTATACAAACAGTAAATTGCATTTAGTACAAGCATTGAATTAAGTGGGAACAATGATACAATAAATTGATTTTAGTACAAGCACTGCATTAAGTGGGAACAATGATACAATAAATTGATTTTAGTACAAGCACTGCATTAAGTGGGAACAATGATAGATAGATGTATTACAGAGTTAGGTTAGGAGCTTGTTTTTTCCTTTGCCGTCATAGAAGTAGGTTTACATGTTTTATTGAAACAGTGGAATACAAACTGTAAATTAATTTCAGTACAAGGATTGAATTAATTAGGTGTAATGATAGATGTATTTAATACGTTAGTCTGGACACTTTTTTTTTCTTTTTCTTTGTCATATTTTTGCTATTATAGACGTAGGTTCAATGTCATGTTTGTGCTCATTGTTGCTCAAGTATTAATGAATAAGTCTTACCTTTGAATTTGTCAGGTTGATATCGTTTGCATTTTGCTTTGCTGGATTGGTTGCATGATTTGATCACAAGTTATAGAAGTAGCTTCAATGATATTTTTGTGCTTATTATTACTCGAGTATTATTGAATGGGTCTTACCTTTGAATTTAGTCATATAATATGGTTTGCCATGTGTGTGACACTGATGTAACATATATTTATTGACATGCGATTTTTGATCTGGGATCATTACCCTTCCAGCCTCGTTACTACATTTTCCATTATTTTGGGGATAATCTTGATTTTTTAAATCAATTTTCAGAGGGGGAAAAATTAAGTGATAATTTTAGGTGTTTTTCTTTTTGGATGTAGGCAACACCTATAGATAAATGTTGCGCACAACATATTTAAACTCATTTAAATAATTTTATGTGGCCTTCAGCCACGTCCTAGAGATATAATTAATGCATTATCTGTGAATGTGACTATACTAATCCAAGATGCATATCCTCGTAAATATCAGGAGTTTTGGATTGGCTAAGGATAATCTGTGGATAGGAAACATTATCAGAAGACATTGTGCTATCTTCTATTGTTAGTACACCGTTTATATTACTCATTTCGTCTTATAGTAGCTCCTAGTGTTTTGACAGACAACTATCTGTGAGGATTTTATTCTAATGTCTATTGCATGGAAAACTATCTTCTATCGTAAGTATGATATTTATATCACTCATTTCACCTTATAGTAGCTCCTAGTGTTTTGACAGAAAACTTTCTGCGAGGATTTTACGCTTATGTCTAGTGTCTGGAAAAATTTCTTTCTTAGGTAAATTTGTATCCTACCTCAAGCATATGCCTAGTTTTCTTGTTGCTAAAGATTTTCAGATTAGCTTTATTGTTTCACTGAGATTTTAAATACTATCACCACAACATATTTAAATATTTTCTTGTTTTGAATTGTTTTTACGCATCATGCCACGCCTTTACTCAAGTAGGTGTTTCTCTATTATTGTTATCAATGTAAGGCACTCAATATGTTGGTCTTTTCCGATGTCAGTTGAACCATACATAAGCAGTAACCTGACTGGTTTATGGATGTCATTATAAATCTCTATTTCACAAGGCAGCCTTTGATGGATTGTTATTTCCAAAGATTTTTGTTTGTTTTGGTAGTTTATCTCTCTTCCTATCTGCTTAACATATGCTTTTGAAGCTATCTGAATAACTTACACCTGGAAGGTCAACCCAACATGAATCACAAGTTTATCTGTTGGTTGCTTGTCAGTTCATTAATTAACATATTTAAAGAAAGCGTGAATGCTAGAGTTTTATCGTTCTTCTGAGTTTTGAGCAATCTTCATTCTAATTATTATTTTGGCATGTATTTGTTCCATAATTTTTGACAGAAACCATGGGGGATGTAATAGATCTTTCTGGAGATGGAGGTGTGGTGAAACAAGTTCTGAGGTCAGCGAAGCTGGGCGCGATAGAACCATCTGATGATCTTCCCTATTTGGATGGTATGTCTTGTAATTTCAGGTCATATTGTCTTGTGATTTAGGCCATATTATTTATGCAGCAATTAGGTTTGACTTGTTGGACTTTAAGCCAAGATGATTCTATTAATTTATAGAATTCTTGAGAAATAATTTGTAGTTGATAATAAAACTGAAGTGATTTG